>OU744722.1:69228319-69945819 GCA_916613615.1 Steromphala cineraria | reverse complement strand
GTACTGTATGAGTGTTAAATAAATTGATACTTTAATGAAAGACATCTCTTGATCTCATCACTTGACATGTAAATATTATGTGAACAAAATAAACGTGTCTTATGCATTGCTGTGTTTATGACTTTCCTCTCAATCAGTCATTCATTTTCCTTGAAAAATCTGTATCTCAATATCCCATGCAGCATAACCATCAGTGAAATAATCTTGAAATCATATTAATGATTCACTACAAAACAAATGTAAGTGCCCACCATCCTGTAAGTAATGAATGACATTTAAATGGATACACCTAAACCAATCAAGATATCATAATGAAATTAATACAGATGCCCACATAAAAGTAGCATTTTGAAGATTAAAAAGTACAAGATGGTCACCAATTCAGCCATTGATATACAAAAAAGTTATACAAAAACCTACTGCTTGTTAACTTATCATGATTATATCATTCGTGTATTAATGTTTGTTCAAGCTCTAGTTGTTTCCAAAAGAAGACTAGTATTTTAAAAGATAAAAAAATCATGATGGCAGCCATAATCAATTATATAAAAGATGGTTACATGTATAATTAAACCATTTTACCACATCATTCATTTTAAGGTGAGCTTCTGTACCCTCGATACTTTTATTTTTAAATTCCTTCAGACCCCATGAAAAAACAAAATAACATTTTACCTCTATCTATTGAATGTAATTAATAGGTAGGATATTGTTACAACCACTCTCTCTTTCTCTTTCTTAGGGGGCCACACACGGGAAGTACTATGTCTTGTGAAACAGCTGGGCAGTCATTATTCTCCCAGATACTATGTTGTGGCTGATACTGACAAAATGAGCAAACAGAAAGTGAAGGACCTAGAAGAAAACCTTGATGAGAAAAAATCACCAGCATATGTAAGTTGACACATATTTATGAAAAGTATGAACAAGTATATTATGAATAAGTATGAGTTAGTTCATCGATAAAATTCAATAATGATATAATTTAATAACATTAGTCGCAAAGAATTTTCATCTCAAATCATATTTATGTTATAATGATGTATTTAATTGAAACATTTCAATGAGTAAATTCCAATTTTACAGGTTTAGAAATCAACTTAAATAATGCTACTAGCTCAATCCCTTTTAGAATCACAATGCCAATATAGTTGATGAATTGAGGATGTCTAGAACCTTTTATGATTCATGCCTGAGACACGGAAATAAGCATTTGATAATTAATGATTATAAGTTCAATGTACTCTGAACTAACCAATGGAAACTAAAAAAAAAACAATACAGGAATTCAAAATAAATGAGTGAGTGAGTTATTGTTTTACGGCGCTTGGGCAATATTTTAGCCATTAGAGGTGTCAATAAATGATGATTTACCAATTTTGTAAAAGGATAACTATTTAACTTAAATTAATTACTGTTTTTATAATTTGAAAAACTTTGTGATTGCAGCATGAGGTTATTCGGATCCCAAGAAGTCGGGAGGTTAAACAGTCATGGCTCAGCACTGTCCTCTCTACTCTCAGGGCATCTCTCTATGCAATACCTGTTGTATTCATACGCCGGCCGGAAGTTGTGAGTTGCCACTCTTATTGATTGAGTTCCAAAGATTATGCTGCTCTTTGATTAATTAGTTTTAAAACCATTCAGAGAGCCGGAGTATTAAATCTTTTCAGTGACCTGCAGAAGATTACTTGATTTTCCTTTTATGGAGTTACTTGTGCCAGCTTCAAAGACTTGCCAGTTTAAATCTTGCAATATTGTCCCAACTTTTCTGTTCCTGAGCCTAATTTTTCAAAGCTCTGTTAGTGCTAAGTAGATCGAAGAGTACCATACTCTAACATTGGCCTACAACTATCTTAGCACTAAGGGAGCTTCGAAAATCTAGGCCCTTGTCTCTAAGCTACATATCCAATAAGAAACCTCATAAAGATTGATACTTTCTGCCAAACAGGGCACTGCATTCAAAATATTTGGGGTAATCAGAATGTTTTGATTAAGCTAGCTATTGAAACTTGCACAATGTTCTTGACATTATGTAATATTGTGATAATGACAACCCATGTGAAGTAAATCTTCCAATATGCTTTGTATGTCAACATCTTGTTTATATTTTCAGATTTTGTGCAATGGACCAGGGACCTGTATTCCTATTTGTTTTGCTGGATTAATACTCAAGGTAAATATCAAATATGTTTTGGTGCCATTAATGGTTGCCTTAAATATACTATTGTAGGTACAATTTAAAGTATCATACTTTTAATTTCTAAGACATGTATTTTCAACTATCTTGAATTCTTAAACAACAAGAAACCTCATTATTTTTCCCATGTTAATTGGTTAATATGTACAGAAAACATTGTCAACTTCAAAAAACGTTTTCATCGGTCCTCTAATAACAAAGATATCGCCCTTCAAAGTGCGCAAATTTTAGGCTTCTCAATTTGACAGTCTGAAAAGGGATTCTACCGGATGAACGATATTGCCTTTACTGCGCATGCGAGAAAGGGCGATGTGATGTGGCAGGTTATGATTGGCTGAGAGAAGTTTTACAGACTGTATATTATTACATCATATACAGAACGGAAATGGGCCTAATCAATGTAAATATAACAGACAATGGTGGTAAATAAACAGAATAAACATGTTTTAGCACGATTTAGAAACTTCATCTGTCCGGCAATAAATAGAGGATATCTGTCTTTTCTTGACTAATACCATGTTTATCTCATCGAGTGAGGTAGAAAGGTTATATTTATTAGTGAAAATATTTAACTTTTCTACCTCACGAGATGAGATAAACATGGTATTTGTCAAGAACTGACAGATATTCTATTTATCATATGATGAAATCCTTCTAAATACGTAAAAAAGGGCAAATTTCATGTTGAGCGGCCGCTTGGAAGAGCCCGTCACCGCGGTAGCAGTGTGACGTCATAGGAGAATTCATGACGTCAGACCATTGTTACATGACGTCAAACTCTTGAACTTGACGTTACTAGAGTGGTGATAAAGTTTATCACCACTCAGTAGAGTGACGATAAAGGTTATCGCCACTGTAGCCAGATAGAGGGTTTATTTCACTGATAGAACAGAGTATCTCACCTTCAATAATATAATAAAACAGAGTTGTAATTAAACAGTTATGGCACATCGTAACTGATTGTGTAATTACAGGCCTAGGGAGTCGCGCTTGGGATATTTCACCCTCTTTGACACTGTTGTTACAAGAATTAGGGGATGTTGTTTTAGAGATCAAGCATGTCTGCCCATCTATGACACGCCCAGTTGTCAAAGCACTAGTCATCCATTGGTCAACAATAAGACAAACTAGATCCAATCAAAAATTAAACATTTAGAATTTATCATATGCATTGCATCTGTCTTGAGATGAACACATTCAGTACAGACACATGAGATGGAGTATTTTGCGTTTACAGTGACTTCAATAAGGTAGGCTTTGGTCACATGATATGTTAACTAAAGTTTGTGCATTCAAACTTATATGTATACATATTTGTTATTTCAGGCAGTTGTTTGCGTTAGAAGTTTACAAATATTTAAAATTTAAAATAACATTATCTCAAACAAAGATATAGAATGGTATTTATTTTACGCTGATGAGTTGTCTCTTTGTAAACTAACATTGTGATGAAACATGGTGTCAAAAGGTGTATCAAATTGTATTGCGAACTTAATACAATTTCATGACATGATGCCTCAATGACACTCTCTTTCCGAATATTTCGTAGTGTGTATATAGCAAAACCTCATTCAGATTATATAAAATTACTTCAGGATTATTCATAAGTTCCTTAAAACATTTCACTAACTTGTTTAATTTGTCTTCAATTTTGTCTGGCCACTCATCACAAAATGTAAACTTAGAACTACTAAATTCAAAACATAACTATACCGTAATATCTAAGAGATTTTCAAAACACGATTGAATATTAAGATTTTGCCTTGATGAAATATCCTTATGTCTATACCATTAATGAAGACATAACCTTAGCATTTAATTGCTTTGTTGTATGTTTTCGAAAATCGTTGTTTCAATACTGTCACTGTATATGATATGTGTACTGATCTGTCCATGTTAACGTTACGTCACTATTTTGTTTGGGAGCGGCATAAATAATATTAAATATAAACATGTACCCCGTTTCTTTTTTTAAAATAGATATGCGAAACATAGTTCTATGACAGGGCTATGACATACCATGTAGTCTCATTGATGAATTGACCTATAGATCCCTCTGTAGAAGCCGTGATTAAGCTATCAACAGTCAAAAAGATTCAACCAAAATTAGTAAATGTCTTCATTATATGTCTCACTAACTAACCGTCATACTGAAAAGTTGTTTTCTTTGTTTGTATAGTAATTATACGCCATGTAAGTAAGTGACCGCTTGACTCAATACTATAAACAATAGCAATAGCCTGACCAGTTTGGCGAGAAAGGGCGATGTGATGTGGCATGTTATGATTGGCTGAGAGAAGTTTTACAGACTGAAAATATGATGTTTGTTTTCAAAGTCATTAAATGACTATTTTGCGCATGTTTTTGAACAAACAAAATATCGATTTTATCTCAAGATATCTTTCTGTATCCATTTCTGCATTGTGTACCCCCTCGGGGTACATGTTGTTTAAATATACTTAAGCATGATGAAGGTCTCCAAACATGTAATTATATCTTCTTTGATGGGCATTCTAGAAGTTGCGAAGATGAAGGCAATATTATGGATGTACAACTTCATCACTTGCTTGAGAACGACGTTATCTATGTCGAAACATCGCAAACTTGAATAAAGAAGTTGTACATCCATAATATTGCCTTCATCTTCTTATTATATCATTTAAACTATTCACTTTCGAATGTTACATTTTGATATGTTTCAGTGGCTACATATACAAGGAACAGTTATCGTGTATGTTGAAAGTATTTGCAGAGTGACGTCCCTTTCTCTATCAGCCAGAATCCTCTACCATTTCGCGGACTATATGTTTGTTCAGTGGCCCTCCCTCCAGAAGGAATATCCAAAGTGCCATTATATTGGTAGAATTGCATGAGTCTTCTGCATTTTGATATTGGAGAGGTTTTTTTGTGAAAATCAAAAGAAGGATAAAGCATGAAATAAAAATATCATACACAAGCTTCTTGGTTTTGTTTGAGTATTCATCTGTTTCATACCAACTTATTTTGGCAATGAATGGAGGTGTTCATCAGGCAGACCCTGGACTTCTGATATGATGATATTTATGTTTTATGTTCTTAATGAAATGTTAAACGGAGCTTTGCAATCAATTAGAAAATTGCAATTATAATGAGCATCTTCAGTCTAACATAAGATATTTAAAAAGGCAGAAGTCAAAACATGGGTTCCAACCTGTGACTGGTATGTTTCATATAGAAAGAATTAATCTGCTTCTCTTTAGCAAGACTTATATCTTGTTGACCCGGTGTTGATACATTAATGTGCTAGTGTTTAGCTGGTGTGTACATTCGTTCAAGTTGAAAGAATCCTCGGTGTTCATGATTCACGGTCTCAGTTGGTACATGTAACTATAACATATGGGAAATAGTAGAATATTTAAATTTTTCATCTCATTGTACAGAAGTTGATTTAGGATTGAAATGCACAAAAATAAATGCACAAAGGTTCATGGTTAAGTTGTGTAATATTAATGAAGCTTTTATGCGTAGATATGAAGATTAAAACAAAATCACTGCCATGGAGTCATGTTTCCTTGAAATCAAAGTCATTGTATAAAGAAAGTTGTTTATGAGTATCTGCTTTCCACTTCATCATGTGAATCTTTATCACACCACTACTGCTTAGTTTTTTTAGCTCACCTTTACAAAGTAAATGTGACCTTATGTCATGGCGCTTCTTCCGCCGTCTGTCTGTCCGTCCGTCCGTCCGTCCGTAAACTTTCACGAAAAAGACTACTCCTAAACGAATTCAGATATCATTCTGAAATTGTAGTATGTTTTACCCATGGTGATTCCCCACAGAAAGGTAGACGTTTCAGTTTTGAGAATCCAAGATGGCCGCCATGACAGCCATATTGAATTTTCAATTAGATTTCATGAAAAAGACTACTCCTTCTAAACGAATACAGATATCATTCTGAAATTGTAGTATGTTATACCCATGGTGATTCCTCACAGAAAGGTAGACGTTTCAGTTTTGAGAATCCAAGATGGCCGCCATGACAGCCATATTGAATTTTCAATTAGATTTCATGAAAAAGACTACTCCTTCTAAACGAATACAGATATCATTCTGAAATTGTATTATGTTATACCCATGGTGATTCCTCACAGAAAGGTAGATGTTCCAGTTTTGAGAATCCAAGATGGCTGCCATGATAGCCATATTGAATTTTCAATTAGATTTCATGAAAAAGACTACTCCTTCTAAACGAATACAGATATCATTCTGAAATTGTAGTATGTTATACCTATGGTGATTCTGCACAGAAAGGTAGACGTTAAAGTTTTGAAAATCCAATATGGCCGCCATGGCAGCCATATTGAATTTTCAATTAGATTTCATGACAAAGACTATTTCTCCTAAACCAATCTAGATATCATTAGCTCATCTGGCCTGTGGGCTTATGGCATGGCATGGTGTCCGGCGTCCGTCTGTCCGTCCGTCCGTCCGTCCGTAAACTTTGTGGAATTTCTACTTCTTCTCCAGAACCATAAGGCCTAGAAAGCTGAAACTTTGTGTACAGACTCCTTGGCTAGTGAGGATTATAAATTGTAGCTTTGGTGGCCCTGTGACCCCAAATAGGGTCACAGAGGTCACAATCTTAAAAACCTATTTTCATCTTCTTCTCCAGTTCTAAAAGGACTAGAGAGTTGAAAATGATATGTGCAGACTCCTTGGCCAATGGGGATTCTTAATTGTAGATTTCGTGACCCCATGACCCAAAATAGGGTCACAGGGGTCACAACCTTAAAAACCTATTTTCATCTTCTTCTCCAGTTCTAAAAGGACTAGAGAGTTGAAAATGATATGTGCAGACTCCTTGGCCAATGGGGATTCTTAATTGTAGATTTCGTGACCCCATGACCCCAAATAGGGTCACAGGGGTCACAACCTTAAAAACCTATTTTCATCTTCTTCTCCAGTTCTAAAAGGACTAGAGAGTTGAAAATGATATGTGCAGACTCCTTGGCCAATGGGGATTCTTAATTGTAGATTTCGTGACCCCATGACCCCAAATAGGGTCACAGGGGTCACAACCTTAAAAACCTATTTTCATCTTCTTCTCCAGTTCTAAAAGGACTAGAGAGTTGAAATTATATGTGCAGACTCCTTGGCCAATGGGGATTCTTTATTGTAGATTTCATGACCCCATGACCCCAAATAGGGTCACAGGGGTCACAACCTTACAAAACCTATTTTCATCTTATTCTCCAGTTCCAAAAGGTCTAGAGAGTTAATAATGATATGTGCAGACTCCTTGGCCAATGGAGATTCTAATTTGTAACTTTGTTGACCCTGTGACCCCAAATAGGGTCACAGGGGTCACAACCTTAAAAACCTATTTTCATCTTCTTCTCAAGTTCCAAAAGGTCTAGAGAGCTGAAATTATATGTGCAGACTCCTTGGCAAATGGGGATTCTTAATATTATTGTAGATTTCGTGACCCTATGACCCAATTAGGGTCACCTGTGTCACAACCTTAAAAACTTATTTTCACCATCTTCAGTTCCAAAAGGTCTATTGAGCTTAAAGACTGCATGTAGACTCCTTGGCCAATTGGGATTCTAAACTGTAGGTTTTGTGACCCCATGACCCCAAATAGGGTCACAGGGGTCACAATCTTAAAAACCTATTTTTCCCGATTAGATGACAGTCTATGGCAAATTTATTTCTCCTTGGATATTTTAGTATGGACTTCTTTCACTGTCTAATATAGTAATCTAGAAAGTGTTGAATAATAATAAATCATTTGGGTAAGGAAATATATTCCGAAATCGTTACATTTGTTTTGTAATTTTGTTATAGATTTTCTTGCAATAGGTAACATCAGTTTCATTTTTAGCTCATCTGGCCTGTATAAAGCAAACTTGATATGATGCCTGATGAGCTACAGAGCCAATGGCTCTATTTTTTTTATATTGTAGTATGTTATACCTATAGTGATTCCTCACAGAAAGGTAGACGTTCCAGTTTTGAGAATCCAAGATGGCCGCCATGATAGCCATATTGAATTTTCAATTAGATTTCATGAAAAAGACTACTCCTTCTAAACGAATACAGATATCATTCTGAAATTGTAGTATGTTATACCTATGGTGATTCTGCACAGAAAGGTAGACGTTAAAGTTTTGAGAATCCAATATGGCCGCCATGGCAGCCATATTGACTTTTCAGCTGCAGATGACACATCATTATTATTAAATTTTAAGCTTTCATCAAGTGATCACTGGCACCATATAAATTCTCTAATTTGAACTTACTAATCATAATATTATCTTAAATATGGAATATTTAAGATTGTCGTGCAAGTTGTTCTATATTTTTAAGTGTTTCTAAAAAAAATTAAGATGAAAGACAAAGATAATTGATTAATTTGTTTGAAATCTTTATGGCAACTAACTGCAAAAACCAAATCACATTAAACATGTTAAATTTTAAACACTGGTATCTCCCTTATATTCCTTTAAATACCACACATAAGGGGTCAACCAGAGTTCAGATATTCCACTATGCTGTCTAATACACACCCAAAGGCAGGCTGCTAGCATCACAGTGTCAGCTGCTAGTCTGTTGCATAATCAACCTGACCCAATTGATATGGTAGAGCATTATGCTATATGGCCATGGCCCATGTGTATGCAATAAAAGTTATGGACTTGTATTCTCATGACAGTGATATGTTCTTTCTAAGAATAACAACTTACACAAAACTTGTCTACAATAAGCTTTGTGTTTAGCAATCTACATGATAAGTTGATGTGGAATAAATATGCAGATGAAAATCGAAAAGGGTTTAGTAAGAAAAGTAAGGAAATTTGATTTGTCATACCTCTCTGTTGATTTGACAATGCAAAAATGTTTACCATTATAGTACTGTATGAGTGTTAAATAAATTGATACTTTAATGAAAGACATCTCATGGTCACTTGACATGTAAATATTATGTGAACAAAATAAACGTGTCTTATGCATTGCTGTGTTTATGACTTTCCTCTCAATCAGTCATTCATTTTCCTTGAAAAATCTGTACTTTTGGGATTCTCAATATCCCATGCAGCATAACCATCAGTGAAATAATCTTGAAATCATATTAATGATTCACTACAAAACAAATGTAAGTGGCCACCATCCTGTAAGTAATGAATGACATTTAAATGGATACACCTAAAGCAATCAAGATATCATAATGAAATTAATACGGATGCCCACATAAAAGTAGCATTTTGAAGATTAAAAAATACAAGATGGTCACCAATTCAGCCATAGATATACAAGAAAGTTATACAAAAACCTACTGCTTGTTAAGTTATCATGATTATATCATTCGTGTATTAATGTTTGTTCGAGCTCTAGTCGTTTCCAAAAGAAGACTAGTATTTTAAAAGATAAAAAAAATCATGATGGCAGCCATAATCTATTATATAAAAGATGGTTACATGTATAATTAAACCATTTTACCACATCATTCATTTTAAGGTGAGCTTCTGTACCCTCGGTACTTTTATTTGTATATTATTTTCATTTTACCCTACTACAAATTTGTCAAATTTACTGTTCTACTTGTTATCACTTTGATGTGAAGATGTGCAATTTACGATTCATGATTTGTCCATAAATTCTTAGTTTTTCCGACTATGAGGGCTTCCACATGCACAAAATATTGGACCCGAGTACTTAAGGGGTCAGACTCGATTACCTGAAATTCTTATACGAGCCCAAAAGGTCTGTAATTGTTTTTCAGACCAGATTTTATCAAAACACATGTTGAATTATACATGGTCTTATACAAAATATTGTACACTGATGTGGTCATGATAAAATGGTCAAGTTGGTTATCTGATTTCTCACATTACAGACAGTCTAAAATAACTTCTAACAATTGAGTCTTATGAGTCCAAGAAAATGGACTCGAGTCCAGCTTAATACTGGAGTATCCGTGGCAGCCGTACCATGATGTATTAATCTTGTCCTAAACAGATATTCAGGTACACGTATATTTCACAAGTTCACCCAATTTGACATGTTTCAACTCTGGTCCACATTTTTGCCCATTGTAATAAATAATAGACATAAATGTGAAGATTAAAGATAATTACCAATGAAGTTTCCCTTCTTATTCAAATCTAGCTTTGTAGTGGAATTGAGAATTTACAAAGGTGTCAATATGGCATTGTATCTCTTGAATTTTATTGTTGTAACTTCTAGATGTTTTGTCATCGTGATTAAGTGAATCTTTGGCGATTTGGAAATTATATGATTGGTGACAAAAATGATGATGCTTTTCATGGCTTCACATTTGCAACTTACATAAAATTGACGTTTGACTGAAGATGTGTAGCCATATCATTTGTTTAACATGAAGCCTGTGTTATTAATGTCAAATTACAAATGTTTAAGATTATGCATAATATGAACCTAAGATGACTAAACCCTTTCACCATCAAGAAACTAGTAACAAATTTGTTTTGGACTCTTTGATTTCTAGCTTGTAGGAGTGCAAGGGTCAAGGATTGTCATGAAGTAAGCAGATCCTTGCTGTTCATACAAAAATAATAAAATATCAATGCTAATTTCTCATTTGATCAACTGAGGGGGTCTTTATCGCACACTCTAGAAATATATGAACCATGTCAATAGTGAAAGTATGTTATTTCACAACATTTATTGGACATCAAACCTAATTGATTGTCAAATTATCCAAACCACAACTCTTGAAAATAAACAAGATCATATATTTAATTTTGTTTTATTGATAAACATATCTGGCATTTTGAAGAACATTTAACAAATCATAAATAATTCAAGAATTTAACATACCGGTACATATATTCAATAAGACTAGAAATAATGCATACAAAAGAATGAAATATATTTGCCATTGCATAGATAAATTGTGAGGTAAATTACCAGGAATGTATATTTATGATTGGTGAAAACAATTTCTGGAATGTACCATAATTTCTCTATAAATTCGACCCTACAATTTTCAAAAGATTTTTAGAAAAGTTCTATGGTTGAACTATTTTTAACTTTTTGTGGATCATTTGGATCTTTTGTCTAAATGTTAGATAAATAACAAGTACATGTGTGATATTGATGCTTATTTTTTTTCAGATGATCACATAATAATGGAAATGCTATCATAATCAAGATATAATAATTAGATCACTGCAGTAGAGAAACTTACACTTTGCAGTCTTTATTTTTTGTTTCTTTTGCAAATAAACAATTGTTTAAAGCAATGCATAAATTATAGGAGCATCAACTTTTGGCACTTGGTTGAAATTTTAGAAGTGTTTTGAATTTGTGACCTCAGAAAAATATTATGAGGTTGAATTATTGGAGATGTCGAATTAATAGAGAAATAACGGTAGTTATTTTTGCCTGAATTTTTGTGTGACATAAACTTTTGCCATTTAGAAGGTATTTCTTAATTCAAAAATAAAAGTCCTGCAACATACAAAATATTTAAGTGTAAAAAACAGAAAATAATGCATGGGAGAAATGAAACATAATTGCCAATGCGCCAGTAAAATTGTGTAGTCAAATTATCAGGAATATAATATTATATGTCTATGAAAAAAATTTAATTAGAGAAAACCATTTTCTGTATTGACATTTCTGACCATGTTCAAATGAAGTAGGCAAAAAGTTATAATCAAAAACAAGTCATGCTCTCAGTTTTGTAAATTAAACATAAATAAAAGCAAATATTCAGTCGCTTGCATTTATCTTAACCTAGTTTGCAACAATTTTTTATTACTTTTACCTTTTAATAATCTCCTGACATAATGATCTTTTCACATACTTTTGGAGTCAGTTAATCTTAAGTAAGAATTTATTTGAAGATTTTTGTATCTTATTGTAATACAATCAACCTTCCAACTTTTAGAAGAGGTTCTTGTGTGCATAATGAAGTATTCTTATTGTATATCTCAGTTTTGATCACCTACATTAACAACTTATCATTGTTATAAGTATCCCGATACAGATCCTACGATACGATATATTGTGGCCCATGTATCACGATACGGTAATATATTGCCGTATTGTTACACCTCTAGTGGAAAGGCTTGTTGAACAACAATGAATGGAGGTAGCCGTATCAGGGACTAGAAAATATGCAATAATCTGAAAATGGTTGCAGACATGAGGGAAAGATTGATGCAAGTAATGGAACTATTTGCCTGAAGTACATTTATATTTGTCTAACAATTTCTGAGTCTGTAATTTAATTGAATGAACATAGACTAGCCACACTTATACATTCTTCTTTATCTTCCTCCTTTGAGTACACCACAGGAGGCCAGCCAGGACGAGAGTTGAGCCACCCATACCACAGGAGAAAATCAATGTGGGGAATGTACCCTGATAACAAAAACATTTTTATAAATGTACCAAGAAAACACAAATTATTATTATTTTAAAAAAAAGAAGTTTTTTTTGCTTGAAGCATAGGCATGATATACATACAATATTGAGTATATGTGTTACAGAACATTCTGCACAATACATAAAGCAGTATACAATGACAAATAACTCTCTTGGTTGAAGATACATGACAAATTTCTCAAAAAGTATTTGATATGATATGCATATATGGTATGTCAATGAGCAACAAAGAATACTGGAGTAAGTTGGAGAAGAAGAAAACAAAAATAATATTTCCAAACAAAGTTACATTAGTACTTAACAACCATCCTCTCAGCCAAATGATACTAATAAACATTTTGATTGATTTTCTACCATTTGCATGCATGCAAAGTAATTGTTTTTGAGAATATATCACAATCATTAGTTTTATTGAATAAACTTGATTTTATATAAATTGTCTTCATAACTAATTTAATTCCCTAATGCAAAGATGATTTCAAGCCAGATAACATTTTTTTTAACATTTTCACTAACCTGCCGTAAACATTTGTAACCATGGAATCCATGTGAACACAAACACTCATTGGTTCCTGGTCCAGTTGAGTGACAGAATGAATTGGCTGGGCAAGAAACTGAAAAAGGATTTTAATAATGATAATTATGTGCATTTATCCAAAATACAATATATCTCTAGTATTTATAACTTATACCAAAAATAAAAAAAACTTTCATCTAGGATGGACATTCATAACCTTAACATGTGTATAAATTAGGATGCGCTGTATTATCGATATATCAGTATATTGCAATACAGGAACAACCTGATACGTATTGGTACACTTCTGAAAATGTCAAATATATTGAACGTTTTAAAACAAGCTATTTCTATCTAAAATTGCAAAAAAACACAAGATATAAAACATGATTGACGGAAGTGTGAACAAAGTGTGAAGTGTTGTGAAAATATCTCAAATATGTATACAGATCATAAACAGTGATTGAAAAACTTTTTTTTCCAAAACGGCTCATTGCTAAGCAATAAGGATTGTTCTTAACACTCACAAGATGGCATGCATTCTTGAATTACAGAAGGTATATTGCAATATGTATGCAATGCGCTTTTCTGTATCGCAATATATATATATTACGGTATGTATCAATGAATGTGCATATTTGTTTCTAGTTAAATCCCTGGTGGGAGAAAAACTAAGGAACTGGTGGTTATATCCTACCATTATAAACGTGACAGAAGTCCCGTTCTTCTAAACACAAGACTTCCGAGTCCGATGAGTTGACTTCAGCCCAGTTGTGTGAACCGCCCGGACATGTGGTGTTAGCTGGTAGTCCTCTATACAATACATTCATATAATCATCAAAATGAAATAATCATAGTTTGAAAAAAGTAATTTAAAAACTTTTATTTTTTTAATTTAAATTTTTTTTTATTTTAAAATTAAAAAACTGTTAGAATATGCAATTTTTCATTTACAATAAATAAATGACTTTTATTTCTATTGTTGAACATAGAATGTAAATTGGAGGCATAATTTCAAATTGCTGACACATAACTGAAGTGGGTAATTCTATTGATAGCTGCTGTTTGTATAAGAAATCTCAAACATAACATACAAACGAGTTATCTGTTCAAGTCCTTCAAAATCCTCAGCCTTTGTAACATTTGAAAGATCATTGTTTTGCAAAAGTCTGCAAAAAATAAATGAACAAATAAACGAGTATTTATATTGTAAATGGAAAACAAATGTCAAAATATATATTTACAGTTTCTTCATGTTTGATGCATATGCCAAAACCATCACATCCTTAATCTGAAAAAACTTTTATGCAGATAACAAATTTGATTGAAATCTTTTTCTGGATTGATTTATTATTCATAAAACTTACATAATCTTCAATGTTGGGATGTTTGTGAAGAAGCCAGAGAGATCAGTCAAACCACAGTCTTGAAGATCTATCCTGGGGTTGTAAATACAATATAATACAATATAAAAGATTGAAATAGATAACTTAGTAATCGTCAACAGGGATTGGGAAAAACACCTTTTGCAATGGGCCATTTTCAAGGGTTTTTAGTAATTTTCTGAATTTCAAATGAGCCATTGCCAGTTATTAGTAAATTTTTACATTTCATTTGGTCATTTTTTCACCTAATGGGCAAAATGACCCATGGCTCCTGCCTTTCCCAATCCCTGATCAAGTTTGGTTAAAATCTATCATAAAATTATGCTTTAAATTAAAAGACATCTTTATCTGGGAATATGATTAATACAAATTTACTATCTCATATCATCCTGTATTCATTTACATATTTTGATAGCTTTGTGTTTTCTCACCCAACAATTTTTGAGTCGGTTGCGTTGATACAACATCTGTCTTGAAGTTTGAAATTCTGCTGTTCACAATATTTTGTTACATAGCTTTCGTTCATTGGACTACTGCATGGCTTTGAACATATATTAGTCTGGAAAGTGAAATGATATAAAATGAACTTTATTTTCTGTTTGCATTCATGATTCATGTCTTACAATCACATTTACAAGTTATTGACATCCATAAAGATTACTGTAGTACTTCACTTAACCAGGTGATAGTTACTTATCCTTTCCCTACGGACTTACTCTAAGGACAGATGACATTGATCCAATGGTTAAAAAAGATACAAATATCTTAGGGCGAAAGAAGACAGTCTGACCTTAACGCAAGGGTTAAAAAGATAGTAAGAAATGGACACTGTAGAAAAAAAAAAAATTTCACAAAAGAAATTAGTAATGGTTCTTTTACTGAGCAATTTATCATGTATAACAATAACACAGTGCAATTTGGTAGAATTCTGGCTAATTGAAAACCCTAAAAGATAAAAGTACCGAGGGTACAGAAGCTCACCTTAAAAAGAATGATGTGGTATTGGTTTAATTATACATGTAACCATCTTTTATAAAATTGATTATGCCTGCCATCATGATTTTTTTATCTTTTAAAATACTAGTCTTCTTTTGGAAACGACTAGAGCTTGAACAAACATTAATACACGAATGATATAATCATGATAAGTTAACAAGCAGTAGGTTTTTGTATAACTTTTTTGTATATCTATGGCTGAATTGGTGACCATCTTGTACTTTTTAATCTTCAAAATGCTACTTTTATGTGGGCATCCGTATTAATTTCATTATGATATCTTGATTGGTTTAGGTGTATCCATTTAAATGTCATTCATTACTTACAGGATGGTGGGCACTTACATTTGTTTTGTAGTGAATCATTAATATGATTTCAAGATTATTTCACTGATGGTTATGCTGCATGGGATATTGAGAATCCCAAAAGTACAGATTTTTCAAGGAAAATGAATGACTGATTGAGAGGAAAGTCATAAACACAGCAATGCATAAGACACGTTTATTTTGTTCACATAATATTTACATGTCAAGTGACCATGAGATGTCTTTCATTAAAGTATCAATTTATTTAACACTCATACAGTACTATAATGGTAAACATTTTTGCATTGTCAAATCAACAGAGAGATATGACAAATCAAATTTCCTTACTTTTCTTACTAAACCCTTTTCGATTTTCATCTGCATATTTATTCCACATCAACTTATCATGTAGATTGCTAAACACAAAGCTTATTGTAGACAAGTTTTGTGTAAGTTGTTATTCTTAGAAAGAACATATCACTGTCATGAGAATACAAGTCCATAACTTTTATTGCATACACATGGGCCATGGCCATATAGCATAATGCTCTACCATATCAATTGGGTCAGGTTGATTATGCAACAGACTAGCAGCTTACACTGTGATGCTAGCAGCCTGCCTTGGGATGTGTATTAGACAGCATAGTGGAATATCTGAACTCTGGTTGACCCCTTATGTGTGGTATTTAAGGAATAAAAGGGAAATACCATTGTTTAAAATTTAACATGTTTAATGTGATTTGGTTTTTGCAGCTAGTTGCCATAAAGATTTTAAACAAATTAATCAATTATGTTTGTCCTTCATCTTAATTTTTTTTAAAAACACTTAAAAATATAGAACAACTTGCACGACAATCTTAAATATTCCATATTTAAGATAATATTATGATTAGTAAGTTCAAATTAGAGAATTTATATGGTGCCAGTGATCACTTGATGAAAGCTTAAAATTTAATAATAATGATGTGTCATCTGCAGCTGAAAAGTCAATATGGCTGCTATTGCGGCCATCTTGGATTCTCAAAACTGAAACGTCTACCTTTCTGTGGGGAATTACCATGGGTATAACATACTACAATTTCAGAATGATATCTGAATTCGTTTAGGAGGAGTAGTCTTTTTCGTGAAAGTTTACGGACGGACGGACAGACGGACGGACGGACGGACAGACAGACGGACGAAGCGCCATGACATAAGCTCACATTTACTTTGTAAAGGTGAGCTAAAAATGATAAATGAAAAAAAAAAAATGCTGAGGCATTTTAAAAGTTTCATTTTTCAATATTCAGTAATATTCTCTCAAATTTAATTGATTTGGATTTTACAGCGTTGTATACAACTTAGAAAATTTTACTGTATGTGCAGCTAGTGAAAAACTAACCTTTTTCATAAAACAGTATGCTTGTTTATCATTTTGTTAGTGAATAGTTGGACAGATATCAACATTTATAAGAAGGTTTTTATTGGGTTAAGATTAAATGTGAAATTCTATTTTCATTTTATAGGAAGAACACATTTCAAACAAATGATCTCACAATTCACAAGTAACGTAACTTAAATATTTACTGTGACACAGTCAGTATTTTTAATTGTAAATATTTTTTTCAAATAAAACTGTGTTCTGAATATATAAGTTTTTTTATATTGATGAAAAAGTTATTCAATTTATATTTAACATTTTTTATCACTACCGTAGCTGTCATGAAACATCAAACTTATCTTAGGTCAGCATTACTGACTTTCACTATTTGTTATTCTCACTGCAATGCGTCTCATGCTTAACTCCATGTAAGTTCTATTATTCTTGGTTCACGCAAGCAATAGTTGCATATGCTGTTTGTTCAGTCAGTCATCAGAATATATGTGATAATTTGTGTATTCTTTAGATATCATTTGGATTGAGATCATCGTGACCTGGATGTGATTATTCTTTAAATGCAAGATGAAGTAGACTACGTCTATCAATAACCTGTGACAATGTATAAAAGTTCAGGTCTGATAAATCTGGCTATAAATAATTTATTGCATACGAGTGTAATTAAGTCCATGATGGAATCACCCCCAGCGGCGTTGTGGTTTCTGGTATAGAATAACCCCATCTTACGCTGCTAACATTATCAATACCTTCATTGTAAATTAACAAGCATTTTCTTTTCATGTCCACTATTAGTTAATTAGTAAATGAGTTAAATTTTAAAAATATTTTTTATAGCAAAGTCATATCCTAAATCAATTGATTTTAATGAGTTATCCCTGTTCTATGAACAAATATTTCAAATCACAAAAAGTCTATTTCTTATATATTTTTGGCTATTGTGAAGGATTTTCAAATGCAAAGGAAGTGATGTATTGCATTAACCCCATTAACTTGTTTCAGTTGGTCATATATAATCTTTATCTTCATTATTTGCAAGTCATTTGGCTTCTTAAATAGTTTTTATTACCAAATAAATACTGAATCGCCATATGATTTCATTCTTTACCAGAATTTGTATTTGTGACAGAAAAATAATTGAATTGGTATAGAAATTACATAAACATTTGCCATATATAATTTAAATGCTGTTCTACTGCATCGACCTATGTTTCCAAACTTATCTGTTGCACATATCCAGAGAGAGTTAGCAAACTACTACAACATAATGAAAACTATAGCCTATTCAAATTGTAACTATAAGAAATTTGTAAAATTCTGGTCCAGCTGTCACAACTTGTTTCAATGACGACTGTTAATCAACTGTACTGTGCATTATATATTGTCAATAATGTGGTATTGTTGAATTAAATGATTTGTCATGATTTGCTGCAATACAATAAAAGTGAAGAATTAAAAAAATATTTTTTTTTTGTTGTATTTCAATAATTTGACCTAAGAAAAATACAATGAAAACAGGGGACACACAAAATATTAGCAAAGTTCGGCAGCGGTTTGAAAAATGTTAATCAAAATAAACAAATTTATAAAATAATTGTAAAATTAACATCAATTGGTTGGAAAATATGTCTGCTATCAATTTATGAAGTTTATAATGTTTGTTATTGTCAGCGCTTATTCTAATTGAAAGTTATTTCTTATTACCGTGGAAATAGGTAACACGAGGGTATGACGATAGGGGTGTAGGTGATTTTGTAGGAGGATCCAGTTCATAGGGGGATATTTCGGTGATTTCGTAGGAGGATTGGATGTTGGTTTCGTAGAAGTAGATTTTATGTTTGAGGATTATTGATCATTGCAAATGTATATATATATTTTTTATAGTTTTGTTGGTTTTGTTTATGAATGGTTACAATGGTAAATATGGTGTTGTACAATGTTCAACACTTACTAGCAATGACTTGAAGACGATGAGATTTTATTATGGATTGGATTTTACCGCATTATCGGTAATCACTGTTTAATAAAATCTAAATAAATTTAGATCAACAGTTTTTTTATTTCGACTTACTGTTGATCTAAGATTGACCAGTGTGAGAGGTCGTCCCGGTGACCTTTCGAATGCAAATAAAGAATTCGCGATTTGATCAATCAAATTCGACGTCACAAACAGTTCATAGTCGCTCATTCAAGGTGTGAACGGAAGAATTATATGATAGCTTATGGCCTGTTCTCAATAACAGTATGTATTGTGAAAAATAAATCTTGTTTTTGATACAGATAAGAAGAATATCAGTAGGTTGATATTTTTTTGGTTGTATGAAATAGCTTTACTTTTATGATTGACAAAAAAATCACTATTTTTAAATTATTTGGATGGGAATGAAAGAAATTAGTACAAACAAGTTTAATAAAAAAGAAGAGTTACCTCCCCTTACATGAGAATTTTCGTAAATATTTACATTTATCATGTGTTAACTATGTGATTATTATTCGCCACGATAGTATTTGTGCAATGTGCAATCATCATTTGTCATTGACAACTAGCAAATACGCTAAATCATTTTAAAATGAAAAATTATAATCTATTAATACATCCAAGCAATCGGATTATTCATTGAAATGGTCGCTCTGCACCGCTCCGAATGACAGAGCTCCGAACATCATCCATTTCAAAAGATGTGCTGCTGAGTTTTTAGCTCATCAGGACTGAAAGTCCAGATGGGCTTATGGCATGGCCCGTCGTCCGGCGTCCGTCCGTCGTCCGTCCGTCGTCCGTCCGTCGTCCGTCCGTAAACTTTTGACACTTTCGACTTCTCCTCATGAACCATACACATTAGAGAGCTGAAATTTTGTGTACAAGTACCTTAGCATATGGAGATTCTAATTTGTAACTTTGGTGACCCTGTGACCCCAAATAGGGTCACAGGGGTCACAACTTTAAAAACCTATTTTCATCTTCTTCTCCAGTTCCAAAAGGTCTAGAGAGTTAATATTGATATGTGCAGACTCCTTGGACAATGGGGATTCTAATTTGTAACTTTGGTGAACCTGTGACCCCAAATAGGGTCACAGGGGTCACAACCTTAAATACCTATTTTCATCTTCTTCTCCAGTTCCAAAAGGAGTAGAGAGTTAAAAATTATATGTGCAGACTCCTTGGACAATGGGGATTCTAATTTGTAACTTTGGTGACCCTGTGATCCCAAATAGGGTCACAGGGGTCACAACCTTAAAAACCTATTTTCATCTTCTTCTCCAGTTCTAAAAGGACTAGAGAGTTGAAAGTGATATGTGCAGACTCCTTGGACAATGGGGATTCTAATTTGTAACTTTGGTGACCCTGTGACCCCAAATAGGGTCACAGGGGTCACAACCTTTAAAACCTATTTTCATCTTCTTCTCCAGTTCTAAAAGGACTAGAGAGTTGAAAGTGATATGTGCAGACTCCTTGGACAATGGGGATTCTAATTTGTAACTTTGGTGAACCTGTGACCCCAAATAGGGTCACAGGGGTCACAACCTTAAAAACCTATTTTCATCTTCTTCTCCAGTTCTAAAAGGACTAGAGAGTTGAAAGTGATATGTGCAGACTCCTTGGACAATGGGGATTCTAATTTGTAACTTTGGTGAACCTGTGACCCCAAATAGGGTCACAGGGGTCACAACCTTAAAAACCTATTTTCATCTTCTTCTCCAGTTCTAAAAGGACTAGAGAGTTGAAAGTGATATGTGCAGACTCCTTGGACAATGGGGATTCTAATTTGTAACTTTGGTGAACCTGTGACCCCAAATAGGGTCACAGGGGTCACAACCTTAAAAAGCTATTTTCATCTTCTTCTCAAGTTCCAAAAGGTCTAGAGAGCTGAAATTATATGTGCAGACTCCTTGGCCAATGGGGATTCTAAATTGTAGATTTCGTGACCCCATGACCCCAAATAGGGTAACAGGGGTCACACCTTAAAAACTTATTTTCATCATCATCTTTAGCTCCTAAAGGTCTATTGAGCTGAAAGACTGCATGTAGACTCCTTGGCCAATTGGGATTCTAAACTGAAGGTTTCGTGACCCCATGACCCCAAATAGGGTCACAGGGGTCACAATCTTAAAAACCTATTTTTCTCCATTAGATGACAGTCTATGGCAAATTTATTTCTCCTTGGATATGTTAGTGTGGACTTCTTTCACTGTCTGATATTGGCGATCTAGAAAGTGCTGAATAATAATACATTTGTTTTGTAATTTTTTTATAGGTTTTCTTGCAATAGGTGACATCAGTTTCATATTTAGCTCATCTTGCCTGTATAAAGCAAACTTGATATGATGCCTGATGAGCTACAGAGCTAATGGCTCTATTTTTTAAACTTCCAGCGAGCTAGGGCATCTTTTCTGATTGGCCGAGCGGCTGATTTGAGAGGTCAGCATGATGACCCGCCTTACGGGCCAATCTTAGATCAGCAGTATGACAAAATAAAAAAACTGTTGATCTAAATTTATTTAGATTGTGTTTAATAGTTTGTGTTGTTTGTTTTAAGAAATAAAGTAATATGGTAAGTTTGGTTCTAAATAAGCTGATCGATATATTTGATCAAAGATTGGATTGGAAGATTAAAGATCTTATCGGTGAAGATGAAAAAGGTATGTCACCTACAAAGCATTTGACAATCAAAACATCTCATTACATGTCAACACATCATACCCTAAGTAGACTACATAATGTATATATAATAATACATTACCTTAAAAAAGACATATATGCTCCCAAATTACATACAGATGATACTTTTGCCCTAATATGCAGTTTCTAGCCAAGAAAATTTATTTGATTTTGTAAGTAGGATATTTATGAAGAAATTAAGAAATTGGAATAAAAGATTATATATACAGTTTTAAGTCTATGAGCAACAATAGAATTAGCAAATACCATTGAAGATGAAATGTGTCAAAATATTGTGTTTTGCTTTAAAACGTGTATCTATAATGCAACATATAGTTCTGTTACATATGTATATAATTATACCATACTATTCAATTGAGCATTCCAGTACCATATAAGAATGCCATATATATTAAATGGTATTTACAAACATTTAGCGGAAAAAATCTTTATCAGAAATGGAAAGACATAAGTCTACTAAGTATCAACCCATGTCCCGCCCCTTTTGTTCACCTTGATGTCCCTTCGTTATCAATCAGTGTCAAAGTAATTGCTCGAAATTAATTAACCCACTTAAAGGGACCACTCTATAGCATTTCATCCGCCATTTTGAAACGTTAGCATTGATAGAAAACAAATGTGCTGTATAATGCTAATTCATTAAAAAAAAGAAATAAATACTTCATCGATAGAAGAGGGGCATATTTACAAATAATTCATAATAAAAGTTATCAGTTACGACAGCATTTTGTCGTAGTAATGCATTCAACGATCGTAGCTTCGATGATTGGCTTCATTTCACGATGTTTTATTTTTGAGCGATACACTTTATTCCTTGTCAAATTGTTAAATCTTGAACAACTGAAATGCTATACTCAAAAACATATTTGGAATTAAGTGTGAAATTATCATGTAAATTCATATTTAATTGTAAACAGGAAAGTCCTCCTGAATTTCGTTTCCACAAAAAATACCCCGCTTGAATGGTCCTTTTAAGCAATCATTGCCTAATTGATATATTGGTAATTGTTCTTTAGTTACTGATATAAAAGATTGTTTATTCAGATTCAATTATTGCAGTGTTGTTTCTTTTACAGACAGTTTTCTGTCGTATTCATTGAGTGACCATCCACTGTTTTGGATAAACTTTGAACAATAATATATTAAATGACCTTTTCCGGAGAATAGCAAGGGTTGATAATGACTTTGGTGAAACAATTGATATTGATAAATTGTTGATTTCAATGATTCTCTCAACTGAGTATAATCAGGTCTTACAGTCAGGTTTTTACAACTGACAATTCTACGTCATATCAACTCACTCACTCGTTTAATTTGACACGACACTCCGAATTGAAACAACTTTAAATGTTTTTTGTTTTATCTTCGTTTATTAAACTTAATATAAAGTCACATATTGGTAAACAAAACTGTTAACAAAGTCAATCATTTCATAGCTGCTCTTGAAGTAAGACTATCTTCAGTTTCAAACGTACCACTGAAATTACAATAACACCATGGTTAGCCTATACTGAGTGAAAAGACAATCCTCCCAATACACATTTCCAAATAGGCCTATTTTTTTCAAGAATTGATATAACCAATTTCACTGCTACGAAATCACCTTCTACGAAACTAATCCTCCTACGATATCACCGCTTCTACGATTCGAAACGGATCCTCCTACGAAATCACTGGTTCCTGACGATAGATAGATCAGGAAAAAGCCAATGTAAATTGAAAATAATTACTTTATGTTCCTCAGAAAAAGCAGAGTTCGTTATTGACAGTGTAATGGTAATGGAAACGACGAATGAACGCCAAGCATCACGATAAAACTTCATCTTTATGATCCTTGGGAGCGTAAACAGCAAAACACAACATCAGGCAGCCATTTTTAGATCATGTGACTCTCACTTCCTGTTCCGCAGTCTGGTGACCTTTTGAGGTCGTTGCCGTAGAGATGTCAACAAACTTCTAGGCGCGTTGTTATGTTGATGGTCATTGGTTCTGGCGTGAACTATGAACCAATCAACTTGCAGATAACAGTACTGCATCTGTCGCTCAGTGTTTCGTTAGCAACGGAGATTACTGTAGGAAGGAGGTGACTATTTACACAGGTCGGAACTGTTGCATTTCAATCAAATAATTGCTGGTAAGTGCACTCATTTCCTCTAAACACATTTATTTCTTACTGAAACATTACTTTAGCGACTGTTCAGGTAAGTTATGTTTGATATAACTCCATAAACGTAAGATTAAAACATCACTGAAAAATCAAAATGTTATGTGACTATGCTGACATGTGATGGGTTTGTATGGTTGTGGTATGACAAAGGGTAGAATATTCTTCTGCATCAGTTACTTTAGAAAATGTTTGCGTTTTAAAAAGTCATTTTAGCTCATGTCGCTATCTGGACCTATGACCCTATGTTCTAGAGTTTGATAGTCTCTTGGGGATTGTGTTTGACATCTTTGACAGTGGGCCATTTTCAGTTTTTGTTGTTGTAATTTTCTTAATTTCAAAGGTGCCATTACACATTATTATCAATAGTAAACTTCCAATTTTAATGTTCCATTTGTTCATCCAACGGCCCCTGAATTTCCCAATCCCTGCTAGACAAAAGGTATGTTGTTGTTTCTGAATAGAAACTGTCATTCATTTTGTTGATTCCTTTTTTCATAGACCACCTTCATAATGGCCACACAGCTCCGCCCAACCACCCGACACCAGCCCCCAGATTGGTTCACAAGCAACTATACCATCTCCACCAATGCTGAACGTCAGAGGGACGCCTCACATCAAGTCCGACAGGAAGGAAGATTTTTGAGGAATGAAACAGACAGTCAAACAAAGTGGGACCAGCATTCAAATAATGTTCGATTAGCTGATAGAGTAGATAATATCAGGAAATGGAAGGAGATCTTAGAGAAGACCTTGGCAGATATAGATAAGGAAATAGCTGATCTATCAGAGGCTAAGGACCAAACAGAGCATGCTTTGGAAGCTAAGAACCTTCCCCTTGATGTTGCTATTGAATGTCTCACACTGCGTGAGGGTCGACAAGGAATTGATATAGTTCAAGATGACCCAGAGGCTCAGCTACACAAGGTGAGAAAATGTGGTCAATAAATTTTCAGAATGTTAATTTTAGTGCTCACAACTAATTTAGTTGAAAAATTGTGTATTGCTTTCGATTCAGTTCAGAAATTTGGTTTATTTCAAATGGCATATTTTATCATTTCCATTATTGAATATTATGATCACTAACAATTTATTGTCAGTTCTGTATTGAACCTCAATATGTGCTGAACTGGAGCTCAAGTGTACTGATAACCTTTTATTTACTTACCGGAGGCTTTGAACAAACTATTAATTGCTTATAAGAGTAAGAACTAATAAATCTTTGAATTGGTAATTCAATCAATCAACTGATGACACATTATCAAACACCTATCAATTCATCCAGTGATGAAAAACAAAGAAGCTATAAAGAACAAATAAAGCTTCATGCAATGAAACAAGGTGTAGCAAGGATTGGAAATTCAATCTCTCAGAATCTGAATCTATTTATGTTTACAGGAAGTTGAGGTGATAGAAGGGATCAAGAAACAGCTGCAGCAGCGAGTGGGCGAGTCGTTTGAGCAGCTGTGTCTGCTCCAGGAGGCTAGACAGCAGATCCAGGCCGACCTTCAGGACAAGAACATCGCACTTGGCATTGACATCGACCAGTACAACCTCACCGACCGCTCACCCAACATCAGCTTCAAGCCCGACTCACTTAGAGTCCCTAAAGGGTAAGAGTCTCAGTCATGGTTGAATATCTTCTTTTACTGCTTGTTTGATACAAGTGTTTGTAGCTTCAACGAAACATCTCAAGTTTGCAATGCATTTCTTCATCTTCAAATTTCTTACACTGCTAATGGCTGAAAATATATTGCCTTTTTAGTGCTGAACAACAACTGACACTCATCAGCAGACATGATCTCACAGTAGTTGAAATTTTATTTCCTTTTAGAAGTCTATAATATGGATACAGCTTGAAAAGGTCTGATCCATGTTTCATTTAACCTTTGTGTTTAAATTATGTTGATAAGTTTGTAGATATTTGATAACCTCGGGAAGTGATAACCTGTTTTTCAAAATGGTGGTTTTCAGTTTGTACCCAAATGTATTCCTATTTAAAGCTTTTCATCTACCAAAATGTGGCAAATTACATGCAAAGAGATCATCCAACAAGAACTGTAACAAACTAGCAGGGCATTTAGTGAGTGAGTTATCGTTAAGTGCTGCTTGAGCAATATTTCAGCTACAATCTACAGGGCACATAAAGTTGTTGAATATTAGCAATTTGACATAAATACTCTAAGATCTAAACTGTAAATGTTGATTACAGGAGCACGACACCTCAGCAATGGGAGGACTTCAGTCGCTACAACAAGGAGCGGGCCGATGCAGAGATGAAGGCATCGACCAACCTGAGAGAAGCAATCCACCACACCCTCCAGCAGACAGCCAATGATCTGGAGGCTCAGAAGATTGCGTCAGAGTATGCCTTCAGGAAGAGGATCCATGAGTTCGAGAGGGCGAAGGATGAACTTGAGTGGCAGAAGAAAAATGTAAGTTGGGTGTGATGTTTCTAGTGAGAAATATACTGTTTGAACGATTAACATTTTATGTGCTGCAATTTGGGGATAATCATATCTAGCTAGGTTTATTCACAAGTTTTAGCAAGTTTCATAGTACTACGGGTAACTTCAAATGTAAAAGTCACTTCAATAGCTCATTATTGTATTCCATCTGAATCTCATGAACAAAACCAGGATTATCAGAAGTTACTCTGAAAAACTTGTTAGACAAACAGATATGTGCACATACGAAAAATAATACATAACCTATTTATTCACCATATAGGTTTTAAAAACAGACTTGTTTATGAGACGAGTATATGCTTTCTGGCAAATTTTGCAGTATATGATGGTGTGCATAGTTTACTGATCACAAACTGACATGCATGCTTGGTTGTTACCAGACCGAGGAGGAGATTGAGGAGCTGGAGAATGATATCCGTGGTCTGGAGGAGTCAATCCGTGCCAAGGTGAACCCAATGAAGCTGGCTCAGACCCGACTGGAGAACAGAACTTACCGACCAAACGTGGAGCTGTGTCGAGACGCGCCCCAGTACGGGCTCACAGACGAGGTGAAACAACTCGAAGCCACCAAGAGAGCTCTTGAGGAGAAGTGCAACCAGGCAAAGTGAGTTGATCAAGTTCTTCAGAAATGGCTTCCATTTTCCATTGGTAAAAAGCCACAGAACAAGATTACAAAGCATTGTTAAATATATGAATTTTTCATATTAAGTAAGTCATTTACTTGCAACTCACATTCGCAAAAAGTCGGATCTGTGCTGTCAGCTGTAGTGACGTT
This sequence comes from Steromphala cineraria, assembly GCA_916613615.1. Lineage (NCBI taxonomy): Eukaryota > Metazoa > Mollusca > Gastropoda > Trochida > Trochidae > Steromphala > Steromphala cineraria. The sequence continues at coordinate 69,918,542 of OU744722.1, read as the reverse complement.
ACGAGGCAAATTGAATGGTACAGGGCCATGAACAGGACCTTTTTCTGAAAATTTGACCATTTTGGCTGTCAATTGTTTTATAATGAAAAGGCAAATCATTGACATATTTGTGATGGTTTTGGCGAGTCTACAGTTAAATTTGTTTTGTCAGTGATTTAGAGATTTTCTAACCTGTGCATATGATATCAAACATAAATCAGTATGAAATTATGTGTTACTTAAGATTCTTAAAACTGTTGTCATTGTGTTTGCAGACATGCGCTGGATGGTCTGGAGAAGAACCTTCACCGAATCAACGATGACCTTGCCCTGAAGAACAACTCTCTCATGCTGGACAGCCGCTGCATGAATGTGCGTCAGAAGCTGCAGGCCCGTCCACAGACCTCTGCCGAAAGGAATCTCACACTGACCGGCATGGAGAGGCAACGGTCAGCTGTCCTAGCCTAGACACTGACCCCTCTCCCTCCCTCTGTCCGTCTCATTCAGATAACTCTACATTGAATTTGTGCAAAACATTTCTATATACATATATACCTACCACACGGGACGATGATCTCAATCTTGTACAGTATTACACTTGGAAATTATTCTTTTGAAACAGTTTTAAAGATTATACAACTTTTATGTACAGATTTCAAACTTTAACCTTTTTACATTTGGAAAGTATTCTTTTGAAACAGTTTTAAAGAATATACCCCTTATGTACAGATTGATTTTATAAACTTTGTTGAATTTTCACAAAAATTAAAGTTTTTGATTCTATCCAATGGAAGGCTGTTCACTGTTTATGAATGTATGTATTGTATAGCTATGATAGGACTACTGCAACAGTATTCATCTGCCTCTTATACATTACTTCCTACTATTGCTGTGTGTTTCACCAAAGACTTGTGTTGTATATACACTCCGGGCTGCAATGTGTGTTTCAGTGTTCACGTATGTAGCAGAAACTATTATTACACTTTGCTGCTGATATTCAATGATCATGCTGCTTGTAAATCAATATCTATATTCTAGTTTATATACTATAATTGTAAAAGGTAATTTATCAATAAAATTGTACATATCAAGTAAATAAATGTGTCCTGAATGTGAAAGTGTTTTTGTTCATGTCTGCAGTGGTAAGTGGTTAAACACCGCTATTCACCTTATGTGCAGCACTTTTTGATAAAGTAGCCTCAATAAGGTGAACCCTGAACTTTGTTTCCGCAAAGATTAAGGTCAATCTCGCCTATTTTGATTTACTAAACTTATGCTTATTTAAGAAGAAACTTAAAAATGCAAATCTACATTCCTTTAGCCTCTTGCGTTAATTTTAAGTGAATGAGTTCAAGTTTTACGTTGCAATATTTCAGCCAATAGTGGCGAGCTTTAATCTTTAAAGTTCAAGGCAAAATTGAAGCAAAACCCTTGTTGGTTGAGGCTAGCTATTACTTACAAAATGCATAGGTGGTTCTTATTCAACAAAGAAGAGAAAACAACCAATACAGAGTTCATATTACAGCTACCTGTAGTTGAACATAATTCTTTTGAGCTTGCATTGAATTTAAATCTCTCTTGGGTTTAAGAAATAGAGTAGCCCTAACCATCATGTGTTTTGCAATAAAGTATAGTTTTGCCCTGAACTATTATAGGTAAATAACGAGGCCGAAGGCCGCGTTGTTTGACGTTATAATAGTTCAGGGCAAAACTATACTTTATTGCAAAACACATGATGGTTAGGGCTACTCTATTACTTTTCTAGTATGTCGATTTTAACTCGATTTTAAAGCTATTTCTACTCCAAAATAAACAAATTTTATAAATCACATTCGACAGCGAATTGAAACTCCTCGATTAGGGCCAGGGGTAATGACGTCATAGCCGATTGTTATTGACGTCATGTCCCATTGTTTCGTGACGTCACTCAAAAACTATACTTTATTACGGAATAAAAGGTTGGCGGCGCCTTTGATCATACGGGAACAATACTAGAATTTGGATTAACAGCAGAAAAGTGATAACATTTCTCTTTGTATGATCTCAGCTTTCCTTGTCATCTCACCTCTGACCATTCTTTTGGCAACTTAATATGAAACAAACTCTTTAAACAAATCAAATACTTCAAATTCAATTGATCCAGATAACATTTATTTGCATGATGATTTGATGGACATGGTTTGAGTGAAACAACATTTTGCGTTTACTTCTTTGCAAGAATTTTTTTAGAAAGCTTTTAGTACATATTTCAATCTCTTATACAAACATGTTACAAAAGATGGCAGTTATTGATAATCATATTATGTACAGACATTTACATTATATATACAAGCAAATTGAAACAGACGATGTACAATACTAAGTGATAACAAGTGAAGTTGAGATGATTACCTAGATGTCACATGCCATGATGATGATTCTTCACCGGAAACCATATGAAAAAGCTTTGGACATTTGCAGAGTTATGGAAAAGTTTCATCCTTCTTATTAAAAAAACCTCATTATTATCAATAACTTTATGGTCTTCACTGCCTCATTAATTCAAAACCAAGGATTCAAATCTTTTGGCATTTATAACAAATTTTTACAGGGAGACAATCAAGGAAACATATACTGTCAGTACTAGAGATATTCCAATTGACAAACGGAAGCAGTGTTGTGATCCAGAGGTGTTCCTAGTAGATCAATATTGATATCTTGAACAGTCTCTCTTTCAACTTAGTAAATACCTGGGTACATAACATAGGCTCCATTCTTCAACTTGTCTAATAGAACTGGGGTCATCTGTAGCCCCAAGCGGATCAACAGTGTTATTGTGAACATTCTCACGTTCAACTTGTTTCGTACTGTGATACTTCACATAGCCTATCTTCAACTTGTCTAGTACTGGGGTGATCTGTAGTTGCCCCTCATGGGTCGCCCCCTTGGCACGCCCCTTGGCCCTCTCCAGTTGCCAGGCCCTCTCATGCCCCTCATCTGTGTCCCTCCTCGTCTCATGGTCCTGTGCTGGAAGCCCCCCTGACGGCGGGCGGTGGGGTGGCCGCGGGCTGGTTGAGCTATGGGTGGGGTGGGTGCTGGTTGGGGAGGGGCACTGACAGCAGGGGGCGGGCTGGCTGCTGCCTCACCCTCCCATACGATACGCTGGATCCTTGGCTTCGGTCCTCCAACTGGAATTGAGAAGTGGAAAAATTTATTCTACTAAAATTATTCAAAATATAATTTTGATAACATTAAGTGTGGTATGCGCCACATAAAACAAGGTTATTCACTTTATTAGACTGCTCAAGGTTGTGATTGTCTCTGGATGTGATTTTCGGTTAAAGGCATAATGCTTAACATGGGTTGGAAATCAATTTAAGTCAGAATTTGCAGAATCTTGTCAATATTTGCAAGCACTGAGTTGACACCTTACTGTCAAAATCCAATTTTTCAAATAACGTCCCTATTTGCAGAGAGAAAATGTTTATTGATTACTGATTATCAAACAAAGGATCTTTTTTAATCTTGGTCTGATGAAGGCAGTATAAACACATAAATATTATGATTGAACTGAAATAAAGAAATAACAAGAGTCAAACAAATAAAACAATATTTTTTTAAAGAATAAAGAGAGGTAAATCTTTCATGAAAGAAACAACAAACAAACAAAACTTGAAAAAAGAAATGTTAAGATCTTGATACAGGGTTCATACAGCCAAGGCCCCATTAAATTCAAGGACTTTTCAAGGACTTTTCAAGGACTTACAATCATTTTCAAGCCAAAAAGATGTAATAAGACAAATGTCCTGAATGGGTGAATTGCAATTGGCAATTGACTTGAAACTAAAATAACCACTTTTCTAAACTCATAACATTCCAAAATTACTAAAAAAATATTAATTTAATTTTTGATATTATCTTAAATTATCAAATGTTCAAGGACAAGAAACTTAATAACATCAATCACACCTAGCATATTAACGAGATCTGCAAAATAATATAAATATTTACAAAGTTACTCATTAATTTTGATGTAAGAGGGCATGTAATTTAATGTATATGCATTGGTAATCTTACAGAACACCCTCAAACAAATTTGTTCATCTATTTAGATAAACTATAATAAGTTTGTTTGTTGTTGTCAAATATAATTTTTATGATATTCTATTCAAATTCAAGTTGTTCTGAAAGAATACTTTCATAAACTGAAATTAATGGTCATCAGGTCAAGAAGTCATGGCAACTACGATAACACCATAATAGCAGATGGTTGAATTGTCAACAATATAATCTGACCCTTGCCTTCATCATTGTCATAGTTTTAGAAATCCCTGCTGACATTTCAGATTTTAACCCGTTGAATAGCATGATTTATGTGCTTCTGGTCACTTTCAACACCATGCGACAGATTTATAAATGACTCTGGCCCTATGCAGTTGAGCTTTAGGTTTTATCATGTTATATGTTTTGATGTTAGTAAATTATAATACTTTTTGACCTAGATCAAAACGTGAATTTATCATGTGGTCCGACATCGACTGAGGTGTTACTCGTAACTGACAGCAGTTATTTTCACTTTAAAAATTACAGCTGATTTGTTGACATTCGTCAAACGGAGACAACGGTGTATTTGCTTTTAAAATCCCTATCAGTAACAAAACTCACCTTGAACTTCAACTGTTTTTATATCAGTGGGGTTAACTTACTGTTTTGATAAACGATCGACAATGCAATGTGGGGGAATCCCTGTTAATATAAGCTGTATTTTGATTGGCCAAAAACTAAACAGAGAGCCAATCATAACATGACATCACTCTTTTCTAATGAAGGGAAATCCAAAATAATACAAGCTTTAATCTGGTTGGCCAATCTATTAATAGCATCCAATGACAACAACCGTTTATCGCTACGATTGAATTTTGATGATTTGTACATGACCACATGATATCGTATCTGTAGTTTTTTATAAAGCTTTATGAAGCCAGGTTTGGTTAGATATTTTCCATATTCCAGCACTTTTCAAGCACACAGTATAAAATTCAAGTACTTTTCAATCACTTTCAGGTGTTAATGTTATTTTCAAGGGCTTTTCATCCAGCATGCTAAAATTCAAGCACTTTTCAAATCTGTGCGAACCCTGTGATAAGTTTAAAATCGGTTTCATGCCAATTTTCAACATTTCATAAATAACATTGATTTGTCAAGGTAAACGATCAATCACTGCATACATCATACCTTTCTCCCAAGCTGCTATTCTGAAGGCAGCTACATACTGTACTTTTCCTGACACACACCAGTACAGATAGGGTTACAATTCAAACTATTATGTGGACATGTTCTTAATTAATTTGAATGATAAACTAAGGAATTTGCAAACTTGAAATGATTGTCTAATTCACTTCCATTGCACCAAGGTATAAAATCAAGGGAGTCTATCATTGTTTTGAAGAGACAAATGCTTTTGCTGCTACACCCTTACAAGGCAAAAGAGTACTGGTAGATAAGAAAACCATTTTATTTCCAAAAACTCAACCATAAGGCAATACTGAAGATTCAAGAAACACTCTTAAACTTGGAAACAGCATTTGATGTGGATACTTGTTTTCTGATTGGCTAATGGACCCTCAAGATGTTAATCTTTGAAATCTTAGAGAGTTTGGATATTGTGAAGAGGTGGTAAGAATATTCTTGAGAGATTAATAGAATAGAATATTGAGAAGAAAGAAAAAGGATAGAATATTAGTATTTGGGATAAAATATATTGTTGTGATATGACATTGAACGGCGTTTTGATAGGACATTAGATATTGTTGAGAGATTTAGGAGATAATTAAGCTAAAAACAGGACACCAGTGAGTGATCCGTACCTCCTGAATCAGGTCCGCCTTGAGATGTAGAACTCCCATCATCCTCTCCTGCTTCCTTCTCTGCCTCTGTCTCACCCTCCTGACGGGCCTCGCCTATACACACAATAAGAAAATGGTCAGATTGTTAATTCATTCATGTTGAAAGATTTACCACAATAATTATTTACCTAGCATCCCCCATATCTAGAATCAGATGGTGAATATGTTCAATTATTGATTTACTGAAATCATTTTGTGTTAACCTTAATATCAAACTGTTGACAAAGTTTATTGTGCTAAGGTACAGGGAATATGTTAATTCTGATTTTACTTGAAAAGTGCAATGTTTATTTCATTAAGCAATGTTTTACTAGAATCTTTTTTGTGTTAGCCTATACCTATTAGGGCTGATTAGTTAAAGCATCATCAATGGAAAGTATGTCTTTCCTTGTCCAAAAAGATTTATATTCATCAAGTGTGTAACCGCAAAGTATACAAATATTCTATCTTGTGACCATTACTCCTTATATTTCAGGATTACTGGATAGACTTAGAATTGATAATTCTTTGGGTTTAAACTTACTAAGAATTTTATCACATTATAGGGTTAGGGTTTGAGTATAGGGTTTAGTCAAGGTTATGTTTAGGGATGGGATAGGGTTTAGAATTGGGATGATGTTGAAGGTAAGGGTAAGCACTGTGTATAACCGTACACCGGAACTGGCGGTGTACGCGCGGAGAAATGTTGCTAGCGAAGAGCCGTTTCATCAACTTTTTCTATGTTATTATCATGTCAATAGCTTTCCGAGACATAACTATTTAATGTCACATCCTTTTCATAGTCAGAGATAGCAAATATGTTACTAACAACAGCATTACTCGCAACTGTCATTGTTACTGTCCCTTGGATACAGAATGACAAGCACATACATTTTACTAAGTATGTGTGCTAAAATTACCACATGATGTTGACTATTTGAAAGTTATGAAATTAAATATTACCTAACTTTCGATTTCGGCTCCTCGCTAGCAACATTTCTCCGCCGTACACCTCGCTAGTTCCGGTGTACGGTTATACACAGTGGTAAGGGTAGCCTTTTGTTGACAAACCAATTCAAAAGTTGCTCAATAAAATCGTGAAACTCACCAGTCTCTGTTGCGGACGCCTCTGGGTTGATGTCTCCCTCTAGAAGAGCAGACTCCTCTATCTCCTCACTGGAACATTTCATCACTCTTAGAGATCCTTTAATACTAATATTAGTCAATATCTGCCCATAATGGCTAGTACCCATCATCAGGACTGCTCAATAGCGTAGCAATGTACATTGTTTCCCTGAAGGATGAAGTGCCATGCCAAAAAGCACACACACTAGCATGCCAATCACTACACCATGGTGCTCATCAAGTACTTGTAAATATTTGGCAGAGAACATAGCCATGAATACATCAATAGCAATGTATCTTTGAATGAAGAGCTCATTAACAAGAAAGTAAACTACTAGTACATCTTCTGGGCTAAGTTATTTGAATCTTTTTACATCAGAACATCAAAAGCAAATGAATTGAAGAATAATTTTAATTCAGGAACATGAAAGAAGTAAACAAACGGTTAAGTAATAAAGAGACACTCACGCATCTGGCTCCGTTCCCCCGGCTGTGTCGACTCCCTCCCCCGTGTCGGCATCACCCTGGTCTACCAGGTCTGGGGGCGGGGCGTTCCTTGACATCTCTATCACTGACTCCGACAGGGCAACTGCAGTTGAGGAAAAGTATACATGTAGGGTAATTTGATTGTATCTCCCCTGTCGTATGTAGTCAAGCTTTTATTTAATGATGGGTTCAATAAGGATGATGCAAGCAGATTGTACTATGCAAGTGAGAGCTTATAATACAATTATCTTTGGGTCAAATCTATGAATCGTTACCCAAATTAAAATGAATAGTTTTTTGGCCAGACAAAATTCAACTATTAGCAACCTGCCCTCTTTGGTAGAACAAATCAGAAACTGATAACAAACATGAAGTAAGCAGTTAAGACTGGACACATACCAGGAGGGGTGGTCTGTAGGGGAGTTGTGGGGACACTGCGACCTCCCCCGTCTTCCAACTGGGACAGATCCATCCGTGTGTCGTCCATACCTAATGTACACAAAGGAAAGGTTCTTCAGTCAAAGATAGGACATAGCTATGAATAGATATGGAAATAGCTGCCTGTCTAACATATGGAGTATCATGGAAAGGTTCAAATATATAACTTAGTAATGATTCTTGTAAAGTAATTTAAGACTAAGAAATTTATCTGAAGTAATCAAACAACAAAATAAGTTTATTTGAAACAACAGGGAAGTATGTATAATGTAAATGAAGTAAAATTCTTGTAAAGTAGTATATATGAGATTTACCTAAAGTAATCGAACAACAAAATAACTTTATTTGAAACAGAGAAGTAAAACAAGCATAATATCAATAATCCAGAGTTTGATTAAGGTGCCGACCTTCTGGTGAAGGAATAAAGTAAGAGGTGACCGACCTCTCTGAGACTCCAGCTGACCGATGTCCAGTTGACTCAGATTGCCCTCTCCTCCAAACACAAACCTCTGGGAAACTTGCGGGGAGCTGACAACGAATGAATGAAACAAATCATCAATAGCGTGCATTGTTTCATTTCTTTCCAATTGGTATATAAATCTGACTGAAGTGTGTGATGACGTGAGTTATTGTATAACCCTTCCTGATCTCAGCCAGATTGAAAGATAGCTTTTCGGGTTAACATTTCCTTGGTAAAGGGAGATAATCCTGCTGTAATTTATAAGAATGTAATCAATGGCATATATATGCTCTCGGTTCTATCAAGGGGCTGCATATCAAAGTAAATGAGTGTTCATGAAATAATTCAAACTTCAACACTAACTTATGAACTTCCCCAGAGTGATGTAAATAGCCATGTTTTAATAGCAAAAGCACTTAAATAAATTTTACTTAAAACAATGTTTGAAATTTTGTCAAACAAAAGAAGACAGCAGTCAAAGTTTCTCACTTTCAGAGTTTAACTTGACATAACAGTATAATATATACACCATGCTGAGCATCCGGCCTAATATCAAAGAAATACTAAATGTTTCCTCAACTGCTTATATTCTCATTTTCCTCAATAATATTTACATAAGTGCCTCTGCAACAAATGAAGACTGTTACACGAGGATAAAACACTACCAACTGACTCATAGCAGACTGATGTTTGAGGCAAATTTTCAGAAACATTGTGGAAGTATCTAGGAAGCTGATAAAGTAAACTTGTTGATTTTATCCGACCAAATTCTATCATTTCCCAGAATACCTACTTAAGTGCCTCGGCAAACCCGTCTGCTCGTCTGGGGACAGATAGTGTTGGGGTGCTGGGAACAGTACAGTCCTCTTCTTCAAACGGTCCCGGTTGTCCCTGGCAACAAACACACGGTTATGTTTATTTGCGATAGGTAAGAAACAAGGACAATTCTTGTGGATAAGCAACTTTTTCATTCTGTGGTGTATCAAAATCTTAATCAAACAGAGATTTACTATTTAAAAGTTTAAGTCTCATAAGCAGCTTTTTTATTCTGATGTTTCATGATGTATTAAAATCTTATTATCAAACAAGAGATTTGCTTTTTTTAAAGAGTTTAAGTCTATTAAACATGTTAAAGTTGCTAACAATATGTCCCGAAAAAATCAAATGATTGTCTCCAGTCAATCCTTGACATAAAGATACACTGCCTATATCAAAATTATCCTTGGAAAAGCACAATGCAAATTCCTTTGATAAGACATGTTTCATGTAAATTCCCCTTTCTAAAAGTGTAACTATTTTTCACTTCTGGAAATCAAATTGAAATGACATCTACATGATTTCAATGATCTGATCAATTTAATCACACATCTGAATTATTTTTTTATGACATGCATGTGTTTTTTACAATTACATTTGTATTGAAAAATATTCTGGTGAATATAATTACATAAATAATAATATAATTCTTGACATGCGGATATCATTCAGACCTACTGTGGTATGGACAAATTATAAAAAATCATGCTAATATACATATTGATTGATATTGCATGTTAAAAACCATATTAGAAAAAAACATCTACGGTATGTTAAGCATAAAAGATGAAAGAAGAGCATTTATGAGGAGAATACATGTATATGTGGTGTTATGAGGATTTAGAAAAAAAAAGAATAAAAGTAATTACTAGTAAGAATTCTACAGTGTTTAAAAACTTGAGGACACAATACTAATGTACTGCAGTACAAAGTATTGAAAAGATATCAAACTATTCTTACTGATTCAACAAATCAGTTTTTATATTATTACTTTTATTCAAAAAGGTATTTGAAAACGAGGTTAAACGTAAAATATGTAAGATAAAATTAATTCAAAATATTCTCTATAGAGAAAATAAATACTGTTATACAAAACGGTCATTTTGGTTAAAAAATTGACCAAAAAAATGAGTTGAAAAATAAACTATTTGAGAAGTGAAGTGAAATACCTAAGAATACAAAGGAGAACTAAGATGTTACAAAGGTTTTAAATCATGCCTTGAGTTCAGTAACACCCGATTTCTTGTAACAAACCACTATCCCTGCTTGAGGAAGGGTGGTGTAACTGAACTCAGCCCTGTGTTAATCCAATCAGCTCTAGCAGTGAGACAAGCAGTCGACTCTACAGCAGGGGCAGCAGGCAACAAGCCGACAAGAGTTACCTACCCCTAGCATGAATGGTGTAAGGTGTGCCCTGCCGCTGACAGGCGGCAATCGCTCGCCACTGATTGGCTGAAGAGAGGGAGATGGGCGGGAACTTACGACAGGAGGCTGTGTTATGACTGGTTGCTGAATAACAGGTCCTGGCCCAGTGGCTGGTGGTGGCTGAGTGGGCATTGCTTGGTCGTTGTCGTCAATATCTGGACGGAAAGAGAGCCATTGATATAATTGGGCATAAAACTAACTAACTAAATTTTAAGAAATCCTAACAGTTAATATTTCTAAATCTATGAGATTAAGATTATGACAACAATTATATTGATAAACTTCATACAAAAAATTATTGACAAAATGAAACCATGAATCAACCAAACAAAATCTATCACAAAATGCTATCCAAAGATAAAATGTAAGTTGATACACAATACCACAATGAGAAAACGGATATTTTAATCTGAAAATGTTTCTCCATGATAATATGGCAAAGCTTTCCCTCGATCCATCTTACTATTTCAATAATTCTTTGCTTTGAAAAATACATGTCGAAAGTTTGATTTCAAATTTCGTAGCAGATAAAGAGAGAATTCTTCTCACCAATGATAACCACATCATTATCATCGTCGTCATCCCCTTGTTCAGCCATGGCTTCTTCATCCTCGTCTTCATCTTCATCTTCCTCGTATTCTTCATCTCCTTCCTCCTCATACTCCTCCTCGTTCGAGTCCTGCACAACCAACACACAGGTAAAGCACTGTCTGATTTGTTGAATTGTCATTCCATTACCCCCTCCTTTATACCTCATTCCTCTGTCAACTCCTTCTCTGCCCCTTCTAACTACCTCCTCATTCTCTTTAACTATCCACCTGTCACTAATCCATCTCTCTCTGTCCCTCTATCTGCCATAATCAACTAATCTCCCCCATCCCTATCATGTTATCCCACAACCCCCTCTCCACTTACCTCCATCTCTGCCCCTCCCCCTTCATGTTATATCTCACCCCTCCATTTGTGCCCCTCCCCCTTCATGCTATATCTCACCCCTCCATCCCTGCCCCTCCCCCTCATGTTATCCCACAACCCCCTCTCCACTTACCTCCATTTGTGCCCCCCCCCTTCATGTTATATCTCACCCTCCATCCCTGCCCCTCCCCCTTCATGTTATATCTCACCCCTCCATCCCTGCCCCTCCCCCTTCATGTTATATCTCACCCCTCCATCCCTGCCCCTCCCCCTTCATGTTATATCTCACCCTCCATCCCTGCCCCTCCCCCTTCATGTTATATCTCACCCTCCATCCCTGCCCCTCCCCCTTCATGTTATATCTCACCCTCCATCCCTGCCCCTCCCCCTTCATGTTATATCTCACCCCTCCATCCCTGCCCCTCCCCCTTCATGTTATATCTCACCCCTCCATCCCTGCCCCTCCCCCTCATGTTATCCCACAACCCCCTCTCCACTAACCTCCATCTGTGCCCCTCCCCCTTCATGTTATATCTCACCCTCCATTTGTGCCCCTCCCCCTTCATGTTATATCTCACCCTCCATTTGTGCCCCTCCCCCTTCATGTTATATCTCACCCCTCCATTTGTGCCCCTCCCCCTTCATGCTATATCTCACCCCTCCATTTGTGCCCCTCCCCCTTCATGTTATATCTCACCCCTCCATTTGTGCCCCTCCCCCTTCATGCTATATCTCACCCCTCCATCCCTGCCCCTCCCCCTCATGTTATCCCACAACCCCCTCTCCACTTACCTCCATTTGTGCCCCCCCCCTTCATGTTATATCTCACCCTCCATCCCTGCCCCTCCCCCTTCATGTTATATCTCACCCCTCCATCCCTGCCCCTCCCCCTTCATGTTATATCTCACCCCTCCATCCCTGCCCCTCCCCCTTCATGTTATATCTCACCCTCCATCCCTGCCCCTCCCCCTTCATGTTATATCTCACCCTCCATCCCTGCCCCTCCCCCTTCATGTTATATCTCACCCTCCATCCCTGCCCCTCCCCCTTCATGTTATATCTCACCCTCCATCCCTGCCCCTCCCCCTTCATGTTATATCTCACCCCTCCATCCCTGCCCCTCCCCCTTCATGTTATATCTCACCCTCCATCCCTGCCCCTCCCCCTTCATGTTATAATCTCACCCTCCATCCCTGCCCCTCCCCCTCATGTTATCCCACAACCCGCTCCCCCCTGCACTTACCTCCATCTCTGCCCCTCCCCCTTCATGTTATAATCTCACCCTCCATCCCTGCCCCTCCCCCTCATGTTATCCCACAACCCGCTCCCCCCTGCACTTACCTCCATCTCTGCCCCTCCCCCTTCATGTTATAATCTCACCCTCCATCCCTGCCCCTCCCCCTCATGTTATCCCACAACCCGCTCCCCCCTGCACTTACCTCCATCTCTGCCCCTCCCCCTTCATGTTATAATCTCACCCTCCATCCCTGCCCCTCCCCCTCATGTTATCCCACAACCCGCTCCCCCCTGCACTTACCTCCATCTCTGCCCCTGCTTCCTGATCCTCATCACTGCCAAGCACTATCACATCTCCGCTATCCTCCCCTTCGTTGCCTGACACCTCTCCTGCAAACAGCTCCTGGGGTGGCTGCTGTGAAAATAAAAGATTTGCGTAAAATTCCTAGTTCAATTTGCTATTACAGTAGAATGACTGCATTTGCTGAGTCAAGCTTTCACTTAATTCAAATTGATAGTTTTGTAAAAGCTAAAACATTAAATGAAACATGGTATACCTGGCTGACTTCCTCTAGCCGACTGATTCCAGCTCCGTCTCCCATCTGTGGAGGAACAGTAACAGAGTCAACATACGTCTCCCCTATCTGCAATACAGCAAGTAGATAAACAGTGAGCACCTGTTCCAAGTTATCTAACTTTTTAACCCCTACGAAACCAGTAACAAATACCTTTTCATAAGCCTGTAGGGGTGAAAGGGTTGGGAAGTAGAATCTCTAAGAATGAATTATCAACATTTTATCTGCACCTGTGCTATCAATATAGTTACTTGTAGAATGCAAGGTAGAGTGGGGCTCCTGTTTACAACTAAACAACTAAAAACACTAAAACATATAAAGGACTTGTATTCAATACTAGCAGTAGGGCCTTATTGATGAATACCCTCAACTTTCAAAGAAAGAAAGAAACCTTTTACTTTTTACTTAAAAAACAACAGTATAAAGTTTGATCCGAGGTTAAACTGCATATCATTCCAAGGGATAGAAATAATGTTAAAGTAATACTAGACAATAGACACTAGGAATAACTGATAAAACAAAAATCAACATTAAATACTTTGGTAACTAATCATGTTACAAGGCAAAAGTGAGCGTGGCTCACATACCCCCGCCTGTAGTTTGACCGCCTTCACGTAACATTAATTTGAAAATTTATGATTATGACTTAGAACACAATGATCTAAAAACTGATCTGATCTAACTATTTGACTTCAAAACATCCCCGGCTATGTAGTTTTTGAATAAAATTCTGGGAACCCTGGAATTACCCCTAAAGGGCACAACAGCACTATACAGTCGAACCTTGTTTTGGTTACAGGTGAAAATCGTCCAGATAGCAAATCGTCCGGTTAACTGGGTCATTTTTCTTAAGAAATATAGACACATTGTTTGAAAAATCTTTGTCCGTAAGGTGAGATTTATGGATATACGGAGTCTGGGTATCCGAGGTTCAACTGTATACTTCCATACCAAATTTGAAGTGTGCAAGTCATTTGGTATTTATATATGCTCCGGAAACAAGACAAAGTAAAAAATTTTGACCGTTTTTGGTCAAAATTTCAAAAATTATTTGGACCATTGAGTTGAAACCCCCAAAAGGCACAACAGCACCATATAGGCTACTTCCATACCAAATTTGAAGTTTCTAAGTGGTATAGTTTTTCAGTTATGCTCCGGAAACGAGACAAAGTCCAAAAATCGGACCGTTTTTGGTCAAAATTTCAAAAATTATTTGGACCATTGAGCTGAAACCCCTAAAAGGCACCACAGCACCATATAGGCTACTTCCATACCAAATTTGAAGTTTCTAAGTGGTATAGTTTTTGAGTAATGCTCCGGAAACGATTTCGGACGGACGGACGGACACACGGAGCGCTATATACCCCCGACTACGTAGTAGCGGGGGTATAAAAATCCTCATGAGATTTTAACCGTAATACATTTCTGCAAAATGGTGTATGGTTTTTTTTAAATTGTCAAGAGAAGAGAGCTACAGAGACAAAATAAAAATCAAGAGTTACCTCCCCTTGGCCGACAGCTTCTGTCTGCTGACTGGGCACCACCTCCTGTGTTTCCAGACTAACAGTGTGAGCATTCTCATCCGTCAGGGTAATAATCGGAAGGGGAGAACCCTGGAGCATGTCAACATTTTAAGAATTGATGATGCGTAAAAATAAAATCAGTAATAAAAGTCACAATTTTTTTTATATATTTATTCTTGAAAATATTTCTTGAGATCTGCTCATATGATTTTTCCATGATATCAGAATAAATTTTGTCTATGATATCTGAAGCAGTTTGGTTGAAAACCTTAATTGCATTACAGGTCATTTACGGTATCACCTCAACCATTCATTTTCAACAATTGTGATTTTGTCTTTTAGAATGATTTTAAATCCTGTTCTTCACATTTTTCAAATTGAAACAAGAGTCATCAGAAGATGACATATCCCACCGGTTCCACATGATAGTAAGATGTAAACCTTTGAAAGATAATTGTAAATTTTTCAAGCAAGGTTCATAATAGTATAAGCTAATATATATGAAACGAAACCTTTCCAAATAAGAGCCGTTTCCATGGAAATAATAAAAAATAAAATTTTCAGAAATGTGAAAATATCAAAAGGCACCGCTTCAGTAGGTGGGCAATACACATGTAAAGTTTAAGAAAGATATGTGGACCGGTTTTTGAGTTCTACTCCGGAAACGAAATGATTACGGACGGACGGACATACAGACGGACAGGGTGATGACTATATCCCACGGTATTACATACCGGTGGGATAAAAAGTCATAATGGTTTAAGGAAGCATAATTGAGGACTGTTCTAATGGTTTGTGGAAAATGACAATGATTATTGCATACACAGTGGTTGAATTCACTAACCTGTGTTGTTCTTGTTCTCTTTGCTTGTGTCTCCGCCTCTTCTTGACTGCAAATATACAGAATTACAGCATGTAACAAAGAGTAAACTGAGGTTTAACATGTTGTCAAATTTAACAAAGAGATAAGAATGAAAAAAAAACTGTGTAAATACATTGCATACCACAAATAAAGAATTCGCCATTAATTTTTTTCTCTTTATTACAATTTCTAAAATGCCTCTCCAAGAACCTCGCCCACCTGTCAGTGTCCTCCCTCTGTCTCTTGCCCATTGGCTGCTGACCAGGTCCGCTGTCTACGCCCATGGATCCAGACGAGGTGGAGGGCATGGGCGACACTGATGTCACCTGGGCCTGTTGTTGCTGCATGGGCTCCACGGCTACCGGCGCAGATTCCTCAACGAGGTCAGAGGTCAGGTCTGGAGTTAATGAGTATGTGATATAGGTTCATTTACATTCAATCAATGGCATCATGAAGACATAATAGCCTTCATAACATTTCTGAAGGGAGTGTAAATGTCTGTCATAGATGGCTTGACAATTGGCGTTACGCAAGGTTTATTACAAAATATTGAAACATGTCTAACAAAATATTGAAATATGTATAAAGTTTAGAAATTCCCAAAATTGTCTTCTCCTCTCCTAAAATGGCAGAACATGCAATTGAAGAGAATCAGATGGACAGAGGGAACTTTGGTTTTACTTTATTCCCTCAACCTTTTTTGTGGAATATGGTTTAGAAATTAATTACTTCTGCTCAAAATGACAAAATCTGTTCCTATCGACATGAATATAACTACCTGTGTGTGGCTCCACTTGGGGGGTGACAATCTGTACTTGTTGTGGTCGACCTGCAACACTGGCTGATGGGATCTGTGTTACACCAGCTAATGTGCTCTGTACCTCATCTGTTTAGGGGCAAATTAGTTCATGATTATCTCAATAATGGATTTAGAAAAATAATTTGTGAAATAATGAAAATCAGCTCATTTTGCCATCAGGGCCTGAGATGTCATAATTCTGCTCTATATCACCAATCGCTCTTAAAGGGGCAGTAGCACGTTTTTTGATAATTTTATATTTTAAAATTTTCACTGATATTAGTAAGTAAATGCTAAATGACTTATTTTGACAGTGTCAAAAATTTCATTAAACAATCCAATCATTCATAGTCAGAGGACAAAGTATGACGATTCACATAAAATCCATTGGCGGCCATTTTTGTGTGAACACCTTTTATTCATTTTGT
Organism: Steromphala cineraria; assembly: GCA_916613615.1. Classification (NCBI taxonomy): domain Eukaryota; kingdom Metazoa; phylum Mollusca; class Gastropoda; order Trochida; family Trochidae; genus Steromphala; species Steromphala cineraria. Next base: position 69,901,611 of record OU744722.1, on the reverse strand, counting down.
GTACGAAAAAGGAATCGCATGGCTAAACTTGACGTTCTATATTTGAATTATTACTGCTCCATTTAGTTTAAATACATTGTCTTTTGATTTGAACCATTAATTTTCATTTTCCTGACATCATCTTATATCCCCCCTAAAAACGTGCTACTGCCCCTTTAACAGCAAAATATGTGTATTATCCTGATGGTTTATTCATACCTAGAGAAGGATATTTCATCTAATGAAAATAAGCTCATTTTGTAAAATATTCCTTGATGATCACAATATTTATAATTTGAAACATAGATAAAAGAAGATCCTAAAAAGGCACAAAGCATATCGTAAGTGGGTTAATATTCCCCTACAGAAACATTTCTGAGACCATCCATCTCAGCTTGTGATATCAATCCAGCTCACCATCACCCGTGTCCTGTGTCGTGAGAGTGGTAGGCATAACTGTAGCAGTGGGCGTGGTCGATGTGGAAGCTACAGGTGTGGAGGCGATGGCCATTGGTCGAATACTGGCGGTTGCCTTGGCAGCAGCAGAGCTGTGAGGGATGGGTGTGGCCTGACCTACGCTAGTTGTACCCGTTGCCATCGGCTTGATGTTAGCCATCTTGGGGGTCTGGTCAGATGTGGAGGTGCTGGTTGGGAGAAAAGAAGTGATGACAAATGTTTGAGAGAGACCAAGGTTGGAAAGATTTGTATCAAGGTAAGGCCTAGAAAAAAAAAATTGTTTCTGGTTTCCGCCCGTGTGACTTTTAAACCTCCGCATCAAGCCTTTTTTTCAGATGTTGACGAGGGGGAATGGATATGAAGACCCCTGGCCCAGAAAAAACACTGAAACTTGAACTTTATAACATGATCCAAAGTTTATTTGTATCTATATTTTCCAATTCCGTTGAATAATTTTCAGATTCAACATTTAAATTTTTTTTGAAAATTAAAATAATTCCGCTTCATCGCATCATTGTTGCCTTCATGCAAAGACCAGAATTTTTTTTTTGTAAGCCTAACTAAGGCACCGATATTGCTACTGCCATTTTTCAACGTGTGTTGGATTGACCTACCTGGGAGGTGTAGTAGCGGCGGGTCGAGGAACTATGGCTGCTGGTTGTGTGTGATGTTTCTGTTGAGACTCTATCTGCTTCTGAAGGGCTTGCACCTGAGAAAATACATTCAGTGAATAAACAAGTAAATGAGTATATAACTGTTCAGCATTCTCCATCAATCCACCCATTAGCAGTAATAGCAATGGAAATCTGCTCTATAACAATATCATACATGAGCAAATTGGCCAATAATTCAGTAATTAGCAACAGGGAGCTCAAAATGAACAAAATTAAACTCGATGAAGTAAAACATAAGACAAGTACCCTGGCCTGCAGTTCTGTGTTCTCCTTCTGCAGCCGGTCCAGCTGTTGATGCAGTTCAGCAAGTCCCGGAGCCTGACCTGACCGTGCGTCTTGTAGCTCCTTCTCCAGACGGGAGATGCGACCCTCGTACTGAGACTTCAGTGTGCCCATACGCAGGTCCTGCTCCTCTGGAATCAACAGGATGGGCTAATCAGGTTCATTCTCTAACTACTAGTTGCAGAATAAAAGCTTAACAGTAGTATTTTCAGAAATATAATGTTTCTCTATTTAGTCTGGCACAGCCATATATCATATCTTTTTTGGTACTTAATAAGATGATATAAAAAAAGAAGCAACATATCCTTATTTCCATGTTTTTGTCCTTTGCATATCTTTAACACAGTTTTCTATGTATTTAATAACTATTCCTCAAAGAGGAATTGACCAAAACATTAATTTTCTGATATGTTGATGTGATGAGATACGGTTACTTGATCTTCTTGCTTCAGCCTTGGCATGAGGAACCAATGAGGGCTACCCCTCCCTATGTCTCAGCCAATGAGGGCTACCCCTCCCTATGATTCAGCCAATGCGGATACACCTCTCTAAGTATCAGCCAAACAGCACTGACCTCTGTTGCTGGACTCGCTGGACGACACCCTTTTCTTGAGTTCGTTGTTCTCCTCAGTGAGTCGCTCCATCTGTTCCCTCTGATTGGTCAGCTTGTTCTTGGCGGTCTGCAGCACGGTGCGGGAGTGGTTCTGTTTCTTCTCGTACTCGCTGTTATCCTCCCTCAGTTTGGTCATCGATTCCTGCTGTTTCTGGAACTCCTGCAGGTCAACGGTAGACGGGGTTCTTTTATTCAGACTACCGTATTTCCTCGAATAGACGCCCCCGCGTCTATTTTTTAAGACCCCCTTTACCACCGGCGTGTATTCGAGATCCGGCGTCTATTTATTTTTTAGTAGGAAATAGATGTTCATAGATGATGTAAAGGGAGATTTCATTATTTGCATTTACCTACGGGAGCATTGATTAATTAACTAATCACCCGGTGTCTATTCGAGACCCGGTGTCTATATGAGACCCAGCGTCCATAACTTCAAACAGCCCACCCCCTGCGTCTATTCGAGACCCGGCGTCTATTCGAGGAAATACAGTAATATTTTAATTTCTTGCCACAAGACCAATTTACCTCATGATCATGATCAATTGATTAATTTTACTGAACAAGACATCACATGTCAGAAATGTGGCAACAATAGTCACGTTTCTAATTTTTTTACAACATAAAATTCAGACATTAATAACTAATACTACACTCATCCTGTTTGATAATCTTTTCATGAAATTCTAATTGTAACAATAGCTAACTCACTTTAGCCTGTTAAGATTCCAAACCAGTCATCCACATTTTTTAATTAAACAAGAAGTATTCTTGCATTCTCTATGTATAGCGCCAATATCCAGCCCAGAAGTATATTTCCCACATCAACACTAACCTGAGCGAGTGTCTCGAGCCTGGTCTTCACCTCGGTGAGCTCCGTCTGTCTCTGCTGACTCTGTGTCCTCATCTCATCTCTCTCCTGCTCCGTACCTGCCAGCTTCTGTCTCAACTCAGCACACGTCTGCTCAATGGCAGCAATGTTTGGCTGAGCTGCCTCCTGGCTGGCAGACTTGGACTTGAGCTCGGCGAGTTCCTTCTGACATTGCTCCAGTTCCTTGCCGATATTCTCTGCCTGCTCCTTGTACTTGCGCCCAATCTTCTTTAGCTGATGGTGATGAAAAAATTCTTTTGTTTATTTTAAAGGTTTTATTATTCCTTTCAAATATTTTTGTAGCTAACCACATCAGCTTGTAGTTCTCCTTGCTATGAAATTTTAGCTCTTACTTTAGAATTGCGGCGCTTATTGTTTGAAACATTTACTAAAATTTGCCCTGTCCATCTTCACAATTAGGATATAAAAATTTCCACAACAGGACAAACCAGTAATTATATATTTTTCAGCCTATTTTTTCGGCTTGGAAAGGTGAAAAGATTAACTAAAATCAACACTAGCTGTCAGTATCTAGTGAAAATCAGAAAAATAATCTCCAGGAAAAAGGTACTCAATAAGAACATGTGTCAGACACATGTCCCGGTAGATACGAGTGATATTCACCTGGTTGATAGTTTTGATTTTCTCCTCTCCATCCTGGGACTTCTCTTCCAGTTGCTTCTTCTGTGTAGCAATTTGCACACTGGTAACAGAGATCACCATTTTTATCAATGTGGTGCAACATAAGCAGGGACATATTATTCATATGTGCACATGTGCATATATGCCTTTTATCTAGCAAACATAGTTTTGTCATCTGTGCAGTGAAAACAATGTGTAGGGACATTTGAGTCATGAAAGATTTATCAATATTTTACATTATCAAATCAAGATATATAATACTTAGATTATTGACAATAGAAAAACGTTTCTGGTCCTCAATTTTATCAGATTAAGTACTCACTTCAACTGTGTGTTCTGTGTCTTAACATTGTTTGCCTCAGTTCTGAAATACAGTAAATAAAGTTAACAAACCTGGCTTGTGATTCAGTGAAAACAAATGTTTTATCTTATATCAGATCTTTTAACTGAAAAACATCTATAAAACATTATATGAAAATCTTCTTACACAGAAAAACTGGTGTTCATAATGTTCCTAAGTGATGTATGAAACTGCTACACAAAAACGTTTACTGTTATAAATATCAAGTAATAATATTTACAGATAATGAAAGAAAAACTGCCATTGAGTCTAAGTTGTTGTGCTAAGATTTGTGTGTGTCTGTAAGTGTTTTAGACAAGACACTGCTATAAAGTTTGTTTCTAATTATCATTTTCTACTCACTGGCTTGTGGACAAACTGGAATTGAGTCTTGATAGTTCAGCTCTGAAACAGCAAGAAGAAAACATTTACATCTAAACTTCAAAATTATAATGGTACACAACAGGTGCTTTTAAATAACAAGAACTTTGTGATTTAAAAAAAAAATAATTTAATTACGAGATACAACTGATATCTCATTTACCTGTGCTTATGACGTTCTTCATTAACTTGGGACAGCTGGCGTTTCAGGTTGTCTCTTTCTTGACTAAAAAAAAGACCATTTTTAACATGTCAAACAATTGTTGGAACATTAACATATTGAGTCTTCAAAGTACTAGCTGAGTTGCTAAATTACCCTTCTGTGTCATTCTATACATAATTATCTTGAAATTTGTCATATGATTAAAAATTCAGACATTATCTCAAATTTGTCACTTAATTTTTCAGATAATACTTTGTCGATATCCCAAATCTGTACATACACAATGCGGCGATGTTCCTCTGGGTCGGACTTGTTAGCCTGTTCTATAAGGTGGTTGGTTCGTCCCTTCCACCGCTCCACCTCGTTCTGTAGGGCCGTCTTCTCTGTCGCCGCCACGTCTCTCTGGGCCTGTAGACCGCGGATATTAGCCTGTAGGGGACTGATATCACTCTCCAACTTCTTGATCTGAATAAACAGGTTCAATGATATATTTTAAGGGGCTTGAATATATGATAAATATGTATAAATGTATATGAATAAATTAATTTTAAAATTAATTTGAGGTTTCTTTGTTTTCTCAAATGTGAGAATCAACAGTGGGATTGACACAATAAAGTACAAGCTTTTATGGATATCCAACTTCTTTATTCGCAGAGTGAGTGAGTTATTGTTTTTACGCAGTTTGGGCAATATTTCAGCCATTAGCAGCATTTTATTGACAGAATAGCGACGTTTCTGTATAGATTCCTATAATGTTTTCAAACATGAACAGGAGGGCTGAAAAGCTGTATCTATAGATATGTTTACATTCACAACAAATGACGAAACAATGAGATAACAGTCACTAATCGATTGACACCTTGATAAGAATTATGCAAAAAAAACTGCCTCTGAATATCAAACTCGTAGTTGCTAGAATATGAGAGACAATCTTTTCTGTATCAACACAAAAAGCAAAGACCTCTATGCCGCATTTCCAGTATACTTCACTGAGGCCATGCAGATGTTACAATGCATTCAATGATATAAGAAAACTATAAGTGAGCAACATCTTTGTAAGTGACACTTGGGCAATAGTTCACCCATTAGCGATGTCAAAATATTTGTACCTTAGCCTCAAGCCCGTGTGTATGCTGCTGTAGCTTGTCTCTCTCCTCCCGGAGCAGTTTGTTGCTGTCTGTCAGCACGTTCATGTTGTCCACCTTCCGCATCAGGTCAGCGTGCTGGGCCGCTGTCTGCACTGATACCTGGTGGGCAATGTAATATTAATTCGCAACTGTGATGAAGGTGACAACAGGAGAATAACCTAGCCGTTTGAATATTAGAGGCATATTGTACATGATTGTTAGCTATTAATATAAAAGGGAAACTGAATGCGAGGCACACAGGAACAATTAATGAATTTCTTCTAAATCTCTGATTACCTTAATCATCATTAAAATTATTGTCAACATTTGCCTCATGTAACGTCAGCTGGATGATGAATTACCATTCTGAAAATATGTATCAATGTGTAGGGAAACTGCCACAAAATAAGGAGGTATAAGGAAGTTTAATAGATATTTCTAAAGAACCAATCATTTCAAGGTAGAACTTTAAGGTCAACACATTTCTTTCGTATCAAAAACGGAGGACAACACTTATTAATGTAACATTAGACACTCTGACACAAGTGAGCAGCTCTGTAGAAATAGGGGCATTTTGATGACTTCTTTATACTGTGGACAACTGAGCCCCACCTGAGCATGCGAGCGCTCCTCTGCAAGAGTCTTGTTGGTGTCCTCCAGCTGCCTCTCGGTGTGGCCGACCCGCTGAGTGAGTCGAGTGGTCTCCGCCTGGGCCATCTCCAGCTTCGTCTCCGCTATCTCCTTGTCTCGCCGCAGGAACCTGGTGATGCAGGAATAGTATATAAATTTCGAAAATGGATATCCATAAGATAATGTAGTTTGTTGTCTTTAGAGAACTGTGTAGTAAATAACCTCGAGAAGTTTGTCTACAGAGTTGATCATTGTCAACTACTCTCTGCCTTTGCAGGAAATGGTTCCAATTCTACGCATTTTGTGGATAATGAGCTAGTACATCTCTTATGACCTAAACCCTCTTTCACACAGCAATCTTCATTAATGATAAACCTTCATTCACATTCTTATTCTGTTTAGGTTTCATTCATAAAAAAAACTTTCATAAGACTATATCTTCCAATTCTTCAATAAATTGGTTATCAAAGTGACTTATAATCATCTTAGTGAAAGTACATCCTGTCTTGAAAGTAAGATGTTCCTTCCTATAGCACTTACATGTAATCCTTAAACACTAAGGTAACCTGTTTGTTGAAAATTGGGATTGAAGATTAAGCTTATGAAGATTGTTTTGTGAAAGAAACCGCTGAGGTTAACATAGTCTTCTTTTGAGGATTTACACCTTGTATCTACCTGAACCTAAAGAAACAGGTCTGGGATACTGCGATTGTTGAGTGGCAGGCAACCTAGATTAAGTATTCACCACCAAACATGAGAGAAACTCATACCTGATAACTTCAAGCAGCTGATCTGAGGACTTGACAGAGTCGTCACTGAGTGGTCGGGTTGATGGTTCAGTTGAAGCTCTCTTCTGTATTGTTGTCACCTGGCCGCTAAGCTGTTGGGCAAAAAAAGGTTATCGATAATAAGGATGAAAAGGCTGTCAATGTATATATTCTGTCTTATCTTAAAGCGTTAATTAAACTGCAATATTCCAACAAGTCTTCACGTCAAAATTATTTTAAAATCTTGTTTTCAATTTTCAACTTGAACAAAAAGAACTTGAAATTCTAAAACACTTCCATAATGAAAACTGAGGCAGTTATTATGGAATGTTAAGAACTAAGAAAAATATTTGGATGACAATATTCCTTTTATCTAGCAGATTACTGATCACATATCCCCCTACATTAATGATCAATGGGTCAATAATTAGTAACAGGGCAAACCAACAATGGCCTTCCAAATGCCTCAAAGCTGCAACTGTGTAAGTCTGTTTGTCCCTCTAGGGGCCTTTAGCCTACCTTCTGCATCTGTTCGTGTAGGACCGTGTTCTGTTGTGTCAATTCCTGAACTCTCTTGTCCAACATCTTTGTCTCCTCTCGCAGGATTCTCTCCTGCTCTGCCCACGATGTCTACAATCATAGATACATTTCTGTAGTTACAGTTTATAACAGTGTCCAAGATTGATGTCTACTATCTTTTAAAACATTCTGTGATTTACAGGGTTTGTTTAGGGTGTACATCACAGTGTATGAAATGATGTCTGCAATCATAAAATAACATACTGTAAGTAACACAGGGTGTATCATGGTACAAGACTGATGTCTGCTATCAATACCTTAACACTGTGTTACAAGGGTGTCTATTGTGTATAATGTGAGTCATGACACACACAGTAGAAGCGCAATATTGTCTGAGGTGATTGCAACAATGGACCAGAATTTTTGTGAGTGCAGAACAAAACAACTTGAAATCTTGACAAATTGAAAGGTTTTATTAGGTGTTATCCTATGAAAGTTGTTAAAATGCCTGTCACAAATTGACTGAGTTTACTCTCACCTGCGACTCCTTGAGAGTCTGCTCAGCCTTCTTGGCGGCCTCCTGGGATACTGACAGGGTCTTGTTGAAGTCCTCCACCTGGACGTGCAGGAGAAGGGGAGGTAATGTACGTTTCATGAGGGTTAAGAAATGGAAATATGGTAACTCATCAACAATGTGTTAACTATCTTTTTTATTCCTGAAAATTACAGCAAGAATCAAAAAGCAAAAAAACCATTTGCATCATTCACACACTTTCATAGAGACAGTACACACAAACTAGACACTATGTAGGAAATTAAATTAACATGTAATTACAGAAGATTTTCATAAAATGCCCTTCAGTGTTAACTATTTACTCTGTACCTGTTTCTTCATGGCAGTGAGCACTTCAACATCAGTAGCGTGCAACATCAGCTCTCTCTCGTACTTGGACTGCGCCTGGAAAGTTAACCAGACTCACCTGAATACTAGGGAATTTTATTGTACATCAGATTTGTGAATTAGATGCTGCTGGAAAAAGTTTATTCAAGATGCTATCATCAACATTTGAAGTGTTGCAGGGTTTGGAGCTTACCACTGGAATAGAATTGACTAACTCTTCAGTTGATATCAGATCTCTTTTGCATTTAGTTAATTATGAATTTATCATCAATATATATATATATTTGGAGGGAGATCACAACACCTTGTGATAATAATTTTTACAAAACTTTTGAACAGGAACCACTGTGAATGCACCATTTACCTTCATTGAGAACTTAATCAGCAATTACATTTTCTTATTCAAAGATTGTACTACATATATATATTACTGTAAAACAGCACTGACAAACAGTCAGCATAACTCACATCAGTAGCGACCTCGGCCTGTTGCTGGTAGTCTCGTTTGGCGGTCTCCTCGTTAGCAATGGCTGCTTCACGTCTCTGCATCGCCTCCTGGAGCTCGTTCTGTAGACTAGCCAGCTGCTTCCTCAAGTCCGCGTTCTGAAGAGTGGGATAAATGTGAGCTTTAGGGTGGGTTAAGATTATTTACTTGGGATCTCATTTTCTACAATAGTACCAATTTTTGTACCTTTTCAGACCATGATACTTGATGGATTGAACCCCAACCTCAGATGTAGGCAACAACTGCCTGCAATATCCGTGTCAACAGTTAATCAACTAGACCATCAGACCATGACGCATTAAGTCTACGAAATAATATATTTTTTAATTTCTTTTTATGTAGCTTTTCTTATTAATACTTTTTTTTATTAATACAGGTTCATTCTAGATAAACTCTTTGGAGCCTGATAATATGAAACAATTCCTCAATAGAAGACAAGAAGCCACCCACCAGAGAGTGCGACTCCTCGGAGATGCGGATATTCTCGTTGAGTAGGTCCTGTCTCTCCTTCTCCATGGCCTCAATACGCTTCTCTAGCTGGTCCTTGGCTGTACAACAATCACAATTTCATAATTTATGCTCAAAAAATCTTTTAAAAAAAAAATATTGATGTTAAAAACAAATTATTCGAAAGTTAAAATGTTTGTAGTAGAAAAAAAAGTCGATAAATTAACCAAAATATATTACATAAAGGCTTTAAGATAACAAAAATTGTATAAAAAATAAATAGAGATTATTACCCGAGGAAGTGTGTCATATACACAAATTTGCATGAGTTTCGTAAAAGTCATATGACACACTTCCGAGAGTAATAATTTCTTTATTACCAATTCTAATCCATTCTACCATCTTAGAAATATCAAAAAAAAACTTGCCGCTTCCCTTGCGACGGCCGGCTACAGTGACGTCACAAACAATTATGTTATGACGCACAGGCGAAAATATACGGGAACTCGCGCTACAACAATCGTTGCTAGGCAAAAGTGATATGTGCACTAGTGCTCATATTGAAAATATGTCACCACTTATTTTCAACCATATGGGTAATAAATAATTCATATGATAGCTTGTTAAAATGAAAGCTATTTCACTTGTACTCCACAAAAATAACTTACATTGTCTTAGATCTTCACTTCTCTGTTCAAGGGTTTGTTGGAAGTCTTTGCTTGTCTGAAAGATATTGAAATTGAATAATTCAATAATTCGGTCGTGAGAGCTCTTTCAAATTGTGGGATATAAACATTGTTCAGTGAAATTTACTAAAAGAGTGAGTGAGTTATTGTTGGACACGGCTTGGGCAATATTTCAGACATCATTTGCGTGATTTTCACTAAAAGGGATGTACAATATGACGGAGACCTTGTTCTGTTCTCGAAGGGTAGCCTCCACACTGTCTGCTATGGTCTTGTATTGGTCTGCATGCTTCTTGGCTGTCTCTAGCTGGTTCTTCATGGCTGGAAACAAGAAATGTCTCATCATCACTTGTTATTTTTCAGTTACTTATTGTTTAATTAACCCTTTCACCAATAGGAAACCAGTAACAAATATAAGTTTTGAGATTGACGTCCAGCTCTTTGGGATGAAAGGATAAGATATTAGTAAAAGATATTAGAGTCAATCTCATTGTAACAAGATCAAACCTAGCACTTGTAACTTGATGCATTTCTGATCTGAGTACAGGTCATTAGGAGCCATCTCGGGTAGGTGTGTCTGAGACCTGTAAACGTCCAAATGTTCAAACAATCTTTGCTTAAATACAACATTCATGAAACCCGTACTCACATTTGATTCGCTTTAGAAGACAGTTAGAACCTATCAATCTTCAGTTTTTCTGATCTGAGAAGTGCTCCTGGTTGTGTCAGGTGACCTTTCACCTCACATGTACTTTAACATTTTAACCAAACTAGATTAGCGTTTGCGGGATACCGCAAAAGCAGAGCAGCCCCGGAACTTGGGGTTTCGCCTTACCCTGTTCCGCCTTTTACAGGCCTCACCAAATTGGGAATTTTCTCGTGACCTTGACCTTTGACACTCAAGGTCACACAATCAATGAACACATTTCATTGAGTATAACATTATTGTAATGAAATAAAGTGTTAAAAATTAAATTAATCCATTTTCTCCACATATGTTGACCTTGCTGTGACCTTGACCTTCGACAGTTCGTACCCAAAACTTTTTGAAAATGTTGTTCTTCTCAAGAGATAACAAAATCTAAACTTCATAGCACAAAAACTTTTCAAGTTATTGTGTTTACAAGGTATTGCAATAACTCATATCTCCTTTGACCTTCAAGGTCACACAATAACTGAACACTTTTTATTGAGTATAACAATCATGTATTGATTAAAAGTGATCATAGTTAAAATAAAGCATTTTCGCTAAACCATGCTTAAGTCATGACCTTGCTGTGACCTTGACCTTTGACGGATTGTAGCCGAAACCTTTTCAAAATCTTTTACTTTTCCAAGGATGATATATATCAAGTTAGAGCTTCATAGCACAAAAACTGTTCAAGTTATCGCGTTTACAAGGAATTTTGCGGTGATTTTATAACTCGTGACCTTGACCTTTGAACTTAAAAGTGAACATGTCATAATGATTCCCTGGAAGTATTAACATTAAGACATGTTCATGAGTTCTGAAAAGCTAAATGGGATAAAGTTATACCCAAATTTAGTGCATTTTGTAATAACTCATATCTCATGACCTTGACCTTTGACCTTCAAGGTCACACGATCATTGAACACTTTTTATTGAGTATAACAATCACGCTAAAACATGCTTACGTCATGACCTTGCTGTGACCTTGACCTTTGACGGATTGTAGCCAAAACCTTTTCAAATTTTTTTACTTTTCCAAGGATGATATATACCAAGTTAGAGCTTCATAGCACAAAAACTTTTCAAGTTATCGTGTTTACAAGGAATTCTTAGAGTGAATACATATCTCGTGACCTTGACCTTTGACCTTGAAAGTGAACGTGTCAAAATCGTTCCCCCGAGGTATGAGTAATAAGGTATGAATAAGAGTTCTGGAAAGCTTAGTGGAAAAAAGTTATAGCTAGTAGTACGAGTGCGGCGGCGGTGGCGATGGAAACTTCACAAAAACTGATTGCTAATAACAACTTTAATTCAAGATCTACTCACATTTGATTTGCTGTTGTAGCTGGCTGACCTCTGACCTCAAGTCCTTGACCTCCTCCGAGCTGTCCATTTGTACGGAAGATGTAGAAGAGGTTTGTTGACGTTCTACACCTAAACATTTCATAGTAACTGAATGAAATTAGCATTACAGTAAGTTATGTTTGATAAAAAGAGGATACTGAATGACCATTGATATCTAAACAACCTTGCATGTCAACCTATTTCATTGATTGGGTTGATGATTTAGTTTATAATCAGCAAAAGCATGAATGATATCAAATCCTTATAAAGTTTTAAAACAGAAGTATTAAATGGCACAAAGTTTTGTAGTCTTTTTATTACTCGTTCAGTAGCTTTTCTCACACAGGGCAAGTGTTCCAAGATCTTAACATTTACAAGAGTGAAAAAATGTGTCTATTGTGAGGATTATATCTGAAGCCCTTTATCCATGTCCCATTAAAAGCCATAAGTGTGTTTGAAATATTCTTATGGCTCTCACTTGACAGAATACTTAATCACATTGTAATATTGAACGCTTTTTACAAAACCTATTGATAAATGAAGAAACAAAGACGTATCAATTAAGGAATAGATCTAGTAAAACTTACTTGTGGGTTGCCCCAATCGTGAAAGTTTGTTTTCTGCTGCAGCTAACTTTGCTTCTGTTGTAGAAAGCTAAAAAGAAATAAGTATTTATGTAATTTGAAATTTGTCAGTATCTTTCAAATCAACATTTAATTATACATCAGAAGCAGGGATGCAGAAATCGGTCTATTTGCCGGACATGTCCGACTGGGAATCCAGTTTGACCGATTGAAAAAGTGACCTGTCGGACATTCAAGAAGTCATTTGACCGATCGAAAATAATCAAAGAATTATTAAACAAACAGATAAACAAGCCTGAGTTGACCAACAAGCAATCAATAAAGGCCAAATGCCCCGCTTGTGTCGGTCATAATTGTTATGAAATATAATATTAAATATTCACGCATCATTCACGTACTGTTAAATTCCAGCAAAAATCACGATGTATGTGGCTTCACTTGCATCAGCGATCGGGAATTGAAATATTTGATTCCCAAAATATTATCAAGAACTAACGCTTTATGAGGCTCGTTATCCATTCTAAATGTTTTATATAACATATTTCCAAACTTATTTATCATATTTAATCGACGAAATTCAAAGAAATCTTTGTCAAATATACTTTCGCGAAAGCACGTTGTTTTACTGTACTTGGAATCTCAATCGTAATTTCTTGACGACAAATAACTATCAATATTCTTTCGTGGTCATTATCATAATTTGGCAAACATAGTCAAAAGTATCGATGTCAAAATCAATGCAACTCGCATCAATGATTTTCTTGATTGGGGTGTCAATTTCATGATTAATCTTGAACCAATGCATATTTTCCCACGTGTTAATATTTTACTTCCGGGTCGGCTTATACCCGGAATGTCCGATTGGCAAAAATTTGAATCTGCATCCCTGATCAGAAGTGAAGTGGTAACCATAGTACAAGTTTGTATTCGATTAGATATTTTGCAATTTCAAGTTTGGACAGGTTGGATCTTAATTAGACTGGGACTGTACCATTTCATTTATTATTAGTGAACCAATACTGTAATTCAAACAAATTTTCATAATCAAAATTCATTCGTTCTACTTTCTTTGAATGCTGAAGGCTGAAGGATTAAGTTTTACCTCTTGTTTTATTTATTTCATTTATTATTATTTAACCAATGCTGTAATTCAAGCAATTGTGATCATTAAAAGACTTTTGTTCTACTTTCTTTGAATGCTGAAGGCTGAAGTTTTACCTCTTGTTTGAGCTCCATCACATTTTTGTTGGCATCTGAAAACTTGTTCTTGGAATCTTCATTCAATTTCTTTTCTCGTTCAAGCTCAATGTTGACATTTTTGACAAGGCTCTGCAAAGAAATACAGAAAAAAACATCAGAATTGGAAGATATATGCTTGGAATGACATGTTCATCTTCTTGCAATCATTTGTAAAGTAAAAGATTGGCCTGAATACTTTGGAAAAAATCAATGTAATTATTACAAGATGAATGAATGACAGATATATTGTTCAGAGCAACAGTCAGCCATGTTTCAAGATTGCTGCCAGATACTGACCTCCCAGTTGCGGGTGAGTGACCGATGTTCCTCGCTCTGAACTTCAAGCCTCCGTTTGAGAGAGTTCACCTCGCGCTCGTACGCACTCATCTGGTTGTTCAGAGTCGTCTTGGTCTCAAACTCTGCACGCTCCAAGTTGTTCTACGTGAAAAAAGAATTCATATACGTGAAAAAGATGTAAATTCTTAAATCATGAGTCTAAAACAAAATCTCTATCGTGAATCAGTAAGCTATCAGTCATTCATCCAGTGACATTAGCTGAAATGTTACTTATCAACCATTGTAAACCATAAGGGCAATACTTCTACCAAAACACATAAAAAACAGAAAAATGAATATTTCAGTGGAAAAGGATTCAATGGATTTAATGTTATAACTACCTGTATAGCCTGCAGGTTGCTAAGCAGCAGGTTCTGAGAGAGTTGTTCCCTTCTCTGACCCTCCAGCTCTTGAACCAGTCTCTGCTCCGACGACTTGGACAGGTTCAGTTCTGCACGTAGATTGTCATTCTGGACGTCAAGACGAGTCTGACTCTCTTGTGAAGCCATCAGGTCCTGGAACCAAGAAATCATGCAATTTGATCTACTTTTATCATATAAAAGTTCAGGATTTGGTGATATTTAATCCTTTTAATAACTAAACATCTAACAACAAAATTGCATTAATAAAATGGTTCAAGTGTTCATGTTTCTCTGATTGTTATTATCTAATAACTTTTCATGAAAATCCTGCATTAAAATAGCTTGATTTGCTCTTATTGACAGTTTTCTTCATGACATTTCTTGAAAGTTAACCTATTCGCCCCTAACCATGACTGTTTCTTATTTGCTATAGAGGAGATGCTTAAAGCCCTCCTTTAAAGCCCTCCATGTTTAGACGACCCACCTCACGCAGCATGCAGATGGTCTGCTCATGTTTGACCACGCTGGTAGCGTACTGCTGGTTCTTGTCTCGAAGAGCGGCGATCTCCTTCCTGTAGCCTTCAACATTGCCTTGCAACACCTTGTATCTCTCTGCAGAGAAGTCAAGCTGGAAAAAAAGATATTCTTTGATTTTGACTGATCAAAATATGTCTTATGTCATCAAATATATATTTCAAAAGAATCTGTTTATGTTGTCCAAGCAGCAGTACAAAAAACAACCCATGAAGGAGAAGTTGCAATGAAGTAACAAACTTGTCTCAAGTACATTACGTTGAGAATGAGGATGATTGCCTAGGTACTTAGTAAGGAGGTGCATAATTGCAAAGCACAAAACTCCAGCCACTCATTTAATAAAACAGTTTATCTTATCTTACCAAAACTGTTTAAAAAACCTAAAGCAGGCAATACCTTCACAAAACGAGTCTCACCTGAGAAGATAGTTTAGCATTCTGTACCCTCATCTCGGACAGTTCCTGTCTGGTCTTGTCCAGCTGGTCCGAGATCATCCTGACAGGCAGATAATAATCAATCTATTAGTAAAGTTACTTTTTTATGTGTAATTTAATAATGGCAATGTCATGCTTATGGAAGTGATATGAAAGGATGACCATATTGAATTATTACTAAGGAAAACTGAATTATCAAATGAGGAAAATGAAAAGTTATCCTAACTTTTATTATTATTATTACATGGGACTTATTGTATCTTTAGAAACTCTCAAATGTAAAAGTGAAAGATATTTTGTTATGAAAATTGAAGTACAAAGGGTCAATTGATAGGCAAAAAGCCTGTTGGCTCTTCCAAAGCAACGGCAATGTATGAAACTAACAATATATTAATTTGTTCTATTGTTAGATATACCCGGTATATAAAGATAATACACAATCAAAGTCTTAAATTCTTTACCCAAAGTTTGTTCTCTCTAAACAACCACCTACTTTTCATTCTCTCGCCTCTCCTTCTTGTAGGTGGTGAATTCAGCCTGCAGTTCTTTGAGGGCTTTCTTGGACTCATCCAGTGACCTTTCAAGGTTCCAGTTCACTTGACCTGGTGACCCTTGACCTGGGGTTTGACCTCTGGGCCCGGAGAAAGGCTGGCGTATCGGTGTACGAACCCCAGGACCAGCCATTGGACGAGGAGTTGACGCCATCATCGGTGGTATGGTGCTCTGGGAGACCAAAGTATACTTTACACAATGACTTCACCGAACTTGTGATTTTGTACATTCAAGCAAAACAGATAACAAGTTTACCCTTCCATCTTCAAGCCTGAAATCAGGCTTAAAATATATTTGATGCCGTTAATTTGAGTTGAGAGGGTTAAGCTTTCAATATCTGTGCTGACATACTGATTAAATTCAGCCTCCATCATATACAAAAACAAAATTATCATTGAGTAATGAATACAAACTTGGAAGTTGTTTACCAGTTAAACATTTCAAGGTAAGACATGAAGCTTATAAGTTTATATTGAAGAGTAAGATCTTACAGGCATAGAACTACCCTGCTGTAGCAGTACTCTGTACATGTCCCTCTGGCGTACTATGGACTCAACCTGAAGTGAACAAGATTTTAGTTACTACATGAGCGAGTGAGTGAGCGAGTGAGTGAGTGAGATAGATATTGTTTAACTTATCTGTCATCAGCGATGTTGTCACCTACATCAAAACTTGGAAAAATCACTTAATGCTTAAACAATTCTCTGTCCATGGAGCTCCAGAAGAATTGATTTGAAATTAACTACAGGAAAAGAAATAAGGGATCTCTAAAGGATATTCGCAGGGAGGGATAGGTGCTTGGGCAATATTTCGGCCATCAGCGGCATTGTTACTGCATCAGATCCACACTAAATACTGTGCTGATTGATATCCAATAATCATGGAATAAAGGGATCTCCAAAGGATATTTGCAGGGAGGGATAGGTGCTTGGGCAATATTTCGGCCATCAGCGGCATTGTTACTGCATCAGATCCACACTAAATACTGTGCTGATTGATATCCAATAATCATGGAATAAAGGGATCTCCAAAGGATATTCGCAGGTAGGGACAGGTACATCAATTCCGTCAAGAATAGACAGTTTTGGAAAACCAAGAGTCAGCATCAAGTGTTAAGAACTCAATGAGGATAATGAATGTTAGTATAAAGACTACTCACCATTTCTGCCTGTCTAGTTTTAGCTGACCTAAGTTCTTCTAGCTCCCCTTGTGCTTGCTCCAGCTGGTCCTTCAGCTCTTGAGTCCTGCGTTCATGGGACAACATTTAAGTCTTATGACACTGGTTTTGGCTTGTTTATATGAACTCTGAGGGTAAATTATGAATTCAAATATCCATACCTGTACCCTACTATGACCATGAAAAAAGATAAAGAGTGGCAATTCAAGATCTCATATTTTATTAACTTTACTGATAGCTAAGATTGTCTCTATGACCATTTTAGCACTAAAAACAAGTTGCAAAAATAGAGCCATTGGCTCTGTAGCTCATCAGGCATCATATCAAGTTTGCTTTATACAGGCAAGATGAGCTAAAAATGAAACTGATGTTACCTATTGCAAGAAAACCTATAAAAAAATTATAAAAAAATGTAACGATTTCGGAATAAATTTCCTTACCCAAATGATTTTATTATTATTCAACACTTTCTAGATCGCCAATATCAGACAGTGAAAGAAGTCCACACTAAAATATCCAAGGAGAAATAAATTTGCCATAGACTGTCATCTAATGGAGAAAAATAGGTTTTTAAGATTGTGACCCCTGTGACCCTATTTGGGGTCATGGGGTCACAAAACCTACAGTTTTGAATCCCAATTGGCCAAGGATCGAGTCTACATGCAGTCTTTCAGCTCAATAAACCTTTAGGAGCTAAAGATGATGATGAAAATAAGTTTTTAAGGTTGTGACCCCTGTGACCCTATTTAGAATCCACATTGGCCAAGGAGTCTGCACATATAATTTCAGCTCTCTAGACCTTTTGGAACTTGAGAAGAAGATGAAAATAGTTCTTTAAGGTTGTGACCCCTGTGACCCTATTTGGGGTCACAGGGTCACAAAAGTTACAAATTAGAATCCCCATTGTCCAAGGAGTCTGCACATATCATTTTTAACTCTCTAGTCCTTTTAGAACCGGAGAAGAAGATGAAAATAGGTTTTTAAGGTTGTGACCCCTGTGACCCTATTTGGGGTCATGGGGTCACGAAATCTACAATTTAGAATCCCCATTGGCCAAGGAGTCTGCACATATCCTTTTTAACTCTCTAGTCCTTTTAGAACTGGAGAAGAAGATGAAAATAGGTTTTTAAGGTTGTGACCCCTGTGACCCTATTTGGGGTCATGGGGTCACGAAATCTACAATTTAGAATCCCCATTGGCCAAGGAGTCTGCACATATCATTTTTAACTCTAGTCCTTTTAGAACTGGAGAAGAAGATGAAAATAGGTTTTTAAGGTTGTGACCCCTGTGACCCTATTTGGGGTCATGGGGTCACAAAATCTACAATTAAGAATCCTGATTGGCCAAGGAGTCTGCACATATCACTTTCAACTCTCTAGTCCTTTTAGTACTGGAGAAGAAGATGAAAATAGGTTTTTAAGGTTGTGACCCCTGTGACCCTATTTGGGGTCATGGGGTTACGAAATCTACAATTTAGAATCCCCATTGGCCAAGGAGTCTGCACATATCCTTTTTAACTCTCTAGTCCTTTTAGAACTGGAGAAGAAGATGAAAATAGGTTTTTAAGGTTGTGACCCCTGTGACCCTATTTGGGGTCACAGGTTCACCAAAGTTACAAATTAGAATCCCCATTGTCCAAGGAGTCTGCACATATCACTTTCAACTCTCTAGTCGTTTTAGAACTGGAGAAGAAGATGAAAATAGGTTTTTAAGGTTGTGACCCCTGTGACCCTATTTGGGGTCATGGGGTCACAAAATCTACAATTTAGAATCCCCATTGGCCAAGGAGTCTGCACATATCATTTTTAACTCTCTACTCCTTTTGGAACTGTAGAAGAAGATGAAAATAGGTTTTTAAGGTTGTGACCCCTGTGACCCTATTTGGGGTCACAGGGTCACCAAAGTTACAAATTAGAATCCCCATTGTCCAAGGAGTCTGCACATATCATTTTTAACTCTCTAGTCCTACTGGAACTTGAGAAGAAGATGAAAATAGGTTTTTAAAGTTGTGACCCCTGTGACCCTATTTGGGGTCACAGGGTCACCAAAGTTACAAATTAGAATCTCCATATGCCAAGGTACCTGTACACAAAATTTCAGCTCTCTAATGTGTATGGTTCATGAGGAGAAGTCGAAAGTGTCAAAAGTTTACGGACGGACGGATGACGGACGACGGACGATGGACGACGGACGGACGCCGGACGACGGGCCATGCCATAAGCCCATCTGGACTTTCAGTCCTGATGAGCTAAAAATCTAGGGCAAGAAACTCAAAGCGACCTTATGTGGTAAAGTACTAAGAAGTGACATCAACTATCCAAACCATTACTCAAGCATCAAATTTCTCTGTAACATTATCCTCTACCAATAATAAAAATCAATTCTAAATGTCCTACTTGGCGTCGGTAGCGGTCCTCTCCTCCTCCTCCTTCTTATCACTGAGTTCTCTCACGACCTCCAGGAGGCGCTGGTTCTGGTCCTGGAGCTCCTCGATGTTCCTGTGAACAGATCGCAGGTTAGATTTTGATAAATTTTGTTCAAAACAATGGCAATAGTAATAAGGGTTAAAGATGACGCCAAACAGAAAACAGGCCATGCCATAAGCCAATCTTGCCTTTCATGTCTGGTGAGCTTAAGATTACAGAATATAACTGAGTTTGACACTTTTATCAAAACATAAATAAAACAACTTCATGACAAAAACTTTGTTTGAATATGACAAGCTTTAACAAGATAAAGCTGTGAAGAACATAAAATTTCAATCCCCACATCTATGTTGTGACATTTCAAATAAATTCATTAGACTCAACACTTTATCTTGAAGTATAAATTTTAATCCACTTGATTCATTTTTTTTGGAAATGGTAAAACTTTTCACTCATTCCTGGAAATTTGAAATAATCTCACTGTACTCACTTGAAAGTGACGAGTTTCTCTGAGATGAGGTTAGATGAGCTGGACACCTCAGCGGATGACATGGTCTCGTCTCTGACGACACGCCCCCCTCGTAGCTCCTCAACCTCCTTCACCAGGTAGCGTACCTACAAATTGCATAAAAGAGGGACAATTACAGGTGAGATAAAGCTGACACAGCTCTAAGTACACAAAACACAAGGTATATTCTACAATTATATGGAATGTCAGTGTCTGAGAAGAGTATTGAATATATGCCCCCCTCCCCTTGTCTAGGCTGAAGTAAAGGTGGAAAATCAAATTGGTGAGAGAGCTGACATGGCTCCTCTGTGTACAAAATAGTTGGTCTAGATTCATGAAGCTATCTTATCTCTAAATTGTACCTCTATGGTTACTTACAATATCTAGAGTTTTTTAAAGTCTGATGACAAACCCCACTGGAACTCAGCCGCCTTTATGATTTGTTTTTCTATTTTCATACGATGATAATTGTTCACGCCATACATACACCATTGTTATCTTAGAATTAAAAGAGCTCTGAAAATCTAGGCCATGATTTCAAATTTATTTATTTTTATTTTATATAAATATCATAGCGGCAAACTCTACAACAACTTGACACATGATATTTTCTCCAAAATGAAAATGAATTTTAAAGAATGCAAATGAAATTTTCAACAACAAATCTGTATTGTACTACATAGTATTGATAGAGGTGAGTTATGTTAGACTAAGACAACACACCTGCTGCCCGAGATCCACAGTTTGCTGCTGGTACTTCTGTGCTTCCCGGGTGAAGTGACCAAGTTTCCTTCTCGTTTCATCTCCATCTCGCCGCAGTTTCTCAGAGTCCTGTGAAGTTTAACGAAAATATTTTTAAAAATCAACAAAAAATCTTTGGGGTAATTCGCCTATTTACGGGCAGCAATATTAATAATTAATTATCATGCTTGAAAATGGAAGAAGAACTTACAGCAAAATGCTGTTATCGTTGATTAAAGAAATTGTTCATTCACAGTATATCCGCGTTTGCATTATTCTTTGCATCATTAGCAGTGTATATAATCATGACATATGCCTGAAAAACAAAAGTTTTCGTTGGAAAAAAAAATTCTTTGAACAAGCACCTTAATTCTTAATTGATTTGAGATTCAATGTATCACAGAACATATATCAAAAGATTCAAGTATCAAATTCTCAAAACTATCTTGTGACAACTCAAAATGTTACTAGCCGACACAAGAAGTAACTGGGTCTGCCGACGGGCCTTATTTGATACACTGTTATCAGACGCTGATTAACGCTTTCCTCCCTACAAGCCCCAAATCAAGGCTCAATAATGTATTTGTCATTGTTTTAGGGATAAAAGGGTTAAAGAATAGTCAGAGCTCTTTAATACTGAGGAAATGCTGTACATTGCATGAGAAGACGTACCAGCATGGCTGTATCTAGCTGAGAGGTGAGCTGACTGATGGTCTGTAGAGACGTCTCGTAGTCCTCGCGTTGCTTCTTCATCAGAGGGGCTCGCTCTTCTATCTCCTGGGAAGAAGAAAATGGAATAGTTATACATCTGTTTACCAGCTGAGTACGGAATAATCTAATGATAGTTACTGTTGTACACTGTCTAAAACTTGACATTAGACAGACATATTTCATTTATTACATAACTAAATGTGTTTAGGGTCTTACAAAACATATTTTCACTTAATTTCATAAATATATGATGTACTTTTGATAAAATAGTTTCTTTATAATCAAATATTTCAACACTCAAGACAGAACAATAATGAGTGACATTTCATTGTTTTATCAGTTGATACAAATAATAAATGTGTGGGGGACACTGATGGCAGGATGGAAAAGTTTTAACACATTTCAATAATGTATATTAAATGATTCATGATTTTTCAAAAATAAGCCACACGAAATGTTTCGCATTTAAATTTTTGAAATTCTTGAGGGGCATTTAGAAGTTTGCATCTCAAGTAAAAGACATAATTTATGGATAACAACTTCCTGTTTGTTGTGGATCACAACATTTCTGGACTATTCCATGCCCTTTCGTCAGGTGAATATCATCATATATATATATATATTATTCACCTGACGAAGGGGCATGGAATAGACCAGAAATGTTGTGATCCACAATAAACAAGAAGTTGTCATCCATAAATTTTGTCTTTTATTTCATTTAACTTCTTATCAAGAAAATAATTACTTAACATGTCACAATTCACAAGACAGCATACCTGTAGGATCTGGTCCAGATACTGATTGAGTCGTTTGTTCTCGTCTCTCTCCAGCTCCAGGTTCTCTGAGGCAACCACATACTCATTGTAGATCTACAACATAATCATTCATCATCTAATAACTGTGGAAACAAGTGCTGCACATTCGTTAACTTTATTTAAATTTTGTCTGTAACAGCACAAATGTCCCAATGAGAGGCTTAAGTGAGACAGGGCTTACAAACATCTAAAGAAATTCCCTTCAATACTTGGATTACAATTTTGCCATCTGACATGATGGTGTCACTGCTCAATTGCTTCCAGGTAGAGTTTCTCAGATGCAGGTATAAACACAAATGACAGTGGTGAGGGGTTGAACAGAAACAGTATTAACAAACCCCTCTGAACCCTTTTCTGAGGGAGAATAATACATAAGCAAAAAAGTTCAGTTTTGCCACACGCTTATAATTCAAAGACCGGAAAATCTACAAAACTCTCAAATCAAAAACTAACTGAGATAGAGATATGCCAGATTTGTGCAGTTGAGATCTAAAAAAATCTCCAAGAAAAATCTACAAAAATCTTCCCAAGGTGAGAGTCATGCCAGAACTAAGAAGTTTACATCTAAAACATTTTTGAGGAAAATCTATAAAAATCTTTAAACCAAATCTACCTGAGTGAGAGTCATGCCCGACTTGAGCAGTTTGGATGTTGCGGCAGCGGAGGGTGAGAGAGTCTCTATAGCCTCTGTACTGAGGGAGGTGACGCCCTTCGCCTTGACCGCCGCAAGCAGGTCGTTGGCATTCTTTAACTCTTGTTCAAGCTTGGTGGTCTTCACATCTGTCAGATATTTAAGTCAATTAGGTCATTACCAATGAAGATTCCTTTCGATTATTTATAATATTTATGTGTGACTTTTCAGGATTGAGAATCACTTTGTCCTGCTTACATAACATCAAAAACTATGAATTTACATCAAGCTTGTTTTGAAAAATATTCTTTCCATATTCGACTTTAACCAGCAAATGTTGACATTTTTTCCTCAACATCTTGATTGCAGTAATGATGAAATATTTTTCATACATGTTCCTTGAGAAATATGAAAATTCAAACCATTATGTCTCGATGACTCACCAGACAAAACAACAACCAACAAATTGTCTGCAAATATTCCCAATCTGCTCAAAACACTCAATTTACCTTTAGCCTTGAGTTGATCTCTGAATCCATCAGCAATCTTCTCTTGTTCTCCCTCAAGCTTACCGTGAGCTGA
Source organism: Steromphala cineraria (assembly GCA_916613615.1). NCBI lineage: Eukaryota > Metazoa > Mollusca > Gastropoda > Trochida > Trochidae > Steromphala > Steromphala cineraria. The sequence goes on along the minus strand of OU744722.1, from coordinate 69,877,964 downwards.
AAATTACAATAACAGTATGTCATGAAAAAAATTTGCTTTCTAATTGTTTTGAGGCATCATCTCATTTGACTCTACTTGAGCCTCTTCCTTCTTCAAATCACTTTATTTAAGGCATTATCTCCTAATTTCAACTCTAAGGCCTTACTTTATCAATGTTGGCAATCTTCAGAAGAAATTTCATGATATCAACTTTCAGGCATTACTTATTGAATTTTTTTAATCTTTAGAAGTAATATGAATTTCTGTAATTTGCAAAAGTGGACAGACCTTCCGATGCTTCCTTTAACAATTTCTGCAACTCCTCCACAGCTCTTGTCAGCTCGGAAACCTTCCTGTCGGACTCTTCAGATGATGTCTGAAACATGCACACATTTGTATAGATGACAAATAGTTGTCATTGTTTTTAATTTTTTTTTGGCCTTGTTGGCTTCAATATAAGTTATTTTTACCTAGCACTAATAGTAATTGAACTTTAAAAACTGAAAAATGCCTTTCGTTAGCTCAAAAGGTATCATAGTAGAAATATTAAAAACATAAACTTAAAGGTGTCTTTTGATAACTCAAAAACTCTTATACTAAAAATATATTCTATATACAGAATGACATATGAAGATGCAAATTTCTTTAACAACTCTTTATTATCAGGACAAAGCGACCAAGTGCAGAAGTATGATATATTCAAGGTTTCGGGATGAAGCCTAACCCTCACCTTATAGAGACTGACGAGCTTGGCTTGTGCTGCCACCTCCTGTCTGAACTGTTCGTCCGACTGGGTCTGGGAGTCTCGCGCCTTGTCAAACATATACATAATACTTTAATATAGAAGATAACATGTCAGGTAAATATAACTTCTATAGCAAATGATAAAAACAGGTGACAATTGTATACAAATTGAAAGTTTATTCATTTAAATTCATTTTAAATATGTTTGTTTTATTACCCTGGTCATTGGAACATTTTTTTTATTCGGCTGATGATTTATAACCCAACTAAATGCCAAGCGTTCTTTTAACATTTAGTTTACAGAGATTGTTTTTCAAGCAGGGGTCGAACCAGTAAAATTCATCAACTTGTCAACTTAATTGGACATAAATCATGATGCTCAGTTTTATCCAATCCAGTGTTTGAAATACTTTGTCTGTCACTTAGACTTGTGGATTGAAAAAGACATTTTTAAACAGGTGTTAAAATTGGCTGCAATGTGAAAACACTACTGACAGTTAACAAAGCATTAACCAAGTGTCTCCAGTGGTCTTTATCAAGCTGTTTACCAAATTGTTCACGACCAAATATACAACAAACATGTAGTAAAAAGAAGCTCTCTAACTTACATCTTTGAGTTTCTGAATCAGATTTTCAATCCTCTTTGTTTGTTCCTCTCGGGTATTCTTCAGAGCGTCATGCGTTGATTGGAGGTGGGATAACTGTTAACACCAGGTAGCAAATTACAGCGACAGATCATATCATATCACTGAATTCATTAACTTTTTAATGGGGTTGAGATTACAACTGTGATATTCTTGAATAAATATCTTAAAATGATCATGTTTGCTTCATGATATATCTTCAAAATCATTGAGCTAATCTGAAAGTCACTTTTATACTTCAATGATAGTGATATATGAAAATGTTTATTCTAGTGATTTGACTTAATTTATCTGTGAGCTTTCCTGTTAATTGCTCCTCAATGGTTTGAACAATGAAATAAGAAGCAAAAGTGTTTAGCTCAAATACAGAAAGTAGACCATGTCAGTAAAATACAAAGACTATCTTGATCAGAAACTAAGCGAAGTCAAACATAACAATTTTCATAGATCACCACTAATAACTTACCTCTTCAGTTTTCTCATCAAGTTTGGACTGAACTTCTAGCAGTTTACTGGACTGCAAACAAAAGTATTATGGAATATAATATAATTAAAAAATACAATACAAAATCTTGTTAGTCCACAAAGTTATATCACATTTCCAGCAGCTTTCAATTAAATTCCTTTTTATGAAAAAAAATAAAAAATTGTTTACATCTTTTAGCTTTCATATTTAACTGAGTGATAGATTCAACTGCAGCTTTATGTATGACTTATCAAAACACGAAAATGTAAATTCTTTTAGTGCCCATGTTTTATGTTTGAAATAATTAATTAATTAATCAAAAACTGTGTATTTCAAACTATCCATGACAAGTGTTACTTAAAAAAAGATCCTCCTTTTTTCATTCTTTTTTTTTTACCTTTTCTTTCTTTACATTGATGAGCTCATTGGTCTTGTTCTTCAGTTCAGAGTTGAGCCAGTCGATTTGCTTATGGAGGTGTTCTTTTTCTTGCTCAAGACGTTTGGACCGATACTAGAGAAACGATAAACAACATATTACTGTAAAATTTCAAATTATACAAAATAATTCAGGAAATTAAACATGAGAGTAAAGACAATCGAAAATAAAACTTCAACCAAAAATAAGCAATGGTTTTATGTTAAGCTTTAAAATATCTATTCATTGAAAGCATGAAATTTTTTTTATGATTATCATTTTATAAAATAAGCCTGTTTTTTACTATTAACATTGCATGAAATAAGGCTTTCTTTAACCCCAAAGCTTGGAACATTTGCTTTCGGCAGGCAACATTTTGATTTTTTTCTCATTTTGCCTTAAGAAAAATAACTGACAGTGGCTTCATTTCAGGCTTAATTCTTGTCTAAAATGATAGTCCAAAACTTGTAAAAAAATTCCCCCTTTTCAAATGCAGCTCATAAACTAAAAAGACTCCAGCATTCAGAAAGTCAGCAGAGGTGTATGAAGTGTTACCTCTCTAGAAACCTCCTGTGATTGGGCCTCTCCAAGCTTGGCTTGTGTTTCACATCTCTCTCTGTTCAGACCCGCAATCTTGTCATTTAACCCTTTTAACTCCTCTGAAATAATAGCATAATGAAATCAAAGAATTGATACATCTATCTAGTATCTATTGAAGATACTCGTTGATGCTGAATTAATTGTGGTCAGATTTTAAAGGAATAAGAAATCATCAATAACGGTAGTGATCTGGTCTTTGCTAAGACAGATTATCATGAAATATTGTAATTGTATATCAGATTGTGTGTGAAACTTGTCTGATGTTTATTCAACACATATTTTGATACTCACCATTCAAATTAAGAATCTCCTTGTTCCTTTTTTCAAGAACCAAATTCAACTCCCTCTTTTCAGCATCCAGCTGTTTGCGGATATTTTCCAGATGTTTCTAAATGAAAAAGTTAAAATAATTTCAGCACTATTAATTAAAAAGTAAAAAGAAGTCTTCTTAAATAGCCCACATGTAAAACATTGCCACTTTAGGGAACAGTTTGATATTTTGTCCTCTGCATATCTGTTCAGAGAATGATTCATCAATTAAACAGCACAAGAGCAATTTTGCTTTCTTTAAAAGAAATACAACCCCCCTCCTCAATTCCATTAATCAACTAATTAGATTCTAAGATAAGACCTTAGATTCAAAGACAAATACAACTTTTTTATACACCTTTTTTGTTTCAAACACTTGCTGTAGAGCTTAAGAACAATTTCTCAGTTTCACCGACCTGATCTCCCTCACAGCTTTGGTGAGATGATTCTAAAGTTTTTAGCCTTGATGAGGTTTCCCCATATTTAGTTTCTGCAAAACAAAAGAAGTGATAAGACAATGAAAAAACCCTGCAAATTAAGTTAAATACTGTGTCTTAGAAATTGAAACGACATCAGTCAGATTTGTGGGAAGATGATTATTTCATTGTCAAATAAAAAACAAACATATCATATCATATTTAATATCAATTGGCTACAGCATTTATGTGAATACAAGGTTTGGCTCAAAAGATTTTTATACTACGAATCTTCTTAAAACTTCAATTTTGAAATAAGGATAAATGGATTTGACAGTATTTATACATCATTTCTAAATAGATCAGAAATTCATTGGTTTTAAATGACTATTGTTTTGACAAGTATCTTAAAATCTTTCATTACCTATAAGCTAAAATCAAATTATCAAGAGAATCATTAAGCTTACCAATATCATCAAGCCTGCTCTGCAGATCTCCTTTCTGCTGTGTTTCAACTTCCAACTGGCTGTTACTGCTGATCAATTTCTTCTCTAATTCAAAGTATTGTTGCTCTGAAAAACAAAACATGAGAATATGATTGATGCATTAACTAGAGTAACGCCTTCTTTTTGTCAACGCTTACAATACTTACAATACTCAAATATGCTAGACGTCTTTCTGCGTCTAGGATCGAAAGCCTGTTTTATCTATAGCAGCTTCTTGACAGATTTGTTAAATAAATAAGACAAATTCCAGTTAGTTAGGTTAGTGGACAGAGATTATCAGATAGCAGCCAAAGGGTTCATCTTTCAAAATTATACGCCAGGAGGTGTTGTCCTTCCCATGCAAATCCATTAAGGAACAGATACAGATAAACTACTTAAAAAATTAGAAATGCAGTCATTGCGCATCAACAGACTGGTTCAGATAATCGAAACTACTGTAACAGTAGTTTCGATTATCTGAACCGTCTAAAATGCAACCTTCAGTTGGACGTGCTTCAGGCCTAAAGGGGTTTTCACTTTCAATATATGAATCATCACATCAGACTCTGAGAGCAAAAAAAGAACCATTATAATTTTGATCGCCGACTTCCATAAAAGACATGTATAATAACTATGCCACCGACAATTTAGTAACTTACAATCAAAACGATAAAGAATGATAACAGAGAAATTGACCATGCATTTTCAGTGTTTCCGTTAACCGGTAATTACCGGTATTTCACCGATAAAATACTCAATGTATCGGTAATTTCTAGCGCCGTCGGTACAGTGTACCGGTAAAAATTGGTCAATTTTATCATACTGTCTTTTCGCTGAAATAGAACTTAGACTAATTTTAAGACGTATATTACTTTCAAAAACTATAAAAGAAATTATAAGTGTTCACTTACGGTGTTTGTTGTTTGTTTTAATCATATAACATATTATTCTCGACAAATTCTTAACGAACGACAGTCAACAACAACCTTTGGTGCATGAAGTGTTTACTGGAAATGATATATTTCTTACAAGCCTTTTCATTGGCTTAATTATGTAGGTCAACCAATCAGAAAGTCGGTTTTAAAAAGATGCACGAAACATGTAAACGTGGTCGTAATAATTTCATGACAACATTTTGTCGATACAATATTAATTGTGTAAATATACAACATTTTCTTACACGATTTCTATTTCACTTTTTCAAAATTAATATGCAGTTAATTGAAATATTTGTGTGTATAAATGTCGAAGAATAACGATCAGAAATATAACCAGGAGCACAATATTATATAAGGAATGTTATTTGTCGTCACGAAATTACGATTGAAATTCAAAGTAATGTAAAACATCGTGCTTGCGCGAGTGTATCTTTGACAAAGATTTGAATGAATTTCGATAAAATGTGATTGATAACTTTGGAAATATATCTTATTAATCCTTTAAAATGAACAACAAGCCTTTTGTAGGTAGTTCGGATAGAAAATTCAAAATGAATGAAATATAGTTTTTATACTTTTTCCTGATCAAAGAACATCTCATCAGAACACAGCCAATTATTTTCACCGAAATTCAAAGGGGAAATGGACTTAATTTACCAAAAACATTCGTAATGTTAGCTGTTGTTTACAGTCTTTCAATAGCAGATACGCCCCGCCCCAACACTGGTTGACCCTTATCTGCATATTCAAATATGTGTGTCAGAAGAGAAATGAGTAACGTACCCGGATGAATGAAGGGGCCAGTCATTTCAACCAAAGAGAAAATATTCTTTGTAATATTTCATCACAAATCAATTAAATAAAGATCAGAAGATAAGTAAAAACTATGATTTCTACCTGTTAACACTTAATGCGTCGTAAAGTAGTCAGTAGTTCAACGATATGAAGCAAATGTAGGCAAATAAGAATTGTTACTAATGCCGTACATTAATCGGGAATACCTACTGCCACAAGCAAAGAATTCTAAGACATAATTATCAGTGAATATATAGCATTTAAAACAAGTCTCGTTTGCATGAAATTGTTAATTTTGCTGCTCTACGTTACATATCTAAAAGGGGTAAACATTGGGATAAATTCCCTCTGATTATTTCCAGTCATAAATGTATGAAAGCATCGTGTCCATTTTCCTGGGGCCGGAGAAACGTATTTCCAACTTAGCTTACAATATTGATATAAAACACTTATAATTTTTCGATAATTCAAAGGATAAGTTTGAGTAATTTGCATACGTCCATTCCAACATATATCAATGTCTTATAGAGTTATAATATTTCGGCCTTTAACGAAAATATGAACTTTCTAATTTGCATATCAATTTCAACAATGTGAAAAAGCATCATCTTCAAGAATGATTTTTCTTTTCTTAATTTCAACTTTTTATTCTCATGGTTTAAACATAGTTGTGAAAAGAAGATTATTCATAATTTTGAAGAGGATACATAGAATATTAGAAATTAAAATAATGCTATTGCTTCACGTTGCTAAAATGAATGATCCCTATCCCATAATATTCCTCCAAAAAAGATAAGAATAAATATCAACGTTGTCGCTAGGTTAACATGCTGCTTACTAGTAATAATATGTTGATCTACTACATCATTTTATAAAATAGATAACCCTATATTTTGCCGTACTCTCCATCCAATGTGGCATGTTATATGGCGTGATCGCTTTGTTTACATACCATAGACCCGAGAGTCCCGAGGTACTTCAGTTTTGATAATGATTTAGATGGTTTAAAATCATAAGGACCAATGCACATAAAGAATATTCAGGCAGCGCACGGCGAAGCACATAAACACGTGAAGGAGAGTATTGTATATCATTAGGTGACGTCATCAGGATCGAATTTTATATGACAATGGGAGATGCGCATAAGTACTCCGAACTACCTACCTTTTGGGCCGCCTTTTGAAGTAATAACTCTTGATAATATTTGGAAAATCGGGTTTCAATTTCCGATTGTGAGTGCGAGTGAAGCCACATCGGATCATCGATCTGCCGAAGTCTAACAGTATGTGAAGGTTGCTTGAATATTTCATTAATTTCTACGTTTATTTTCAACTTCTCTTTGTATATTTTCATTAAAAACAACAACACAACAAGAAGTACTTTTATTTTACAAGTTCAATATAGAAATGACCTCGATGCTTGTGCAAGTTGCTTCCTGTGTTAACATCGACTCGCTAACTCGCTGTGCTGACTGATATTCGTGCTTGGTCTCTTGATTTTTTGTGTAACATGGTTTATTTTATTCAAAAATTACATGGTACCGGCGATTTTGATTTTGTACCGGTAAATATTACCCCTGCCGGTACACTGTACCGGCAAATTAAAAAGTCACCGGAAACACTGATTTTATGAAATAACAACAGCAGAATCACAAATGCACGAAAACTGAGGGTCAGAATACCGGCGACAAACAGTACGAAACTCACCTGAATTGACGCGAAGTCTCTCATATTTGGATTTATACTCGTCGAGTTCTGAAGACTTGGTTGTTAAAAAACTCTCTAACTTTACCTTAATGTTTGTTTCTAATGATTCTAATTCAGAAATGTCAAAAATATTTGAAAGAGAATCTAAACCCGCCATAATGGCGCATGGACTAAACAGCAGGAAGTTGAGTAAGACGCGAGTTGAAAAGGGCAGTAACTCCTCCAGTCACATATTGAGAAGTAAGGTTTGGCTAAAAACAGTTCTTGGGTTAATAGAAATATCAAACATACTCAGCTATGCTTTGTGTATTCTTATTCATTTAAGACTTTTGTTGACAATATCAATTTTGAATGGATTAAATAGAAAGTTGCAAAAGATAAAGAAGCACTTGCAATAACTTTTCCCAACTTATTTGACCTATTTAACTAATGACACCATAAATTTAGGTATATGTTTTTGTAAATATATTTTGACAATATGAAAAAACATAAATGTGAATAAATGAATTTTAAAAACTTTATTTCATATATAACGTTTATTTAAAATTGTATTATATTCAATATGTTATAATAAAACGATACCAAAGTAATTAATTATGTAGATTTATGATTTAAGGAATATATTGGCAAGATTTACAGAGAATACCTGTCACATGATGTGAAATAAATCTGACATTTTTGTTTTGAAAATAATGTGTCATGACGAAATTACATAATATGATTAACATATTTACTTGGAAATATTCTCTGTATACACATCAATATTAAGACATCTTTGCATATACCTTTGTTTTCACTTTATTTTGAAAAAAGAACGTCCCCTGTAACCCAAGTTTGGAACTATGCACCTAAAAGGAACACTTCATACATTTCTTAGTATATACTTCAACACATCAATTCTACCAAATTGTTGATATAAAACTGTATCCTGTTACTACCACTATGTTGTATGTAAATGATAACCATATGTACCACAAAAAGTAATCAATAAAAAAAAAATAAAAAAGACATTTTATACAAAAAATAGTGTGTCATGACATTTATGTAGAAAAATTGTATTTTACTTTTCATGTTGCTAAAAATTAATTTATTTATTCAAAACTTTTGTGATGAAGTAGCTTATTGATTTAGTAATATTTCAACTGAGTCTAAATTTAAATATGAAAATATATGATTTTTCTTTCATGAAATTAAATACAGGTAACTTTTTTTAAGCATTCGTTGTACTGGGCCTTCAGCAAGAGAAGATGGTGGTGAAAGTTTGTGTTATTGGAGCCGGGGTCATGGGTTTGGCATCAGCCATTCATATTCAGGAGTCATTGGGTGATAAGAGTGATGTAACTATTGTTGCTGATAAATTCTCACCTGATACAACCACTGATGGATCAGGAGGATTTTGGAAACCTCACATGCTAGGGGACACTCCTATTGAAGATATCAGGCAAGAATATGATATTTTTTAGTTCATTTGAAACATTTATGACAAGAGTTAGTGTAATGCATTCCAACTTACATTATCAGGGAAGAAGTATATAAGGGTTGGTAACTGTGTAGTTTTGATAGAAAAGCTATTTTTATATTAAATTGTTATTATCTTAAATGTATTATATGATCAGATGAGAACGACACAAGAATCTGTGTCGAAACGTCGCATACAATGAACAAAGAAGTTGTCATCCATATGTTCCTCAGCATTATGATCAGATCATGTTTATTAAAGTATAATTTTTATGGAATGACTGCATGTATCAGATCAAAATATTGAAATTAGAGTCCCAAAAATTATCAGGTACTGCTTAAGCTCCCAAGAAGATAATTCCATGTACTTAAACAATATACGTATAGATCTTCAGTAAGCTTCTTAACTGAATATGCTCAGAGACCCCACTACATTTTTTAAGGCTTTGTGATTGTTTGAGACACTTTGTAACACTTTGTGATGTCATGTTATGTTTTGTTACATTTTGTTAAATTTGGTGTTAATTTGTTATATTTTGTGACATTTTGTTTCACATTTCAATGTAAATTGAAGACGGTGGAGTAAACTCACCTGGACTCACCTGCTAGGCATCGTTAAGTCACCTGAAGCTGCTCGAACTGGATCTGTTCTCCTGTCTGGATACTGCATATCATCTCAACCACAATATCAGGTCATAATTAGTCCTTTCATCCTTTCATGAGAGTTTCTCACCTGATATCAACTAGTCATTAATTAACATGAATAAAACTTTAATTATGTCCCCCGCAAAGCTTTGCGAGAGACATAATGTTTTCAGTTCCGTCCGTAATTCTGTGGTTCCGTAATTCCGTAACGCTTTCGTTTCCGGACCACATCTCCAAAACCGTTCAATATTTTTTCACGAAACTTTGTATGTGGTTAGATCTAGTACTGGAGTGGTGCCTTTTGCTATTTTGGTTATTCTGAATTTTTTATTTTTTCTGGTTTCCATGGAAACATTTTGAACTTAGTGCATATTGGGGGAAGCTTTCGTTTCCCTTTTCCGGACCATATCTCCAAAACCGTTCAATATTTTTTCATGAAACTTGGTATGTGGTTAGATCTAGTACTGGAGTGGTGCCTTTTGCTATTTTGGTTATTCTAAATGTTTTATTTTTTCTGGTTTCCATGGAAACATTTTGAATTTAGTGCATATTGGGGGAGGCTTTCGTTTCCGGACCATATCTCCAAAACCGTTCAATATTTTTTCACGAAACTTGGTATGTGGTTAGATCTAGTACTGGAGTGGTGCCTTTTGCTATTTTGGTTATTCTGATTTTTTGATTTTTTCTGGTTTCCACATTCTCTCCCCAAGTCATACCTGAATTAGCCTCTGTTCTATTACGCCGAGATCCTGGGGTTCCGGCAGATTGCCCTAGCGGCAAAAAGTTGTAACTTGAGATATCTCCCTTATCTGCAGCCAATGAAAACACCTTTTGGATATCAACGACTTTAGGAATTCTCAACGGTCGTACAGTGACTTTCGAAAGTATCATGCCTTCTGGTTTATTTTTCATTAACAGTGTGAGAGAGAAATATTTGAAAATCAGATATGGATAGGGTTTTTCATTAAAAACATACTGTTTTATAATTGTGTAAATTGTTCTTTGTTTTATGATAAATTTTATTTTAATAATCTACCAAATAATAACTAATGAGAAGGTAAAAAAGCGATGTTTTGTAGAAGGAAGAGTTATCTCCCCTGAATGCCGAATCACCGGGAATAGCTGGGAGTAGCCGAGCATTTGCGAATGACCCCTTTTGAAACGGCGTCGCTGATTGCACAACTAACTTCGATTGCCTCCAATCAGATTTCTACCTTTCTATCCCTGAAGTAGCCGTAATAGAACAGAGGCTAATTCAGGTATGACTGAGTTGCCTCTGTGGGGAGAGAATGGGTTTACATGGAAACATTTTGAACATAGTGCATATTGGGGGATGCTTTCGTTTGCGGACCATATCTCCATAACCGTTCAATATTTTGTTACTAAACTTGGTATGTGGTTAGATCTAGTGATGGAATGGTGCCTTTTGCTATTTAGGTCATTCTGAATTATATAATTTTCCTGGTTTCCATGGAAACAGTTTCAACTTAGAACATATGGAGGGAGGACCATTTCCGGGCCATATCGCAAAAACTATTTAATATGATTTTACGAAAGAAACTTGGTATGTGGTTAGTGGTGCCTTTTTCTATTTTAGTTATTCTGAATTATTTTTCTGGTTTCTATAGAAACAAGTTGAACTAGGTGTATATGGGGGTAGGGTCTGTTTCCGTACTTGAGCTTAAAAGCTATTCAAAATATTTTTACTAGTCTTGATATGTGGTTAGAACTACTGGGGGAGTGGTGCCTTTTGTTACTTTGGTTATTCTGAATTGTTATTTTGCTGGTTTCCATTGAAACAATTTGAAATTTGTACATAATGGGGGTAGGGTCACTTTCGGATTAAATGTTAGCGGGGGACATCACAGTGCATCACTTGCACATATTTCTAGTTCTTCATCATCTTGGTTCTTAATGTGAAAGTAATGTTTAAATTCAATAGATGGGGGCAATTTCTCTCCCTTTCAATATTCCTGAACAACTACTTCCCTTCATGAACTCTAAGTTCATTTAACAGGCCTAGCTGTAGCTATTGACAACAAAGTTGTTGGAGGTCAAAGTGCTTATACAATGTATGTCAAATTAGGTAAAATACCTAAAATACCTTGTCTCATCTGTTTATCTTTTTGACACAGAGAGATTGGTGGTCAGACCTTGTATTTGGGTATCGGAGTATCACACCTGAGGAGCTTGCTATGTTTCCTGACTCAAAGTAAGCAATTAATTAGAATATACTAATTATTATACCCCGCTACGACGTAGTCGGGGGGGCCTGTTCCCAATGTGCCTACATCCCAATGTGCCTACACTGCTATCAAAACAGAGACATGCATGGGTGGTTTGTGTATTGGGTTCATCCAACCTATTTGATTATGGACTATTCCACTTGAAATAAGTAAAAAGAAATTTGATGGGTTTGAGAGGTTTGATAATTTAATTCATAACAATAAACAGTAACAGATACATATTACTTCACTTCATACATTTCATGACATTTCATGCTTCTTTGAAGAAGACACACTGATACATCTGACTGCACTTAAGTATTTGAAATCAATGTCATTGCAATTTGACTAGGTGCCCCACAGCATCAACAAACTGCAGCGGTGTCTTCATCCCTGTGGACAGCTGGTTCTTCAGTCTCTGGATCTTTGTGTCCAAGTCTCAATATACCCTTGACCGCTGACGTCTGGTACCACCGTGTTCTAACTGCCTCCTTAGGACACGCTCTTCCCTCTCCATTTTCTTTAGTTCCCCGATTAGTTCGTAGATGTTGGGATGAGACTTCTTGACTCTTTTTTTCAACCCGTTGTGATATCCTTCCAAATGATTGTTTGTCCTTGGTCCAGTGGTCCAGTCGGGGGTATATTGCGCTCCGTGTGTCCGTCCGTGCGTCCGTGCGTGCATCCGTGTGTGCGTCCTTCCGAAATCAATTCCGGAGCATTACTCTAAAACTATACCACTTACAAACTTCAAATTTGGTATAGCAGTAGCCTATATGATGCTGTTGTGCCTTTTAGGGGTTTCATCTCAATGGTTCAAATAATTTTTGAAATTTTGACCAAAAAACGTCTGATTTCTGGACTTTGTCTCGTTTCCGGAGCATAATTAAAAAACTATACCACTTGGAAAATTCAAATTTGGTACGACAGTAGCCTATATGATGCTGTTGTGCCTTTTAGGGGTTTCATCTCAATGGTTCGAATAATTTTTGAAATTTTGACCAAAAACCGTCCGGTTTCTGGACTTTGTCTCGTTTCCGGAGCATAATTAAAAAACTATACCACTTGGAAAATTCAAATTTGGTATGGCAGTAGCCTATATGATGCTGTTGTGCCTTTTAGGGGTTTCATCTCAATGGTTCAAATAATTTTTGAAATTTTGACCAAAAACCGTCCGGTTTCTGGACTTTGTCTCGTTTCCGGAGCATAATTAAAAAACTATACCACTTGGAAAATTCAAATTTGGTATGGCAGTAGCCTATATGATGCTGTTGTGCCTTTTAGGGGTTTCATCTCAATGGTTCAAATAATTTTTGAAATTTTGACCAAAAAACGTCTGATTTCTGGACTTTGTCTCGTTTCCGGAGCATAATTAAAAAACTATACCACTTGGAAAATTCAAATTTGGTACGACAGTAGCCTATATGATGCTGTTGTGCCTTTTAGGGGTTTAATCTCAATGGTTCGAATAATTTTTGAAATTTTGACCAAATACCGTCCGGTTTCTGGACCTTGTCTCGTTTCCGGAGCATAATTAAAAAACTATACCACTTGGAAAATTCAAATTTGGTATGGCAGTAGCCTATATGATGCTGTTGTGCCTTTTAGGGGTTTCATCTCAATGGTCAAATAATTTTTGAAATTTTGACCAAAAACGGTCAGATATTCGGACTTTGTGTTGTTTCCGGATCATAATTTAAAAACTATACCACGTGGAATTTTCAAACTTGGTATGGCAGTAACCTATATGATACTGTTGTGCCTTTTAGAGGTTTTAATTCCAAAGTTCAAATAATATTTGAAATTTTTACCACTGCAAAGAATACATATATTGGAATGTTGATACCACTGCAAAGATTACATATATTGGAATGTAAATTGACCTACGTGGAACTGAATGGAAGGTGAGAGTTTGTTGAAAAACATTTATTATCATAGTTATACCAGTTCACACCTATTCAAACAAATTAAATTTTAAAAATACGGTAACAATCCTAGGACTTATCAGAACATATGACTTTTCACTATTTTCGTCAAGGAAAGGCGGTCAAACTACAGGCGGGGGTATGTGAGCTGCGCTCACTTTTGCCTTGTTCAACTATTTTCAAGTTTTGAAGTTTGCTCCATAGGTACTAAATGTAATAAATATCCAATCTAAATAAATGTAGATAAACTTTCATATTAAGTCATACTGTTGTATTGATTTGAATAAATTTATTAAGATTGAATATATATCATATGCATTTCCTACACAATCTTACTTTGCATTTTCCTTCACCATTCATTAACATGTTTTTTAAATATTTAGTTTCCTTTGGGATTTCTTTGTGATTTCTTTATGTTTCATGGGTCAATTCCGATTCATTGAGATATTCATTTTATCTTCGTAATAAGTATTTTGTACGTTCATTTTGAGTCATTCTTACTATATTTTCTCGAGTTGTGGATTTTCTTCATATGTCATTTCAATTTCCTTGAGATAAATATTTAGCAGCCCCGACTAAGGTCAGTTTTTGTGCAGTTTCAACCGCTGCCGCCGCAGCCACACTCTTACTACTGGCTATAATTCTTATTCCTAACTTCCTTCCTAAACCTCGGGGGAACTATTTTGACATGTTCACTTTCAAAGCCAAAGGTCAAGGTCACAAACTATTTAATCACTGTAAGAATTCCTTAAATATGCGATAGTCACAGTAAGGTCACGACTTAAGCATGGTGTAACGAAAATGTTATATTTTAACTATTAGCACTTTAATTCATTACATCTTTGTTAAACTCAATGAGGTATGTAGGTAGGTGAAATTAAGGGTGAATTTTGGGCCAAAGATGACCAACATGCGCCCGTATACTCAATGAAAAGTGTTCCTTGATTATGTGACCTTGAATGTCAAAGGTCAAGGTCACGAGAAATTGTCCAATTTTCTGAGGCCTGTAGAAGGCGGAACAGGGGAAGGCAAAACCCTCAATTTTAGGGCTGCTCTGCTTTTGCGGTGTCCCGCAAACACTTAATTAGTTTGCTTCACATGTCATGTTATTCATTTTGTAATATGCATGTTGACAGCCTTTAATTATCAAGACAATTTGATTTGATTCATACTATTATTTGTATACATTTAGAAAAACACTTCATATCATGTTTAGTTCATGTGATCAACTTTTTCCGTTATCTATCATGTTGAGAATTATTTTGGATCATATGACATTCTCCAACAATCTATTGATTTATATTTCAATCGAAACATTCTGACATTTTGGCAGTTTTTAATGAAACATGTCATTTCATTATTTGATGACCCAGTTCTCTTATGATCCACATGAAGTTCATCTTTTAAAATTCCATATTGAGTTATTATCACATTCTTCGGCATGTCATGGGAATTATTATCAACACATTCTTTGAAATGTCATCTGCATTATGATATTCTCCGAACGTTTGAATCTTGTCTCTTCATTCAACATTCATGTTCATTGCTGGTCTATCTTTATTACCCTGACATGCTGTTAGTTTTCATTTAAATGTGTTTGCATTTACATCATACATACTTAAATTTATTAGTATGTTTCTCAGGAACAAAGCCTTAGCAATGATAGACACACAAATATTTTTTTGCAAGATGAAATTTGTTTTCGTTTTCATATGAAGGTCTGGAGTTTTCTTTACAAGTATCAAGGTACAGTCTGCACCCTACATGTCGTATCTGATGGATAGGTAAGTAAGATAGGTAAAGATAGGATGCTGGATAAGATATGATGAATTCTACGACCTCTGAAAGGAAATTTTTTACAAGCAAGGAGCCAAACAATTATGTAAAGAAAACCACATTGGGAATAGTATAAGATAAAGAGTAACCCTTTAATAACAAATGGAAGAGTATATCATTCATGCTGAATTGTAAAAATATTTTAAGTAATTTTGAAAGGAATCTCAATATTTGTCATGGTGTAAAGCACAGGGACTTGTAATGCAGAAAACAACAGAGTAAAAAGCTTTTTTAGTCGACGATCCAGCACACACTACTATATAAAAACGTTTTAGCTCATCTGGCCTGTAAGGCCCGATGGGCTTATGGCATGGCATGGTGTCCGGCGTCCGTCCGTCCGTCCATCCGTCCGTCCATCCGTCCATCTGTCCATCCGTCCATCCGTCCGTAAACTTTGTGTAATTTCGACTTCTTCTCCAGAACCATAAGGCCTAGAAAGCTGAAACTTAGTGTACAGACTCCTTGACTAGTGAATATTATAAATTGTAGCTTTGGTAGCCCTAATACGGGCCTAAGGGACCATGCCCTAAAAACCTATGTTCATCTTCTTCTCCAGAACCATAAGGCCTAGAAAGCTGAAACTTGGTGTACAAACTCCTTATCTAAGTGAGGATTATAAATTGTAGCTTTGGTGGCCCGGTGGCCCAATGGCCCCTACTAAGGGGGCACCACATTGGCCACACCCTATTGCGAAATCAAATGTAAAGCCTGATGAGCTACAGAGCCCATGGCTCTATTTTTATACAGTAGTATGTGCTGGATCGTCGACTAAAAAAGCTTTTTACTCTGTTGTTTTCTGCATTACAAGTCCCTGTGCCCTTTTCAACATCTGGAAAAAAAAACCTTGGCAAGGGGTCTGAAACTGACGCGGGCGGAAACCAGAAACACATTACTTATTTTCTAGGCCTAATTCATCCCTGTATCATCGTGTTTCATGTTTATACAGTCATGTTGAAGCTGTTTTACTGATAAACATTCTGTTTAGATTCAAAGGTAATGGTGGACATATGGTAAAACGAACAGTTTCAAACATAAGCGAGGTACGACTCCTTTTTGTGTTCTAAACTTGAATACAATCAAATTCTTCAAAGGCATTTAGAAGTTGGTGTGGTAATACAAGACAAATGTTGCCCAGAAACGTCGTGAGAAATCAATAAAGAAGTTGTTATCCATAACATTTGTCTTGTATTGAATACAATCAACTTAAATAAGATTTATATACAGGGTCAAAGTACAATGACTATATATAGGCTATTGACGTTTAGGTCAAATATACCGTTACCAGATTCTGTTGTGAATGGTTAATGCACAGGGTTAAAGTTTGCAGATATCCAATATCCACTTAACCATGTTTGCTTGAGACGTTTAGTATTTGTTGGTGTGTGGACAGAAAGACTATTTCACTTTGTTTCCTGAATGTGTCGGTAGAAACACAAACAATGTAGGCTGACAAACGAGTAAATTTAGTTTATTCACAAGCTACCAGATGTTTTTATCTAAATATTCATAATCCTCACATTTGTACCGTGTAATCTTTGAAAAAAATCCACAGCAGTATTGAAAATTGATACCAAAGAACGTGAGGGTGACACAGAATGTTGTAAGACAAGTTTGGTTAGTGAAAATGTACATATAATATTAAACTGAATTTCGAATAGTATATTGTCGTCAATAACTTTAATATTGGTAGAGTCGAGTAGTACAGATCTATCTGCTTGGGGTTATATTAGCACAGATTTGATTATTTGTAAACGTTTGCAATGTTTTAACGCACGTTTTAGGAGCATCATAACAAGCACCAAACTGCAAAAAACGGCATTCCAACATGAGACGAGTGTTATGAATGACACGACGCAATCCAATCACAAGTGATGCATATACACCACCGAATGTTATGTATATGTAGTTTTTGGGCAATTTTTCACAGCTTTATGAGATGTACTAAAAATGTTGTTTACAAAGACAATAAAAATGCAAATCCCCAACAATTACCATTAGTCTATATTGGTATTTAGCTTGCCAACGACTACGACATCGTGGTGAACTGCTGCGGTGTGTCGGGCCTCAAACTTGTCAATGATAGAGAACTGGTGCCTGTTCGAGGGCATGTTAGTAGGGTAGGTGTAACTTGAACTGTTTCATTATCAAGATACAATGTATTCCTATTGAATACGATCGATGACTTTGGAGTGTTTTATAATCAGGATAATACCAATAACGCATATTGTATTTATATGAGATCAATGCTTTGGTATAGTGTTTTATGATAAAGGACTTACGTATTATGCTACATATTTCATTTATCTACGATCAATGATTTGGAACTGTTGTTCAATAGAAATTTAACATTTTATTTTTAGGTCTTAATGACAACAATTTTTATAAATCAAATACGCTTGATTTTCAGTTTGTTTGTTAACGTCTTGATTACAAGAAATGTATGAATGATTTCTTCAGACGCTACATTCATAAGGCAACCATCACTAAGATTAACCTTTAACTCATATTTCTCACAATTGCACTATTGGAACCTGAGCGATTTACGACTACATAGAAGTTAGTTAAAGAACGGCTGCATAACCTTTTTTAAATATATTTTTCAAAAGATATTGGTCAAATAACTATATAACATAAATATTAGGCCAAAACAGCAACGATACACGGTTTCTCAATGAAGCTACAGCTAAGTAAACATTGCGTAACAAGGCGTCTGCTTGTCGCCGTCCAGCGACAAACCAAAACAAGGCTGAGAGGCCACGGGCAGGGGGATACCGGAAGTGACGTGGCAGTAGGCGAAGCGTTCGTCTGCTTATATGGAAAATGATAGGCGAAATCCGCAGTTCTGCCTTTTCAAAGCGATTAACAGTATGTTATATCATTGTGTTGCTGTCAACTGTCCTAGATTATCTCCTGATGAAGTCTCCGTAGACAAATTCCCATCATATTGATGGTTTCACGCCAAATTGACCCGCTGTGTTAGGTCAAACAGAGCAATGTGACAATCTACATCAAACTCACGTGTTCCGATCACTACACCGATTTTCTGCTTCGAGCTCGCATTTTCACTGAATGAACAGTTTGGCATGCAGAGAAAAGGGAGATTAGTAAAATATAAAACATAGCACAAAGTTTTGGGCTGATTTATGGTTATAATCCGAATATACAATGCTCACATTTAGATTTGAACGTTGTGTAAAAAGGTTGAATAAACAATGACATTGGTCTGCAGGTGTTACTTACTTTCTTTAGATCAGATACTCACTTATTACACAATTACTATACTGTCTATCGTATTTCCTGTCTGTTTCCTAATTAGATGATATCAAATGATGACTATAGCAGGTAGGTTATATAATGCACAATCATCAACACCTGGCTATTTTATGACATCAGCTAATTAGGTAACATCAAATAGCAATTGTATTCCTTAACATCCCTTTTTTCTCCGATTGGTAAATTATAACCTATTAACCTGAAATTAGGAATACCGTTTTTGCTCTATCTGATAATTATTTTGGATAAGGTTCATTTAATAAATCTTCCTTATCCTTATTTCTATATCATCTTATCAAAATATGTGCCTGAGCCTTAGATTGCTATAGTTTCAAAATCATTGTTTCAATATTGTCTCTGTATATTGTATGTGTATTGACCTGTCCATGTGTACGTCACTTTGATTTAACTGTATTTTGTTAGGGAGCGGCATTAACATAAGCATCATTTGCTTGTTTGCCAATCCCGGTTTCTTTATTGAAATAAAAATATGTTTAGAGAGACACAGAGTATGTTGATAGGATCACATATGTCAAATTTGGAATTCGATGTTATTACATCTGGAACCACTAACTGTTACTGAAAATAACAAGTTAAAGGTCAATCAGTACATTAGAGCGAAAGAACGGCCATTCCAAGTCGGGATTTTGATCGAAAACCGGACAATGTGGCCCCAGTGGTGCGTGCAAATTCGCCAAACGTAATTTTGAAACCTTGTCATAAGCTGACAGGAAGATATATTCGATTGGATAATGTTTATTAGTTAGTTTTACTAATGGACAGATTAATTGGATGCATTTTTTCGAATATTAAACCTATTTGAGATGTGTTCTTTATTTTTCCTTAAAATCACGCATTTTAGAGATATTATGCATAAATGGATATATTTGCAAGTCCAGTGATGAGATATGAACTTCAATCAGCAAATAAGATATTTTGTAGCATATCAAAATCAAATAATTTTTTAAGAAAGATACTCTGTGTCACTTTAAACCATAAATCTTCATTCTGTTTGGCCATGTATCGGGTATTGTTGTGGAAAATATCTCCTCTATGTACAAGAGTGAAAACGTTAAGATTTTCAGTGAAATGCCCTATTAAAATAATGTTTTAAACAAGACATCAGTGATCATCCAATACATGTCTTTCATAGAGAATTGTAACATGTCACTAAATGAAATAACTAAGAAAAACGTATATATTTTTTTATCCCGTTACAAAATGAAGTCAAAGGCAATTCTAAAAAAATGGTTTAAATGTAAAAAAAAAGAAGTATTGTATAATAACATCCTTTCTGCTGTGCTACTAAAGTAATATTCAATAACAACCAACAATTGTGCACGAAGATAAAACAGTTCACACGGGAGCAATTGTTTACATATACATCCGGGTTCCATCCATCCATTGCGCAAAGCGAGACCATCTAGGCCTACATGCTGTAGCATTATGCGCACAACTTCGTTTTTAATCAGCGTCTTACGTTTTCATCAATACAAATTGCCAGTTGAATAAATAAACTACCGATTTATTGAAGGTTTGAGACGTTTGGATGTTGTTTAGGGTGTTTAATCGACGGTTAAACATCGAGCTGTACTGTTAGCTTGTGTTGTTTTACATAACGAGGGCACTCAAGGGGGTATCGCATCGCCTACTAACACGTCACGAGACAGTCACGCTTCAGTGCGTTTTATTCTGTTAGCCGGCCTAATTAGGCGGTGTTCTTTATACAGTCGTAATTAAGCCGTTTCTAGGTCGATTTCAGAAATTTAAAGTTGAGTCCATGTGAAATTGTTATCACTATATCATGAATCCCGAAAGTTGCCATATAGCATTTCAGTCCCTCTTTAAAGGATGTTATACGATATTCGTTTCTCATGCACGATACTGAAGTTCGCATCCAAATAATATGCCACTGGTAAGGAGAGCAATATTTTCGGGAAGCAAATTCTTGTTTATGACAAACCAATGCCTTTCTGGGCATAACCTTACTATTTCATAATACGGAATGTAAGGAAGAACAAAATACCTTAATGAATATATCCTACGCCGCTAATAACTGAAATATTGCCCAAGTGGCATAAAACAATAACTCACATCCCTTAATGAATCGAGCGAAAATAAAACGCATGGTAGTGTATTTCACAATAAAGACGTTGATGGTCAGAATACAATCCTTTTTCTCGCACTTGCCACACGAAAATGCCCGTCAGAGTCTACAATAAGATATCGAGTGTGCTGATGTTTACTGTAACGGTGAAGATTGATGTTCTCTATCCAGATGTCTGCCCCCTGGATCACTCACTTCGTTCTCAAGTTTGACCAACCAGGCCAAGAGGCTTTTGTTCTACCTGGGTAAGACGTATTCTTCTTCATCTTGCAAGCTTATTGGTAGTGTCTTCGTTCTCTTTGTCCTTATTTTTGTTTTTGTAATGACTACAAGAGGAAGACAAAAATGATCTAACCTTTGTCCCAACGCACACTTCTGAATGCCCCTGAAGAATCTGAATATAACTGCACATTCCTATACGAACAAAAATTCACATTTCCCCTTCAATTTCCTAATCAAATGAAAGCAAAGACCTACCTACTGACAAAATCGTTCAAGACAACACTAAAATGTGAGAGGAATTCGACGAATCTAGTTAAGTTCCTAAAATGGTTGAGATTAAGAGCCCACAGCGTCTTGCTAACTCAAAAATGGTAATGGTCCACTCATGGAGTATGGGGCCTTGCGATATATTAGAGCTGGAGTCCTTTTGTACAGAATTTTCATAGACAAACGTGATTGTAAGTCAATGTTATACTACTCACAAAATATTAAGCAACATGCACATGCAATTTTGAGCACACGCATGTTATAAAAAATTGCATGTTTTTAGGTTGGTTGTGTTCAAATGATGTGATCAAATATATTTTGATAAGTCAATGTTATACTACTCACAAAATATTAAGCAACATGCCAAATTTGGAGCACACGCATGCTATCAATAGCCATGTTTTAGGGTGGTTGTGTTCAAATGATGTGATCAAATATTTTTAAGGTCATGCATCCTAGATATTTCTCTACCTACATTATTCTTGATCAATTTCTTTTCTTACAATAAGAAACATGTTATGCTGACAAATGTCTTTGTTGCTTATTTTTTGTGAGGAATAACAATGGCCTCACTGTGCCCTTAAGTATCATTATGGGGGCCCTTTGAGAACTTAGTGCCTGCTTCATTACCCGCAGGTTGACGTCATGTACACTAGGAGGAATGGATGTTGTAGGTAGCTGGGACACGGACATCAGGCAGAATGATGTGGAGGAGATGTGGAGGAGGGCCTGCAAACTCTTCCCTAGTGTCAAGGTGAGAATAAAACCTTCCAAAAGTAGCTACACATTTTTTTACTTTATTCGTTTTTCATTCAGGCTACTGAATGTCAAAGAAAGAATAAAGCCTTTCAAAAGTAGAGGTATACTTGTATTCTGCTGAATCATGTCATACTTGAATGCTTTGAAGTATTTTTATCCCACCGGTATGTAATACCGTGGGATATAGTCATCGCCCTGTCCGTCTGTATGTCCGTCCGTCCGTCCGTCTGTCCGTCCGTCCGTAATCATTTCGTTTCCGGAGCAGAACTAAAAAACCGGTCCACATATCTTTCTGAAACTTTACATGTGTATAGCCCACCTACTGAAGTGGTGCCTTTTGATATTTTCAAATTTCTGAAAATTTTATTTTTTATTATTTCCATGGAAACGGCTCTTATTTGGACTCTGTTCATGAAAGGTTTCGTTTATATTAGCTTATACTATTATGAACCTTGCTTGAAAAATTTACAATTATCTTTCAAAGGTTTACATCTTACGATCATGTGGAACCGGTGGGATATGTCATCTTCTGATGACTCTTGTTTATATTAAGTGATCGTCTGTAGTTTTATATCTATATTCAATTCCTTTCATTTGATGCTGTGTTTCCAGTATATGTAATCTGTACTGACGTTATGTTCTCCGTCATTCTGCATGTTTGTTTACCTACCAATGCTGAACCATGATATTGATTTATATACCCTTGATGCTGGAAATGGTAAATGGCAATGAGTTCACCTTACTGTAATTTGTGTTTTTGAAGTATTATGTATTATTTTGGGCGTCTATTCACCATTTATACTTTCGTGAAAGATTTATTTTTTTTGGTTTAATTTTTTGTGTGTAAAGATTATCTTTGAAATTATATTTTTTTACATTAAACTAAAAGTAATTATTTTGTCTAGGTACTCGTTATCGACGCAAATGCAATAACATGTACGACTTTTGGAGGATTCGACTAGCTATTAAAACGAAAATTTGAATTGACGTTACTGTTCTAAAGAGGGCTTAATAATGGATTATATTAAAACTAAAGTACTAAATGATATCAATATAACTGTAATTATATAACCATTTATGGGAATGTACAAAATGATGAAACACGATTATCTTTCTTAATAGGCAATAGAAAGGAAATTAATGACATTGGCTTTTAATGGCATTTATTGATATTGATCTTTTGAACACGCAAATATCTTTTGATGATTAAATTCATCAATTGTTATCGCGCTGAATAAGCGTATAAGTTTGACTAGATCTAATGTATCTTTGTCTGTAAGGCACACTAGGACTAAACGGTATACGGGTATACTCATCATTGTGCATGGCACTACACCGTCAACTTGGAACATAGTCCTTAAAGGGGCAGTAGCACGTTTTTTGGGAGAATATAAGGTGATGTCAGGAAAATGAAAATTAATGGTTCCAATTGAAAGACAATGTATTTAAACTAAATGGAGCAGTAATAATTCAAATATATAACGTAAAGTTTAGCCATGCAATTCCTTTTTCTTACACAAAATGAATTAAAGGTTTTCACATAAAATGGCCGCCAATGGATTTTATATGAATTTTCATACTTTGTCCTCTGACTATGGATGATTGGCGTGTGTAAAAAGATTTTTGACACTGTAAAAATAATACATTTAGCATGAACTTACAATTATCAGTGAACATTTTAAAATATAAAATTATCAAAAAACATGCTACTGCCCCTTTAAGGATATTATGTTTAAGAGCCATCCTGTACGAACGTTACGCTAACTCCACTAATCTGTACCCTGGGCTCAGAAGCTAGATTCGCTAGCGTACTTCGGATTTAGCCAATCAAATCATTTTCTCGTTGACATTTTTATCGGGAAGGTGCCAAAAAATGAGGTGATTGGCTGTATCCTGAGTTAGGCCGCGCAAGCGAATCTAGGGGCAGTAGCACGTTTTTTGGGAGAATATAAGGTGATGTCAGGAAAATGAAAATTAATGGTTCCAATTGAAAGACAATGTATTTAAACTAAATGGAGCAGTAATAATTCAAATATATAACGTAAAGTTTAGCCATGCAATTCCTTTTTCTTACACAAAATGAATTAAAGGTTTTCACATAAAATGGCCGCCAATGGATTTTATATGAATTTTCATACTTTGTCCTCTGACTATGGATGATTGGCGTGTGTAAAAAGATTTTTGACACTGTAAAAATAATACATTTAGCATGAACTTACAATTATCAGTGAACATTTTAAAATATAAAATTATCAAAAAACATGCTACTGCCCCTTTAAGGATGTTATGTTTAAGAGCCATCCTGTACGAACGTTACGCTAACTCCACTAATCTGTACCCTGGGCTCAGAAGCTAGATTCGCTAGCGTACTTCGGATTTAGCCAATCAAATCATTTTCTCGTTGACATTTTTATCGGGAAGGTGCCAAAAAATGAGGTGATTGGCTGTATCCTGAGTTAGGCCGCGCAAGCGAATCTAGCTTGTGAGCCCAGATTGGTGGATTTAGCGTAACATTCGTCTCCCTGAGACAGGATGTTTAAGAACATAAATGTATGTGTCCAAATTGTAGGAAATGGTCATGATGGACTCGTTTAGCTATAATTCGTTTGCATGGACTACATCTTGAGGTAGCCATCTCAAGCTAACCCTCTAATTTCGTGTGACTAAAATATCTCCTTCATAACCCATCCGACAGGAAGGCAAGGTCCACAGTCACTGGGTGGGTCTACGGCCAAGCAGATCGAGAGTGAGGCTTGAAAAAGAGATCCTGCGTGTTCGAGGGAAGAATCTTCCGGTATGGTTTCAACGTAGAATTGTTAAGTAAAGTAATATTTATAAGGGTTATGTGTCAATTCTCCATTACTACAATTTTAGAGAGACTGTACACCCATGGAACAATGCTAAACCTAATGTTATACATTAAACCTTCGTCTGCCGTTGCTTCATCCAATTCTAACATAGAATTATCTCCTTTATCCAAAGAATAAATATTTCAATTTGTATTTTTTTGCAACAAAAATTGAAGACACCGTTCGCGAGGTCATATATCCAAACCTTTCATTATTTATTCATCATGACATATGTTGTACATTTTGGATCATTTTGCATCTGGCGCGTTTTGACCCGGGGCGTTATGACCCGGAAGCTTTCGGAATAGTTGAAAGTAGCTGAAACCCGTGACGTTTACAAGCACAGATGACTTTTAAGACAATTAAAAGTATTTTAAGAACATGTTCTCTTTTATGAGTGACAATTTATCAACTTATCAATTCTTGTGTTATCAAACAGGTGATCCACAATTACGGCCATGGCGGGTCAGGTGTCACTCTACACTGGGGGTGTGGTCGAGATGTAGCTGACCTGGTCAAAGCGGAAGTGACTACCTCAAGCATGCTGACCTCTAAACTTTGAACCTATATAAGCTTCAGTTGTTATGATTAAGGAGATGTCATTGGATTGTTCTTAAATTAACTAGTTATAAGCATTTGCGTATCAACAAAAACATACAACTACACTTATCTGTTTAAAGCATTTTAGGATGAATGTGCAAATTGAGTTATCAGATTTGAAGTTTCAATGGTCAAACTTAGATTAGTTTTGCGGGCCACCACAATGAACAGCAGCCCCGAAATAGAGAGTATTGCCTCAGCGTGTACCGCCTTTCCCAAATTGTTTTATTGACATTTTATGAGAAGTACATCACAAAGAGAAATTAAGAATCCACTACCTTAAACTTCCAAGGAGTTTAACTAATCATTCTTGATTTGATTTAAAAGAGTAAGAATTATAATTTCAATCAATAAATGATCACAATTTATTAAATACAATATCATGTAACTTCTTTCATAGTTAAGACAATGCATTTTCATAATACCATGCTTAAGTTGTGACTTTGTATGACCTTGATCTCTGACAGTGTAATGTAAGCAAAACGTGAATTAGATTACAGAAAAGTTTAGTTTATAATTAAGTTATAGACAACAGGGTGCACATGACAAGACACCATACCTTGTGAACTTGACCATTTGATATTCAAGGTCACACAATCAGCAATCACTTCATATTGAGTATACAAATCCAAGATAGAACATCATAGCACTAAATATTTAAGTTAACGTCTTTACAAGTAAACTGCCGAGCTAAAGAAAGTATAACAGTTAATAATGTCATACAAACAAATACCAACGAACGTTTTAATGAAATTTACATACAATAATATGTGCATGACTACTGGAGTGACAATTTATGAAGTGCAACACCTTGAGTGTTCAAATGTGCGGATGTCCCCATAATATCGAAAAACACGTTTTGCACGTGCAGCTACAACATTGTGCATCGTTAGTGACCTCACTGACAGTTAATGTGTACGTGTAACATACAGCTAATGGAAACACACCTTGAAAATGGCCAGGTTAACGATGGAACAGCGCGAGAGGGCCATAGGCATGAGCCAAATGGGGGCATCGCAACGCCATATTGCAATGAGGTTTAATTGCACGGCCACAACGATCAATAAGTTGTTACAACGTGTTAGACAGACTGGCAGCACTAAGGACAGGGCAAGATCAGGTCGACCACGAGTCACGACACCCCGCGAGGACCGATATTTACGCTTGCTGCACCTACGTAATCGTACCCTAACTGTGACGTCATCGGCTATGACAGGGTTGAATAATCATGTCAGCCGATGGTCTGTCTCCAGACGACTACGTGCAGGAGGAATCAGATGTCGGCGACCGGTACGTGGCGTGGCGTTGACTCATCGAAATCGCCTAAACAGATTGCGATGGGCCAGAACAGTTCGGCGTTGGCAACTCAGAGAGTGGCAGAGAGTCATGTTCACGGACGAAAGTCGATTTGCACTATTCAAAGCAGACGGCAGAACACGAATTTACAGACGGAGTGGGGAACGGTACGCATCCGATTGTGTACAGGAGGTCCACCCTTTTGGTGGTGGTGGAGTCACTGTCTGGGGTGGCATTTGCGGCCAGGACAAGACGCCATTACACATCGTTCATGGCAACATCAATGCTGTGTACTACAGAGATAACATCTTGGGGCCAGTAGCCCTACCATTTTTGCGTCAACGTCCCCAAGGTACCATCCTGCAACACGACAATGCAAGGCCACATGTTGCTCGTCTTGTGAATGACTACCTTCAAAGGCAGAATGTTCAAGTTCTACCATGGCCTGCTTTTTCTCCAGACTTAAACCCTATCGAGCACCTTTGGGATCACCTTGACCGTGCAATAAGATGCAGAAATAATGTGCCAGTCAACAGAGCACAACTGCAACAGGCTTTGATTGAAGAGTGGAACAGGATTCCAAATGACGTCATACGACGGCTGACATGGTCCATGAGAAGGCGCATTACTGCCTGTATTGATGCCAGGGGTGCCCATACCAGATATTGAGAAACTTTACTTGAGTTATTGTGCCTGTAACATGTGCATTTTGACTTCCTGGAAAATGGTTATTTGTGCTTTTGTTGATTTTGTGACCCCTGACATGTTACACCTGACATTGTTCTGTTACCAACTTTACTTTATTAATGAATTTTATTGATCGTGATGATCATGATTCGTGAGACTCTAATAAACTTTATTTTACGAAAATGCGATTTGTAGTTTATCTTTTATGCCAGTTCAAAATGGGTGTTATACTTTCTTTTGCTCGGCAGTTTAGTTTTGGTGAATTTATAACTCATGGAACTAATGGAATAAACTGATAGCAGGCGATATGAATGGTTGCACCGTCACATTTACCTTATAATCAAATATAGCTTTATCTTAAGTACAAACGTCCATAATTGATTACAGGTGTTAAATTGCTCCAAATTCAACTAACATCACCAAAAGAGAAATTACAAAAATAAATCATCAACAACATTTAATACTACAATTTGTTTAACATTTGATTGAGGCCATTTTCATTTACAAGCATTTGAGATGTAAAATATCAAACAATCAGGCCACAAGAGTGAATGATATATTGAAACAAGTCAGTTATGGATTTGTGTTTTTATGATTTATTATAACACATATTTCATAGAAAAAATCGTCAATTTTGAGAGTTTTCGACACGATTTGATATTTAAGCGGGCTTCTAATTTTAAATGACGATGGTAGGTGAAGGGGTTTTATAGACAAGGCCGCCTTCCTTAATTCCTATTTGGCATTACTAAGATCAAGGGCTTGGAAGACCTCACTTGCCATTTCAGTATTCAAGACTACTTGGGGTGTACCTTTTATGCCTTTAATCATTGAGTCTATCTCAGCAAGGAAAAGTCAACTTAACCATGTTGTGATTTGGAATCGATAACTGCTATGTTAATTATTCAGTATTATTTTAGCCTACCTCAACATGAATTTATTTGTATTTACTTTAAAGATCGATAAAAAATCAACACAATTATTTTTGGTTGATGTCGTATGCAATTTGACATTAATTCCATTTGTGCAATTGATTATGTTTGTAAACGGGATATCTATATCTTGAATAAAATATTAAACAATATTTTCATGTTTTGTTATCCTTATCTTAATTGATACTCCCGAAATGAAAAGTAGAAATAATACAATGACCATAGATAAGAACTACATGCATATTTGATCTTTCAGCTAAAACATTTTGGGTATCGACGAGAAACTGTTCAATGAGAATACATACAATGGAGCCAAATGGGGAACATGAAACTGGTTTTGAATCTTAGTAATTTTAATGTTTACGCTGTATTAACAATTAACCGAGATATTTGCGATAATGCATGTTTTATAGTTTCCCAGCAACCATTTTCCACTCATCAAAGGTACTGGTTAGTAATGTAACAGTTCAAACTGATGTTTTTCAGATACTGTCACTCGTCTGTCTGTCTGCTTGTCTGTCTGTCTGTCTGTCTGTCAATACTCTCCTTCGTTTTTTAGTTTTAGTAGTACGTATATTGTGTTGTAATGCCACGTATCAACTTTTTAAAACTTCGTCACGCTTTCAACTTTAAATATTTTTGAGTAGACACGACCATTCCGGATCTCAATTTTCCCAATGTATATATTTCACTGTCGCCCATTGAGTTATGGCCATATTCCTTTGAGAAGAATACAAATTCTTTTAATTTCCCCCGAACAGCCAATTTTTTAGGGGATACATATACGACCTCTGTTTAATTCAAAGATTAAAGATTAATTTAACTCAAAGATCACAATGCCTAGCTCAATCAAGATGGAAGTATCATCAGGTGTATCGGTACCTTTTGGGGGTTTTCAACTTATTTCAACCTTTCTTTATGGCCGTTTGGGATTGGAATGCAACTAACTACATGTCTGTTATTTCCAGACCAGAACTTAAAAAACTGCAAGGCCTAGCTTATATCAGCTTTGTATATGGGACAATCGTCATGTGAAGTAGTGCCTTTAGGTTTCCCAACTTGTTCCTACCTTTTGGCCGTTTCCATAAAAAAATAACTCCAAATTTTGTTTACGAAAAAAAAATTCCGAAACAAATTCTCATTGAAAGTTGGTACATGAGTGTCATGGAAGATTGGTACATTGGTCATGTTAAGTAGTGCCTTTGTTTTTGTAACATCTTCCTACTATGTTTTACTGAAAGCAAAAACTTTCGGGTTTTCTTTATCTAAGCTCGTATTGGTATCATATCTAGATGTGCTGACACCTCAGAATTGAGAGACGATCACAACAAATACACCTATTGACTTAGATGATACTAATGTAAAGGGCAATTCTAGTCTAAGAGGGTTTTTTTCTAGTGTCACTACCAATGAGTCCAAAGCTCTGTGATTGACTGAGGCAATTAAAATAAAACATACTATGTCGTTAATGTGAATTTTATAAACATTACATTATTTAACCAATGCCTTTTTATCAAATCTTCATCTTTCGAACCGTCATACCCAGAGTTAAAGGTTGATTGTTTACCATTCTTCAGGAACTCTGCTCAACCATATCTGATCAGCATTGCTCAAAACAATTGTTAACAGGGCGCTTTACAACTTGCTTCTGCTTAAGGCCTCTTGGACAAGTTTTGTGACGTCATGAGCACATCCCCAATGTAGAGTGATTCCTCCACCCCCGTGACCGTAGTTGTGAATCACCTGGAACAAACATTTGCAGTCATACTCTTTAAACCTACATTTTCTCTAACGCAAGCTTTGCGTTATTAGATATTTAGAAATAAAGAATCTATTTCAGTATTCCTGAAAATGTTCTTAATGTCCAAAGGAATGTTTAGAACAACAATGAAGAAAAGAATTATGATTCCATATGATGTATCGGTTTGAACCATTTCCTAATCCGGATGATTAATAACAACTTTGAGAAGACATCTATAACAAAGGTCACAGAGGATTTCAAATAATTTAAAAACGTATTAACAAGTAATGTCTAAGACCAAAAAAAGCAAATTAAAAATTGGGAAATATTAATCAGTGTAGATGTCGATCACTTTAACTATTTGACATTACATAGAGAAATAAAGAGAAGATAGTTCTAAACCCTCAATATGTACATTCTGGTAGATTCAAACATCGTCATACTTATACGTTGTTGTATGAAAACGTGACCTAAACAGCAAAATATGTGGTTGAGAGAAAAAAAAGAAGAAAAACCTTTAAGTATAAAGTGAAAGACCACCCACCGGTGTAGTTTTGTTGCCTCTCCGTACATTCTCCCTCTCCAGTCTCACAGCGGTCCGCCCTGGTCTGAGTCCTGCACTGTTAGACACGATCTCTGCGTTCTGAGAGGTCAATTATTTATATTAAAAGTCATTGGTCTATTGAAAAACAAATGCAAGGAAAATACATACTGAGTTATTGTCACGAAATGCTGCAATTCACATCCAACATCATTAGAGGGGATGCGACATATGGAGACCTAGTTATTTACATTCACCCTGGATTATAAAGGTTGCCTTACTTCCAGTCTAAGTAAACCTAGCCTCAATAATACTCGCTATACTCCAATATTGAGTCTAGCGAGATACAGTAAGAGGTCGCTTCAGCCGACCCTCCAACATCATATCTGTTAATGACTATTGCGGCATGGTAAGCCGAGCCCTGATTGGTCAATTCGATAAGTCGCCTCACGAGGGCCCTAACTACACCTTACTTTAAGACTTGGCATAAGTGATAGCGCCCTCTGGTGGATGTCCTCGGAATCTGCCTCATTTACATCAGTGTTCCAGTCCCCTCTCTGTGATACGCCTCCAACTACCACGTTCCTGGACCTAATGATGATCGTAACAATACGTATACATTTACATTACAGGTGAAAATATACCTTGCTATATGATTTTGTTAGATGTTGACCACGCCTCTATCATCTTAACAACCCTAATTAAGATCGGTTGATTTAAAAAATATTAATGGTGATTTAATCTTTATTCATTTGTATCCAATTATTTATCAACCTATATGAAATATTCAGTTACGAATCGTTATATTAAGTGCCATTGATACGCATTGGATTACAAGAAAATAGTTTATATATATATTACCCCTTCAAATATCGCTTAATGTTGAAAACCAAACTACTGTGCAAAAGAATGTATAAAAGAGAATTTAACCGAAATGAGATAAAAACTGCACTGCAACTATTTCATTAAACATATAGTTTAATAGACTGACACGATTTATGACAATCAGGATAAATGGAATTCACCCTTAAACCATTATTGTAAACAAAACATAACAATTCAAGGTATCAAGCCCCCCCTCCCCCCAAAACAACAGACACAAAATTATCACTTTTTCAGTCAGTCAGAATTCACATGTTACAGGCACAATTTAACAACAGAAGAGTTCATCAAGACCTCGTCTGGGCACCTTTGGCATGGACCATCATTAAATGGTCGTTGGTTTTTATTTGTTTTGCATTTTATTGAGTGTTATACTTTCTTTTGTAAGATAGCTTATCGTCGAATCCATTTCATACCCTGGGAAAATGTAAGTCTCCCTCTCTTCCGGAACCATCTGTATGACGAAGTGTTTCAACCATGGAGCCTTGAACTAAAAGATCATCTTGATAAAACATTTGAAGAAATAGATAAACAGATAACTCGTGTATGTATATCTTTAGGATATACCTCCGACAGTTTAATCGAAGGTTATTTTTTCAATACTTGTTCATGCATAACAGATATTCAATGTTGAAAGTTAAAACAAAAATGCTCTGAAATATGACCATATAAGATAAACCTAAAAAAGAATACGTTGACTTTCGTAGAATTGTATCAAACAATGCATTGTATTTATTAATGAGAAAACGATTTAAAAATAGTTCATATACCCAGCTATATTAAGTCGATGTCATCTTTTATATTTTATCTACTGTGGATTTCTAAAATCAAAGTGTAAACATACATTATCACGATGTTCTATAATATTATATCTTTTATATTGTTCGCAGTAACGATACTCTCAAAAATATAGCGGAAAATAAAGTAAGAAAGCATTATGAAACTCTACCCTGAACACTTGGCCCCTGATTGGACAGATTTCCCTGTCCCCCAATAGATGGTATGAGCCAAGACCTGTACAGTTGACTACCACATCATAGTGCTCCACTAGCTGGGAAGATGATAAAAGTAAAGGTATATAAGAGTGACATTAAAATGCTGCAAGTCCTACCAAAAACATGAGTAGATATTGTTGAAAGTGATTTGTGAAACCACTCTGTGTTTCTATATTCGGACAGGCAAATGTTATTACAAGTGGAGGTGTTAAAACTGTCATTAAAACTAGAGCGAGAGCGAGGGTATGGGAAAAATTAGCATGAGTTATGTAAATGTGTTATCGCACGTGCAGGTGTAAAAAAATAAAGCATTTTGCTCTATAGCTCATCAGGCTTCATATTTATTTTTTATTTAGAGTTTGTCCAATATGGTTCCCCACTACATAGGGGCTTCATGGTCAGCAAATGTACCATTTCGTTAGAATACCCATTACCTAAGGATTCCCTAGACAAGGGGCCACTGGGTTTTAAAGGTCACGAAAGCTATAAATTATAATCCTCACTAGTCAAGGACTGTGTACACTTTATTTCAGCTTCTAGGCCTTATGCTTCTGGAGAAGAAGAAGAAGAAATAGGTTTCAGGGTATGGCCCCTATAGCCCTTATAAGGGGCCACAGGGCCACCAAAGCTACAATTCATAATCCTCACTAGTCAACGAGTCTGTACACATGGTTTCAGCTTGCTAGGCCCTATGCTTCTAGAGTGAAGAAGAAAAAAGGTTTCAAGGGTGTTGCTAAAGCTACAATTTATAATCCTCACTAGTCAAGGAGTCTGTACACAAAGTTTCAGCTTGATAGGCCTTATGCTTCTGGAGAAGAAGTCGAAAATGCACAAAGTTTACGGACGGACGCCGGACAACATGACATACTATAAGCCCATCGGGCCTTACAGGCCATATGAGCTAATATCATAAATATATATTTTAAAACTAACGAAAATAAAACTGCATACTGAATTGGTTATAATTAATTAATCATTATTAATTGATTAATATGTTGAACATATTACTTAAGGTCACTTAAACTTATACTGATGAAAAATATGAGGTAAAATGCACATTATGTACAGACAGAGCAAGACAAACAACGTGTAGGTAAAAATACAAGTGTGCGTAGCTTCATGATACTATAATATATATACAGTATATGTGCTGCGTTTATGTCGTATATATACCATTATTAATTAACTATCAATGATATGGCACTAATACAATCTGAACGGCCTACACTATACGATTCAGCAACTGGGCCAATACAGGTAAGCTGGGCCAATACGGGTCAAACTGGGCCAATACGAGCAGACTGGGCCAATACGACTCTGAGCATGAGCATATGTACACAAATGGCGCAAGTCCGAAGCTATCGCTTCAAATCTTTCAACATATATTACAGTTCACCAATCTCTTTTATAATTTGGATTTCGATGAAAATGAACTCTCTAATGTTGTTCAAGTAAATCACAAAGAAGTTAATTAATAAAAATGTCATTAATCAAGATTGTCCGTATTGGCCCAGTTACAGGTCCTCGGTCCGCTGTATTGGCCCTTGGCTTCGCCTCGTGCCAATACAGCAGACCTCGGACCTGTAACTGGACCAATACGGAAAAAACATGATTAATAACATTATAGTAAAGTTTTCTCAAAGAGATTAGGTATACGTAATGAGCCTCAGAACAACGTAAGTGCTAGCATATTACACGTTTTATTATAAAAATGGTGTCTTGCAAAACAAGAATACATCCTTGCAGTGGCATTTCCACGTTGAAGATAAACAGAGTAATCAGTAGGAGATAAATGTAAAGTAACTATAGTGAATTTATAATTAAAGAACCAAAGATGGTGGTATCTTTCACGACACTGCTTCTTTTCTGTTGATACTTGTGATAAACCAAATGGTTTTTCTAAATCGAGATTTCAAAAGGGTTTATGTCGTTAACGTGTATATTATTTATAATATGTTTTAGAGGAATGAAGGAAGACGAATTTTAATCATATCTATCAGAGGCAACGCTCAAATTACCAAATTTATATGTGCAAAGAAATGTTTAACTTACATCGATGGGTGGCGCTTGGCCTTGTAAGTGATAACTACAGTACAATATTCAAGAATGTTGTCCGATATTGTAACGGAGTCGACCAAAAATCAATGATGACAAACCTAAATTTGATCATATAATACAAATTTGTCAACTCTTGTCAAATAGCTCGCCTACCTCGTCAATTATGCAATCAGTCGCGCTCTTAAAGGGGCAGTAGCACGTTTTTGACAATTTTATATTTTCAATTTTTGACTGATAATTGTACGCTAATGCTACATATATTACTTTGATAGTGTCAAAAATCTTATTACACAAACCAATCATCCACAGTCAGAGAACAAATTATAAGGATTCACGTAAAATCCATTTGCAGCCATTTTTGTGTGAACACCTTTAATTCATTTTGTGTTAGTTCAGGAATCGCATGGCTTATCTTTACATTATTTATTTGATTCATTACTGCTTCATTTAGTTTAAATACATTGTCTTATAAGATTGGTACCATTTATTTCAATTTTCCTGACATCACCTTATATTCCCCCTAAAAACGTGCTACTGCCCCTTTAAAATATATTCTTCCTAAAGGCAAGTGTCTCAAAAGACAAAACTCAATCTCGCTCGGATAAAATATAAGTTAAACACGTTTCCCTAAATCAAATTGCACACTAAAATTATGAATATTTACTTGAGTTTATCCACTTTCATATGGTTAATTTAATCTTATCTTCCCCATTGTATCTTTCCCCCTTAACCTTTACATTGGCTGACTACTTATGACATTATCTAACCTCGTCTAGAGATTCCACTTTGCCCTGTCTTATATTCCCTCCTTGTACTTTGAACCTGAAAAACATGAATAATTTTTGTTCGAGTATCACACTTTTTAAAGTTCCACATATACAATCAACATAGCGATTATTCCTTTATATATATCAGAAACATTTGAGTTGGTCTGGTATACAGTCAAATTACCCTTGAGGTTTGAAACAGAAACTTATTCATTTTTCTATAGAATTTGAAAATTATGAACATAGGTGTAAACATAAACGCAAGTATTACAAAATTACAATAAAGAACGAACGCTTTGATAAAAAAAATATAAAGTTATAATCAAAGGTATATACAAAATTTCACCTCGCCATGAGCCACCGGAGATATAAAGTGACATCTATTTGATAGGTCGTGAAAAAAGCTCCCCATCTGAAAAGAAGCATTGAATCGATGCAAGTTTAATATCATCATATTTCGATACAAAAACATAACGGCATGTGTGAGTTTTAAGAGTATGGAATCCATTCCAAAATAATTTAGAATTACGCTGCTTTGTATTTTTGTTCACAATGCATTGATCTAAACTGAATTCATATTAAATGTATTGCGATAGCGTCTTTAAACACATGATGGAGGCGAAATATGATAATAAATACAGTCGAAAAGCGACGATAAAAGGATTCAGCTATTAATGAGCTCCGGTGACCATTTTGATTCGTTGTTTTAGGTTCTGGCAGTGCCAAATGCCATTCTCTATGCCCTTTTCGTTAAGGGAAGGTGCTTGTGCGTTTGGTCTTTGGGAAAAACCTTGACCATAAAAATGGTTTAAGGGGTCCACTTTGACTATTTATTGTGAGCGCAAATGACTGTTCGCGATGAATGTTTTAATAGATTCTTAGACTATACAAACTTGTTTTATTGTGCCGAAAAAGTAGTACATTTCTGGATTTAACTTTTTGAATTATTGCCCCTTGAAAATGGCATTTTAAATAACTGCTACATCAGCGTATATGTCTCCGCCTTATGCTACAACCTATTGATATTTTGATGTAGCAGGATGAACTACTGCAGTCGCCCGACCTTGAACGGTCGTAGCTCAGAAAGTATGAGGATGTCGAGTTTTGTTATAACTATTGTACAATTTCCAATGTCCCAGATTTATAATCAGAGAGTAGCAGCTGAGGAGAACATTCTCCCAAAAAAAAAATGGCACCACGTGACCTACGACTTCGTCATGATTGACTTCTTTGCTTGAATTGTCCTTTGAAACATGTTGCAAGTCTCTTATAGCATTTTGAAAAAAAAAAATGTAAATTTTTCGAATTGAGATTCTTTAATTTGCCGACCGAATTTCCCCAAAGCTTATTGGCCCCCGCTCAGTAAGGGCTCTCAACATGCAAACTGCAATAGCATTAGCAGAAATCTCACATAGTCATCCACAGAAGCATTATTCGTACAATATATCTAAAACATTTTTTACCAATATGTTTTCTGCTTCCTTATAAAACTACCTTTAACGTCATTGTCATGTTCGTGGTCAGAATCGCAACTAAAAAGCTTTATTTTGTCACTCTATTGAATGATCAGCATTCAAATAATATTTTTCAGCAAAGTTACTCAATATCTATTGATCTCTTGATAAAGTAAGGTACACGTGATCCCAAACTTTCACGAAGTTCCTCTATTATTACCTTGCAGAAGGATATAACTTCAGTTCCCTCTCCGTCAAATGTCTGTAGCCTAGTACCTTGTCCTTGTACCAAACGTCCTTCAACAGAAACACTTCTGATAAAAACGATCATATAAATATATATATCATTTTGTAAATATCTATCAATACTAATCTCTTTCTCAAATCATATCTCACCTGAGAGAATCAACAAAACAAGAGTTCCAGTCTCGTTGCTATGGTTTCCTTTGTTCTAACTGTAGGTATATTGACCGATACACCACAACTTTTTTAATACACCTATTCTTTTTTGCACACCCAAATTAAGTCAGGTGTAGAGATTTTCGGTGCACCACTCAATATACCTCCTGTTTGCTACGCCTCGGAGACCCATGATTCAAACAGGAGTTATATTGAGCGATAAACCTCAGAAGTGTGGGTACCGTATTTCCTCTAATACAACCCGGGCCTCCATTACAACCCGGGCCTCGAATATAACCCGGGGGGTAAGGGGGGTGCTGACATTAATACAACCCGGGGCTCGAATAGAACCCGGGGTCTCGAATAGAACCCGGGTCTAACATAAAAACTGGTATAATATGTCGATAGTATATACTTCACGGAAACCGTATATTGCAGGGATTGATACGGATTTTGATAAAAGAATTAATATCAACAGAAATGCCACGAGATATGTAGAACTAGATCAATAATTTTCCATGAAAACGCCATTCCTAGAAGATTTTGAAACGTCAATTCAGACCTGAAGAAATACAACCACCCGGGCCTCCATTATAACCCGGGCCTCGAATAGAACCCGGGGGGGGGGGGGGGGGGGGGGGGGGGGGGGGGGGGTAAGGGGGGTACTGAACGAAATAGAACCCCGGGGTTGTATTCGAGGAAATACGGTATATCTATTACTTATTTTGCTCACTTTCTCTACGGCTGTGCAACCCAGTTGATCCTCTTGCAAAAGTTATACAGTCATTCATGTCGTTCGTTGATAATGACCTCTTTTTGAAGTAGTTCATGTAACGAATTTTTTTCATTGTGTTGTCAACCATTTTCAAACTCAATAATCGCGACTGCTGAAGCAGAAATGAGAAGCAATTTGCTAGTAAGATCATTTAAATGTGACATTAAATATTTTTAAAGCTATTCATAAAAATCACTGTAAAACAACACATTGTTTCTCAGTCAAGCTAATATGTCTACTGATACTTCTCCCAATTTTGCTACCATAAATTTGCAAAATTGCTTGAGGTTTGGTTACCAATAAGGGGAGGTAACAAGGATAATAACCGTGCCTTGTCATGTAAGGGAGGTTATCCTATGTTGGACACATATAAGGTACAACAAATACACTTACTTTTTCACTCTCTGTGCATAACAATTGAGTTTCAATCAATAATTTAAAGTAAGGACGACCAGGGTCACTAAGAAATAACAGAAATCTAAATGTCGTTTGTGCATAGAATAGAAATATCGATTGTTTTAAACAATCGAATATTGAATCAAATATAAGGTATGTTGGTCTTGTGTGGGAGTGCAGAGTGCCTATAGCTTAGGGCAAAGTTTTATCCCCAATTCAAAGACTACGGGGACGTTTTTGAGTTGTAGGAGGTAATTGTATGCCAGAACGAGGCGTTAGAAATAGCACATCGCAGGCCAGGTCATCATTTATGGAGATAACATAGGAGTATGTTGGTGAATATGAGCAGTGTTCCTAGAGGGTGTCCTGGGTACATTGGGCTTGGTGTCCCTGAAAATTATTAGATGTAGGATAAATTTACCATTGCAAAGGGGCCCATCTGTTAAAATATTGCCAAAATGACCCCCGCCGCCGATTACCTACGAACAACACTGATGAGTAAGTGAAGACCTTGAACAATATTTCAACACGGGCATGGGGTAAATAATATGGAAGGGGATGTGTGCCAAAAATGAAATCATGTACACTCGTGACTCGCAAGATGTAACATGTCGTTCTCAACCATGCAATTCTCGAAAAGACAAGTCCAAGCGTGCAAAACTAACATTTCAATCCTGTAAAACTCAACTTGCTGTTCTCAACTTTACAAAGTTGAAATGTAATTCAAGAAATGTCAAAAGACAAAACCCGATTTTCTATTTTGAATAAGAGTAATATTCACAATAAGCAATGCTATAGGCCTAAGTTACGTTTCACATATGGAAAATGGAAAATCAAGAGTTGTAAAATCAGCTTTTCAAAACAGACTTTTGCATTTCGAGTTTTACACGATTGCAATGTACATGATTTCGCATTGACGGGGGATGTGTGCCAAAAATGATATGCTATGCTTGATTCGTTAAAGCAAACATTTGACCGGCGCGCGCTGATTCTGTAACAGGCACGAGAAAGGAACAAGTTTACTTTATGTAAGCGGCTGACCTGGCTAACCTAAACAAATACCCAAATGACAGAATAACTGACCAATGTACGTTTAAGCATAAGCGGGAGTATATAGCGTTCATTTTTTCAGTTCATCTTCTGTCTGGCCGTCACAAAATTTGTCCGTAGCATATCTCAAAAACTATACCTACTAGCTTCACCAAATTTCATACACTTATCAACCATGATACCTAGATGTGCCTTTTGGAGGTTAGACTAAAAACAATTATGTTTGCAGTTTCCATGGATATATGACTAAAAAAGTTATTCGATGATAAATTTCTTTGATATATACATCTCAGCTTCACCAAATTTTCTACACATGTCAATCATGATTTTGGTTATGCCCTTTGAAAGTTAAACAATATGTGAATTTTCTTTTCTGTGTTTTTTTAAACATGACTAACAAAGTGACTCAAAATATGTTTGTCCTCAGCACATTTCGTAGAATTTTATGATCACTACCTAAAATTTGAAACAAAGATCAACCACTATTCGTAGATGTACCCTTTTAATGGTAAAATCTATTAATGAAGATAGTTTTGTGGTTTCAGTTCAAAGGAGACTTACACAATGACGTACCTTTAAAACTGTATACAAAACAATCATAAACTTTAAACAATGTTTATCAATTCTACTGTTTGAAATTCTTTGAACAAAGTTGGAAGCGGGGCTATGTGAACTCTGCTCGGTTCCTCACTTGTTGATTAAAGTAATCCAACAATCTGGTTATTGTTGTGAGGGTAATATTTGTATGTCACTATTTTAGCATTCTCTCCCCAAAGAGGGAGATCAAGTCATGAAATATCAATACAGACTCTGTTCTATTATGCCGACTTTGTGGGATAAAATTGGAGATGCCTGATTGGAGAAAATCAAAGTTATATTTATTATTTGCGCAATCAGCGAATTATTTTGCGCCGGGGGAAACTGCCAGAACCCACGGATTTCGGCTAGTTAGAACAGAGGTTGTATCAACATTTCATGACTTCATTATGTGGGGAGAGAGTGCTATACTGGTACTTATATATCAAGTTGAATATCAAATGAATAAAAAATTAGATTTTTATGATGACTGGCTCTTGTTTTTATATTTGAAAGTGAGAAGCACAACCACGTAATTTGTAAACTTTACCAAATCAGGTGAAATACATTTAAGTGAATGTAACTTAAAACTGAATAAACTTTCACGAAACTAAATCCTAAATCTATTTTGGTATATAATATCGCAATGATGAAAATGTATGCATTTTTGAACATTTTTACTCTTACTTAAAGTGGTTTCCAAAATAAATATATGTCAAAATCGGTGAGGTAGGAAGAGTATTGCATTCATTGCTACTTGTATGGCATAAAAGTTCAAAGGTATTTTACATATATACCCAATTATACATAGTTATCGCTTCAATTTCGAATAATCACTAAAATTTATCGTTGATAAGAATATTCAATGCAGTCATACATTTACTGTCATTTAAGTTGAATATTTTTGTTTAATTTTTGATGTCCATTTTATATAAAATTCAACAATGGTCAAGCTAGCAATATCTGGAATGACGATATGCTTTAAATGTAAATTGGCCTGTTATTCTATCATTTATGTATTTGTTTAGGTTAGCCAGGTCAGCCGCTTACATAAAGTAAACTTGTTCCTTTCTCGTGCCTGTTGCAGAATCAGCGCGCGCCGGTCAAATGTTTGCTTTAACGAATCAAGCATAGCATATCATTTTTGGCACACATCCCCCGTCAATGCGAAATCATGTACATTGCAATCGTGTAAAACTCGAAATGCAAAAGTCTGTTTTGAAAAGCTGATTTTACAACTCTTGATTTTCCATTTTCCATTTTCCATATGTGAAACGTAACTTATAGCATTGCTTATTGTGAATATTACTCTTATTCAAAATAGAAAATCGGGTTTTGTCTTTTGACATTTCTTGAATAACATTTCAACTTTGTAAAGTTGAGAACAGCAAGTTGAGTTTTACAGGATTGAAATGTTAGTTTTGCACGCTTGGACTTGTCTTTTCGAGAATTGCATGGTTGAGAACGACATGTTACATCTTGCGAGTTACGAGTGTACATGATTTTATTTTTGGCACACATCCCCTTCCATAAAATAAAGCCTTGACGTTATCCTAACACTACATGATAATTTGAATTGGGACAACAACAGACCTCTGTATTCTGTCCGGAGAACAAACATCCCGAGAGCAGCTGACACCCCACTTTACCTGCCTCAGGCGAGGAGAAGAGACGCGCCAGGTGATCCCAGGTGAGGCCGCTCCAGTGGCTGGGAGACGAGTAAATTTAATTATGACATAAATCGCAAGTAACATCGGTAATTGGATGTCAACCTAGCTTTTATCTTTTTCGACCTTTGCTATCTTGGTTTCAAATTAATTTGCAAACTTTTTGATCTAGCAAACTTTTACAACGTCACTCAATTGACTAATAATTAAAGCAAAGAAGATAAAAAGCACCTATGAAATTAATCAATCCACAAAGAAACAAAACCCTGACCCCTAATTAACCAATCAATCTCTTCTAGTTTTGCTCATACTCAACTTGTACTCCTATTCGCGGCGTCCAAGCTGCACGCGAGGTAATTCGCAAAGAATTTTAATAGAAGAAGAAGAGAAGAAGAAGAAAAATATTTGATTCAAGTGTCTAGCGATTGGTACAGGTCAAATGTACATGTAGATACATGATGTCATCGCCCGGCCAACTTGGGCCTATTAGACACTAATGTACTTTTAATATTCAATATAAGTTAAAAGCACTGAAAGTGCTAAAATAGATTTACATAAAACAATAAGCTAAATACATTATCTTAAAACAGGAGATAAAAAGTTATATTAGTTCAAAATAGCGAGTGTGGTGGGAGCAAATAACCTACGTTTATACATGTTTGACACAAGTGCAGCTACGGGAATTGATAGATCGTCGCACTGCATAATAAGTATTGTTTGGTCTAAAATAGATAATTGACTGAAAGTTGAAATTCTTGAAGAGACGATATCCAAAAATGGGGTTCTCAAATCAGAGTATAAATCACAGTCCATCAAAAAATGTGTCTCGTCCTCAATCTTAGTTGATTTACAATATTTACATATACGTTGTTCAAGGGGAGTTTTTGGTTTCTTAAACCGGCCAAGTTCTATCTTTAAGGGGAGTGTGCCACAAATTATATTAGTTATGTCACCGACATCGAGTTAACACTTCTTAACCAAAATTTGTTATCGTCTGCATCGGATTAGTTTACCCAATACATTTGACGGATTGAGGCGCGCCAGGTTAAAATACGCTGTCAGGTGTTGCATCATAATTACAGTCTTGACACTTTGAAGGCCTTGTGTCACAATACAAAACCACTATTCAAACGAATTGCAATATTTGACCTATTTGACCTAAACAATCCATGTCCCTTTTATCATTTACTTGACCCAGTGCATTTATCGGCAATCTGCCCACGAAAAAGTTTACTTAGTATACTTCTCTGCCCTCGAAGCACTGACAGTACAACTGACCTGATTAAATGCTGAGGTGTTTCTCCTATACAGTATGGATTCCACAGACCCCCAGCCACGTCTGATGTCGTATGGGGCGAAAACTTCTCCGCTACGATGGTAACCTCGACGCCATGACAGGTTTCTAAAATGGAGACAGCAGACGACAAACCATTAATCCCAGCCCCCAGCACACACACTCGTCTATTCGCCATATTTTGACGTTTTTTGACCTATCTTTGACCTAAATGTACACTCTTAAATACACTTAAAGGACAAGTAGCGCGTTTCTTCACGGGCATTTGGGATATCTCACGTATCTCAGTCCAACTGAGGTACAGCGTTTGGTCAAGCTATACGGATCCATTAAATTAAAGCAAAACTATTTAAAGGTGTTCACACTAAAACGGCCGCTATCAATTTTCACTTACAATTGATAATTTACTCTTCGACAAGGATAAAAGGTTTTAATAATACAATGTGTGACTGGCGGAAGAATATACGTCTTGCATAAACTATCATTATTGGAAAACATTTTAAAGGGGCAGTAGAACGTTTTTAGGGGGAATATAAGGTGATGTCAGGAAAATGAAAATTAATGGTTTCAATTAAAAGACAATGTATTTAAACTAAATGGAGCAGTAATAATTCAAATATATGATGTAAAGTTTAGCCATGCGATTCCCTTTTCTTACACAAAATGAATTAAAGGTGTTCACACATAATGGCCGCCAATGGATTGTATGTGAATCTTCATACT
Organism: Steromphala cineraria; assembly: GCA_916613615.1. Taxonomy (NCBI): domain Eukaryota; kingdom Metazoa; phylum Mollusca; class Gastropoda; order Trochida; family Trochidae; genus Steromphala; species Steromphala cineraria. The sequence goes on along the minus strand of OU744722.1, from coordinate 69,834,071 downwards.
TTGTCCCCTGATTATGGATGATTGGCTTGTGCAATTAGATTTTTTACACTTTTAAAATCATACATTTAGCATTAACTTTAAAATATCAGTGAAAATTTACAATATAAAAATATCAAAAAACGTGCTACTGCCCCTTTAAGAGTTAAAATATTACGTCCTATACTGCCGTTTTAAATCCAGCGTCTATTTACATGATTGTGATCAGCTTTCTAAGTAAATCGTTTTGTGTCATGTGCCGTATCATGTTTAACTTTCTTGGAAGACTAAATCTAAAGCTTGTATTTTCACCTATATGTATTGATATGGTTTAGTCTGTAAAGCCATATCTACCCAATAACTTTAACTTTTAAAGGGGCAGTAGCACGTTTTTTGATAATTTTATATTTTTAAATTTTCACTGATAATTGTACGTTAATGCTAAATGTATTACTTTGAAAGTGTCATAAATCTCATTACACAAGCCAATCAGCCATAGTCAGAAGGCAAAGTATGAAGATTCACATAAGATCCATTGGCGGCCATTTTGTGTGAACAACTTTAATTCATTTTGTGTAAGAAAAAGGAATCGCAGGCTTAACTTTACATTTCATATTTGAATTATTACTCCTTCATTTAGTTTCAATACATTGTTTTTCAATTTGAACCATTAATTTTCATTTTCCTGACATCACCTTACATTCCCCCTAAAAACGTGCTACTGCCCCTTTAAATGTCCACGGCGAAAACACATAAATTATAAACAGGTCATGAAGTAAAGTAAGTGATTTCAGTAGGTTAATGTTTGCATTAAATACAAAAGTTTTTATCTTAAATTTGTTTTTGTGAAATGCAGGTTTTAAGAAACCAGCGAAAACATTATCTTCGAAAATGTCATATCATTATAAGTCGTTTATTATTTCTTGTTTTATTATCTCGATATTTTTTACACGTTTTGATAAGGGATATGTGTTTTTAGGTAGAATTCATGAGCAGTATTGGTTAAATCGAAACTGATTAATTATTTTTCATAGCTAGATAATAACCGTTTTCGGTTTGACAACCTATTTCAATATATATTTTTAATAAGGAATGGGAATTGCACATTGTGCGAGAGACATGTATATGTTTATGACGTTCACTGTACGTGGCAACATCTTTTATCATTCAGAAGCTGATATTGACTCAGGAAAAACTATCAACTTTACTCTTGTGCAAGTAATGAATGTAGCCTTGATAAAATTATTCGTTTGAGATTTCAATGAGATTATATGTATAGTTTAAGTATCTGGGTTATAATGCATATGTCAACCTACAGACTCTACAGTTCTCACAATAAATTATGTTTACTTTTACATTTTAAAAAGATATACATAGTCATTTATGAGATAAGACACCTGCTAATTGTCTTGATAATAGGACGTCTCCGTTACCGGAAGTAAATCGTAGGTCAATAGGTCATGGCCATGCACGGTTGTGGCTATCGGTGAACCACACTCACATTTTTATTTATTTATAACGGATTGCTTAGCATTGATTTCACCTTCTTGAGTAACACTGAACCAAGTGACAGCAATCGTTCATTTACAAAAGCAGCTTGTCTTTCCAAAGTAATCTCACATTCTCTAAAATGTACGAGAACAGTTTAGCATTATTAGTTAATATGTATTGATTCCCGTTAGTAAAAAGGATTATTTACCACTGCAACTATAGATTCGCATTTGCTTATCAACTCATTCGGCTCCATTAACTTTAAGGAGGCCACAGAATCTACTACAATCAGAGAAATGGTCCAATCAATATTCAAATAAAGCACAGCGTCATTTCACCAAGACTGTTCCTTGACTAATCCTTGGCACTGTAGTCGTGATTGTTGGACAATGCGCAACGAGATGAGCTTAGCGCTTTTCCTTTTAGTTTTCTTTGCCAAAGGACGATTGTTTGTAAATTGTGAAACTGTAGAGACAAATGCTGATAGATCGCAACTCTCAGAGACTTCATTTAAATCAAAGGGTTGGTTAAATCAAGACGCGATGGTTGATATGTCAAAGATTCGACACTTTATGCTTTGTAGACATCTTGATGAGGGATTTTGTCAGATTAGAATGAACATATCTGGATATCATTGCGGAAATCATATTAAAGAAAACCGTGTGTCTGTGTTTGTGACGAAAAAAGGTGAGATAAATTTTCTTATATTTTTAGCATTTTTAGAATGTTTCAAACGACGTCGAAGGATAAGACCGAGAAGAGAATTAACTGTATTTTAAGAGATCAAATTACCTTTCAAATTTTTGCAAATTTAATTAAGAAATACGTTTAAAACGTGTTTGACAACTTGATTATATCCAATTTTAAAGTAGTAAGTTCACCTTGTTTAACTGGTGTAGCTTCAATCAGGTTATAACACCGTTTACAAACACATGAAAATCATTTCTTAAAATCAATTTGAAAATAAAACTGAAAATTGAAATTAAATTCAAAATCAAATAAGCAAACTATATATAAACAGTCCCAAGGCTTCCCCCTTATCAGTGTTACTTTCTTTATTTAAGTTCACTAAAACAATAGTTCACAGAAAATATTATGAACAGTATTTAACATATTCTGAACGTATTATCTCATTTATCACCTTCAAAGTACTGACAACAGTCTCTTATGATGTTTTCCTCACTGCGCAATACTACCTTATTGATACAGACCTTACGTTCACATGACCTTGTTTTGTCCACTTTCGGTCCCCATTTTGTTTGCTTGGGATATGTAACAAACGTTGTACTCTTATCAAACTTACTTATTAATAACACTAAACAGTGAATATTCACACATTTTCAACTGATATTAATGATAAAACTTTAAAAAATACAGTGTACTGCCAACAGACTTGTCAGCTCTGAGCGAGCCAGAATGGCTACATTTCATCGCTGTTTGTTGACCCAGCGAGCGGGTTCCTTTATCTAGTTGCCATATGTACATAAACCAATTTCAACATGTTTCAACTTATGGTCATGTACTGATTTTATTTTGTGTATAAACTGGAATGTCCCCCTTGAATTTGGTTTAAACAACACATATTCTGCATATAGAATTGAACCTTTAAAATGAAATAAATCAAAATGATAATCTTTTTTTGGTCTTTATATCATAGATATTACCATTATACTTTATATTTACATACCCTCTTAGGAACTATAACATATATCTGCTTCAAATATTTGTACTAAATATTTTGGTTTCCACCAAATATGTGACTTTTACCTTTTCTGACTTGTTATTCTACTGAACAGATATACATTACAGTTATGAGATGAATAAAATATGACACCAATAATAAATTTAGGCGCATTTGAGTCAAACAAAATGGTCATGTGTGCCGGTTTCACGTTTGAACAATTCAATATTTTAGCCCGTTTAACGATTTTTTACACGAATTTATAAGTGAACAATAATAGAGATTCCTTATATCTTGCAACCACCTCACTATTTGCCACAGAACCCCTATATCGTAAATAAAATATAGGTAAAACGTGGGTTAGAAAGATCTACTCTCTCTATATAGTAGAGATTCTTACCCACGATTTACCTAGTTTATTTACGATATCGGGTTCCTGTGCTATTTGCTGACTTGTCATTGGAAACAGTTGGATATAAATTGCAATTGATTAAACTTCACTTCGAGTCAATGCTTTGTTTTGCCTTTATAAAAAAATAACAAAATTATTCAAAATCTAGTAATTGTTTCTTTCAACTTATAATTTTAAAGATCGTTCTTTGTAAAATGGCCAATATAAAGCTAACATAAAGACATATTCAGATTCTAATTAATAATTTAGAACAAGTTTATTAGCATTTGTGTTTTGGAAAGAAAAACTATAAAAATAATACATCCAAATATACATAGACGTTTCTTGCAACTTTCTTGGAAGTTCGGCATTATTAATTACATCAATACACGTGTGTAGCATACTTTCTTTCTAATGGCAACCGTTTCCTTACACTGTTTAAGGAAGTGTTAAAAGGTTAGATCGTTTTGGAAAAATGGATTGTTGTATTAATGTTCATCTTTCGATTGGTAGGATATTTCAAATTTGAAACCCAATGAGTTTCTGTGAATTATTTATACAGCTAGTTAAAAATGTTGTCAAACGAGACAAATATTTATCTGTAAGATTAGGTTACTCAAATAATGTGCTATCAATTGATTTGACATTTCGGAAAATGCATACTATACACTATCAGAAATATATATCAATGTATAACAATACTTATTGTTTCGATTAAATAAGAATCGTTATATATTCTATAATGCACTATCATAAGTACGTTGGAAAAAGGCTTTAATGAAAAGAGTAAACAGAATAATGACAAACACTAGCTCATTATTCAACAATCGCTTTGATATATAACATACAGTTATACCACGACTCTATTGTTTGGACCCGTGGTATAAATAACCTATATGTTAGTTATACTACACCTAAGAATCAGCCGGAACTACTTTCTTTTAACCCTTCTCATGACAGACTAAAACAGAATTATCACGATCTATGTAACTGTAACGGTTTGACAAAAACCTTCACATTCAAATAACGACAAACCACGATCGATTGGACAACTTTTATTAATGTTGTTTACATTTTTGGTATTTTGTTAATTGTAAGGGTTCTGTTGGGAGCCTTGTCATCGTTTGAGGTAGTCGTTACAACCGGAGGACGTGGTTTTGACCTGAGAATACTGCTGACCATTTCTTCGTTTTAGCGGCCGACAGTTGAGACCAACACGTCTCTCTTCTCTTCACAAGAACGATTCACCCATATGAATCTTTTCCGTTTTAGGGACATTTTCTTTTCTCCTGGACAGGCGTCATGTTTGTCCTTCCATAAAAATCAACCTGCAAAGAGTTAAGATTATGTTTAACTGAATCATCTAGAGAATACAGATAGAGAATATTTTCAGAAGCTTAAATGTACAATGAACTGAACCATTTCTTCATTGTACTATTTTGTAATTCCAGTCATCCTTTTGATGACTTTTATGCTATATTTTAATCATTAACTGTGATTTCTTCCATAGGTAAAATAACAACAATTCTTAACCCGCAGCCCTATCAATAAACAACATTGTATTTTTGGGAGGAAATTCTTAATTATGATTTGTTGAGAGATTGTTCCATAATTCGGATAACCATGATTAATGCAAATTTATATCTAAATTTAGTGAAATGATCAGTGACAGAAGCCATGACAGACCAGGGCATTGCACCATTTAGTCAACTGTACTGTTAAACAGACAGTGCGTGATTATTATGGCAATTCATTCAAAACATCTCGCATAATTTCTTTCGAAAGCCAAAATATGGTAAGAGAAAATATGTTAATTTTCTTTTTGATAAAGTTATTGGAACATCAAATTCATGCATTCTTTGAATATCAAGAATCTATCACAAGTCAATATAGACGAATCAAGTCTTACGATAGTAGATAACTTCTAAACTAGGAAACTAAACTTAACTAAAACATCTTAGTAAATGAATTCCTGCCTTCTTCGTCTAGTGTATCAGACATGAAAACATATGCAGTGAAGAGACAAAGTAGCAAACTAATTGTAGTTCCTTCAAAAGATCATTTAATGCTCAAGTCAAATTCTAACTTTGTATGTTAAATTCATCGAGAGGAAAGTAATCACCTGTCATTTGGGCGCATCATCCATGTGTGTAGAGAAATGTTGCCTACGTCTTCACCTTTCATTGTACACAGTGACAATGTCGCCTTCTCCGAAAGCCCATGTAGTTTTCATCATGGAGTGCACGTGCAAAGCATGACCCACGCGCTGTTGATGTTACCGTAGTTTTCTACTTAAGTGCTGCTCAATAGACAGTTTTTTAAAGACAGGAAGGATAAGGTAACTATAGAGCATATTTTAGAGATAATTTGGTAGCTTCTGAAAGCGTGATGAGGTACATTGTTTGGTATAGAAAACATAGTTCAACACTTTTTTACAATCTGCTTATGGTATTTTAGAAGATATGTTTTGTTTATATATGTCGTTGTGTTGGTCGTGGTATAAGTAAGTTATACGACTCGTATTGGTCGTCTAGTCCACGACATGGTTGGTTATACGACTCGCCGCTCCGCGGCTCGTCGTATAACCAACCATGTCGTGGACTAGACGACCAATACTCGTCATATAACTATTACATAATACAACCTGTAACGAACATTTTTTCAAATATTCTTTTGGAAAATGTGTCTTTAAATGTTACCAACGCCTTGCCGTCAGATTTAATGGCAGCAAGTGTGAGATCATTCTCTCCCCACAGAGGCAACTCAGTCATACCTGAATTAGCTTCTGTTATATTACGGCAAGATCCTGGGATTCTGGCAGATTGCCCTAGCGGCAAAAAGTTGTAACTAAAAATATCTCCCTTATTTGCAGCCAATGAAAACACCTTTTGAATATCCATGACATGCATTCTCTCCCCACAGAGGCAACTCAGTCATACCTGAATTAGCCTCTGTTCTATTACGGCTAGATCCTGGGATTCCGGCAGATTGCCCTAGCGGCAAAAAGTTGTAACTTAAAATATCTCCCTTATTTGCCGCCAATGAAAACATCTTTTGAATATCCATGACATGGGGAGTTCTTAACGGTCATAAAGTGACATGGAAAATATTATGTCTTTATGTTTATTTTTCATTAACAGTGTGAGAGGGAAACTATTTGAAAATCAGATATGGATAGGGTTTTTCATTAGATAGAAACTGTTTAATAATTGTGTAGATTATTATTTGTTTTATGATAGGTTTTATTCACTAATCAACCAAATAATAATTAATGAGAAGGTAAAAAGCGATGGTTTGTAATAGGAAGAATTACCTCCCCTGGATGTTAAATTCAACGAAAGCTTTGACGAACCACACGGAGATGGCCGAGGTTTTGCGAATGACCACTTTTGTAACGGCGTCGCTGATTGCACAACTAACTTCAATTGCCTCAAATCAGATTTCTACCTTTCTATCCCGTGTATAAGCCGTAATATAACAGAGGCTAATTCAGGTATGACTGAGTTGCCTCTGTGGGGAGAGAATGGTGTGAGATAAGAAAACCTACATCACTGTTATGGTTGGACAATTGACTTGAACATGGTTTCCGTTACCCCTAATCTGAAAGCAAGACCCTAAAATAACATCAGTCTGATTACAATCGACCGTGTTTCGGGGGAAAAAATAATGTATCAGGACTTTACTCTCCACAACGGTCTGAAAACACCCAAGCTAGGCGCTTGTTCAACACCAGTATAGCGCAGACAAAACCGAGTCACAAGCGGACCAATCACATCTTCCCTTTCAAAAACCGACATGGCGGCGGTCATGTAGAAAATGGATTTCACAGGAGTTACATACATCAAACAACACATTTTCTATAATCGATTTCAGCTCATTTTCGTACTTCAGCTTGAACGTTAAAATTTTCATTTTGAAATAAAGGATTTCGAATGCCAACTCATTTTCGCAAATTGAAACGGTTAACCGATTGAACATTAAAGCCCTGTTTATACGGCGAGCGTTTGCATATGAGTAAATCATTACACATATGCAAATTTACTCATATGAGTAAAATTCGCCCTATGGACGCATTTGCACATATGTATATTTTACTACCGTAACCAAATTTTTCACTACCGTAAGCAAATTTGCACTTAGTCAGGGGCAGGTGTAAAAACCATACTACCGTGAGTAAATGTCGATTTTTTTACTGTAAATTTCGCTGTATGAACGTGTAGCAACTTTGCTCAGGGTTAGCAAATTATAAAGCATGAATAGTCAATGGTAACTATCGGTAGTATACAGTATTAAAATACCAGGATTTACAACAGCAAAATATTTATAAAATAACCTAGAGCATTCACAAACTTTCATATACATTACACACAGGTTAGAAGCTATGTAGACAATTATAGTAGAATGAAATTAGAGAAGATTTTCATATAAAAACCCATTTCTGATAGAATTCGATATGTTTTTATTTGCAAATGTGTCTAGCTTTTTTTCTATCTGATAGTAGAATTTCACCTCGTTTTGAAAATGTTAAATGTGTGGTAGACTTTTTTGCATTTTACATCTATATGTGCGGAATTTATCTAGTAAAAGTATCAAATCCAAGATATTATCACTTTAAAATTTGGAGAATATCCAAAAAGGATTAAGACTTCAGTAAGCTTTTGTTACATGCATGGTGGCACTTTGATTCAATCCATTCTGAAAACTTGTTCCAAAAAGTTTTGCTTACCCTACAGTCCCAAAAAAAGATGTTTTATAGTTTCTGGTCTATCCTTGCAAAAATTACTTAAAATATTGTTAACAATGTGCATCTTGATTAAGAATGTATTAACAGGTAGAATTCTATGAAGCAATCTGAAATCATCTTAGTATAGGGTCTTTGGTAATTTTATGTGTTTTAACAAAAAGGCTTACAGTTTACAGTGATTAGGAGTTCTTCTTCCCATGTTTCAATGGTTTTAAGATTATCCTAAGTTTGAGTTATGAAATAATAGTGTTTCTTTGAACCTTTTTTGCAATCAAAGAGATTACTTATAGAAATATTTGTATCATTTGTTATTTCCAAATTTGAATCCTTTATAATACCCAATTGTCTCAGATATCTATTTACTGATCTTATAATTCCATAAAATTCCAGAGAGTTTATATGGAAGTTAGCAAATTTCGCCTTAATCTTCAATCACTCCTTTTTAGATCTTGCAACTTTTTTTTCAAGATCTAGGGACTTTTCCACAGTGTGAGCTGAAGGCAAAAGATCGTCTTTTAGTTTCTCTCAAATCATATGCATAGTTTTTCTCCTCATTCTGCAGCAAGTCTGAATCATTAAAATGATTCAAACATGCTTGATGAGTCTTACCCTCTCCATGATTATGGGTGAATGATATGTATTGTAAGCACTGAAAACCGAACTGCTTAGGCGACATAAAACCCCTATGAACGCATAGCATAAATACTTTTACACACGTGTGTATATATACTACCCTGAGCAAATTTGCATATATGCAAAGGCCGTCGTATAAACAAGGCTTTAGACTACGACAACCCTTATGCAATTGTTTCACTTTGTTGAACGCAAATAAAAGTGCAATATTTCATAAATCAAACAACACAGTTTCTATAATCGCAAGGAGATTCCAGCTCATTTTCGTACATTTTAATTGAACGTTAAAATTTTCATTTTGAAATACAGGATTTTGAATGCCAACTCATTTTCGCGAATTGAAACAGTTAACCGATTGAACATTTAGATGAGCAGTTATTATCCACTGGAAAGACAGCCCTTTAATATCATTATTTTTGTTTTGTTTATGCATTTCAGAAATAAAATTTATGAAGAAGAATAAGGAGAACAAGAAGAAGAAGAAGAAGAAGAAAAGGAAGAAGAAGAAGAACAAGACGGAAATTGCATCGAACAGGATGGAATCTGCTGGTGAAACCTCGAGAAACTCAAGCCCTGCTAACTGTACATCCGGGGTCTGTCACTGCAAACCGGGCCTTCACTACCATGCAGAGAAGAAACTTTGTTTTGAAGGTTTGTTGATTTCCCATATAATGTCAGAAAAAAAGAAACATATTCGACTGATGCTGCATATGCGTTGCGTTGAACTTATACTGCTAATGGTAAAACGCTACAAAATCTAATTAAAATGTCTTTGAAAAAATCAAAAAACTTTCATTATTTGTTATCAAAACAACTACGTAAGAATATTGGTTTATATTTACCCATGTTAGGAATGTACATATTATTGAAGGAGGTATCACATATGCGAATAATAAAACTACAACGAAATAAATTATCAACTTTTATTACACGAATGAAGAACATAATATATGTGGGTTTTTTCATCACAAATATAATATTTAACATTTTTTGGTGGGGCAAAAAAGTTACAAATTTTTACTCATTGCTGCTCCCCCTATTACAATATTAATTTTCCGTCTCACTCGATCATGGTACATGTTTTGAATAACACAAATTGTTTTGCAATAGGAGATGTTTACCTATATATCCTATATATAATATATATCCATTTATCTACACAAAACTTGTTTAATTCCTCAACTAAATGCGCCCACCCAATAATTGATTTTATTTTCATATTGGATATTCCGTTTTGCAACATAGATAAATACAACCAATCTTTATTCTATTTAGCCTGCAAGAAATACGGAACAGAGATAATAGTTTATAACACCATCAGCATTAACCGGCATAACGATGAAACCATCATGGGAGTGTCGAAGAAGGGGTGCGTGGATGCATGCTTGAAACAGAAAGATTTTACCTGTGCAACGTTCGACTACCAAGGACTCTTTGGTATGTTTTCCATGTGTTATTTGTCTACGGCTACATACTTCACTGTACCATCAGAAGACAGAGAAACGGTCATGGGCTGGGTTTTAGGGACTCGAAATTGTATTGGATAAACTCTGAACACTTTTAGTGGAGAAATTTAAATGACGCAGCTCGAATTGCATGCTTCCTAATTTGATGAAAACAACCGATCACTGATATTATACTCTTACTACATGTAACTTCCCATCAACTACTGAAAATTTCAAGATTATATGATTTTTCTGCAAAAGTTTTCTTCAAACTGGTGGCTAAGTATCTCAATGACATTGTCCCATCTTGCATCGATTCAAGAGCCCTTAGTTCCCAAACCAATATGATCAAACTGCGACCATATGGAAAATGAAGATGTTGTCTTTAGAAACGTCCTTCCTAGAGAACTCTGACTCTGAGTGCCGAACGGTGGTATGAAAATATCGTTCCCAAGCTCCAGAAATATCTTAAAAATATCAAAAAATGACGCAGCTCTAATTGCATGTTTCTAAATTTGATTAAAACAGTCGATCACTGATATACTCTCATTTACTTCCCATCAAGGTGCTCAAAGACATTGTCACACCTTTCATCGATTCAAGAGCCCTTAGTTCCCAAACCAATTTCTGATCAAACTGCGACCATATGGAAATGAAGAGGTTGTCTACAGAAACGTCCTTCCCAATGATATGAGAACTCTCACACCTTTGATATCCTCAAATCAAACATATAGACCTATTTTGTAGACCAGTTTATGACTGGAACGCCGTGGGATGGTATGAAATTATTGTTCCCAAGCTTTACAGTATGTACTCTGTGTAAAGGTACGTGTTTGTATGTGCAGTGTTTTGGGTACTCGGATTTTAGCCTTTGGAACTCTTCGTTGAATTGTTACTTTCTCTGAATAATTGTGTATACCACTCTTTTATTGCTTGTACATTTTATTTTAAAAACCTTTTAATAAACATCAAAATTTTATATTATCTTCACTTTTATAAATGCTACCAAAAATTATTTATTCGATGTCACTTCTCCACCCGGTGATAAACCTGTTCACAAAACACTCTTGTCTGTTTCAAAAGGTTTAAAATATTACTACTGCACTCTTATTTCATCTTGTCAGATTCCCAAATCTCAAACTAAATGGAAGGATACTTGTACATCTGATCTTCCTAGGGAATCAATATACCTGAAAGCTTTTAAAACAACCAGGAATACAAAATTAAGATGGTTTCAGTATCGTTTGCTTCATAGACTTATCTCAACCAATGTTTATCTTCATAAAATCAATGTTTCTCGTGAAGATACATGTAACTTTTGTAAATCTGGAAAGCAAACTCTAGTTCTGGGATTGTCAAGAAGTGCAGTCGTTTTGGATATCTTTATTATCATGGCTCAATGAACACTGCTCACATAACATGACTCTTAGTTAATTTAATCCCCCGGATTCCTTGCTTGACGTAATGTAAACAGGGATTCATGAATAAAATATTGATTAAAAAATATTTAAGCATGAAATCCATTAAGAAAAATACATAAGGCAAGATCGAATACTTTAATATCGTTAGAATGTACAGATTTATCAACTTGATGAACTTGATTATACAAAGGTCATTTCTAATTAATAAATAAACTTTAACCAAAAGCAAATAAAGCGTAATGATTAAAGACTTGTCCTTGTGAAAAAGTGAAATAAAACGTATTCTGTTAAACATTATTAAAACATTTTTGTTGTATATTCAAGTTTTAAAGTTGTATTTTCGAGTTTTAAAGTGACACTTTGTGAATGATTGCCCAAGACATACTCTACTGGATTTGCATCCTTGATATTAGAACAACATTTAACACTCATAGTAAAGGTAAAAGCATCGTTTAAAAAAAGACACTTTTTTCCAATTTTATTGTTATCTGAAGAACAGATATTATCAGCTTATAAAAATTTCATTGTTTTAAAAAAAAATCTGCCAATGTAATCAATTCTTTTTATATAATCATTATAAAGATAAGCATATTGCTAGCTTGAAAGATGGTTTACGTTCATGGTAAAATGAACAAGAGGTCGTCCTCGTGCTCACGGACATCGTATCTGCAAAATAAGGTGATTAAATTTGTCTGTGAAATAAATCTGTCTTGATTTCGGTATCACCCACATAATACCAACAAACATTATTTCATACGCAATGTTTCTGCACAGAGCTACAGTTTCATAATGTTCAGAGTTTTTTAAAATGCGATTATCCACTTCAATCAAAACATGTGCAGCAGTCCTCAAATCGTTGCATGCAAATGTTAAAATATTTCATTTTCTCGAAATGACTGACTATCAAGCTAAAAAAAGCCTATATTTCTGCTAATGAGAGGTAGTTTATCAGAAAATCTTTTGCTTCTCATTAATGTTTCCAGATCAGCATTAAATAAAGAACCTTTTACCATATGACATGATGGCATTATTTTAAGCTGAAAAAAAATATCCAAAAGATTCTACATTACCGTCTATTTTTACTATAATCAACCTTCAGTCTTTGCATGCAAATGTTAAGTTTTCACATTGAAAAAATTGACCTTTCCTGGAAATGACTTACTTTTAATGTAAAAAAAGGCCTTATAGTTTTACTAACGAGAACTAGCATTTTAAATAATCTCTTGCCCCTCATTAATGTTAACAGATCTGATTAAATTAAAGACTCCCTGACTAAGTAAATTTAACCATATAATGGCACGATTTACTGATGAAAAAATGACCGTAACACGTCATTATTCATTCAATAACTTAACTAATTAAAGAGCTTCTTCAGACATACCAGATTTCCAGACTCAATCTTGTAATGGTTAGATACCATTAAGTGACTAAGTGTTTATGCTAATCTATGTCTTGTATCTGAAAGAGCAAGCAATTCCAATTCGATATCTCGGTTTTTGTGATGGGCCAAAGTGCAGATGATATCTGAGCGATAAATAATTAACTGTGAGACAGAGTTTTTCAAATAAAGTTTTCGAAATCAAAATTTACATTTGACATTTACCTTGAGCTAACATCATTTGATATGAAAACAGAAAAAAACCGGGAATTAACTTATTGGAACAGACCAAAAAATACTTAGAGATGTATATCATATACAATATGAAAAACGTGCTTAATACGTTTTGAAATTGAGTACACAGCTTCCTTGTTTAAATATTGGTTTAATTGAAGATATAATGAAGCCTCAACCATAATGAGTTTTGCAATGAACTATAGTTTTACCCTGAACAGTTGCAGTAAAAGCTAGAGGCTGAAATTGACGAATCTTTTAAAACGATACATATAATTTGTGTTGAGGATTTTGTGGAAAATGTTTGGTGGACAAATAGGGATAGAGTCAACTTTCTTCACAGCTAAATTTATTTGATTGGTTAGGAGCGAATTCCACGCCACAGTCCAGTTCTTATATTTGTTGCCGGGAATACCAACTTTTTAGACAGCGCAATTCATTAGATTTCTTCAAAACGTCATGGTAAAATGGTGGGTGTTGTAAACACGTTCGTGTTTGGTTTCAATCTTAACTTTGCATACCATTAATCCTGTAAAACATGCCGAATGCCGAGATACGTGTATGAACAGCTAACATCATTTTCATTTCTCCAATTCTAAACGAATATGACGACCGTGGAGTTATTTACAACGAATTATAAGTTACTACTGAAGTGCACCTACATATTGCTGACACCCACTTAGGATCGATAACGTCTTGTTGAAATCGCAAAACTTCGATGCTTACAATATGAGTTGTGATACCTTTTGCAGTACACCATTGTTACCCTCTATATTACCTACAAAATACTGATAACAAGCAGAACACTGTTTAAAATGAAACTAAGTTCAAACAAGTAATGGAAGTACATGTATGTGTTCACACTGTCTATACCCAGAAGCACATCATACAATTTAACTATTTTTGTCCTTATTCCTACATGTAAATAAAATAGCTCGGTTATCATAAGTGAGCATTTTGCGAATGTTTAAAAGGTCATCTATGATCCTCTACTACAGCTCCATTTTCTTATTCAACAATTATCATAAAATGGCACTCGCAGGAAATAAAGAAAAGAGTTCAAATGTTTTGCATACGCCTTTATTGGATCAACAGTTTCTTTATGATTCGGACGGAAACACACCAGTATGAATGCATGTTGAACAATGGTAGATAAAAACTATTTATTGTAGCACATATAGGATAGTCTCAAGGTACTTATCTCACAAACATGCTCGATATAATGTTGATCGCCAGCTATTTTTGAACGACTTCATATCTGAATGAATACTCAAAGATAGTTAGAGGCTTTATCTTCTACCATAACAATATAATTGTATAACAATACATAAAATTGATTGGACATGTAGCAGTCATCAGAGAAAATATCAAATGTCATCCACTTATATCAGAGGTGTATCTCCTGCTATTACAAGACGTGATTTCAGACCTTCAACACATATACACACTAATATTAATTTAGTCTCTTCGGTCGACACTCATATAACTTATTCAACATTTTATATAAAGAAATAAAAAAAACACGCTGGCAACCATGCTTGAATGGATATTCTTTTAAATATATTATATGTCTTAACGGTTGCAAAAATATATATCAATTCGAATTCTGGTTTACCAGATAAAACGAAATCAATGTTATCATGTCGATAAATATGTAAGATAACTTTGAACATACATGTATTTAGAAATTTAGAGGGGTTGTCTATATTTTTGGACATTCACTGTGTATAGTAGCACTTTTCTACGCACGTGACATTATTCATTACACATTATAAAGGAGTTTGCACGTGAAGTTTCCACATGCAGTGTGAGTGAGGCACGTGTACTCAAACGCCGTGCATTCTTTCAGGCTGAAACAGAAAAAGGCACATCCGGTCTCGGAAGCCAGCTCCATGTGTTCGATCTCGAGGCTGGCTGATGGCAGGGTAGACAACTCTGGTGGGACCAATCGTTCAAAGAGCTGAAGGTGTTCATGTCCTGGGCCTGTAGTTTCATTGCCGACTGGACTCGTTATGTACACCATGGGTAGAGCTGAATGATAATGATAGTCGCTATTATCATACAAAAACATATCAGGTTCAGATATAACGAAGGAAATCACTAATACCTTGTCGAATATTGGTTTGAACATTTTGATCATTTTTTTACAAATTAAACATACGTCATAAACGGACCATATGCATAAATTATATATGATTAGAAATTCATTTGATGTCAACGGGTAGAGTGTAATCCCCGATGTCCCTTGCAAGGTAGCGTAAAACTCATATCATTGTAAATCACTGTCTTATTCAGCTTTGATGCACTGTGTCAATAGATATGGTTTGAATACAGCATTCTCTACGGAGATCATTTGCAACCCCCAGAATATTTCTGATAACAATTTCAAATTACACTTTCGGAAGTAAAGTTCTGGCACAAAATAAGATGACGAAGGCATAAATCAGCAAGTCATAAAGAATCGTGTCGTGCAGTGAAGGTCTGTGTTATAACAGATACTCGTATGGGTCTCAGCTCACCTTTCTTGCACACAAAGGCCTGGGCGTTCATACTGCAGTTGAGGAAGGCGTAGCTACCGGTTCCTTTCAGTGCGCCGCATTTGGACGTTTTATTTGTCACACTGCCTACAATAAAGGTCTTGGATACTTAAAAGATAAAGTGTATGAATTTGGTGACAATATTTTTTTTCGATACAACGTTTGCAAACAAACATGCACCGGCAGATTAAAATTAATGTCTTTAAAAATATGAAGTCAGTTACAAAGGAATATAAATATATTTGAGATAAACATGTATGAATGAAAACTCATATTAATCCATTATTTGGTAAACAATACACTGAACAATAGAAAACTTGATATTAAACAACAGAAAACTTCATTTTAATCAATTATTAGGTCGATAAGTCACAAAACAATAGAAAACTTGATTAATAGTGGAGATAGTGGAGAATAATTTGAAATTATGATATAATTAATTTAATATTATTCATATTATTTTGAAATAATCAGAAAATTTATCACGTTAGTTAGCAAGTCGTACGTTTTCTTTATAACAACTTCTTATATAATTAATATCCTCCATTAATTAATCAGTGTATTGAAAATTCAATATACATGTACTTACAATAGTTTGCAGTGAAGTTTTCTTAAACTCAACATTCAGTATTGATTTCAAATGTTCTGGGGGATCCTTTTACCCCGTTTAAAACACCGAAGCTAAATCTCACGGTAAACATTTCACGGTCGATACCATCGATCTCATTTGTTTGTCCACTCAAATACTGGAATCGTTGAAATCGATAAATAATGGTTATTTCAAAGAAGGTTTCACGAGAAATTGTAAACACACCTTCTATGTAAAGTTTTTCTGTAAATGGTAAATGTTTTACCCAATAAAACAACTCTCAAGATTTCTTTATAAAATGTTATAAATTTATGTGAATATGTGATCCTTGGTTTAGTTCAGGTCGGCAGTGTTGTACAAAATAATTTTAAAAAGTGTCCTCAAAATATTGTATTGGACGTTCAGTGAACATTTGAGGCGTTGTACCAAACTAATACTTCAAAACATATCCATATAATATATGTGTGATCGGGATCTTAAAATAATACAATGACATAAAAAAAACGCTGTCCTTTTATTATGACAAGTAGTGCTGACTTTTGTCAACAAACTTCTATCAAAAAACGTTTTCGAACGTATAATAAATAATATATTTCAGTAAAAATAATTTTGGAAACTCGAAAATCTGAGAATATAAGAATATTAAAACCCTGGGGCTATCTAGATTTCCGTGATTAAATAACGAACTAAGCAATGTTAAATCGATGTATGCTCTAAATTCATTTCATAAATAGTAAGTAGGATTAGCTTCTAAGTGATAATTGATAAAAAGGCGTCAGGTATAAATGTTCTTATCCTTCACCTGCAACACCTGTGTCTAATTGACTGCTGCTGAACTCTGACCCGTCCAGCCACGCCCACTTGTTTTTCGAGTTCCCATAGAGGCCACACCAAGCAAAATTTGCTCGAGAAACTTGAGACTGTAACAAAACATAACGATGACAAATAGAGGAATTCACTATAACTCAAAGATTTAATGACTACCATATTAAGGGTATGACAAAGCTTTGAAAATTAAAATATGAAACAATTTGACATTTTACATATTCTTCTGCTGATTCCACCATTTCTCCCTCTCTCTAAAGACATCAGAAATTGAATGTTTATTATCAAACATATTATCATTCATTACAAAGCACAAACTTTTGGACAAAAACGTCTTAAAAGGACGATCTGCGATTAGCTGTTCTTAGTTGCAACAAAACAAATATATAATCTGCCGAGAGGTAGTGTAGGCTACAGTTACTTTTAGGCATAGGTATGAAACAGGTATTTCATTTTGTAATGATTTATCGTAATCAATAATCAAAAAATGGGAGTTTGTAAAAAATACAATAATGAAGTTGGTCATATGAATATATTTTAAGTATTTGTAATAAGTGTCCATGGTCTACACCATCTGGTTCGTAATTTGTCAAAGAAGGGGAACATTACCTCATTCACTTTTGTCATTTGTAACAAACAATCAAAGTTCTCGTCTGCATTCTTTAATTCATACCTAATTAGCATATCCCATCACATCTTACTCCTTCACTTTTCTATTTTCTTTACTGTAATCGTTCACAATCTAAATCGATGACCCCGCACACAATCATCACGTGCATATATTGTATGTTAAAATCAAATTGATGCTTGTATTTATTAAATACTTCTATAGACCACATTAACTTTGATGACAATAAATCAATCCCAACTATCTGGTGACAATCTGTCCTAAGATCTTCATAACGTTTCTCCCATTCAACTTTCGAAATTCAAAACAATACCTCGCAACGTCTCCCCCATATTCCGAAATGGACCTTTTCATTGCTTCAGACTATCATCTCACCTATCTTTATCCTGTGATGATTCTCACCTTCCAGAGTTTGTCCACCACAAAGTCCCTCTCCTCCCCTCCCCACAGACTGGCTAGCTCCGCGCCCAGTCCTCTGCACGCAGTGGACGCAGAGTCGACAATATCCTCCTGTACCCCGAAGTAGTAGCAGTGGTGATTAAACGCCACCCATCCATTCTCACAACCGTCGTACGATAAACCTGAAAAACACGCATCAGAGATAGAACCATTATTTTCAGTAATTCAAAAACATTTCAACAGCAGTAAAAGACTGTAAGTTAGCATGTATCCGCGAGTTTGATATGGAGTAAAATACAGCACAGTATATTGTCACCACCGACTTTCAATTATTTTAATAAACTCTGATAAATCTAGTCAAGAAGTGACTGAACAATGATCATTAATGACTCAAAATATTTGATTTCAGTTATTTCTTACTCTGTTATACCATGTTGTGAAAACACCAAATACTTAACCTCATTTTGGTTTGTTTGTCGAAAATAATGTAAATACTATGACGTCTCTTATCATTAAGGATAATTTCTGTTATTTGCTACCTTTGATAACCATAATGCCATATATAACCTCAACATTATTTGGCATTCTCAGAAAGGACAAGTGATGATGTCTCTTTGCTGTTATTGCTTGTGCTGTACCGTAATGTTATCTTGCTGTGTTGAAACATCAATAATCATAATTATAATAATGTCCGAATCTCATGATTAGCATTTACCATGATTATAGATCAATACAGAGTCTCACATTCACTACGGGACACAATCTGATATTGACATGGATGTGAGAGGCATTGACAAACAAAAGTCTTATACTTGTTGTTGAAGTAAAATAGCAACGTCAACGTGAATTTGGTAAGCTAAATACTAATGATTTGGCAAATGTTTATAAGTAATAAATGACAATGTTAAGCAAATTTAACAATAAAATTGATAGGTAAAAACTATCTGACATTTATATGAATTACAGTACAAATAGTTTTCTTACGAACGTCCTTTTTCCAAAACAAACATTCCCGAGTTAAAACGCACCCAAAAACATCATACA
The DNA here is from genome assembly GCA_916613615.1 of Steromphala cineraria. Classification (NCBI taxonomy): domain Eukaryota; kingdom Metazoa; phylum Mollusca; class Gastropoda; order Trochida; family Trochidae; genus Steromphala; species Steromphala cineraria. The sequence continues at coordinate 69,814,655 of OU744722.1, read as the reverse complement.
ACAACCTAATAGCGTTCTGTGAGAGACTGTCGCTAAAACGAAGCAGAATGAAGTCATTTGATTGTGTCCTTGCAGCCAATTATCAAACGTGTATTCATACTTCATTCTACAAGATCCTAAACGCATCTTTAAAAGATCTCAACGTTTGAAACCTATGACCGCATCATTGCGGAACCAATTGATTAGCCTTGATCCGCCGGTACCTGTTATTGATGGATTCTAACTATAAATTATTTACTGATCGTAAATGGTTCATGTGAAATTACTTTGTCAATATATCAATATTTTATCAATTTCTACTCAACACAAGGTCTTATGCAATGTTTTATACGATCACGTAAAAAATCAATAACTTGCTATTCCATAAAGCAACCAACATTTATTGCATCAAATACGGCAATAGAATAATGTTGTATTTGTAATAGACATTATGCTTTTAGATTTTCTAAAGAAATAATTGGGAACACGAAAGCCGATGACAACAAAAGTTATCTAAGGTGAATGTATACAAACAAGTTCGATATTTATTTTTATCATATATCTATCAATAATATGAGTTGTTTTGCATGTGTGATAGAGGCAAGGACACAGCACTCATATTGCCGCCCGGTCCGCAAATCCATATCAGCCATATCAGACCGGTCCGCAAATCCATATCAATATCAGCCCGGGGATTTTTGGTTAGAGTTATCTCCCTTTGCAGAGTAACGTCATTGGCAACATAGATAGTATATTTTGCGTTTGCATTACCAAAAACGATGTTTTGAAGCTTTTAGCTGTAGATATTCTTTACAAACACCAAAAGGTTAAATTTGCTAGTAATGTAAATAAGTGGAGCTACTCACAATATTTTTCTCAAACTTAACTCTTTGTAATGAATGATCGTTCTGTTATTTTTATGACTTTTTATTTCTGTTTCAAAACTTTGTATCCATAATTATTCTTAAGATACTTTTTTTGCCAGAGAAAAAAGTTTGATATATGATAAAAAGGTTACAAAATGTTATTTTTCATATCATACCTCATATCAGCCCTCGACCCATATCAGCCCTCTGGCCTGCGGCCCTCGGGCTGATATGGGGGTCTCGGGCTGATATGAGGTATGATATGAAAAATGACATGTTATAACCTCTAATTATCTTACCTTACATTAAAATACTCGTTTTTGATTGGCTGACGATCGACTCGTTTTATCTCATGTACACCGCGAGTCTCACCTCTCACGGTGTACAAATTTCATGTACCCCGCTGCCATAGCAACAGCTCCTCTCCGAGAAGAGGTGTCACATAGCGTTAAGATGACGTTACCAAATGACGCACGCGGTGTCCAGAGTTTACATACGTTCGATCAGCTGTTTTCGTGATTAGTAATTATATATTTCAAATTTGGTTTTCTCATCATTCTTTGTTTTGTTTGGAACCAAATTCTGCATTACTTGCACATGCTATAGGATTAAAATCAAATAGCATGTTTAGGGTAATAGTTTTACGTAACACGATTCATAACATTGCAGCCGGGTTTGACGACGCCATTTTGTTTACAAGGTCAAGGCCGTTCATGCGGTGATGGCTCATGCGTAATTTCTACGTTACATAAACAACACTTTTGGTTCAGTAAACAATCGGTGTTACAGAAAATACTTCAGTTTCAGTCATATAAACAGGAGAGCCAACAATAATATTTTTCATGTAAGACAACGTGAGTCTTATCATTTTGATACACTTAGTTCAACATCACTTGAATCAAACTTATATCAAGTTAACAATATATATGCTAAGGTTGTTCACACATTTTACAATTTTCGATCTACACGAAACATTTTCCATGACTTTACTTTGATGTAAAATAAGTAAGTTTTAATCAATACTAAAGTCTTGAAGCATTACTCTAGTAGTTAGATTTCTTCACATGATGTAACAACGACAACAACAGAACTACATGAAGTGTGAACTGTTATTGAAGTTGCAGCGTAAACATGGTAAAGGAGATAAGGTGTTTTTCGTGTATGACTTTATGTGTTTACTTTTAAAGAGGAAGTAGCACGTTTTTTTTAAAAATTGATAAAAATTAATTTTCACTGATAAGTGTACGTTAATTCTATATGTATCAATTGTTTCAATAATCTCATTACCCAAACCAATCATCCATAGTCGAATTATAAGGATTCACATAAAGTTAGTTGGCTGCCATTTTTGTGTGAACACCTTTAATTCATTTTGTGTAAGAAAAGGACTCCCACGGCTGAACTTTACATTATATATCTGATTTATTACTGCTTCATATAGTTGAAATAGATTGTCTTTCAATTGAAACCTTTTATTTTCATTTTCCTGAAATCACCTCATATTCCCCTTTAAAAACGTGTTACTGTCCCTTTAAAAGATATGATAATGTATACTGAAACGCTATTTTGCAAATAAAGAGAGTGGAATAACACTTCTGTCTTCATAACAACTTGTTGACATATTTGAGGCAATCATCTTCGTTAATAGCAGTCTTTAAGCAACAAATGGCCCAGTTTTCTCGCAGTTCGTGAGTTCATAGGATATACACTTACCGACTCTGGACAAATTTTTTAAAGCTTATTTAAATAGTATCTAAATCAGAAACACTCTTAATCTCTTAAACAAGTTCAATTCATTCAAAGACTAATCCACAATAAAAACAGCATTTAATTACCATTTAACAAATTTTGTGATAAAAAAATGTAAGATAGGAACTCACCCCAAGCCAGTGCCCACACAAGGGTAGGGAAGAGTAGATACGCTGCTCTCATTATGAAGTCAGAAGGGGCGACTGCAAATTCGAACCCAAACAGAACGCCTCACAGAATGTATCACTGCGCGGTACCATGTCATCAGCTTACAGATCGATATGTTTATTCAGCTCTTTTACTTCCTACATGTAGTTAAAGAGGACTTTTTATAATTGGCATAATTGAACATTGGCGTTTTTTTAAAACCAAATTTAGTCATTGTTTAATAAGTTATTGATTGTTTTACTGAAGCTTCGTCTGTGCCTTAAAAAAGCTATCCAATAAACGCTGATATGTTATGTAATATTCTTAATCAAAATTGAAAAATGGTAGAAAAAAATAGATTTTCAGATTCACCTCACATTTACGGGTCAAGTGTCGTTTTTATTTTAACTGTTGAGCACAAATTGTTCTTTTACAAAGAAGTGTTTTGAATATCTTATGTTTATGTCTGGCCAAAATCTACTTTTATTGTCAATGCAATTTAGATTATATTAATCTGAGTTGAATAGATTATCTGACACTTACCATGTACAGGCTGTAACTTCTAGCCTCAGTTTTGTGGGCAATGGATCTCGTAAAGAATTTCATTATTTACTCAAGGCAAACTTAAGTCATTTTATCCGTAAAATAATACTTAACAGATACGAACTACTTTTGGTAGTTGGTCAGTAAATATATAATATTTAATTTATCATTACAAACAAATAACATACCTGAGAAAACAGTCAGCGATCATTAAATTAGAAAACCGTATAATTAGAACTTCCAAAAAATATAGTATGATATTATTATTGTATAATTTACCATATGAATAAAAGAACCCATCACGGTAATTAAAAATGATATGTATTGTACACAATTATATCACAACAATCGATCGCTGAGTGAACTAGCGTTATAAGGGGTTGAGGGTTGGGTCAATTTCTAACGCATAACTCGTGGTAAAGCCATCATGCATCACTGTGTCGTTTTCGATTCTCTATTAACGTCAGCGACTGTTGCGATTTTCCTTTCATTTCTTCGGGAAGTTTGGATGATTAACATTCGCCCGTCGTTTCTTGATTGTATAAGTTATTTAATGACTTTCAACAAGGACTAGGCTTGTGAATTAGTTTTAAGGCGTCATTTCTTCGTGATTTTTCATTGTTGATGTGTCCTCCAAACATGTACAATTACCTCCCTCGTTTAGTAAAGGGGCAGTAGCACGTAACGTTACGTAACATACTGGGTTAAGCATGTTCCTACCTGAAATCAAAAAGATTTTTTCACATAAAAATGGCAGCCTAGAGTTTTTGCGTGATACTAAAAATACTACTCCGGTGCTGAGTATTGAGATGGTCTGAAGTCAAAACATGGGATATCGACTCTCATTTTCAATCAATATATTGCTTATTGAAACAAATCGTCTTGTTATTTAGTTTCTTCTAAACACTGATGGCAAATTTGGTAAATATGATAATTGACAATTCCACAGAATCTTATTCTAAATTCAAGGATATGGTTAATATTTTTTATATATTTGAAAATTTCTATTGTATCACCACTGACTCTTTGTTATCAGATTTTATAAGCAAAGTAGACAAAAGTAATCAACTTTGAACACAAGTTATGTTTCATTTTGATACTTTTAAGTCTATGCTCACATTAAATTAGACTTGGTCAAGTTGGCCCTTTATTGATTGTTTTGTTTGTGTTGCCCTGATTACATTTGAAAACAAGTCCAAGTTCTTTACTCCGCGTCGTTCTTCCTGTACCCTTTCTATCAAAATATATGGTCCAATTCTCAAACTGATTTAATAAACGTTTTTCTTTTAGCGGAAGAACATGGGTCAAAAACTTTAAACTTTCGACCGTGGGGATGTTATGTTAATACGTCCATGGGTCAAAACTTTACACTGTTATAATGTTCTCATCATTGTTGGCTAACCTTTTTAAATGTAGACTTTGCAAAAGGAAAACAACGTCATCTCCTTTTCTTCAGCCCCAAAACCCACATTCTGCTGTCAATGATGTTGCTTACAATTTATGAATGTCATGAATGACTCTGCGATTTGTTCAAAGGATTACACAAGTTAACTCATCAGCGTATTGAATCTTTAATATATTCTTGCCTGTTAAAATACAAAGGGGGTGCAAAATCTTTAAGATGTTAGTTTCAACAAATGCTTGAATTATTAACAATTTGGTAATTTCTCTCTTCGACTGTCGCGTAATCGTGCAGCGATGTTTTTTAAATAGATAACTTCAAGTATTGGGTAAAGTGCCTTAGATCATAATACACATCATCATGATTGCATGCCTATCTTTTTCTTAAAATTCCATGAATGAACGTTTTTTGACTCCAGTTCATAATCCAGTGTGTGATCAATTGATATGTTTGCGTTGATATGAATGTCTTAGAAATAAATTTATTTTCAATTAGAATAAAGTTTCATGTCATTTTGAATACGATTTAAAGTAATCTGAAAAAGATAAAATCGCGTTGAAAAGAATTAATTGATATTCCTTAAAATTCACACATACAAAAAAATCTGGACAAATAAAAATGCGTCGTTTAACAGCCGTATTTCCAGAAACTGTATTACTTCTGATCAAGTTAATGCGCTATTGTTGTCAAATTCTCAAACACAGTGAATTTCAATCATTAGTAATGTTTCAAAAAGATTAAGTAATGATCACATTTCTATAACTGATTTACAGTAACATAATGGTCTCCTCAGATTTCCTTTCATTTAAGAATTATGATAAATATTGCGTAAATGTGATCAATATTTTAGTAATGTGACTTGAATAAATTAAATTCAGATTTAGACTCACAGTTCCAATCTTGTAAATAAAATCATATGATATAATATTAAAAGAATATTTAGCTGAATTGAACTTGTGCATTATAAGCAGATGTTTTCGTACCCGGTTATCTACATGTATCATGCACAAGATTATGCATGTGGGAGGATATCAGGTTTTGATGTTACATTCAGGCGAAATACTCAACTCAAAAGGAATATGTTGTGTCCGTATACGAAATGAATCACATTTCAAACTTTTCTTTCGTGATTCTGGATCAAAAATTAAAATGAAGGAAATATGAAATAGATATTTGAAAAAGATTAATATATGTGAACAAAACATGGGATTATGGGATTATGTCGTATTTTGCCGTAAACATTTATACACCATCGTAATTGATCAGCTGAATTACATGTCGTGCATAGTAACAGTGTTTTCAGAAATTTAGACTTTATAAGTAAACTTAAACCTATTGTTTCCTTCCTTGGGGTATGTGTTACAACTAATTCACTTATTTGGTTCTTTCGAAATGTAAATCTTAAAAATGACATGATCACTCCAAAAATCCTCCTTTGCTATTGTAACTGTGCGGTGTGAATAAACTGCAAAGCAGTTATTTTCAACTGTTTTAAAGTTTTTTTCAATTTGAATCAAAAGAATACAGGAAAAAGTAAAACTATTTAGATTGACGTTACATCTATTTTCCGTAGCTTGTACCTTATATCTTATATATGGAATCCATTCTGGTAGTCTTACCACCGACGCTCTCTCAGTGTCCATTACATGGAACCATACACGAGTATATGCAATTACCAGTTAACCTGTAATTAACCCTGATACCCAATACGGTTCTATCCATTACCCCACGTGCAGCACATGCAACCAGCACGGCAATGTGTAGGTACACCGTGCTGTGATACTTCCTGGAAACGATATCACGTGACTGAACATACTCGAAAGATAGGTATATAAACTAACCCGTTCCTTCTCAGGCATATCACCAATATATCTCACAGTTCACTTGTGTCTCGTTGGTTCAACTTCTACCTACAGCCATGGATGATGATGTTGCTGCTTTGGTCTGTGACAACGGCTCCGGCATGTGCAAAGCTGGTTTCGCCGGAGACGATGCTCCGAGAGCTGTCTTCCCCTCCATCGTCGGCCGTCCCAGACATCAGGTATGTTGTTGATGATAACTGATGATAAAAAGGCACTATATAAGGGGCTATAAAATAAAAAAAACCCGTAGCTATAACTGTCGATTTAAAATGCAAAAATGACGGATATGCTTAACATTTATTGGTCCAAATATGAAGTCAATGCTCATTTGGAATTTTTGAGTTGCGTGTGTCATATTTCAGCTTAAATATTAAAATTGCAACAAATTCTACCTTTTCACTTGTCAAATAACCTATAGATTGTAACGTAACAGTAATAATTTAAATTTTATTTCCAGGGCGTGATGGTCGGTATGGGTCAGAAGGACAGCTATGTTGGTGATGAGGCTCAGTCCAAGAGAGGTATCCTCACCCTCAAGTACCCCATCGAGCACGGCATTGTCACCAACTGGGATGATATGGAGAAGATCTGGCATCACACCTTCTACAACGAGCTCCGTGTGGCCCCAGAGGAACACCCCGTCCTCCTGACAGAGGCTCCCCTCAACCCCAAGGCTAACCGAGAAAAGATGACCCAGATCATGTTCGAAACCTTCAACTCCCCCGCTATGTATGTGGCCATCCAGGCTGTTCTCTCCCTCTACGCCTCTGGTCGTACCACCGGTGTCGTTCTCGACTCTGGTGATGGTGTCACCCACGATGTCCCCATCTATGAAGGTTATGCTCTTCCCCACGCCATCATGAGGTTGGATCTTGCCGGACGTGATCTCACTGATTACCTCATGAAGATCCTCACAGAGCGTGGTTACTCATTCACCACCACAGCTGAGAGAGAAATCGTCAGAGACATCAAGGAGAAGCTCAACTACATCGCCCTCGACTTCGAGCAGGAAATGGCCACAGCATCTACATCTTCCTCCCTGGAGAAGAGCTACGAGTTGCCCGACGGTCAGGTCATCACCATCGGTAACGAGAGATTCCGTTGTCCTGAGGCCCTGTTCCAACCTTCCTTCCTGGGTATGGAATGTGCTGGTATCCACGAGACCACATTCAACTCCATCATGAAGTGTGATGTTGATATCCGTAAAGACTTGTATGCCAACACTGTTCTGTCAGGAGGTACCACCATGTTCCCTGGTATCGCCGACAGGATGCAGAAGGAGATCACAGCTCTTGCTCCCAGCACAATGAAGATCAAGATCATCGCTCCCCCAGAGAGGAAATACTCTGTCTGGATCGGTGGTTCCATCTTGGCTTCTCTGTCCACCTTCCAACAGATGTGGATCAGCAAACAGGAATACGACGAGTCCGGCCCATCCATCGTCCACAGGAAGTGCTTCTAAGTTAAAATGTTAACATTTGTGCCGGAACTTGATATTGATATAATTCCAATAAAGTTTAAAAATTATCAATTCTACAATTTCTGTTTTTGATGATGTTTAATTACCATTGTTTTTCGTCCACAAAGACTGTTTCAAGACCAAGTATTCGGAAAAGATCGGAATTTGTTGAGATTTTCGTGTAGAGAAAAGCTAAACAGACAATTCTGTTCTTATGACAATTCTTGAAATTCATTAACGATTCCATTACCATGAAAATTACATTTTGTCTAAAATGGGGATATAAACAATGATACAAATGAAGAAGGATTTTCAAATCTTGTTAATTAGTTTGTGACATTTCATTGTTCAAAGTACATGAATAAAATGACAATTTGATTCTTAGATGGTTGTGTCTATTGCTCTACTATCTGCAATTGTTACAAGGTATTATCGCTCAAACTCTCAAATTTTTAAACATCCAACTTAAACCAATCGTCAATCATAGGACTTAATCACGGGAACCCGATATCGTAAATCAAATGTAGGTAAAACGTAGATAAGAAAGACCCACCCCTCTATATAATTGAGTAAAGGAATAAACGCATCCATCTTGCCGATCTCGACTCGCTTCCGAGTTACGTCAAAATTATTGCTTCAACTTGGTGACATCTCATACACATACACAAAAACCTCTCAGTTATACATTTCCCCCCAAAACTTTATTATTTCCAACACATGTCATCCTTCAAATAACTTTTATATATATTTAAATTCGCAAAACGACCGCAGAAACCTTATTTCCTGTGGACTTAATGATTACAGGGGTCAGTCACAGAAACGAACTCAACATTACTTTATAAACTTACATGTCAAGTAGTTTAAGATAAGAACGATTTTATCAATATCAATTTCTTTAATTCGAAGTTTATTGTAAGTGATATGATTGTACTCATGTTGCGCGTCCACTTGCCCATCAGAGGACACAAAGTTATAGTTCTCTTTTCACTATTTTGTATTCAAGTATTCTTTTTTTCAAAGTACTACATAAACAAGTTAAAAAATCATTGACATTGACAGTTTGTTTGATATACAATATCCAACTAAAGCAAATACAACATTATTTATAAAGACTGATGATTTTGATCTGCGGTGTTACTTACAAGCAGTTTTAAATGAAATCACAACCAAGCATATTTATTTGAAAATAAAGATATTTTCCAGTTTCAACTAAATGAGTCAAAGAAGACATCATTGTTGTTAATTAAAGTATTACGTGTGATTAAACCACTACAATTCAAACCAAATTCTTAGAAAGTAATTGTATGTAGTTTCCAATTGATAAAGAAAGGCGAATCAATGTGAAATGTTTTGTATATTGAATTACGACACTTTAATGACTTTGCTTACATTTCCTGGCTAATATATAGGTTGCTTTTTTGCATTTCTTTTTGGAATTAGATAGAAACTATCATAAATTGTTACATGTGGATCGAGCTTGCGATTTTAGTGTCATATTGTTTTCTTCCGATTTGTAAAAGTTGTTCATGGTTTTTTTAATATCCAATATTCTTGAATACATATGCTTACCTTGGAATCTAATCATTCATTTTCTTTATGTATATTGGCATATTTATTAATTTAATGAATCTTATGGAGGTAATGGATCTAAAAAATCAATTTCCATTCTTATGTGTTTTTAATTGTTAAACAGTTCATATATTTTCAGGATTGTTTAGCCTTTCAGAGGAAAAGGTACACATTGATTGTTTTTAAGCCGGACTATTTTCATTTTACGTTTAGTCAAAGGTTGCAAACTTGGAAATATAATAATAATGGGTATTTATTAGGCGCATATTTCCATCCACTAGTGCATGCTCAAGGCGCTACCAACATTATTACCCTGGTCCAACCCAAGCTGACATATTTGTGGCTAGAAGGTCACCACCAACACAACCACCAACTCTTTACCAGGTACCCATTTCCTGCTGGGTGAACAGAGGCACATTTTGAATAGAGTCTCTTGCTCAAGGTGACACCATAAGTCTTTTAACTTGTGTCTCAGTGGGCAGGGAATAAAACCCTTCAAACTCTCAGTTTATTCAGCAATCAGCGGGTAACCCACTCATCCAGCGAGCCACGCCCGTTGTTGCTGAACTATACTGATAGCGGTCGACTGAGCATTGCACAGGGCCACGTGCCACCACTACCAAGAAGACAAGGAGTTTATTGTCTATAATGAAGAAGTTGATAGTCCGTTAACTCCATGTCTTTTTGGTTCATCATTTCAATTTTTGTCTTTGTTTATTCTGGTACTCAGATTGTTACAAATTAAGAACTACAACTACGTCCTGTCAGAATATAAGTGTGGAATGTTACAATCTATAAGCACATGTCTATGTATTATCTATTCATGTATCGTTACGTAATAATGTGAAGCAACTGTTTGGGCATGGCCTTCTTTGGCAACCATTTCACTGTGCTCATACATCTTTTTGTAAATGTTTAACTCACTATAAGATATTTGCTAAGAGGTGCTGTATCTCTTGCCAATCATTGACACATAAATAGAAAGAGAAAGTTGTCATTTTCATAATAAAAAGTTTTATTGGCATAATACGAAGTGTCACATTACTGATATCAAGGTAGAATGCAGGAAAGTTCCATTACATAAGGTCTATCCTAATATTTAAAAGCATTTCCTGTGGACGATGGATGGGCCGGACTCGTCGTATTCCTGTTTGCTGATCCACATCTGTTGGAAGGTGGACAGAGAAGCCAAGATGGAACCACCGATCCAGACAGAGTATTTCCTCTCTGGGGGAGCGATGATCTTGATCTTCATTGTGCTGGGAGCAAGAGCTGTGATCTCCTTCTGCATCCTGTCGGCGATACCAGGGAACATGGTGGTACCTCCTGACAGAACAGTGTTGGCATACAAGTCTTTACGGATATCAACATCACACTTCATGATGGAGTTGAATGTGGTCTCGTGGATACCAGAAGATTCCATACCCAGGAAGGATGGCTGGAAGAGAGACTCGGGGCAACGGAATCTTTCGTTACCGATTGTGATGACCTGACCGTCGGGCAACTCGTAGCTCTTCTCCAGGGAGGAAGATGAAGCAGCGGTGGCCATTTCCTGCTCGAAGTCGAGGGCGATGTAGTTGAGCTTCTCCTTGATGTCTCTGACGATTTCTCTCTCAGCTGTGGTGGTGAATGAGTAACCACGCTCTGTGAGGATCTTCATGAGGTAATCAGTGAGATCACGTCCGGCAAGATCCAACCTCATGATGGCGTGGGGAAGAGCATAACCTTCATAGATGGGGACATCGTGGGTGACACCATCACCAGAGTCGAGAACGACACCGGTGGTACGACCAGAGGCGTAGAGGGAGAGAACAGCCTGGATGGCCACATACATAGCGGGGGAGTTGAAGGTCTCGAACATGATCTGGGTCATCTTTTCACGGTTAGCCTTGGGGTTGAGGGGAGCCTCTGTCAGGAGGACGGGGTGTTCCTCTGGGGCAACACGGAGCTCGTTGTAGAAGGTGTGATGCCAGATCTTCTCCATATCATCCCAGTTGGTGACGATGCCATGCTCGATTGGGTACTTGAGGGTGAGGATACCTCTCTTGGACTGAGCCTCATCACCCACATAGCTGTCCTTCTGACCCATACCGACCATCACGCCCTGTAATATAATTTTTAAAATCACCCAACGAGTTTTTAATGCAAAAACGCTTGTTTGTAATGAAAATGAATATTTAATTTATTAATTTTTATTTTGAAATTAACACAGAGCAAATTAATAAATGTAAACAGCAAACGGTAGAATTTAAGATAAAACAGTAGAAACGTGTTGAGTCAACCTTGTTTATAGTAATGACGTCTTTAAAATCCGGAATTACTTACTGTGACAGAACTAATTTTTGAAAATTTATGTTTCTGAAATGGTCCAGTGAACTTTTACTTAACGAGTTGCCGCTGTACTTTGGAAGGAGACCTATCCAGTCCTTTTCAGTGAAAAAACTAACCTGATGTCTGGGACGGCCGACGATGGAGGGGAAGACAGCTCTGGGAGCATCGTCTCCGGCGAAACCAGCTTTGCACATGCCGGAGCCGTTGTCACAGACCAGAGCAGCAACATCATCATCCATGGCTGTAGGTAAGAGTTCAAACAACGGAAACAAGTGAACTGTGAGATGGAAACGTTGATATGATTGGAGAAGAACCAGGGACACTTATATACATCGGCCCGACAGTCACGTGATCATTTCAAAGAACACCAGCGCTGGATATCTACACAAGACTCCACATCTTCTTCGTCCACAACGGTAGAGTCACGTGACTATTTCACAGCACGAGTTACCTCCACATGGCTCGGCTGGCTGCTCATGCGAGGAAACAGTGATTCATGTCATCATGTGGCTAAATTAGCATGAAGATGAGAAGCTATTTATTCACAGCATAGTTGTAACAGATATTGGCTATTATTGAATCACAACATGAATGCAAAATCATCAATGTCAAAATATAACGCTTTTATAATTGAGAATTTTTTGTAATACTGATATTACTGGTTCGTGATAAGTAATATGGTATACATTTCTTAAAAATGGGATTGTACAGATATACCAGTATGATGTGATGTTCACCAAATTCCATGTTAAGACATTAGTACATAATTTGAATTAAAGGAAATAAATGCTTATGACTATGTTTTCCCTTTCATGTTCCAAGTTCATAAATGTAAAATGAAGATTTACTATATTGAATCATAATTTGACCTCATTGGTTGATTTTCTAAACTATAAAGATACTTGCAAAGTAATTTTTAATGCGATATAGAAACAGAACAGAATTTTATTTTATAGGAATGATAGGCAGAAGGTACCAGTTTTGAAGCTCTTTTCTTTAAGATGGCTTCGTGATCTATAGACACTTTAAACGGTAGAGAGCGACTTCAGTTGGTCAGCTAAAAGATGATGATTACATTTTATAGATTGGGTATTGTGATCTTTATTGTCATTGTGGCAACAATGACTGCGAAGTCAGGATTACTTGAATCAACAATGTCATGATTGTTTTGATAACATGTCCTCATTTTCTATATACGATATAGCATGCTTTACTTCAATTAAATTATGAAGCGACAGTTACGAGTTCTTTCATACCAACGCGACCAATAAAAATACCTTTATTTCATCAATTTGTGTTTTATCTTGAATTATGAACATATAAAATGATGGAATATTATTTCCATTTCTTATAGTAATGTTGTATGAGTATGGTTTGGTCAGCGGTCATCCAATGTCAAAACATTACAAAGCCGTAACGAATCAAAAACCTTGACAACGATAAAACTCTTTGTAGATGTTTTATCCAACATTGTGTACTAATTGGCAATGGCAACCTTTACACTATTAGACAATATAGTCAAGATAAACGTGAAACATTTCATTGAAAGGTTATACACACGTAACAATATAACTTAAAGTCAATATGTAAAGTTTTGCAATGGAATCATTTTTGAAAATTTGAAATGATGATATAAATAGAGTAGAAAATAAATGTTTTTCCAAAATATATTAGTTTATCCTCTCCCTAATTCAGCAACTTTTGATTTTACTACATAGTTTATTGATTTAATGATTACAGTAACATAACATATATAACCGGAGCTTACAAAAGAGGAATTATTCAATAAAAATATACACATTCTATGTATAATATTTACAAACATTTACATAACAGTACAAATAATTTGTTTCTATTATCATGTTCAAGCCTAATAATATCCATTTTGTGTTTATACTTTGTATGTAATTTCGTAAAATCGTTTCAATGTATCTTGTCACTAATACATGACATTGTACATGGATGTCTATCCTCTGTTATAATACAAATGCAAAAGTATTTTCCAATCATTTTTGCGTAAAATCGAAATATTTCATTTTTTTACAATATGATAAAGGAACTGATACTTATCAGTTACAAATGAAATCTACCATAAATGCAGATTCACTACTCAGAGGTATCAGTTTAAACCTTTGATATTGCATACATGTGAAAATATCTTACTTCAAAATATGAAAAAAAAGAGAATATATTCAATGTTTCAATTCTGACATTTTTAAGCGTTTGTTGATAAATTCAATGGTTAACTTCATTGTGCTAAGCGTGCTGTAACAGGTGCATGCAGTTGTGTGAAGACCTTGCCTGGATATGGTCCGGTTACAAAGTATGCGAGGCGAGGGTAAAGATTAATTACAAGAGACGGACTGATGCTGTAACATAATCATTCCTCTATGTGCTCGAATGACCTCATGAAGAACTGTCCTGCTGGGATTACCCTCATTGGAAGAGTATATAAACCCCAGTTACCTATCAAGTTATACATACCATCTCACAGTTCACTTGTATCTCGTCTATTCAGCTTCTACAGATCTATCGCCATGGATGATGATGTTGCTGCTTTGGTCTGTGACAACGGCTCCGGCATGTGCAAAGCCGGATTTGCCGGAGACGATGCTCCCAGAGCTGTCTTCCCCTCCATCGTCGGCCGTCCCAGACATCAGGTATGTTGTAGATGATTAATCCTAGAAAGGCATTGTATTAGTGGCCAACTAAGCCTAAAATCGTAGCTGTTACTTTCATTTAAAAATGCAAAAATTGACGGATATGATAAACATTCCTTTGATCGCGTCAAGGCCCATTTGGATTCTTTTGAATTGCTTCAACTTGCCTAAGTCATATTTTAGCTTTACATTTGCAACTAATTCCAATTTTTCCTATGTCAAAAAGGTCACATAACTTATATATTACTCGACTTTATCACTATTCATTATTACATTCGATAGTAACGTTGTAAACAGAAAACATAAAAGTAAACATGAACACCAATTTCATAATTTGATCACTTATTGTTATCATGATTTCTAAATATATCTACGGTACTACAGAACAAAGTAACATAGGTGATGATACAACAAATAAATTGTTTTTTTTATTACAGGGCGTGATGGTCGGCATGGGTCAGAAGGACAGCTATGTGGGTGATGAGGCTCAGTCCAAGAGAGGTATCCTCACCCTCAAGTACCCAATCGAGCACGGCATCGTCACCAACTGGGATGATATGGAGAAGATCTGGCATCACACCTTCTACAACGAGCTCCGAGTGGCCCCGGAGGAACACCCCGTCCTCCTGACAGAGGCTCCCCTCAATCCAAAGGCTAACCGTGAAAAGATGACCCAGATCATGTTCGAGACATTCAACTCTCCTGCTATGTATGTGGCCATCCAAGCTGTTCTCTCCCTCTACGCCTCTGGTCGTACCACCGGTGTCGTTCTCGACTCCGGTGATGGTGTCACCCATGATGTCCCCATCTATGAAGGTTATGCTCTTCCCCACGCCATCATGAGGTTGGATCTTGCCGGACGTGACCTCACTGATTACCTGATGAAGATCCTCACAGAGCGTGGTTACTCATTCACCACCACAGCTGAGAGAGAAATCGTCAGAGACATCAAGGAGAAGCTCAACTACATCGCCCTCGACTTCGAGCAGGAAATGGCCACAGCATCTACATCTTCCTCCCTGGAGAAGAGCTACGAGTTGCCCGACGGTCAGGTCATCACCATCGGTAACGAGAGATTCCGTTGTCCCGAGGCCCTCTTCCAGCCATCCTTCCTGGGTATGGAATGTGCTGGTATCCACGAGACCACATTCAACTCCATCATGAAGTGTGATGTTGATATCCGTAAAGACTTATATGCCAACACTGTTCTGTCAGGAGGCACCACCATGTTCCCTGGTATCGCCGACAGGATGCAGAAGGAGATCACAGCTCTTGCTCCCAGCACAATGAAGATCAAGATCATCGCTCCACCAGAGAGGAAATACTCTGTCTGGATCGGTGGTTCCATCTTGGCTTCTCTGTCCACCTTCCAACAGATGTGGATCAGCAAACAGGAATACGACGAGTCCGGCCCATCCATCGTCCACAGGAAATGCTTTTAAATTCATGTTGTTATACGACAGTAATATTTATTGAACTTAAAATTTGATGAAATAACTCTTTTAAACTGGTAACAATATATTTCTCTGATGATATAACATTCTTTGACCCTTCGAAGTTTGAATTGATGAAATAAACAAAGAACTGGAAATTTTTCATTTTGATTTTTATAGGTAGACTGTAACATAGTTACGTCACAAAACAATGTTTCGTGACGTCACTTTAACCGTCGCAAAAGAGGCCGGTGTAACATTGTAAACAATCCCCTTTTGAGAATATCAATACTAGATGTTTACTTCGACATATAAATGATTAAGTGAAGTCGTAAAGTGCCGGCAATGCATTTCAAATTTATTACTTTTTCCTAGAATATTCAAAGCAAAATCAACGGGGGGACGGTGTGCAAGGAGGAGTGTTTTGGGACTGAGGGAACTGGTTTGGTGGCTAGTTCAATCACTATCTGGAGTGTTTCAGCCTAGTCATAGGACAGTTTAGAGTGATTTTTTGACGGGGAAGTGTTTGGGGGCTCCTACACTGACCGGTTTTATAAGTATGATTCAAATTGCAAATAATCGGCAATAAGCAATTTAACGTACGATACTCGGGTACATTTGTGGAACAGCCTCTCTCTTGCGAGTCGTAATAATAAGGGGTTTTATTTTTCAGCGAAATACTTAGATATGATACCGGGGGCCGAAGTCCACTGAAGGCTTATATTGGTCGAGGACTGGTGTGAGGAATGCAATGAAAAAATGACCTCGTTTCAAATTTATTACATTTTCTCAAGTAAATTTGGTATATTAGGCAATTTTAAAATGAGTTGTTTTGATTCAGAAATTTAATTTTAACATAATTACTAATTAAATATGTTTGTAAAGTTGAGTTTGTGACATAAACTTGCCAATTACTAGCAGATTTGATTATGTTAATGTGTTTGATATGCAATTAAAAGAATCATCAACATCCTTTTTGATGAGCAAATGTACAACTTAAACTCTGTCTTGATATTATATTTACATGTTTTAATCAACAATAAAATACTTAACTCGACGTCCAAAGTACAGTGCCACCTGCAAAAGTGCCATAGCCTTTTACTAACCCGCTTTCTGTGACATCATCATTATGTGTGTACGTATTACACCGCGTCTCAGTTACCGCAATTGCGTCCGATAGGGAACAACTTGGGGTGCAACTAGTACCTGATTCGGAGAAAAAGAAAAAATGAAATCTAGTCGGTATTCAAACGTATATTTATGAACCGGAAAATGTGAGATGCCATCATGGCGACACTTGATTCGCCTTCATGTCGACATGGCGGGACTTACGTTTCGGTCATTTTGATAAAAGTGTCTCCTATTTTATGAAATTGGTCCGATCTTCTCATGGCTGGTCACGAAATATAAAAAAAAATACAACGAATACAGTGAAAGTCTTTAAAAATTATTGAAATTTGATATTGTGTCTTTAATGACGCCTAGCTGTAGGCTTTTATACACCATCGTGAATGTTTAGCATTACGAGAGAACAGATATGTTGTATTATTTGATTTATTAACGAAGTAAAGAAATACATGTAACTAATTGTTTGTATGAATATGAACTTTTTGAATACATAATACAAATTTGCAGTTTTGAGATTGCTGTACCGGGGTAATGTGTTCCACTCTCGTAGCTTCGATGAATTGCTTCATTTCACAATGTGATATTGCAGTGTTTAGAGGTTATTCTTTGTCAAATTATTATCTCATCGTTATGGATATAGTCATCGCCTTACTCGTCTGTCTGTCCGTCCGTCCGTTCGAATTCATTTCGTTTCCGGAGAAAAACTCAAAACTGTTTGACCTAGCTCAATTAGTTAGCATGTGCAGATGTGCCCTTTGGTATTTTCAACTTCTTCGGATCTTTAATTTTGGCGGTTTCCATGGAAAAATAACTTAGAATCCGGTTCCCGTGCAGAGCTCAAACTTTTTTAGATCTAGCTCAATGAAACATGGTATGTGGATAAGCCAGCATGTGAAGGTGTGCCTTTTGGTATTTTCAACTTCTTCTTGTTGGCGGTTTAATTCCATTTCAATTGAAAAGTAACTTTAGTGGGGACCGGTGGGATATGTCATCTTCTTCGGAATAACATATACTCGTATGTTATCCATACCTATATATTCGAAATTAAGTATGAAATAATAGTGATATTTATCATAATTATGTATAAACACTCCTCTTGAATTCCGCATTGAATCAATGATAATCATGACTCGAAGCACAATTAGTGATCCAATTTAATATTTTAATCATACAATTATTACACCGAATATGTTTCATAACCTATTAAAAGCCCTTTACAAAATTCTTACTACAAGAAGTCATAACGATTTCGACGCTAGTATTGAAAGTTCCGCCTTAGGGTAATTGAGATGTCCGGCTGACAGATCACACTGTTACATACAACCTAGCTCTTCAATTATTTTTCGGATACCTGAGAAAATACTCTATATCCTGCTAATGGCTCTTCACTATTGAATTGGGTTTCAGAATGATCAATAACCATGAAATCGCATGGTTTTTTAGTTGGAACGCAGTGCAGTCCCTTTAGGAAGCCATATTTAATACCAACCATATACATTTTTTATCGAACAGAAGAGTATTGGCTTATAAAAATGGGTTGCATTTAGAAAATATGATAATATCTAAATTGTTGGAATCTTACCTGGCATTCAATTTACAATACAATGAAACATCGGCTACTTGCAACCAAACTTGGAAAATACTCGATTTCATTTTGATTTAATATTCTGCAACCAAACTAATTTATAATTTGTAGGCAATTATCTCAGCTATCGGAATACATGTATCTTCATATTTCTTATTTAAAGGAATGTATTGCATTTCCCCCCCTTAAGATATCCCGTCATTAAGACCCTCAATTTAGATGGTGGTGTAAGTGGCTTTTATTTCATATTTATTCTATAATCGATAAGTAACACTCCAGCTCTTTGTCATATTAATTTTTCTAAATTCTGCGGTATCTGTTATTGTGTCTCACAGCTTATCAAGAAGGCATAATATAATCAATATATTATAATGAAACGACTTTAACTAAATTTACATCATCCTGATATATCCGCACACATATTCAGTATGGAATAATATGATACTGTTTATGAACTTGGTACAAAACTAACATAAGTGTGAACTACTTTTCATTACTCGCCAGTCGAAGATGACATAATATACAACATTCATCATAATAATAAATAATAATGAATTGTTCTTATATAGCGCAAAATCTCCAGCAGGACTCAGTGCGCTATTTGCTCCACACTTTGAAAGTATTACTGGAAAGCTAATTTAAAGAGATGTGTCTTTAGATCTTTCTTGAACTTGGGTAGGGAAGGCGCATTCCGAATAGAGGAAGGCAGAGAGTTCCAAATAGAGGGGGCGGAGAAACTGAAGGAACGTTCTCCGGTAGATTTCATGTGGTATCTTGGTAGAGTGAGGATCTTTTCATTTGATGAACGGAGGGAACGTTGAGGCTGGTAGGATGACAGGGTGTCTGAGAGGTAGCTGGGTAGGGAATTGTCAAAATGGCGGTAGGCAAGGGTTGCTATCTTGTATTGACAGCGAAACCTTACGGGAAGCCAGTGGAGATCGAAAAGGAGGGGGGTGACATGGTCGAATTTCCTCTTTCTCAGTACCAGACGGGCAGCATTGTTCTGGACACGCTGCAGACGTGACAGTTGCTCAGATGGTAGACTTATTAAGAGGCCATTGCAATAGTCCAGCCTTGATATCACAAAGGCGTTGACGAGTCTTTCACATGTCTCCTGGGTCAGGTACTGGCGAATTGATGAAAGTCGCCTGATCTCAAGGAATGCTGCTCTGCACGTACTGCTGATCTGATCCTGCAGACTCAGATGCTGGTCAATGTGGACGCCAAGATATTTTACGCATCGCTTGAAAGGAATATCAGTGCCTCCGATGTTTGCTGAATTGTCACAGATTTGTTTAAGACGGTATGGTGCACCAACTGGTATGAGTTCAGTTTTCTCAGTGTTCAATTTAAGCTTGTTGCTTGTCATCCATTGCAGTACATCGTCAACACATGTCTGTACGTTTGATCTTATGGAGCGAAAGTCGCTAGGGTTCGCACTTTGTGATAATTCAGTATCATCAGCGTATTTGTGGAAATCGCATGCATGCGATGTGATGACATCAGAGAGTGGTTGTGAGTACAGTGTGAAGAGTACTGGTCCCAACGCCGAGCCCTGCGGGACACCATACAGGAGTGGAAGTGGGGAAGACCTCTTATCAGCGATGATGATGGACTGGGATCTGCTGGTGACATATGATCTGAACCAGTTCAGAGCTGTTTTACGTATTCCAAAACTTGTTTCCAGACGACGAAGAAGAATTGAGTGGTCAATAGTGTCGAAGGCTGCACTGAGATCGAGAAGAGTCATCAGGGATACTTGCTTCTTGTCTGCTTTGGTCAGAAGGTTGTTCATCACACTCAATACTGCAGTCTCCGTACTATGGTCTTTCCTGTAAGCCGATTGGTTTGTCTCTAGTAGGTTTTGTTCTGATAAATGCTTCATAAGTTGAGCGAGGACTGTTTTCTCCAGGATCTTTGATATGAAGGGAAGGTTCGAGACAGGTCGATAATTCTTCAATTCGTTTGGATCAAGGCTAGATTTTTTAAGGCGCGGGACCACGATTGCCTCCTTGAACTGATGTGGAACTTCTCCCGTCAGTAGTGACTTGTTGATGATAGTGGTGATCAGGTGGACAAGATCTGGGATACACTCCTTAACAAGAGATGTCGGTATGGGATCAAGGATGCATGATTTGTTTGGCGATTGACAGACAAGTTCGAAGATCTGTTTCTCTGTAACACATTCAAATGAGCAAAGGAGTGGGCCTTGATACTCAGAGAAAGTTGGAGGTTGACATGGACTTGAATCCAGATCCAGGCGAATCCGCTTTATTTTGTCGGCAAAATACTCACTGAAACGTTGAGGAAGCTGTTCAGCAGGAATGTTGGTTGGGAGAGTTGTTGGTTTGCCCTTTCCTGTCAGCTCCTCGCAGACTGAGAAGAGTTGTTTGGAAGAGTTACACGAGTCTATCTTTACCGAGAAGTGGTCTTGTTTGGCAGATTCGATGGCTGATCTTACAGTGTTCCGTTCGTATATGAATATCTCTCTGTGGATTGTCAGCTTCGTTGTCCGCCAGAGGTGTTCTGCTTTTCTTTTCTTGCGACGTAGCTTTCGGATATCATCTGACAACCATGGTGCCGAAGGACGATCCCTTACTCTTCTCGTTACTTGCGGAGCATGTCGATCAAGAATGTTTGTTAGGCCATCATTGTATGCATTGACTACTGAACTTGTCGTGCAGGATTCAGCGCATGGATTCAGATTAATCGATTCACACAATTCTCTGATATCAGCTCGAAAGTCAATTACACACATTGCTCTGGTATTCCTTGATGTAATGAGTCGAGTAGAAGGGGCTTGTTTAGAGACATCCAAAACACAAATAATCGCATGGTGATCCGAAAGTCCTGCACTGTCATACACAGACTCAACAGACAAGAGACTACCTTCAGTGCTAGCAATGGCCCAGTCCAGAATGTGTCCATGACGATGTGTCGGGGAGTTTACCAGTTGTGTTAGACTGTGGTCGTCCAGGAGACATTTGATCTTGCGGACTTGTGGGTCAGATGCATTGTCATAGTGCACATTAAAGTCGCCTAGGTACGAGACATCACTTTGGATATTCGTATAGCCGCTCAGCAAGTTGGAGAATTCTTCATAAAATGTTGAGTTCAGTAATCCATTTTTCTTGCTCGGGGGTGGTCTATAAATGCATATACACACAGCATTTGATTGAACTGTTGTTAGTTTTAGTTCAACACTCTCGAACGAGGTAAAGTTCAGAGCCTTGTATGAAATGCAACCAGACAAGGATGCCCTTGTGATGAACCCTATACCACCACCTCTTGAACCAACCCGGGGAAAAGACTTAGTCACATATCCAGCGGGCGTCATTGCTTCAACAAAAGCCTCATCACCTTGATTGTAAAGCCATGTTTCAGTCAACACTACAATGTCAATTTCTAGCTCTAATATTAGTTCATGAATTTCAATGGCTTTTTGGCGACATGATCGGATATTCCAACACATCACTTTGAGTTTCTGTTTTTCTATGTTTTTCTTAGAAAGTTGTTTCTTCTTGCCTGCTTTTGTTCCTCTAATTATCTTTTTGCGCCGTGCTATACCAAGCTCACATAATAGGTTGTAAGTAGATTTGGGTAGTCTCTGGATTTGAGTTTTAGATTGTGTTATATCACTGTAGTCAGAGTTGTTCATATCCAGCAGTTGAAACCGTTAATTTTCATTTTCCCGACATCACCTTATACGTTAATCATCAAAGGCATGTTCTTGACTCTAAAATACTTTAGTGTAGATGATAAGATAATGTAGATATAACGAGGAATTATAATGTAATTAAAGCACTTAAGTTAAAATATAAATTAATATAAAGATAAATATTAAATAATACAACACTTAGGATAAGTTATGTAAGTTCATTGAGTTATAAACAAAATATTACGAAAATTTCCGTTGAACATTTTATCGTTTTCCTTTACACAATCAATCACTTATTTAATAAAATGGGTGATTTGACGGCACTTATTTTAGAATTTACAATATATAACAATTTGTATTGATGGTGGAATGTGATCCCAAACCTTGAGATTGAATAAAAGCAAGAGGTACTCGGCAACATGACTTGATATCAAAGGTTTAAAGGGGCAATAGGGGGAATATAAGGTGATGTCGGGAAAATGAAAATTAACGGTTTCAATTGAAAGAAAATGCATTGAAACTAAATGGAGCAGTAATAATTCAAATATATAATGTAAAGTTTAGCCATGTGATTCCTTTTTCTTTCACAAAATTAATTAAAAGGTGTTCACTCAAAATGGCTGCTCATGGATTTTATGTGAATCTTCATACTCCTCTGACTGTGGATGATTGGCTTGTGTTATGAAATTGTTGACACTATAAAAAAAACCCATCATAAACTTACGATTATCGCTGCTACTGCCCTTTTAATGTAATCAATGTGATTTTTGTCATGACGATGAACCCAGTTCATTTCAGATAAATAGATGAAGATTCATAGTTAAGTCAACGCAAATTCCTTTTTTAATCATTTGTTTAACCTTCCAACCATAACAACAAAGTGATATGTTTTCTGGAGCACAAATGGATTCTGATTTGTTCTGCATTTAAGAATTTTACTAAAAATTTAAAGCTTTTTTGAATGATATTTCAAAATTGAAGAAGTTTGAAGAATGCAACATTACAGAGCGTTTGCTTATCATGAATGCTTTGTTAATAAGAATATTCAAATATGTATCTTTTAGCGAGTGTTTTTCATTGTAGTGATTGTTCAATTTTTCAGTTCATAATAATTAATTGGTAGTATTATAGTATCAAATATCAGGTCTAGGATATAACGGTCAACAGACCATGTTAATTGATAAGAAAGAAATATATAAGTTTTTAAACAGCATTAAAATTTATTTGAAGTGATTCCAAATTGCAGATTGCATTGTGTTACCTTTTCATGGACGATGTAATCTGTTTGCAAGCAAATGAGTCAATATATTTTAAGCTAGATTGTATGTATCAGAAGATACATATATATCAGTCACTTAGAAGCACTTCCTGTGGACGATGGATGGGCCGGACTCGTCGTATTCCTGTTTGCTGATCCACATCTGTTGGAAGGTGGACAGAGAAGCCAAGATGGAACCACCGATCCAGACAGAGTATTTCCTCTCTGGGGGAGCGATGATCTTGATCTTCATTGTGCTGGGAGCAAGAGCTGTGATCTCCTTCTGCATCCTGTCGGCGATACCAGGGAACATGGTGGTACCTCCTGACAGAACAGTGTTAGCATACAAGTCTTTACGGATATCAACATCACACTTCATGATAGAGTTGAATGTGGTCTCGTGGATACCAGCACATTCCATACCAAGGAAGGATGGCTGGAAAAGGGCCTCGGGACAACGGAATCTCTCGTTACCGATGGTGATGACCTGACCGTCGGGCAACTCGTAGCTCTTCTCCAGGGAGGAAGATGTAGATGCTGTGGCCATTTCCTGCTCGAAGTCGAGGGCGATGTAGTTGAGCTTCTCCTTGATGTCTCTGACGATTTCTCTCTCAGCTGTGGTGGTGAATGAGTAACCACGCTCTGTGAGGATCTTCATCAGGTAATCAGTGAGGTCACGTCCAGCAAGATCCAACCTCATGATGGCGTGGGGAAGAGCATAACCTTCATAGATGGGGACATCGTGGGTGACACCATCACCGGAGTCGAGAACGACACCGGTGGTACGACCAGAGGCGTAGAGGGAGAGAACAGCCTGGATGGCCACATACATAGCGGGAGAGTTGAATGTCTCGAACATGATCTGGGTCATCTTTTCACGATTAGCCTTGGGGTTGAGGGGAGCCTCTGTCAGGAGGACGGGGTGTTCCTCTGGGGCCACACGGAGCTCGTTGTAGAAGGTGTGATGCCAGATCTTCTCCATATCATCCCAGTTGGTGACGATGCCGTGCTCGATTGGGTACTTGAGGGTGAGGATACCTCTCTTGGACTGAGCCTCATCACCCACATAGCTGTCCTTCTGACCCATACCGACCATCACGCCCTGAAACAACCGATAGAGACAATGTTATAACAACATGTATCGGAAGTATATGTTATGCTTTTTCAATATTAAATATCGAAGTTTGGTAATCATATAGTTTGAACATCACTGCAGTAGCGATGAAATGTATTTAATTATAGACTCCGCCGTTTTCTTACTAAAATCAAATACCTGATGTCTGGGACGGCCGACGATGGAGGGGAAGACAGCTCTGGGAGCATCGTCTCCGGCGAAACCGGCTTTGCACATGCCGGAGCCGTTGTCACAGACCAGAGCAGCAACATCATCATCCATGGCTGTAGTTTGTAGTTAAACAGACGAGAAACAAGTGAACTGGGAGATGGAAGTGCTGATAAGACTAAGAGAGACCGAGGAGGTTTATATACAACAGCTAAATAGTTATGTAATCATTTCCTGGAAGAACAGAAGCAGTGTATATCTACATATGGCTCATTGCCCTAATGCCTGCACATTGAGCACCATGCAGTTTCGCTTAAATGGCCAAGGGTATATTTCGTCTTTATGACAGCATGTGGTATTGGATTTGGATACACGTTTGAAATTTCAGTTTCAACATCAATATCAAACTTCTTAATTTTAATCATGTTCTTTCCTCTCGATTTTGTACTGTAAATGTTATATCTAAATAACTCATTTGAAAGATGAATGAATCATGAAATGAAAAATCATGTAGGAGCACCTTAATTTTGAATGTAAGAAGGATATATAAACATTGGAGGAAGCCCTCCTTCTCAGATCTTGCTGATAATAAAATGTTAAATCAAAAACAGTAAATTCATCATTAATTAAAACTACAACGTGGGGCACCAAATCTTCCTGTCATAGCATACTTCGCTCTGCAGACTGTGGGAAATGTTTTGAAGAAATTAATTTTAAAAAACCAGTAGAAATAGAAAGAACATAACATATCTTAGGTCTATGAAATTAAAAAAATAAGAAATCCACAAGACAGTCACGTCTACGATTATCTTAGTGACGAAAACATAATTTGACAGTTCTTTTACATTTTCACACTGACGAACTAGTAAATTGGAAATCATTACAGTGAGATGATCTGAAATGTTTTGGTTTCGAATTTTTAAATTTTTGTAGACATGTTGAAAGCATTAATGAACACAAACGAAGGATGTAAAAAAGACTTGTTTGTGAATTAGGTGTGAAAATATGATATTGGTGCCAATTCTGGGTCAACTGTGTGTGTGGAATTGTAGCAGAGAGTGGAATTGTTTATAGGTTTTTTATTTGCATGAGATTCAAATAGTATAACCCAAACAGTCTCGATTCATAACGTGCACTGTAAAGGCTTTATCTGAATCGTTAAATGTGAAGTTTTGCTTTATTTTGATATAGACATTTCAGTAGTATATATAGTTTATAGTATATACTCATTTGGTACTAATCAAAATAGAATTGTTATAATTACATAATGAAACGTTTCTTTATTAGCTGAGATATTTTTTTAATTTAAAATAATTCATAATTCAATTTGATTGAAGTAAGTACTTGCATGAACATAAGCAATTACATAAATTTGAACATTTATAGTATTGAAATCGTTATTAGCATTAAGGTTGTATTGGCAGAGATATGTAAGTTGTGACAGATAGATATTTGGATATTTGGATAACCCAAAAGCATGTTCAAACCTCTACAAATACATAGTTAATAGTTTGAATGTTACGGAATGAAGGTTTGTAAATTCAATGTAAATATGACTTGTAAAATGCATGAAATAATACGTAATAATGTATTTACAAATTACAGTTTAATATAACAACTGCCCTCAACACAGAAGCACAGAAGAATTCAAAAACACCACAGTTAATATTTTTTATAGATCTTATTGTGAACACACGAATATTTTGAAAAAATATCTTGACAAAAACGATACATATATAAATTCGGTACCCGAACTCAACACATTGCATAACGTTGTCAAGAGAGTTCTTTGAACATTTTCAAATCTTAAGGCTAATCAAAACGAGTTGAGGATACACATGCCTGGTAGTTACTATATAGGTACATGATGCATATTGTAAGTATCAGCATGATATGAATAAACCCAATGATTACATCACTTTGGATTAATTAATTGAGTCTACATGGAGAATGACATAATAAGGAACTCCGCCACGCGCTCCCTGCAGAGCCATGTGATCCAGTCTCCTGCTGAGAATGTCTAGTAAAGAGGAGTATATAACCCCTCCCTCGACCTACCTAGGCATATCAACACTTACATCGTACAGTTCACTTGTATCTCGTCGGCTCACCTTCTACCTTCAGTCATGGATGACGATGTTGCTGCGCTGGTCTGTGACAACGGCTCCGGCATGTGCAAAGCCGGTTTCGCCGGAGACGATGCTCCCAGAGCTGTCTTCCCCTCCATCGTCGGCCGTCCCAGACATCAGGTAAGTAAATTGATTGAGCTGATGGAATGGAGAATGAAAGCGATCCAGCAAAATATTTCTTAATCCATGTTTGACTACATAACTTAACCTGCCGTAAATATGTATTCCACATTTTCCAACAAATTAATGTAATGTTCGGTGCTGACTCATCGGATACGGGACACAACCTAATGCCAGCTGCAAATGGTTTCCTTTGCGCACGTGCATGTATTTCAATTTTCCCAGACGTCAATGCAATTGACAACTCATGCGGGGTTCATTGCGAGTGCTAGTCATATCCTTTACTTGTATTTTCATCCGCCAAATAAACAATCCGGTGAAAACCAAACTTTCTTGATTTGTGTTCCCTCCGCGATCCGTAGCAAAGTGAATAAAGGAGGGTTGTATTTTCGAATCCAGACTCTCGTTCTTCCAAAACTTTTTTTCCCGAAATTAAGAGGTTTTAGATTTGTCATTCTTGAAGTAATTGTGTGGACTGCAACATTATGCAAAACTATAAAAGCTTACATCCTAATGACTGGGATAGTTAATGAGCAGTTGATTCTTAAAGACGCATTGATTGTTAGCAATTGTAAGTAAGATCATCACGAAAGAATATGTACATATCATTAATTCTACTTCAAGGTTCATATGTTAATTCCATACATATCTCTTGTTTAGTACGTCATATCTGATTACTTTAACTACTGTAACCTAATGAATGTTTCCTTTGTTGGTTTCCAGGGTGTGATGGTCGGTATGGGTCAGAAGGACAGCTATGTGGGTGATGAGGCTCAGTCCAAGAGAGGTATCCTCACCCTCAAATACCCAATCGAGCACGGCATCGTCACCAACTGGGATGATATGGAGAAGATCTGGCATCACACCTTCTACAACGAGCTCCGTGTGGCCCCAGAGGAACACCCCGTCCTCCTGACAGAGGCTCCCCTCAACCCAAAGGCTAACCGTGAAAAGATGACCCAGATCATGTTCGAGACCTTCAACTCTCCCGCTATGTATGTGGCCATCCAGGCTGTTCTCTCCCTCTATGCCTCTGGTCGTACAACCGGTGTCGTTCTCGACTCCGGTGATGGGGTCACCCACGATGTCCCCATCTATGAAGGTTATGCTCTTCCCCACGCCATCATGAGGTTGGATCTTGCCGGACGTGACCTCACTGATTACCTGATGAAGATCCTCACAGAGCGTGGTTACTCATTCACCACCACAGCTGAGAGAGAAATCGTCAGAGACATCAAGGAGAAGCTCAACTACATCGCCCTCGACTTCGAGCAGGAAATGGCCACAGCATCTACATCTTCCTCCCTGGAGAAGAGCTACGAGTTGCCCGACGGTCAGGTCATCACCATCGGTAACGAGAGATTCCGTTGTCCCGAGGCCCTCTTCCAACCATCCTTCCTGGGTATGGAATGTGCTGGTATCCACGAGACCACATTCAACTCTATCATGAAGTGTGATGTTGATATCCGTAAAGACTTGTATGCCAACACTGTTCTGTCAGGAGGTACCACCATGTTCCCAGGTATCGCCGACAGGATGCAGAAGGAAATCACAGCTCTTGCTCCCAGCACAATGAAGATCAAGATCATCGCTCCACCAGAGAGGAAATATTCTGTCTGGATCGGTGGTTCCATCTTGGCTTCTCTGTCCACCTTCCAACAGATGTGGATCAGCAAACAGGAATATGACGAGTCCGGCCCATCCATTGTCCACAGGAAGTGCTTCTAAATCTTTGTTATACGTTCTGAGATGGCACTAGCTGAGACTGATGACTATAGGAGACATATTAACCGTTTCAAATTACTTCCTTGTTACATGTAGTGTACCTAGAATAAAGATTCATATTCTTGTTTCATATATGTAATTCCTTTTTATAGTTTCGCTTTTTATAGGCTATTTGTTATTTGCAAATATAGAGAAAAGGGATGCCTAAATATTGTGTGACAAACAACAAGAAAAGCCTTTAAAAAGGCATGGTTGATGCCACAGATGAAGGTTGTGATTAGTCGACCAAATTGGGTGATAAGTGAACAGTAACAACACTGGGTACAAGCACTAATATTAGCACGAGTATTGATCAATCAATGAAACTTAATTTCACAAAATTAATTTTTATCAACATGAGTTTATGGAAGGTTTTTTTTTACTTTTATCAACGAGTGTTGGTTTATTTTATATCAAAAGAGACGAGGGCGATATTCTATTTATTATCCAAAGTCACTCTTTTTCACACCTCAGAGCAAAATATTACATCTCTTAACACAACTATACTAGATTTTCAAGACAGTGGGACAGCGTTGACAATGACAGGATTTTGTGCAAAATATACTGCCAAAACGACATCTCGTAGGCGCCATCGCTTGATCTCTCAGAAGCCATATGTTTGTTAATTATTAACAGGAGTATTACAGATACTAAAAAACAAAATACTCTCCGATCATCTGACGAGATTCGATCCCGGATCCTTATGATCCGAAGTCGAAAGCGTTATCCACTGAGTAAGCAGGCCTGACAGTTAAAGTTTGGAATCAACGATATATGTCATATTCTAAAAATAGCACGCGTCATTTTCAGTAGCTCTGGTGATAAATACATGTTTTCAACGTAATCATTTAGTGACATCGTTAAGTATAACTTGTCACGTGGTAATAAATGCTTCACCTATTAGTAAACATTAGTCTTATTTCAGTGTCACCAGCGTACTTACAGAAACATTCCTTTTAATTCGCCAGGCGAGCCAAATTAGCGAAATTAAATATCGTGGGTTATAAAAAAAGTGGATTTTGTGATTATTGAATGCAAAATAATGCTCTTATCTAGAACAAATGTAGAATCTTCTTCATATGAATTTGTTTTTGATTGACTCTGTTAACATTTATCAGCGTCTTGAATATGAAATATCATTACTCTTTTAATATAACATTTAAAGTGAAATCATATTCCACAGTTTAATGTGCCAAATATTTTGTATTACCCACATGGTGACGTAATGCATTTTTTGCTACAACTCTGTTCATTGGTCATTTGATTTGGATACAGCACATGTAATTGGCGCGGCTTCCCTTTGAAAATATCAACAGTAATATAAGGTTGATGCCTTTATTAATTTATCAATTTTGGTATAACAATGACGCGCGTCAATCGGTACGAATTTTTAAAAACTTATCTAAAGCAGAATAACAGTAACGAGATGATACTGATTGGTTGTATAACTGGGATTGAAGTCCGTTGGACGTGTGAATTAAGCTTCTGTCAATACAAATTATGATTATAAGATTTTCATTAAAAAAAACCATATAATTAATTGCAATTTCGGAATGAATATGTGAATTGTTTTGGAATTTATATAATTAATTCTGGCATCTTCATTATTTCCGAGCCAAAGCAATATGAGCTGAAAATCGTGGAGAATACTTATTATCCTCAGCTAAATGCAAATTATCAAAATTAAAATGTAAAAAAAACCCCATAAGATTGAAGATACATATTTAAAACATCATCTGACTTTATTGAATCTATCAAGGGGGGCCAACATCGTAAATGGCATAAATGATATAAAAGGCTCAAAGTCGTCGTGTCATGCATATTATTTATTGACACATGGTTAAAGTTACAGAATCCTTTGAGTTGAAAAAAAATGCTTAAATTGGTTATTGAAGTACGTAACACAATTCATAAAATAGTTAATTTCTCAAGCTTACTTAATTTTCAACCGAGGTTGTTGTTTGCATTTAGCCGATACTAAAATATAGATGACAAATAAATAAACAATTAGGACTATTAGAAACAGGTAAATTGATCATCAGTGACATACTTAATTAAATGCGTAGTATGATTTATGCCATTAGATGAAAGCAAAAGGCTGAGTGTCATTTTTTTTAGCAATTAGCAATTAATCCAATTTGATGTTGTTATTTTTTTAGAATGTCAATATTAGCATATCAAATGACTAACAAACATGAGACTAGAATGAGATGAATTACCAATAATTGCGTTCTCCAACTGTGAAGTTATCCAACATTTTTGGATGGAATATAAAATGTCCCTTTTATGTATTCGTCAGTCTGCAAATATGTAAAATTAATTGTATATCATTTAATATCATATTCTAAAAGTTTGGTTCTAGTCGACATTATCTCAAATTGAAAAAGCAAACATGTTAAAAGTACACATCAATTAACTTTGAAGCTAATTATTTCCACTTGACTTAGGAGATAACTCCATTCTGTTTTTCATTTTGGGGTTGTATGTGCATTCTTTACCCCTAAATATAATTTCAAACTGAGCTTGCGGAAAAACAGAATGGATATATCTCCATTCTAACATGACTAATTAGTGAACAAGCGAGGAACTATTTTGACTCGCGCAACATTGATGTGATAAGGTTAAACCAGTGCAGACCGGTTCAACTCGCAAAACCACGGCACAGTCCAACTTTATAAAGAACACTCTACAATCAAACTTGACATAACATACACCAAAATATATTTAGACACAACTCATAGTTATTTCATTGAGCACAGTATGAATAGAAGACAGATTTTCAATGTTGTCAGAGTTTTGAAGTTAATACATTTGTTGACTCATCACCCCCACATGACCGACAAGGACCGACCCAACATCAAGGGACATCACTCTTAAAGTAGTTGTTCACTACAATATATTGAACAGTTTGAAACTCGGCATTTCGTGTCATGGTTGAGGACACTGTGCCAGGAAATATGATCACTTGTGAATTAGAGTGTGGGGCCAAGGCAGCATTCTACAAAATTCTACAAAGAAGAAAGATTTAAAGTCGCTTCTGTTCATTTGACGAATCGCTGTCCAGAATATTGATTTCGTGATGTTACATTTCGCAAAGCAGTACTTACTTATAAATGAAAAAAGGATAAAGATGGTGCAATTTCATTAAAAATTATAGCTTTCGCTCGTGATTAAATCTTAACATTTGAACATATCTCGTTGAAATATTTTAAATATTCAACACTCACATGTTTTGTAATAAAGTGAGAAAGTGAGAAATATATTTGATGGACACGCAGTGATAGAGTGGCTCGCGGCTAAATTTATTTCAAATACCAAGGAGTAATATCCCGCCACAGACGAGTGTTCATTTTTGTTGTTGGAAGTTCAATGTAGAATGGAGATAAACCAAGTGTGTTTGAAAGTCGGAGACATATTATACTGGATTGATAGCCAGTGACTTCTATCCTGAGCGTTCGGTTTCAATTTCAGATTTACTAGCTTAAGTTCCAGTATAACATGTCTCTGATTTTCAAACGCACTAGGTTTTTCTCCTAAATAAAACAATTGGTTTCAGCGATTTGTTCAACTTTTATTCATAAAAGTGCAAAATGGTTCATTTCAACAAATCTAAATACAACCGGTTTCAGAACCAGATTTAGAAGCACTTCCTGTGGACGATGGATGGGCCGGACTCGTCGTATTCCTGTTTGCTGATCCACATCTGTTGGAAGGTGGACAGAGAAGCCAAGATAGAACCACCGATCCAGACAGAGTATTTCCTCTCTGGTGGAGCGATAATCTTGATCTTCATTGTGCTGGGAGCAAGAGCTGTGATCTCCTTCTGCATCCTGTCGGCGATACCAGGGAACATGGTGGTACCCCCTGACAGAACAGTGTTGGCATACAAGTCTTTACGGATATCAACATCACACTTCATGATGGAGTTGAATGTGGTCTCGTGGATACCAGCACATTCCATACCCAGGAAGGATGGCTGGAAGAGGGCCTCGGGACAACGGAATCTCTCGTTGCCGATGGTGATGACCTGACCGTCGGGCAACTCGTAGCTCTTCTCCAGGGAGGAAGATGTAGATGCTGTGGCCATTTCCTGCTCGAAGTCGAGGGCGATGTAGTTGAGCTTCTCCTTGATGTCTCTGACGATTTCTCTCTCAGCTGTGGTGGTGAATGAGTAACCACGCTCTGTGAGGATCTTCATGAGGTAATCAGTGAGATCACGTCCGGCAAGATCCAACCTCATGATGGCGTGGGGAAGAGCATAACCTTCATAGATGGGAACATCGTGGGTGACACCATCACCGGAGTCGAGAACGACACCGGTGGTACGACCAGAGGCGTAGAGGGAGAGAACAGCCTGGATGGCCACATACATAGCGGGAGAGTTGAAGGTTTCGAACATGATCTGGGTCATCTTTTCACGGTTAGCCTTGGGGTTGAGGGGAGCCTCTGTCAGGAGGACGGGGTGTTCCTCTGGGGCCACTCGGAGCTCGTTGTAGAAGGTGTGATGCCAGATCTTCTCCATATCATCCCAGTTGGTGACGATGCCGTGCTCGATGGGGTACTTGAGGGTGAGAATACCTCTCTTGGACTGAGCCTCATCACCCACATAGCTGTCCTTCTGACCCATACCAACCATCACGCCCTAAAACAAACGATAGAGACAGTAATAAAACAACATGTATCGCAAGTATACGTTATGCATTTTCAATAACAAATATCATAGTTTGGTAATCATTTAGTTTGTTTATTATTGAAAATTCAATGAAAAATATTTAATTATAGACAATAAACTGCGTCTTTTTTTACTAAAATCAAATACCTGATGTCTGGGACGGCCGACGATGGAGGGGAATACAGCTCTGGGAGCATCGTCTCCGGCGAAACCGGCTTTGCACATGCCGGAGCCGTTGTCACAGACCAGAGCAGCAACATCATCATCCATGACTGTAGATCTGTAGAAGCTGAACAAACGAGACGAAAGTGAACTGTGAGGTAGAAGTGTTGACTGGAGACGGACCGGGGAGGTTTATATACACCAAACCGTCTACATTATACAGTCACGTGACCATTTCCAGGAAGAAGGCCAGCAGGAGATATGAACACATGGTTGTGTTAGGAAGCACGTGTATGACCAGCACGTGTATATCCCGTTGCGCTGGTCCCATGCGGTTCACCGGTACAATTCCATATAGTTACTCATTAGCCTTATGTAAGAAAAGGAAATCGTATAATGAATGAATGTATCTCTTGGCATGTGTTCCGAGTGTTAGTTGATGTTAAGCAAATTGAATACTGATTTTATCTTAGTTTTATTGGTTGTGATTTCGCAATTATAGTTGAATTATCATTCATGCAGAAACACGATTTGCGCATGAACATAATAAATTAACTCGTAACTTTGAATTCAAGTGTAATTATTTGCAATTTTTAAGTTTTAAAGGTAGTCATATGTTTTTGAAAATTTGTGTTATATTGTTTTTAAAATATTTTCTTTTGGCTTAAAGATACCTTAATTTGATGGTGATTATTTACAAACACAAAAAATAAAATAAAATATCGCCAACGTCTTTTTTATATGCATAACTTGGTAAAACTCGGGGAAGCTATAGTAATGTTATAGGTTCCAGCAATGTTGTTCTGATAAATTCTTTTGAATAACTGGCCTGAAGTTTTCACATACTTTTCTGTATGTATCAACATTAACAGAACGAAATCATGTAACATATTACAAAAATTATTTTAAAAAGTCACTAAGTGTATTTCATGACATTGATCTTGATTTAATATAGACATTAAAAATAACTTTATAAAATTACTTGATTCAAATTATTTTCGATGAATTGTATTGGCAAAACTTGTTTGTTTTATTCATTCAATATTTCGAAAAACTAAAATCGACTTTTATTTGTCAATATTTACTCATCAATTTTTAGATTGTGAATGTTAAATGACAACATCTGATACAACTGTGATTGGTTGTTTACAGAGATGACAGACAATGAAAACATGCTGTCGCTATCAATACACAACTCAATACTATACTCAATTTGTATCACTTCCCGTTAACTTTGAAAAAAAAAGGACAGACTATATTTCACAAAATGATTATTCGTTCCTAATTAAGTTAATACAGAGGCAATGTCACAACGGGGGACCTAAACCTACGGACATTTGTGTCATGTAATCATGCTGCGATTCTGCCTTAAAGAGTCACGTGATTGGTAATCTGAGAAGTATCTGGGGTGTATATAAACCTCCCCGATCCCTATCAAGTCATATCAACTTCCATCCTTCCATCTTACAGTTAAACTTGTTAGTTCAGCTTCTATCTACAGTCATGGATGATGATGTTGCTGCTCTGGTCTGTGACAACGGCTCCGGCATGTGCAAAGCTGGTTTCGCCGGAGACGATGCTCCCAGAGCTGTCTTCCCTTCCATCGTCGGCCGTCCCAGACATCAGGTTAGTTTTCTTCCACAATAATGCGTCAAATGTTTTGTAAAGTGAAAGAAACCAGTATCAAAATATTTCTGTAAAAATGCGTAATAACGAATGTAAACGATCCATAAGTTGCGACTGTACTTTTATATTGAATTATATGTTTTTATTTATTATTTACCATGAATGTATTTCAAACATAAACTTCCTTGTAATCTAAGAAAGTCATTTTCAATGCAATGTCTATCAATTGATGAACTAAAACAAATTGACATGGCTAACTTAATTATGACAAACGTTATAGCATTTATTATTCTTCAGGTAATTTTACATTTTGATTTTTTCCAGGGCGTGATGGTCGGCATGGGTCAGAAGGACAGCTATGTGGGTGATGAGGCTCAGTCTAAGAGAGGTATCCTCACCCTCAAGTACCCCATCGAGCACGGCATCGTCACTAACTGGGATGATATGGAGAAGATCTGGCATCACACCTTCTACAACGAGCTCCGAGTGGCCCCAGAGGAACACCCCGTCCTCCTGACAGAGGCTCCCCTCAACCCCAAGGCTAACCGTGAAAAGATGACCCAAATCATGTTCGAGACCTTCAACTCTCCCGCTATGTATGTGGCCATCCAGGCTGTTCTCTCCCTCTACGCCTCTGGTCGTACCACTGGTGTCGTTCTCGACTCCGGTGATGGTGTCACCCACGATGTCCCCATCTATGAAGGTTATGCTCTTCCCCACGCCATCATGAGGTTGGATCTTGCCGGACGTGACCTCACTGATTACCTGATGAAGATCCTCACAGAGCGTGGTTACTCATTCACCACCACAGCTGAGAGAGAAATCGTCAGAGACATCAAGGAGAAGCTCAACTACATCGCTCTCGACTTCGAGCAGGAAATGGCCACAGCATCGACATCTTCCTCCCTGGAGAAGAGCTACGAGTTGCCCGACGGTCAGGTCATCACCATCGGTAACGAGAGATTCCGTTGTCCCGAGGCCCTCTTCCAGCCATCCTTCCTGGGTATGGAATGCGCTGGTATCCACGAGACCACATTCAACTCTATCATGAAGTGCGATGTTGATATCCGTAAAGACTTGTATGCCAACACTGTTCTGTCAGGAGGTACCACCATGTTCCCTGGTATCGCCGACAGGATGCAGAAGGAGATCACAGCTCTTGCTCCCAGCACAATGAAGATCAAGATCATCGCTCCCCCAGAGAGGAAATACTCTGTCTGGATCGGTGGTTCCATCTTGGCTTCTCTGTCCACCTTCCAACAGATGTGGATCAGCAAACAGGAATACGATGAGTCCGGCCCATCCATCGTCCACAGGAAGTGCTTCTAAATGTTTATTATAATTCTTTAATGAGACTAGCGTCTATGATGAATCAATTCTTAAACTTTTAAATTATCCAGCTCTCTTCAGATATGGTTAAATGAAACACATTGCACTTGAATGAATAAATGTGGAAAAGACAACAAGCTTTCGAATATCGTTTTATTCTTAGAGAATGCTTTTAACATTTCGCTTCCTCTACTTTAACTTTTTTATTTGTATTGATATATTTGGATTTATCTCATTAGTTTTGGGCATTTCGAGACGTCATGGTTTTATGTTAACCTTATACACCAATGTATGCGTAAATTTCGGTTTCCTCTGCACCTCTGATAAATACATTAATGTTTGGTGTGGCGAAAAAAAAAAATCTTTAAAATTATATTGATGTGTCAAGATATTCAGATCTGTATCTGTAAATTGTCAGAAATATTCTTCTATCTGTGTCAATGTATATCAAAATTTAATGGTTTATTGTCATCCCAAAATCAACAACTATCTCTGAATACTGCAAAAACTCTTTTATGCATTTGAAAAACGAAAAATCCTCTTGTCATATGGGAGATATTATGTTTCTGTTAAAAGATTGTACAACATTTTCTGTCTCCACCAATGAGGTGTCTTTCGAACGAATAGGCCTGTGGCCTCACAGTATGGAAATAAAAGATTTGAAATATTTTTGGGAATCATTTTGAGATGCTTATATAAGGCATACGCAACAATATTAAGCATACATTACATGTATGTATGAAAAAGTATACGGATAAGTTATTGAAAGGTTGGCTTCAAACGTATCGGTTGGCAAACTATTTTGATGACGCGAAGAAGGAAATTAAGCCTAATAAGCCTGGGATAATTTTCAAAGAGGGTTTTAGAAGTGTTCTTGGCTGTTTGAGTATCTCATTAAGTCAACATATTACCCATTTGGAATTGAAAAAGGAATATTACTCTAAATGATTAGAATTGTTCTTAATATTTTCCGAACAATTTTAAAATGAAGCAACGCACAATTGAAAAGAATAGAGGGAAACGAAACAATTCTGATCATATTTGAAGAATTTTTATCATTTATTTAACTTATCAAGTAAGAAAACTTAAAAGGAGCAGTAGCACATTTTTGGGGCGGAATAAAAAGGGTTTCAGTAAAAAAGAAATGAAAATAATGGTTCCAATTGAAACACGATGTTTTTAAGCTAAATGAAGCAGTAATGAATTAAATACATAATGTAAAGTTCAGCAATGCGATTCCGTTTTCTTACACACAATGTACAAAATGACCGGCAATGGACTGTATGAATCTTTATAAAATGTTCTCTGACTATAAATGACTATAAATGATGAGCGAACAAAAAAAGTTTCAAAAACGTGCTTCTGCTCCTTTAAATGCATGATTTTAACAAAGGTATTCAAGTTGAAAGGAGTAGACGTTTACGGTCATGTGGCATTCTGTTCATTTGAGGAAAATACTATACTTCGAAGATAGGTTTACAAATAATGCCAAATAAAGTAATGAAATGGAGTAGCAAAATATTGTAAATATAGACATATGCAAAATAATCTAGATCATATATAGCAATATTAATGGAAGAATTTCTGACAGTAATAAGTCTGGTTCGGAATATGTATTCCGCTGCGATTCTTATGACATACAAGATTTAGAATATCAAACACTTTGGATCATAATTTACTTCTTATCAATCTGACGTTTTTATACGGTCATATACATATTCCTCTTATTTATATATATATAATGACTTATTATAAGAACCTTGATTTGTGATTGGTGCCTCACTGCATTGTAATTACATCAACCCGTCATAGAAACTCTTTTGAATCGGAATCATATGTCACTACAGGCAAGCAGTTTATTATAAACGGTATGAAATTTCGTTAAAAGTAACAAAAATC
This sequence comes from Steromphala cineraria, assembly GCA_916613615.1. Lineage (NCBI taxonomy): Eukaryota > Metazoa > Mollusca > Gastropoda > Trochida > Trochidae > Steromphala > Steromphala cineraria. Next base: position 69,776,043 of record OU744722.1, on the reverse strand, counting down.
AGTTAATCTTAATATTTCATAATAGTTATATTTTAGTTTCTTGATTTTAGCACATTCGTCGACAATATGAAGTTAATAGGGGACATGTTACAGCGTAAAACACAGGAGTGAATATCAACAGATTTAGTTGTGTCAAATCATCATACTCGCTCAAGTCAACAATTTTAAGATTTCTAAGGTCATTATATATTTTAACACTTTTCAGTTATTTTATTGAGTAGGTTTGATATGGTAAATCATATTACAATACAAGTGAAAGTAATACGTCTATCAAATCTAATTTATTTAATACTTACTTAATTATAATTTCATTTCCACTTAAGAAGAAGGTTCGATGCGAATTTTCGGGAAATTATATGTATGCATATGTTATCGTGCAGGAAAGACATGGGAGACAGTACAGACCCAACCAATTTCGATAGTCCATAACCTAATTAGTACAGTAAGTAACCGGAATTTTTTAAATCTACTTAAAAAATAACACAGGATAAATACAAACTTAAATATCGTTATCGTGCAATGTTTTTCTTCAGTTGAATCGTTAAAGCTATTGTTTACAAAATAGACGTACAAAAACAACAAAACTTTAATCTCCTCGACATATAGACTTGCCTGGCGTTTGTCAAGACTATAAACAGTGACAGCTAATTTGGGAAAACAATTACTGAGGGAACAGGAGGACAGTCTACTGAGCTCCCAAGCTAGGAAGCTGTTTAGTTAGGCTCGCTGAACGTTGGAAGGCGCGATTTGAATCAGTCACCACTGGGTCAGAATGCAGGTATGACGTGATTAATTTGTCTTCGTCTTAATTAAGAATCTTTTAGCCACATCATTTTAATGTTTATATGATTAAGTATAGTTGTGATTACTCTTCTTCATTCGCTCCATTTCATAGAACAATTTATCCGAATAATGACTCTCACATAGGTTCAGTAAAGTTGACTCATTTATCTAAAGCTCAAACGCTCAAACCCTCTAATATTGTATTGAAAACGTGGTTACTATGAATGAAACGTAAGCAATTTGGAACTTCGTTTGCAGATTCATTAAGCATTCATCCATTTTAATCCATTTTGAAAAATACGATTGAAAATATCTTGAGGTTCTTGAGGAGGCTTCGCTTATAATATACTAATTGGTAAAGATTTACAGGAAGAACCTAATTATTGTTAGAGAGATTTTTAAAAAGGTTAACTATTTTTGTCTCAACTGATATAAATGAATGATAGGGAAACAATTCACAAACACGACCAATGATGATACTTTCACCATATCTTCACTTTATTCTACAGGGGGCATCTGACTCGGTTGTCCAAGGGTTGCTGTTGTGGGGGGACGTACACCTTGTTGTTGGAGATACGTCTGTTCGAGGTGTCCAATCCCACGTCAGCTTTCCCCGCTATTAGCTTATGGGTGAACAGCTGACGGCATCTTTTCTTGGACGTCTCCAGAACTGCTCTGCCAGGATTGGTTTAACAAGGTTTTCCACCCTTGTTGATAGAAAGGGGCCATGCTTTTCATGGTGGATAGGGACCACACAGTCCCCAGTGTGGATGCACCAGTTTAGAATGTAGGGTACACCTCAGTAGGTTTAGTTAAGGAATAGGTTCCCACTCCCCTCAGATATTTTTCGACTCCTGGTTGCTAGCTTCACATACATGCACCCGGACATGGTGGACAACAGAAGTCAAAGGTGGGATGCCAGGCCATAGGAAGACCGATGGGTACGATGGGCCAGAGGGAGACCAAGGGGTATGTAAGGCCAGAGGAAGACCCAAGAGGGCAATGTAATAAGCAGCAGCCGAGGGAGGTATGAACCATTTCTATCTTTCATTCCATTTAACACAAATTATAGTTGTAAATAATGCTTAAGAAACACATGAAACCCTGATTTATTTATTCATAATCATCATATTAACAGGATTAACGTTGAATTATTAAATTCATTTCTTAATTCAATCTAAAAAAAATCTATTTTCCAGGACCGGAAGAAGATCCAGACGGATGCTGGGCCAAAGAGACGAGGGGGATGCCAGGCTATAGGAAGACCCAAGAGGGCGATGTTGTATGCTGCTACCGAGGGGGTAGGAAACATTTATTTTGCATACCATTTAACATAAATCAGGCGCTTTTGAATATCATTTAACATAATTCATATAGTTTAAAAACTGCTGAGAGAAATCTAAGCACAACGAAGGACTGTTTTATTTATTCATAGACACTAGTTTATCAAGATCCAAGTTGAATTCAATCAAGCAATCTTTATATCATGATCAGTACTTATAATGCCTCAGGCCTGTGGTACATTCACATGTAGTTCACATTATGTTTTTTGCTTGTAAAACAATTTTTTCCCTAGATTACATTGCATAATATATGTTCATTGCAAGGTTCTGAAGTAACTGAGTATTGCTATTTGTTAACAATGAAAATAGTTTTATACTATCTCGGTAACTAAAATAGTATGATTAAGATATTTTGTCCGTAGATTTTTATATACAGGACAGATTTATAGGACATGCAGCTCATCTACATCATTCATATTACAAACTTTACATATTCTGTGTTTTCTTACAACACTCGTATATCTGCCAGTTTCAACCAACAATTCATGAGATGAACAACGAAATCAGGATAAAGCAATACGAAACATTTTTATATCAACTTTTGAAAGATAGCTTTCCAAACATATTTCAGCTTTCCATTCACTATAATAAAGTCATTTAGTTGACAACGACATGTATTCTCTCCAGGATTGTAGATATATATCTTTGATTCTTTGCGTGATTGACATTATAAATTCTGGTTGTGAATTAGCAATTTGGTTGTGCCAAATATAACCATGACCTTTTTAGTTTGGAAGCTCTCTTATGTCAGTCACCCAATTCCGTTTGCCGTTTTCATCTTACAGTTTCATAATATAATTTTTTTAGAGAATCTGTGTGATGGCATATTTAATGATTTTATTCAATACGTAATTGTTCTAATTGAAGAATAAATGAATAATGGAAATCTGCCTAATTCTCCGTATACCATTGTACTACATGGGTTTGATTTCACACTTAGAAACGTTTTGCATGCATATAAATAATAATATATAAATGATTTAATCAATATTTTCATAATGTTTTAGGCCCCATATCTCAGATCCATAAAGAAGTATCGGTCTTATCTTCATGTCAAATGTTTAAAAAAAGATATAATTGGACATCTCACCTAAAAGTCGCATCTTATACCTAAATACCTATAAGGACTTTAAAACCTTGCGCTGACGCCTGTTTGGTATGAACAGACCAAGAGAAATGATTTGAGAAATATACACCTAGATACTTATATGCACTGGTAGTTTGAAGTCGTTCTCCTTCATAAAAGCATTTTTGTGATTTTGAAAGTTTTTTTGTTTTTCCTCTATTTGCACACAACTTCTATTGATCAGAAATGTATTTAATTCATCTGTTTGTTTCTGAAGACCGCTAATGATACTAGAAAATCATACAATGTCATCGGTGAAATGTGATAGGAATACTTGGATTGAATCTGGATGTAATTGGATTCCATTTGTACAACTGCTACATATTTGCTGGGCTAATTCATTAATGAAAATTAAAGATAAAGAGAAATGGGCTTAAGATGCAACCTTATCTAACGCCAAGTTGGCTTATATATGGTTCAAATATTTCATGTTTAATTTTCCCGAAAGCCCGCTTGTCTTCATATATTTAGTCAATCGCATCCGCCCAATAAACTAATCGAGTAAATAGCTTGCCAGATGTACTGAGAATAGTAATTCCACGGTAGTTACTAGCATCGTTTTAAAAATAAAGTGATTTTAATTCGTACCAAAATGTTTTTGAATTTTGCATATTATTGTCTTTTTTCCTTTTCTTTTCTGTGATATATGTTTTCATTTTTTCAGAACAAATCTTGCTATATTTGTTTCTAGCTTTATGATAGTTTTCTAAGGAATCTTCAGATTTATATTTTCGGAACAAATTCTTTGCTTTTTAAATTGTTCACATTCTCTATCAAACCACTTGTTGGAATACATGCGTGCTGAAGCAATACATATCGGCTTTTTCATATCTGATTCAGATAGACATAATGCTTCTACAATAAATCTACACTTTGGTTAATAATAGTGAAAACTACATCGACAAATTTGTCAGGCAACCCTTGGCATTGTCAGATAATAAGTTATTTCGAAATCAAGAGACACAAGTTGAATTATTAACCTGTTTACGTTAACAATTGAGTTAATGTTATTGATCTAAAACGCATTGTTAAATCAACCTTACCAAAGAAATATCTTTTTCAGAACCGGAAGAAAACCCAGACGGATGTCGGGTCAGACGAAGGCCAAGGGGAATGCCAAGCCAGAGGAAGACCCAAGAGGGCGATGTAAGAAGTGGCGACCGAGGGAGGTATGAACCATATCTATTTTGAATATCTTTAAACGTAAGCTATAGTTTTAAAACTGCTGAAAGAAACATAAAACACACATGAAACACTGATTTATTTTATTCATAGATATAATATTACCAAGATTAAAGTTGAATTATTAACTTATTTTTTAAAAAAATTTTTTTTAATTTGTGTATCTCCATTCAATGCAAGATAATTCACATAATCAATACAATACATAACAATCATTGCATACACAAAACGTTATTTTAAGAAGCAAAGATGTGAACAGATAGGTACATGGAATATAGTTATAAATATGTAAAACGGTATCAAAATAGGTTGTGTCAGACTGACCAGAATTTTAGAAAGCTTTCATATTTGCAGTTGGAATAGGCACTAACGCGGTCAACGTAATATGCTGTCATAACATCTTTTGTTACATTGGTAAAATTTGGTATCTTTTCCTGCAGTTTCATTTTGAATATATTGTTTTTAAGAACAGTAAATATTAAATTAATGACACAGTTTCTCTTTTCACAGAAACCTAAAATAGTGTTTTTCTTCGAAAATGTAATGTTAGTTTCTGTTTTATCAAAAATGTATTCTACACGTTTTTGTCAGATAGGTTTGATGAGGTAACATTCACAAAATAAATGCAAAATCGATTCCTTTTCGGATTGGCAGAAAGTACAGGCATTAGTATCTTTGTATTTCATTTTTAACAGGAAATAATTTGTTGGCATAAACATATGTATTATGCTGTATTGGAACCAAGAATGTTTTGCACTGTTGTAAGACTTAAATGTCATTTTTTCTATCATTTCCCATGTTTTCTCATCAGTGGTTCATTTAATTCTTAATGCAATTTTCCTCGATATTTTAACGTTTTTGATTTTTCTCGGTTGTGAGATTTCTCTACAACCCCTTGGTTCTCCAACTATGTTTTGTAGTAGATATGGTAAGATTGACAGTTGAATTTTCCTTTTAAGGTGCACATAGTAATATTTGATAGATTCGATTTTTCTTTGATATTTTAGAAAAATAGTTTTGCATTCAAATATTTTTCTTATATTTTTAACATCTAGAACATTACCATTAACATCAAACAAATCATTGTTACTTGAGTAATGCTTATAGTTGACCATGAAGGTTGTGATAAAACATCTGTCGCATTTTTGTCATTTTCTGATTTTTTGGTTATAAATTTACCCCATCACTTAAAAGTGTCTTTCCAAAAAGGGTTTGTTTGTGGTTTTATGACTGTTTTAAGTATGTGTTTTTGTTCGCATGTCTGTATAAAGATGTCAATGTCGCATTGCATATTTGTTTGTGTCAATTTCTCTATTTTTGAGTCAGAGTTGGCTATTCTTTTCATCCATGATTTTGTGTGTAATCGAATGAGATTTGTTATATTTGGGATTCGTATCCCCCTGTGTTTATAGTTCTTAGTAGTGATATCTCGGCTCACTTTGTCAGGTTTATTTTTCCATATAAACTTAACACACAGCTGTTCTATTTCTTTCATAATTTGATCATTTGGGTTTGGTAAAGAAGCAAGCAAGTGAATAAGTTGTGATAAAAGGTTTTTTAATACAATATTTCTACCTAAAGGGGTAAGACTTCTTACTAGCCACTGATTTATTGATATTTTTAGAGTCTTGAGTTTATCTTTGTAGTTTCGTTCTATCATTTCTGCAAGATTATGGAGTAAATATAACAGCTAACAGTGTAAACGAGTCATTCTTTCACATAAGATTCCAGTTTGTACAAAGTTTTCGTTTTGAGTTCTTTTCTGAACCTATCCATTAAACCTATGTTTTATCTACGTTGATATTTAAACCCGAGAGGGTGGAACATTGGCTAAGAGTTTTCATAGTGGCCTTTAAGCATTTTTCGGTTCAGTATAAGTGAAGTGTCATTAGCATATTGGGAATTAAGGTATTCAGTGTCTCCTATGGTTATTCCTTTAATTTTATCATTATTTCGTACCATTATGGCCAAGATTTCTGCGCACAAAAGAAATATATATGGGGAAATGGGATCACCGTGTCTACATCCTCGAGAGATGTCAAAATAATTTGAAAGGAAACCATTTACTTTTACACATGATTAAATGTTGTTATTAAATGTCTCTATATATCAACCTCGTAATAGATGTTCCAAAGTTAAAGAAAATGAGAACTTAATGAATGAAATTCCAATCGACAGAATCGAATGCTTTTCGAAATCAATAAGAAGTAGAATTCCAGCTTTATTCATATATTCGGTGTAGTCAATGTCATAAATAAGGCGAGTACATTCACCAATATATCTTTTCGACATAAATCCCTTTTGATCTTTATATTCAGACATTTTCCAACACCTGGTTGCCAAATTCACAAAATTACAACTGGACATGGTGCTCGGTCCCAGAAGAGGACGAAGGTGTGTTCAGGTTCTGTGCCAGAGGACGTTGAAAGAGAGTGCTGTGCCAGAGGGCGACCAAAAAGGGTGTCTTGGGAGAGGGCGACCAAAGAGGGTGTCTTGGGAGAGGACGATGAAAGGGGGTGTTGTGCCAGAGGACTAGGAAAGAGGGTGCTGTGCCGAAGGACTAGGAAAGAGGGTGCTGTGCCGGAGAACGACCAAAGAGGGTGTCTTGGGAGAGGACGATGAAAGAAGGTGCAGTGCCAAAGGATGTTTAAAGAGGGTGCTGTGCCAGGAGACGACATAAGAGCGTGTCTTGAGAGAAGAACGACCAAAGACGATGCTGTGCCGAAGGACGGTCAAAGAGGGTGTCTTGGGAGAGGACGACCAAAGAGAGTGTCTTAGGAGAGTACGACGAAAGAGGGTGCTGTGCCAGATGCTTAGCAAAGAGGGTGATATTCCATGGAAAAAACCGAAAAAGTAGGAATCATATGTTTTCTCCACATAACAGTTTATGTGAAATGCTCAAAACAATCACTTTGAATATCTAGGAATTAGATCTTTGAAAAGTCAAAACCTGAATTATACATTTAAAGACTAAATTTCCAATTTCTCCTTTTTTGGATCAGTCGCAAAATCTAAGCTGAACTTGGCACATCCTAATGAAAACTTGAATTAAATAAATTTTACATTTCTGCAATTTTGGGTATCATCAGGTCCATCGAGACTAAAGAAAAACACCCCGTAGTATGATTAATATGATTTCAATCATTTCAAAGTCCTTTTAATATTTTTATCCCTTTTAAAGGTTTTCACTTCTCATTTTGAGTGTGGCTTGAAAATTAATTTATTCCTTTCATTGCCCCCCCCCCCCTCCCCCTTTCTTAATATTGCCTTTATCTTCTTTCCCTCTGACTTAGCAGGATTCATTATTGTTAAACTCCATTCAAAAACATTCTTTAAAATCGTTTCCATTAGGATTGATTAACAGTGTACATGATAAAGAAGGACGAAAGTGTTTATAAAAACATTCATCAATTGTAAAAACATCGATTTACATTTGGAGAATGTACATCTTGCCTTTGCCAAGTAGTCAGTACATATCGATAATGATTCGGCAGGGTACAAGTCATGTAATTCTCATTAAAAATTCAAAGTTTCACAAATTACCTTTTTGGTTAATTTTCAAAATTGCTCCAACAAAACTCTAAAAAAACGTGTAAAAAGGACACATGAAATCAAAGCCATTGTTTCTTAATTAAACTTCTTTATTTCCATTTTATTTTTTTAACTGACTAGTAATCAATTTTAAATGACGCTTTTCGTCTCTTTAAGCTAATCTTTCATCCAAAGAAATCCCTCCATATCGACTTGGCTCACTCAAGTGATGGTGCCGATAGGTTTATAATAGATGATTTTGAAGCTGAAACAAAAATATCATTTTTTTAATCTCTGTAAGCTTGCTCATTAATTTTTGATTGATTAGGTCTAAGTTGAAATTGCTTCTCTCCCAAATTGAAAACATCAAAATCATTCATAAATTACCCTTGATTATATCATATCTAAACATCAACTAATATTGAATATACCACTTCTCAAGTTTTCAACAAAAAACAATTTTTTTATTTGATTTTTTCAATTTGTCCAATAAACATCTTTTATTAGCCTTTCATTAAGACAGCGTAATACTCGGCTGTGAAAAGCTCACCTGTATAAGGGGCCATAAAACTTTTCTACGCCAAATATTTAGTAGTGCTTAGTTTTTTTAAATTGTTTTTTTTTCTTCTGTGGCATTGTTACCATATATGTAGAGATAACGAGGCTGATTTTGTTTATGACGTCACAAGAAGGGGGCGTGACCAGTCATGTATTCACTGGTCTGTGGCCAGAAAGGTCTAAGCTGCCCACCCAAAGTGGCTATCAAAAACGGCTTTCATTACCAAACTGAACATATTTGAGTAGCGACCTTAGACGCACTTCAAATATTGTAATCAGACTTTCATATATTCCAAAGAAAATAGTGAAATATGTTTGTGGTTATGTGGACTTTAGAAAATGTTTTTCAAATCCAATTTTCAGTCGGTCTTTGTAATAACATCACCCTTCTCAATTTGATAACCATTCATCAGATGAAATCCATCCATTTCATTTGTATTAACTGTGTTCTAATTCTGTTTTTGGTTCGTTTTCAAAATGATCTTTACTTAACTTGGCACACTCAAGTGGTTGTGCCGATCAGTTAATAAAAGATTGTTGTTGGTTGATCAGACTTAAATTGTAATTACTTCTCTCCCAAATTGAAAACATCAAAATCATTAATAAATTCCCTATGATTATATAATATCCTTATTTTGTTTCAAATCACTTTTTCAATAGGTCTTTGTAAGAACATCATTCTTCTCATTTTGATAATCATTCATCAGATGAAATCCATCCATATTCATTTGTAACAACTGTGTTCAAATTCTGTTTCTGGTTCGTTTTCAAAATGATCTTAAGTAAACTTGGCACACTCAAGCGGTGGTGCCAAAAAGTTCATAATGGATGATTTTAAAGCCGAAACAAAAATAATCCTACTTTTTTAATCTTTGCAAGCTTGCTAATTAAAGTTTTCACATTAAAATTTCAGCCGGTCTTTGTAATAACATAATTCTTCTCATTTTGATAATCATCAATCAGATGAAATCATTCCATTTCATTTGTAATAATTGTGTTCAAATTCTGTTTTTGGTTCGTTTCAAAATGATCTTCAGTAAACTTGGCACACTCAAGTGGTGGTGCCAAAAAGTTCATAATGGATGATTTTAAAGCCGAAACAAAAATAATCCTACTTTTTTTAATCTTCGTAAGCTTGCTCATTAATTTTTTCAAATCAAAATTTCAGCTGGTCTTTGTAATAACATAATTCTTCTCATTTTGATTATCATCCATCCATTTCATTTGTAATAACTGTGTTCAAATTCGGTTTTTGGTTCGTTTTCAAAATGATCTTCAGTAAACTTGGCACACTCGAGCGGTGGTGCCAAAAAGTTCATAATGGATGATTTTAAAGCCGAAACAAAAATAATCCTACTTTTTTAATCTTTGCAAGCTTGCCCATTAATGTTTTCACATTAAAATTTCAGCCGGTCTTTGTAATAACATAATTCTTCTCATTTTGATTATCATCCATCAGATGAAATCATTCCATTTCATTTGTAATAACTGTGTTCAAATTCTGTTTTTGGTTCGTTTTAAAAATGATCTTCAGTAAACTTGGCACACTCAAGTGGTGGTGCCAAAAAGTTCATAATGGATGATTTTAAAGTCGAAACAAAAATAATCCTACTTTTTTAATCTTTGTAAGCTTGCTTATTACTGTTTTCACATCAAAAGTTCAGCTGGTCTTTGTAATAACGTAGTTCTTCTCATTTTGATAATCATCCATCAGATGAAATCATTCCATTTCATTTGTAATAACTGTGTTCAAATTCTGTTTTTGGTTCGTTTTAAAAATTATCTTCAGTAAACTTGGCACACTCAAGTGGTGGTGCCAAAAAGTTCATAATGGATGATTTTAAAGCCGAAACAAAAATTATCCTACTTTTTTACTCTTCGTAAGCTTGCTCATTAATGTTTTCACATCAAAATTTCAGCCGGTCTTTGTAATAACATAATTCTTCTCATTTTGATTATCATCCATCCATTTCATTTGTAATAACTGTGTTCAAATTCTGTTTTTGGTTCGTTTTCAAAATGATCTTCAGTAAACTTGGCACACTCAAGTGGTGGTGCCAAAAAGTTCATAATGGATGATTTTAAAGCCGAAACAAAAATAATCCTACTTTTTTTAATCTTCGTAAGCTTGCTCATTAATGTTTTCAAATCAAAATTTCAGCCGGTCTTTGTAATAACATAATTCTTCTCATTTTGATTATCATCCATCCATTTCATTTGTAATAACTGTGTTCAAATTCGGTTTTTGGTTCGTTTTCAAAATGATCTTCAGTAAACTTGGCACACTCGAGCGGTGGTGCCAAAAAGTTCATAATGGATGATTTTAAAGCCGAAACAAAAATAATCCTACTTTTTTAATCTTTGCAAGCTTGCCCATTAATGTTTTCACATTAAAATTTCAGCCGGTCTTTGTAATAACATAATTCTTCTCATTTTGATTATCATCCATCAGATGAAATCATTCCATTTCATTTGTATTAACTGTGTTCAAATTCTGTTTTTGGTTCGTTTTCAAAATGATCTTCAGTAAACTTGGCACACTCAAGCCGTGGTGCCAAAAAGTTCATAATGGATGATTTTAAAGTCGAAACAAAAATAATCCTACTTTTTTAATCTTCGTAAGCTTGCCCATTAATGTTTTCAAATCAAAATTTCAGCCGGTCTTTGTAATAACATAATTCTTCTCATTTTGATAATCATTCAGCAGATAAAATCCATCCATTTCATTTGTAATAACTGTGTTCAAATTCTGTTTTTGGTTCGTTTTCAAAATGACCTTCAGTAAAGTTGGCACACTCAAGTGGTGGTGCCAAAAAGTTTGTAATGGATGATTTTGAAGCCGAAACAAAAATAATCCTACATTTTTCATTTTCGTAAGCTTGCTTATTAAGTTTTCGTTGAACAGGTCTAAATTGAAAGTACTTCTCCTCAAAATTGAAAATATCAAAATCGTTAATAAGTTCCCCATGGCTATATCATATCTTGAAAAATGTTTTCAAATCAAATTTTCAGTAGGTCTTTATTATTATATTATTCTTCTCAATTTGATAATCATCCGTCAGATGAAATCCGTCCATTTCATCTGTATTTATTGTGTTCAAATTCTGTTTTTGGTTCGTTTTCAAAATGATCTTTAGTAAACTTAGCACACTCAAGTGGTGGCGCCAACAAGTTTATAATAGATGATTTTGAAGCCAAAACAAAAACAATCCTACTTTTTTAATCTCTGCAAGCTTGCATATTAATGTTTTCACATAAAACTTTCAGCCGGTCTTTGTAATAACGTAATTCTTCTCATTTTGATTATCATCCATCAGATGACATCAATCCATTTCATTTGTAATAACTGTGTTCAAATTCTGTTTTTGGTTCGTTTTCAAAATGATCTTCAGTAAACTTGGCACACTCAAGTGATTGTACCAATAAGATTATAATAGATAATTTGGAGGCAAACAAAAATAATCTTACTTTTTAAATCTTTGTGAGCTTGCTCATTAAAGGTAACGTAACCACAATCATATTTATTATTTTCTTTGGAATATATGAATGTAGATTTCAATATTGTATAGTGGGTCAAAGTTCGCTTCTCAAATACGTTCAGCAGTGGTAATTAACAATTATTTAAGGCAGTATTTCAGTTGAAATAATGATGCGCCACTGTACAGTCTGTTTATTACATCACAACCGCGCAAGTTTTTTGGCCCCTAGCCCAGGTGTTTTTTTCACAGCCAATAACTACCTTGTTTTAATGTAAGGCTAATCAAAGGTGTTTATTGGATAAATTAACCAAATTCAAGCCGCTTTTTATTTTTTTGAAAAATCTTAAAACGAAAAGCGAGAAGTGATACAGTCGAGGTTAGTGTTTGTTTAATTGTTGGTTGATCAGGCCTAAATTGAAAACATCGAAGTCGTTATCAAATTACCCATGATAATATCATATTAATGTTTTCAGATTAATTTTCAGTGAGGCTTTCTAATAACATAATTTTCTTAAGCATCCATCACACGAAATTCGTCCATTTTTTTGTTTATGAAATTTATGAAATTATTTACAATTCTGAAGAATCAAAGTTTCTTTAGGTTATGGTGCTAAGAAGTTTTAAAATTAAGAATTTTCAAGCCATAAAAAAATTTAATTTGGTATTCACTTTTCATAAATCATCTCTGCATTAATCTACAGCCAAGAGAATATGGTGCAGTATTTCTTTTTGATCTACATCATAGTATACCCGGTGTAATATTTGAAGTTGATCTTCAGTACAGTAGATTTGGTGCAATATTCCTGTTTGTATAGTATAGTAGATTCAATGTAATATTTATTTCCGATCTACAGTATAGTAGATTCTATGAAATGTATCTTTTTTAATCTACAGTACAGTAGATCCTCTGAAATGTTTCTTTTTGATTTACAATATAGTAGATCCGGTAAAATATTCCTTTTTGATCTACAGTTTAGTAAATCAAGTACATTGTTTCTTTCCGATCTACAGTACAGCAGATTTGTTACAATATCTATTTTAGATGTACAGTATACTAAATCCTATCTTTTCAATCTACAGTAAAGTAGATCAAAGTTCCTTTTTAAATTACAGTAAAGTAGATCCTGTGTAATGTTTCTTTCTGATCTACAGTAGAATAGATCCTGTGTAATGTTTATTTTTGATCTACAGTGTAGAAGATCCTGTGTAATGTTTCTTTCTGACCTACAGTATAGTAGATCCTGTGAAATATTTCTTTTTGATCAACAGTATAGTAGATATTGTGTATTGTTTCTTTTTGATCTACAGTATAGTAGATCCAGTGTAATGTTTTTTCTGATCTACAGTATAGTAGATCCATTGTATTGTTTCTTTCTGAGCTACAGTATAGTAGATCCAGTGAAATGTTTTTTTCTGATCTACAGTATAGTAGATCCAGTGTTATGTTTCTTTCTGATCTACAGTATAGTAGATCCAGTATAATGTTTCTTTCTGATCTACAGCATAGTAGATCCAGTGTAATGTTTTTGTTTGATCTACAGTATAGTAGATCTAGTGTAATGTTTCTTTTTGATCTACAGTATAGTAAATCCAGTGTAATGTTTCTTTCTGATCTACAGTATAGTAGATCCAGTGTAATGTTTCTTTTTGATCTACAGTATAGTAGATCCAGTGAAATATTTCTTTCTAATCTACAGTATAGTAGATCCAGTGTAATGTTTCTTACTGATCTATAGTAGATCCAGTGTAATGTTTCTTTCTGATCTACAGTGTAGTAGATCAAGTGTAATGTTTCTTTCTGATCTACAGTATAGTAGATCCAGTGTAATGTTTCTTTCAGATCTACAGTATAGTAGATCCAGTGTAATGTTTCTTTCTGATCTACAGTATAGTAGATCCAGTGTAAATTTTTGATCTACAGTATAGTAGATGCAGTGAAATGTTTCTTTCTGATCTACAGTTGATAGATCCAGTGCAATGTTTCTTTCTGATCTACAGTATAGTAGATCCAGTGTTATGTTTCTTTCTGATCTACAGTATAGTAGATGCAGTGAAATGTTTCTTTCTGATCTACAGTATAGTAGATCCAGTATAATGTTTCTTTCTGATCTACAGTATAGTAGATCCTGTGAAATATTTCTTTCTGATCTACAGTGGAGTAGATCCTGTGTAATGTTTCTATCTGATCTACAGTATAGTAGATCCAGTGTAATGTTTATTTTGATCTACAGTATAGTAGATCCATTGTAATGTTTCTTTCTGATCTACAGTATAGTAGATCCAGTGTAATGTTTCTTTCTGATCTACAGTGTAGTAGATCCAGTGTAATGTTTCTTTCTGATCTACAGTATAGTAGATCCAGTGTAATGTTTCTTTCTGATCTACAGTAAAGTACATCCAGTGTAATGTTTCTTTCTGATCTACAGTATAGTAGATGCAGTGAAATGTTTCTTTCTGATCTACAGTTGATAGATCCAGTGCAATGTTTCTTTCTGATCTACAGTATAGTAGATCCAGTGCAATGTTTCTTTCTGATCTACAGTGTAGAACATCAAGTGTAATGTTTCTTTCTGATCTACAGTATAGTAGATCCAGTGTAATGTTTCTTTCTGATCTACAGTATAGTAGATGCAGTGAAATGTTTCTTTCTGATCTACAGTTGATAGATCCAGTGCAATGTTTCTTTCTGATCTACAGTATAGTAGATCCAGTGTAATGTTTCTTTCTGATCTACAGTATAGTAGATGCAGTGAAATGTTTCTTTCTGATCTACAGTATAGTAGATCCAGTATAATGTTTCTTTCTGATCTACAGTATAGTAGATCCTGTTAAATATTTCTTTCTGATCTACAGTGGAGTAGATCCTGTGTAATGTTTCTATCTGATCTACAGTATAGTAGATCCAGTGTAATGTTTATTTTGATCTACAGTAAAGTAGATGCAGTGAAATGTTTCTTTCTGATCTACAGTATAGTAGATCCAGTATAATGTTTCTTTCTGATCTACAGTATAGTAGATCCTGTGAAATAGTTCTTTCTGATCTACAGTGGAGTAGATCCTGTGTAATGTTTCTATCTGATCTACAGTATAGTAGATCCAGTGTAATGTTTATTTTGATCTACAGTATAGTAGATCCATTGTAATGTTTCTTTCTGATCTACAGTATTGTAGATCCAGTGTAATGTTTCTTTCTGATCTACAGTGTAGTAGATCCAGTGTAATGTTTCTTTCTGATCTACAGTATAGTAGATCCAGTGTAATGTTTCTTTCTGATCTACAGTATAGTACATCCAGTGTAATGTTTCTTTCTGATCTACAGTATAGTAGATCCTGTGTAATGTTTCTTTCTGATCTACAGTATAGTAGATCCAGTGTAATGTTTCTCTCTGATCTACAGTATAGTAGATCCAGTGTAATGTTTCTTTTCGATCTACAGTATAGTAGATCCTGTGTATTTTTTCTTTCTGACCTACAGTGTAGTAGTTCCGGTGTTATGTTCCTTTTGATCTACAGTATAGTAGATCCAGTGTAATGTTTCTTTTTGATCTACAGTATAGTAGATCCAGTGTAATGTTTCTTTTTGATCTACAGTATTGTAGATCCTGTGTAAAGTTTCTTTCTGATCTACAGTATAGTAGATCCAGTATAATGTTTCTTTCTGATCTACAGTATAGTAGATCCTGTGAAATATTTCTTTTTGATCTACAGTAAAGTAGATCCAGTGTAATGTTTCTATCTGATCTACAGTATCGTAGATCCAGTGTATTTTTTCTTTCTGACCTACAGTGTAGTAGTTCCGGTGTTATGTTCCTTTCTGATCTACAGTATAGTAGATCCAGTGTAATGTTTCTTTCTGATCTACAGTATAGTAGATCCAGTGTAATGTTTCTTTCTGATCTACAGTATAGTAGATGCAGTGAAATGTTTCTTTCTGATCTACAGTTGATAGATCCAGTGCAATGTTTCTTTCTGATCTACAGTATAGTAGATCCAGTGTAATGTTTCTTTCTGATCTACAGTATAGTAGATGCAGTGAAATGTTTATTTTGATCTACAGTATAGTAGATCCAGTATAATGTTTCTTTCTGATCTACAGTATAGTAGACCCTGTGAAATATTTCTTTCTGATCTACAGTGGAGTAGATCCTGTGTAATGTTTCTATCTGATCTACAGTATAGTAGATCCAGTGTAATGTTTATTTTGATCTACAGTATAGTAGATCCATTGTAATGTTTCTTTCTGATCTACAGTATAGTAGATCCAGTGTAATGTTTCTTTCTGATCTACAGTATAGTAGATCCATTGTAATGTTTCTTTCTGATCTACAGTATAGTAGATCCAGTGTAATGTTTCTTTCTGATCTACTGTATAGTAGATCCAGTGTACTGTTTCTTTCTGATCTACAGTATAGTACATCCAGAGTAATGTTTCTTTCTGATCTACAGTATAGTAGATCCAGTGTAATGTTTATTTTGATCTACAGTATAGTAGATCCATTGTAATGTTTCTTTCTGATCTACAGTATAGTAGATCCAGTGTAATGTTTCTTTCTGATCTACAGTATAGTAGATCCATTGTAATGTTTCTTTCTGATCTACAGTATAGTAGATCCAGTGTAATGTTTCTTTTTGATCTACAGTATAGTAGATCCAGTGTACTGTTTCTTTCTGATCTACAGTATAGTACATCCAGAGTAATTTTTCTTTCTGATCTACAGTATAGTAGATCCTGTGTAATGTTTCTTTCTGATCTACAGTATAGTTGATCCAGTGTAATGTTTCTTTCTGATCTACAGTGTAGTAGATCCAGTGTAATGTTTCTTTCAGATCTACAGTATAGTAGATCCAGTGTAATGTTTCTTTCTGATCTACAGTATAGTAGATCCAGTGTAATGTTTCTTTCTGATCTACAGTATAGTAGATGCAGTGAAATGTTTCTTTCTGATCTACAGTTGATAGATCCAGTGCAATGTTTCTTTCTGATCTACAGTTGATAGATCCAGTGCAATGTTTCTTTCTGATCTACAGTATAGTAGATCCTGTGTAATGTTTCTTTCTGATCTACAGTATAGTAGATCCAGTGTAATGTTTCTTTTTTATCTACAATATAGTAGATATAGTGTAATGTTTCTTTTTGATCTACAGTGTAGTAAATCCAGTGTAATGTTTCTTTCTGATCTACAGTATAGTAGATCCAGTGTAATGTTTCTTTTTGATCTACAGTATAGTAGATCCAGTGACATATTTCTTTCTGATCTACAGTATAGTAGATCCAGTGTAATGTTTCTTACTGATCTATAGTAAATTCAGTGTAATGTTTCTTTCTGATCTACAGTATAGTAGATCCAGTGTAATGTTTCTTTCTGATCTACAGTATAGTAGATGCAGTGAAATGTTTCTTTCTGATCTACAGTTGATAGATCCAGTGCAATGTTTCTTTCTGATCTACAGTATAGTAGATCCAGTGTAATGATTCGTTCTGATCTGCAGTATAGTAGATGCAGTGAAATGTTTCTTTCTGATCTACAGTATAGTAGATCCAGTATAATGTTTCTTTCTGATCTACAGTATAGTAGATCCTGTGAAATATTTCTTTCTGATCTACAGTGTAGTAGATCCTTTGTAATGTTTCTATCTGATCTACAGTATAGTAGATCCAGTGTAATGTTTATTTTGATCTACAGTATAATAGATCCATTGTAATGTTTCTTTCTGATCTACAGTATAGTAGATCCAGTGTAATGTTTCTTTCTGATCTACAGTGTAGTAGATCCAGTGAAATGTTTCTTTCTGATCTACAGTATAGTAGATCCTGTGTAATGTTTCTTTTTGATCTACAGTATAGTAGATCCAGTGTAATGTTTCTTTTTGATCTACAGTATAGTAGATCCTGTGTAATGTTTCTTTCTGATCTACAGTATAGTAGATCCAGTGTAATGTTTCTTTCTGATCTACAGTATAGTAGATCCAGTGTAATGTTCCTTTCTGATATACAGTATAGTAGATCCAGTGTAATGTTTCTTTCTGATCTACAGTATAGTAGATCCTGTGTAATGTTTCTTTCTGATCTACAGTGTAGTGGATCCAGTGTAATGTTTTTCTCTGATCTACAGCATAGTAGATCCAGTGTAATGTTTCTTTCTGATCTACAGTATAGTAGATCCAGTGTAATGTTACTTTTTGATCTACAGTATAGTTGATCCTGTGTATTTTTTCTTTCTGACCTACAGTGTAGTAGTTCCGGTGTTATGTTCCTTTTTGATCTACAGTATAGTAGATCCTGTGTAATGTTTCTTTCTGATCTACAGTATAGTAGATCCAGTGTAATGTTTCTTTTTGATCTACAGTAAAGTAGATCCAGTGTAATGTTTCTTTTTGATCTACAGTATAGTAGATCCAGTGTAATGTTTCTTTTTGATCTACAGTATAGTAGATCCAGTGTAATGTTTCTTTTTGATCTACAGTATCGTAGATCCAGTGTAATGTTTCTTTTTGATCTACAGTATCGTAGATCCAGTGTAATGTTTCTTTTTGATCTACAGTAAAGTAGATCCAGTGTAATGTTTTTTACTGATCTACAGTATAGTAGATCCAGTGTAATGTTTCTTTTTGATCTACAGTATAGTAGATCCTGTGAAATATTTCTTTCTGATCTACAGTGTAGTAGATCCTGTGTAATGTTTCTATCTGATCTACAGTATAGTAGATCCAGTGTAATGTTTCTTTTTGATCTACAGTATAGTAGATCCTGTGAAATATTTCTTTCTGATCTACAGTGTAGTAGATCCTGTGTAATGTTTCTATCTGATCTACAGTATAGTAGATCCAGTGTAATGTTTCTTTTTGATCTAAAGTATAGTAGATCCAGTGTAATGTTTCTTTTTGATCTACAGTATCGTAGATCCAGTGTAATGTTTCTTTTTGATATACAGTATCGTAGATCCAGTGTAATGTTTCTTTTTGATCTACAGTAAAGTAGATCCTGTGTAATGTTTCTATCTGATCTACAGTATAGTAGATCCAGTGTAATGTTTCTTTCTGATCTACAGTATAGTAGATCATGTGAAATATTTCTTTCTGATCTACAGTGTAGTAGATCCTGTGCAATGTTTCTATCTGATCTACAGTATAGTAGATCCTGTGAAATATTTCTTTCTGATCTACAGTTTAGTAGTTCCGGTGTTATGTTCCTTTCTGATCTACAGTATTGTAGATCCTGTGTAATGTTTCTTTCTGATCTACAGTATAGTAGATCCTGTGTAATGTTTCTTTCTGATCTACAGTATAGTAGATCCAGTGTAATGTTTCTTTTTGATCTACAGTATAGTAGATCCAGTGTAATGTTTCTTTTTGATCTACAGTAAAGTAGATCCAGTGTAATGTTTTTTACTGATCAACAGTATAGTAGATCCAGTGTAATGTTTCTTTTTGATCTACAGTATAGTAGATCCTGTGAAATATTTCTTTCTGATCTACAGTGTAGTAGATCCTGTGTAATGTTTCTATCTGATCTACAGTATAGTAGATCCAGTGTAATGTTTATTTTGATCTACAGTATAGTAGATCCATTGTAATGTTTCTTTCTGATCTACAGAATAGTAGATCCAGTGTAATGTTTCTTTCTGATCTACAGTGTAGTAGATCCAGTGAAATGTTTCTTTCTGATCTACAGTATAGTAGATCCTGTGTAATGTTTCTTTTTGATCTACAGTATAGTAGATCCAGTGTAATGTTTCTTTTTGATCGACAGTATTGTAGATCCTGTGTAATGTTTCTTTCTGATCTACACTATAGTAGATCCAGTGTAATGTTTCTTTCTGATCTACAGTATAGTAGATCCAGTGTAATGTTTCTTTCTGATCTACAGTATAGTAGATCCTGTGTAATGTTTCTTTCTGATCTTCAGTGTAGTGGATCCAGTGTAATGTTTTTCTCTGATCTACAGTATAGTAGATCCAGTATAATGTTTCTTTCTGATCTACAGTATAGTAGATCCAGTGTAATGTTTATTTTGATCTACAGTATAGTAGATCCATTGTAATGTTTCTTTCTGATCTACAGAATAGTAGATCCAGTGTAATGTTTCTTTCTGATCTACAGTGTAGTAGATCCAGTGAAATGTTTCTTTCTGATCTACAGTATAGTAGATCCTGTGTAATGTTTCTTTTTGATCTACAGTATAGTAGATCCAGTGTAATGTTTCTTTTTGATCGACAGTATTGTAGATCCTGTGTAATGTTTCTTTCTGATCTACACTATAGTAGATCCAGTGTAATGTTTCTTTCTGATCTACAGTATAGTAGATCCAGTGTAATGTTTCTTTTTGATCTACAGTATAGTTGATCCTGTGTATTTTTTCTTTCTGACCTACAGTGTAGTAGTTCCGGTGTTATGTTCCTTTTTGATCTACAGTATAGTAGATCCTGTGTAATGTTTCTTTCTGATCTACAGTATAGTAGATCCAGTGTAATGTTTCTTTTTGATCTACAGTATCGTAGATCCAGTGTAATGTTTCTTTTTGATCTACAGTATAGTAGATCCAGTGTAATGTTTTTTTCTGATCTACAGTATAGTAGATCCAGTGTAATGTTTCTTTTTGATCTACAGTATAGTAGATCCAGTGTTATGTTCCTTTTTGATCTATAGTATAGTAGATCCAGTGTAATGTTTCTTTCTGATCTACAGTATAGTAGATCTAGTGTAATGTTTCTTTCTGATCTACAGTATAGTAGATCTAGTGTAATGTTTCTTTCTGATCTACAGTATAGTAGATCCTGTGTAATGTTTCTTTCTGATCTACAGTATAGTAATTCCAGTGTAATGTTTTTTTCCGATCTACAGTATAGTAGATCCTGTGTAATGTTTCTTTCTGATCTACAGTATAGTAGATCCAGTGTAATGATTCTTTCTGATCTACAGTATAGTAGATCCAGTGTAATGTTTCTTTCTGATCTCCAGTATAGTAGATCCTGTGTAATGTTTCTTTCTGATCTACAGTATAGTAATTCCAGTGTAATGTTTTTTTCCGATCTACAGTATAGTAGATCCTGTGTAATGTTTCTTTCTGATCTACAGTATAGTAGATCCAGTGTAATGATTCTTTCTGATCTACAATATAGTAGATCCAGTGTAATGTTTCTTTCTGATCTACAGTATAGTAGATCCTGTGCAATGTTTCTTTCTGATCTACAGTATAGTAGATCCAGTGTAATGTTTCTTTTTGGTCTACAGTAAAGTAGATGCAGTGAAATGTTTCTTTCTGATCTACAGTTGATAGATACAGTGCAATGTTTCTTAATGATCTACAGTATAGTAGATCCTGTGAAATATTTCTTTCTCATCTACAGTGTAGTTGATCCAGTGTAATGTTTCGTATTGATCTACAGTATAGTAGATCCAGTGTAATGTTTGTTTCTGATCTACAGTGTAGAAGATCCAGTGTAATGTTTCTTTCTGATCTACAGTATTGTAGATCTAGTGTAATGTTTCTTTCTGATCTACAGTATAGTAGATTAAGTGTAATGTTTCTTTTTGATCTACAGTATAGTAGATCCAGTGTAATGTTTCTTTCTGATCTACAGTATAGTAGATCCAGTGTAATGTTTCTTTTTTTGTCTACAGTATAGTAGATCAAAATGTATTGATTCTTTTTGATCTACACTATAGTAGATCCAGTGTAATGTTTCTTTTTGATCTACAGTATAGTAGATCCCGTGTTATGTTTCTTTTTGGTCTACAGTAAAGTAGATGCAGTG
Organism: Steromphala cineraria; assembly: GCA_916613615.1. Taxonomy (NCBI): domain Eukaryota; kingdom Metazoa; phylum Mollusca; class Gastropoda; order Trochida; family Trochidae; genus Steromphala; species Steromphala cineraria. The sequence continues at coordinate 69,754,286 of OU744722.1, read as the reverse complement.
AAATGTTTCTTTCTGATCTACAGTTGATAGATACAGTGCAATGTTTCTTAATGATCTACAGTATAGTAGATCCTGTGAAATATTTCTTTCTCATCTACAGTGTAGTTGATCCAGTGTAATGTTTCGTATTGATCTACAGTATAGTAGATCCAGTGTAATGTTTGTTTCTGATCTACAGTGTAGAAGATCCAGTGTAATGTTTCTTTCTGATCTACAGTAATGTAGATCTAGTGTAATGTTTCTTTCTGATCTACAGTATAGTAGATTAAGTGTAATGTTTCTTTTTGATCTACAGTATAGTAGATCCAGTGTAATGTTTCTTTCTGATCTACAGTATAGTAGATCCAGTGTAATGTTTCTTTTTTTGTCTACAGTATAGTAGATCAAAATGTATTGATTCTTTTTGATCTACACTATAGTAGATCCAGTGTAATGTTTCTTTTTGATCTACAGTATAGTAGATCCAGTGTTATGTTTCTTTTTGGTCTACAGTAAAGTAGATGCAGTGAAATGTTTCTTTCTGATCTACAGTTGATAGATACAGTGCAATGTTTCTTAATGATCTACAGTATAGTAGATCCTGTGAAATATTTCTTTCTCATCTACAGTGTAGTTGATCCAGTGTAATGTTTCGTATTGATCTACAGTATAGTAGATCCAGTGTAATGTTTGTTTCTGATCTACAGTGTAGAAGATCCAGTGTAATGTTTCTTTCTGATCTACAGTAATGTAGATCTAGTGTAATGTTTCTTTCTGATCTACAGTATAGTAGATTAAGTGTAATGTTTCTTTTTGATCTACAGTATAGTAGATCCAGTGTAATGTTTCTTTCTGATCTACAGTATAGTAGATCCAGTGTAATGTTTCTTTTTTTGTCTACAGTATAGTAGATCAAAATGTATTGATTCTTTTTGATCTACACTGTAGTAGATCCAGTGTAATGTTTCTTTTTGATCTACAGTATAGTAGTTCCTGTGTTATGTTTCTTTCTGATCTACAGTATAGTAGATCCATTGTAATGTTTCTTTCTGATCTACAGTATAGTAGATCCAGTGTAATGTTTCTTTTTGATCTACAGTATCGTAGATCCAGTGCAATGTTTCTTTTTGATCTACAGTATCGTAGATCCTGTGTAATGTTTCTATCTGACCTACAGTATAGTAGATCCAGTGTAATGTTGATTTTGATCTACAGTATAGTAGATCCAGTGTATTGTTTCTTTCTGATCTACAGTATAGTAGATCCAGTGTAATGTTTCTTTCTGATCTACAGTATAGTAGATCCTGTGTAATGTTTCTTTCTGATCTACAGTGTAGTGGATCCAGTGTAACGTTTCTCTCTGATCTACAGTATAGTAGATCCAGTGTAATGTTTCTTTTTGATCTACAGTATAGTAGATCCTGTGTATTTTTTCTTTCTGACCTACAGTATAGTAGATCCTGTGTAATGTTTCTTTCTGATCTACAGTATAGTAGATCCAGTGTAATGTTTCTTTTTGATCTACAGTATAGTAGATCCAGTGTAATGTTTCTTTTTGATCTACAGTATTGTAGATCCTGTGTAATGTTTCTCTCTGATCTACAGTATAGTAGATCCTGTGTAATGTTTCTTTCTGATCTACAGTATAGTAGATCCAGTGTAATGTTTTTTTTTGATCTACAGTATAGTAGATCCAGTGTAATGTTTCTTTCTGATCTACAGTGTAGTAGATCCTGTGTAATGTTTCTTTCTGATCTACAGTGTAGTAGATCCAGTGTAATGTTTCTTTCTGATCTACAGTATAGTAGATCCTGTGTAATGTTTCCTTCTGATCTACAGTAAAGTAGATCTAGTGTAATGTTTCTTTCTGATCTACAGTATAGTAGATCCAGTGTAATGTTTCTTTTTGATCTACAGTATAGTAGATCCTGTAGTGTTTCTTTCTGATCTACAGTATAGTAGATCTAGTGTAATGTTTCTTTCTGATCTACAGTGTAGTAGATCCAGTGTAATGTTTCTTTCTGATCTACAGAATACTAGATCCAGTGTAAAGTTTCTTTTTGATCTACAGTGTAGTAGATCCTGTGTAATGTTTCTTTCTGATCTACAGTATAGTAGATCCTGTGTAATGTTTCTTTCTGATCTACAGTGTAGTAGATCCAGTGTAATGTTTCTTTCTGATCTACAGTATAGTAGATCCTGTAGTGTTTCTTTCTGATCTACAGTATAGTAGATCTAGTGTAATGTTTCTTTCTTATCTACAGTATAGTAGATCCAGTGTAATGTTTCTTTCTGATCTACAGTATAGTAGATCCTGTAGTGTTTCTTTCTGATCTACAGTGTAGTGGATCCAGTGTAATGTTTCTCTCTGATCTACAGTATAGTAGATCCAGTGTAATGTTTCTTTCTGATCTACAGAATACTAGATCCAGTGTAAAGTTTCTTTTTGATCTACATTATAGTAGATCCTGTGTAATGTTTCTTTTTGATCTACAGTATAGTAGATCCAGTGTAATGTTTCTTTTTGATCTACAGTATAGTAGATCCTGTGTATTTTTTCTTTCTGACCTACAGTGTAGTAGTTCCGGTGTTATGTTCCTTTTTGATCTACAGTATAGTAGATCCTGTGTAATGTTTCTTTCTGATCTACAGTATAGTAGATCCAGTGTAATGTTTCTTTTTGATCTACAGTATAGTAGATCCAGTGTTATGTTTCTTTTTGATCTACAGTATTGTAGATCCTGTGTAATGTTTCTTTCTGATCTACACTATAGTAGATCCTGTGTAATGTTTCTTTCTGATCTACAGTATAGTAGATCCAGTGTAATGTTTCTTTCTGATCTACAGTGTAGTAGATCCAGTGTAATGTTGATTTTGATCTACAGTATAGTAGATCCTGTGTAATGTTTCTTTCTGATCTACAGTATAGTAGATCCTGTGAAATATTTCTTTCTGATCTGCAGTGTAGTGGATCCAGTGTAATGGTTATTTTTGATCTACAGTGTAGTAGATCCAGTGTAATGTTTCTTTCTGATCTACAGTGTAGTAGATCCAGTGTAATGTTTCTTTCTGATCTACAGTATAGTAGATCCTGTGTAATGTTTCTTTCTGATCTACAGTGTAGTGGATCCAGTGTAATGTTTCTCTCTGATCTATAGTATAGTAGATCCAGTGTAATGTTTCTTTTTGATCTACAGTATAGTAGATCCTGTGTATTTTTTCTTTCTGATCTACAGTGTAGTAGTTCCAGTGTTATGTTTCTTTTTGATCTACAGTATAGTAGATCCAGTGTAATGTTTCTTTCTGATCTACAGTATAGTAGATCCAGTGTTATGTTTCTTTCTGATCTACAGTATAGTAGTTCCAGTGTTATGTTTCTTTCTGATCTACAGTGTAGTAGATCCTGTGTAATGATTCTTTTTGATCTACAGTATAGTAGATCCAGTGTAATGATTCTTTTTGATCTATAGTATCGTAGATCCAGTGTAATGTTTCTTTTTGATCTACAGTATAGTAGATCCAGCGTAATGTTTCTTTCTGATCTACAGTATAGTGGATCCTGTGAAATATTTCTTTCTGATCTACAGTGTAGTGGATCCAGTGTAATGGTTATTTTTGATCTACAGTGTAGTAGATCCAGTGTAATGTTTCTTTCTGATCTACAGTGTAGTAGATCCTGTGTAATGTTTCTATCTGATCTACAGTATAGTAGATCCAGTGTAATGTTTATTTTGATCTACAGTATAGTAGATCCATTGTAATGTTTCTTTCTGATCTACAGTATAGTAGATCCAGTGTAATGTTTCTTTCTGATCTACAGTATAGTAGATGCAGTGAAATGTTTCTTTCTGATCTACAGTATAGTAGATCCTGTGTAATGTTTCTCTTCGATCTACAGTTTAGTAGATCCTGTGAAGTTTTTCTTTCTGACCAACAGTATAGTAGATCCAGTGTATTGTTTCTTTTTGATCTACAAAATCCCCACCCCCCCTCCCCCTGCACCTATTGATGTTAACCAACTCACTCTCACTTTGCAGGGGCGGATGAAGGACATTCTCGAGCAGGCCTTGTCGGAGTTCCGTAAGGAAATCGGCCTGGCCTCTCGGAATGCTCCGGATGCCATTTCTCAAGGCAGGGTGACCGGTGCGACCGTAGTGTCGACTCCTGGCACCTCTGCCAGCGGAGGTACCGTTCCTGGAACAGCCACAGTGTTGCCCTCCGGTTCGGACACCGATGCCACTATCGTGCTGACGCCCAAGATCACGCCGGTACATCCGGGTGATTCTGGGGTCGGTTCAGCCCCCAAGAGCACTGACCTCAGGATTACGGTGGGGGTCTGGTGGCCTGACTATGGTACCGGAGCAGCCAGTGCTTCCTCGAGCTACTCCTCTTGATCTCGATCCGGCCGCAGGGGCTCAGTCCTCGGGCAATATTGGTGATCGGGGTCTTGAGGGGGATTATGCCATGGGGGATCCGGAGGATGACTCTTAGTTGCCTTACCATGTCCTCCTCGGACAGGTCAAATGCCACCCAATTCCGCCTTCCCGGTGATGCTTTTGCCGCAGCCAAAGCAGCACGGGCCTCGCTCTGCCTTCTTCCTACCATTGAGGCCGAAGTAGTGAACCCTCTTCTGGATGGGCGACGCTCGGTGTGGGATCTTAAGGATCTCACCCGGCGTTTCCCTCTGGGGGAGGGGGACCTTTGGGAGGTCCCGGTGGTGGACGAATGTGTTCTGACGTCGGTCAACCTGGATTTCCGCTCAGGCGAAGCAGGAGAACCGGCGGATGCCACCCTTCGGACAACAAGAGCCTTTACTGTGAACTGTGTATGCGTCTTACCAGACCATGTACAAAAATGCCGTTCAGCAAATGAAGGTCGCTGTCAACAGCGCTTACCTTGCTGCCTCGTGCCGGCGGCTGCCGTTCCTTAGGGGTACCTTGGGATTTTGTATATAATTTTTTGGTGACGATTCCCCCTAGTTCTCTTTCCAAAAAAAACGGAAGGGAGGGGGGGTTGGTTTTTAACCACTGTATTTTAAGTGTTAACGGTCAGATGCACGACCGCAGGATAGCACCTAGGGTCGATCATGTGAGTGTCCCCGATGCGGGAGGTCACGTGACCAGGTGTGTATGCTTTTATTGTTTTGATATTGTTAGCGACAGAATTCCACTCCAGGTACTCTTTATTTGGGAGTCTGTTTTATGCTAATTAAGTACCCCAAGGAGGATACCCTTCTGAAAAAGAATCAAACAAACCTGCAGAGGTTTCAGATTCTTTGAAGGGGATCCGCCTTGGGGTACGGCCTCCTTATTCTGTCTGGCATTGTCTAGATTGATAAGTGAGGAGTTAGAGTTACCTGCCCTTGAGTTGCACTAAGGCAGCTGCCGTTAGGGTGACAGGTACTTCGTTGGGATGGTCGAACATAGTTACAATAACACTTTTTTGTGAGTGTAAATTTTTATTCAAAAATAGTTACAACCAGTCATATATGCAAATTAACAGATAATTCTGTTAATTGAATACCCCAAGTTGGATCCCCTTCAAAGAATCTGAAACCTCTGCAGGTTTGTTCGATCCTGTGTAATGTTTCTTTTTGATCTACAGTATAGTAGATCAAGTGTAATGTTTCTTTCTGATCTACAGTATAGTAGATCCAGTGTAATGTTTCTTTCTGATCTACAGTATAGTAGATCCTGTGTACTTTTTCTTTCTGATCTACAGTATAGTAGATCCAGTGTTTCTTTTCTATCTACAGTAAAGAGGATCTTGTGTAATGAATCTTTTAAATCACAGTACAGTAGAGTCAGTGCAATGTTCTTGTTTATCTACAATATAGTAGACCCTATTTGATCTGCACTACAATAGTTGTTGTGCAACTTTTTTTAGATCAGGTGTAATGTTTCTTTGCGATCTACATTACAGTAGCTATGGTTAACTAATTAACAGTATAGTAAAACAGTTTCTTTGTGATGTACGCCGGGTACAGTTTTTGTGAATTATTTTTATCTACACTACATGTACAGTACGATTTTTTATCTGTTATGTGTATCTGCAGTACAGTAACTAATGTTTCCTTTTGAACTTCAGAACCGTAGTTCGGCTGTAATGCTTCTTTTTGATTCACAGTACAGTATAGATATAGAATTGGTTCGCTACAAAGAATACTTACCCTAACCGCCATCTTTGTGCATTTAAGCTGACATTTTGAAAAGATGGTCCGGAATAAAATCTTTTATTTTATGTTAGTAATTGCAATTAAAATGCGTGGGTGTAGGTTAAGATAAAAAAAGGTTTCCATTCTGACAGGCGTTTACTTATAGGGGAGACCGGGGCATGTTCGTTTTTTTCTCTATAATTTTTGTTAGTTGTTGTTGGATTGGGGTTTAACGTCTTCTTCACCATACGGTGATGTCGCCGACGTAATTTTTGTTAGGTGGCCACTTTAACTTAAATTGGTAATTCCTAAGAGACAACATGACTTTACTCCCACACTGACTTTAAAATGGCGACAGTTTCTTTACAAACTGTGAAAAAATCCGTTTTTCATCTAGCAGAGTAATTTTTTCGACTTCAGTTCAGTTTGTTTTTGACAAATGGTGACTGTGTTTAGGAATATGTTTTTAATGAGCATAAAGCAACATTCCGAGACGTATATGTAACGAACAAGTTATTTTGGTGAAAGGGCTGTGTATTTTCGCAGCATGGAAAAAAGAACAAACGTGGCTTGTGGGGTACATTTGGCCGTGAGTCACAAAAGTTTTAAGGTCCTCCTCGAAACCATTCTTTTGAAGGTCCTCCTCCTCAAAATGACCCTCTTGAAGGTCCTTGAAGAGTAGGCTCCTCTATTTGGAAAGAATTCGGAATCCTTTTCGTAATAGAAGTTAACTGAGTCCACATAATTATAAAATACATCTTTGTAAAGTAATGTAGTATTTTTTTCTGTCCCAAATATCGAATACTATGAATAGCATCTTATCTCTCTTTAATTGTTGCAGGCTAAACATGTTCTGATTGTTCTAAACGATGGCCGAACCTGCCCCTGAGGGAAACCGAACCTGCCCCGATGCGGGCTATGTTCGGTTTTTCAACTCGTCCTCTTAAAAGCATTGTTACTGGCAAACTAGTTACGTTAGGCACTTTCAACAATTACTGCAATAAAGTTAAGATATGTCTCAATATATGTACAAACTTACACTATTATATTGCAAAAAAAAAAGAACTCATTCTCTCCATTTTAGTGAAAAGGGGACGTACCGGCCCCAGTCTCCCCTATATGTCTCAGCTGTTACGTTGCGATTTGTCAGACTTCATCCTACACTGGTGAGTTTATATGCTATCGTTTCTTTTACCACTGAGTGTACGTCTTCATTGAAGTCATGAGCTTGTTTGTAGTTTGTTGCTTTCAAAATACAATAACCAAAAGTTAACAGCTAAATAGGATGCTGCAATTAATGTACAAACAAGTTCGACGCGCCGCTAATGGCTGAGATATTACACAAGCGGCGTCAAACAATAACTTTTTCAAACTAGCTCAAAAGAAATTCCAAATTTGTTATATCATTAAATTAAGATAAGTTTGAGAATTTTACAAATTTCAGCACTTTGTTTAAGTTTTATATGTGTTTATCATTTCAACCGTCAATACCAGAATTACAATTAAAAATAGGTAACTAAAAGGAATGAATTTATGAGAAAAGTTAACATTTATGTCCTTAGAAGAATGTACTTGTTTAGAATACATGTACATATAGTTAGTGTTTAGATTGTCATGAAAACGGTGTTCTTTTTAGGGAGCCGTACCATATTCTGAAACTGTTTTGTACATATCTAGTGTGCCTTGTATCTAACACACAATATCAATTTGATTTAATTGAAGACTTATTGCATGTATGGAAATTTAAGTGTTGGAACTATTGTAAGTAATGTAAATAGTCAATTTTTCGATTTTTCAATACTATTCCAACATATATTATTTTAAAAATTGAAAGTTTGTCAAAATTTCAAAGGGGTTATTTCCATCTTGTTTTGATGTACCCAATACGTAGATAATTACCTTCATAACAACTAATATCCTTCCATTGAATATAAAGTGTGTCTCCCATAAAGTTTGATTACAAAGATTACATTTATATGTATGCAAAAAAGTTATGAATCATTGACGATGCATTATTTATCGAATGTTGTCTATTGTGTGCATAATGTTTTCTCAGTAATCATACTGGCAATTTTGAATGTGAATTAAACACAAATTATACTACCTAACTGCTGCAGACAATTTTTGACAAATAAGCTTGAAGAAATATGTTGAATATGATACTTGTTCCCTTATCAAGCTATATTAGATTATGTATTATATATCATTTAGCTATACCAAAGGGAATTAACTGTCAAGGATATTCAGTCCAATGTCTGAATGAAGTTAATTTTGTTATAAACAGTGTATGAATATATATATATGTACATTAGCAAATCGATGATTTTGAAGCTGTTATTATGCATTGAATATGATATAGCTTAATAATATATTTTGATTTTGAAGTATGATATAAGTGGAAGGTATATCTTAGAATGTCACGAGGAATGAAATTGCCATTTACCGCCCGTGTATATTTCCCCTAGTAACAAATAGTTCATATTATATATAACAAATGCATCAATCACTTTGCTTTGTAGATTTGTTTGTTAAGTTATATATAAGATGAATATTAATATATACATCTCATTTATTTGCTCTTTCTATGGCTGTGAAGTGTAATCAAAAATTTCAAATCAACAAGCCGACATACTTGAGCAAACAACTTTGTAAAACTATGTCAAACTTTTCTTGACTAGTACAATGCCTTGAGATCAATGTATATGATGGCAAGCAAGGAATTGTGGTAACCTATTAAAACTATGGGAGACCAAGTATCATTGAGAACTTAACAAAGCACATGTGCTTTTCTCTTACAACTTTGGTAAACCAATTGTGATGATCATCCTTTTTATATGAAAATGGTTTTTAAAAGAATTATAAACACTTCTGCTCATTCTAATTTCATCACTTTATGCATCAGTTAATATTTAACTTATAATCATTTTTAGATTATTACCATTTTATTGATGATCATCATTTATTAAATCTGTTCTCAATTCTTGTTCACCTTTAAATGATAACTCATAAAAATGCAACAATGGAATGGTGTTGAAACCTACATTGTCGGAATTGCAAGAATCTCTGATGTTATGGGTTTTCGCTGTATGTACAAGACCCTAACATTGTTTATTTCTATGATAAGAATCCAGTTCAATTTAGTGTTCATTAATTTTGTATATATAATGTGTTACATGTACATACTTGGTCTAAGGTCTGGTTATCACTCCTATTTTCCCTCTTTCTCTTATTGTCCTTGACTATTTCTCTCTCCTTTTTCTTTCTCACTCTGTCACTCTCTGTGTAAATCGTTAAGATTTGATTTTATAAGAATATGTTTGTTCACTGGCTGTTAAAGGGTTTGAAAGCTAAACCGTAGCATTTCTACGATATTCATATAACAGCTTAGCTTGTACTCCTCGAACCGTTTATCAACCAGTGAAATAAACATAATTAAATTCACTTTAATTGTTGATTGAACTGGATTCTTATGCTTAATTGAAAAGACGCCGCTTACGGTTGAAATACTGCCCAAGCGGTGTTAAACAATAACTCACTCACTCACTTATTTGAGAAACATAGTTTCAACACCATTGCCATTATGCAAACCATGTTACATGACGATGCATCGATCATCGACTGTTCTCTATTGTGTGAATGATGTTAAGTATAGTTTTCTCGCTTGTCACACTGGTATCTTTGTCACGAGATGTCCATGATTTACGATTTACTATTAATGTTTATTCAACATAGTTCACGGTTCTTCTACCAAATAGAAGGTTCTACTATGATTCTGTAACTCTTCTAGAAGTTTAACATATGATGTAGTACTTACGTTATTGAAAGAAATGATATGAGGAGAAAGGACCACACTTTATGTGGTCTGGACTAAGATACACTGAGTGGCCAAAATCTGTACATGTATCATACATTCTCTCCAAGAGAACATTCTAGCTTTGTGATCAAATATTTACGTCTTAAGACACAAAGATGACTATCAAAGTGCTGAAGACCACCTTTGAACAATAAGCTTTAAGAAATATGTTGAATTTAATATGTATTATATATCATATTTAGCTATACCCAAAGGAATGAACTGTACAACAACATTTGTCAAGGACATTTAATCCAATTTTTGTTTGATGAAAATACTCTTTGAATGAATTGATTTTGTTATAAACAGTGTATGTAGATGTGTACATTAGCAAGTGGATGATTTTGAAGCTGTTGTATGCAATGAAGATGATATCGCTCTGTAAACAATTTGATTTTGAAGTATGATATAAGTGAAAGGTAAAACTGAGAATCTCACGACGAATGAAATTACCATTTACCGCCAGTGTATTTTTTGGATTTATGCGTTGTCTCTGCTAACAAATAATTTATTTTTTATGTAACAAATCATCAGTCATGGACTTTGCTTTGTGGATTCTTTTTGTAAATAGATACGTTTATATTAATATTAAAAGTGTATCATCCTCTCTATGGCTGTGACGTGTAATCAAATATTCCAGGTCAACAGGCCGACATACTTGTCAATGAGCAAACAACTTTGTTGAAACTACGTCAAACTTGTCTTGACTACTACATTGTCTTGAGAACAATGTATACAATTTTAAATAATGAATTGTGGTCACGTGTTGTCTTTTTAGACAATCAAATTTATGAGAGACCATGTATCATTGGGTTAAGAACCTGACAAAGCACATATATGTGATTCTTCTACAACTTTGTTAAATCAATAGATTGCGCTGAACATCTTTTATATTTCTAATAGTTTTCATATTGTGCTTACAAATATATTGTGAATTGTTTTGAAAAGAATTATAAACACTTCTGCTCATAGTATTTTCATCACTTTATGCATCAGTTAATATATAACTCTCAATATCATTCTTAGACTAATATCATATTGATGATCATCATTTATTAGAATTATTTAATAGAATGGTGTTGAAACCTACATTGTGGAAATTGCAAGAATCTCTGATGTTATGCGTTTTTGCTTTATGTACAAGACCCTAACATTGTTTGTTTCTACGATAAGAATACAGTTCATTTAGTGTTCAATAATGATTGTATACATATCGTGATACAAACTTGGTCTAAGGTCTGGTTATCACTCCTATTTTCCCTCTATCTCTTATTGTCCTTGACTATTTCTCCCTCCTTTTTCTTTCTCACTCTGTCACTCTCTGTGTAAATCGTCAAGATTTGATTTTATAAGAATGTGTTTTTTTCACTGGCTGTTAAACGGTTTGAAAGCTAAACTCATATGGATACCGTAGCATTTCTACTATATTCATATAATAGCTTAGCTTGTACTCCTCGAACCGTTTATCAACCAGTGAAATAAACATAATTAAATTCACTTTAATTGTTGAATGAACTGGATTCTTATGCTTAATTGAAAAGACGCCGCTTACGGTTGAAATACTGCCCAAGCGGGGTTAAACAATATCTCACTTACATATTTGAAAAAAACCCCATAGTTTCAACACCATTGTCATTATGCAAACCATGTTCCTTGACGATGCATTGATCGTCGACTGTTCTCTTTTGTGTGAATGATGTTAATATAGATTGTTCACTTGTCATACTGGTATACTCACGAGATGTCCATGATCTACGATTTACTGTAACTTTTAATTCAACATAGTAGAACCTTGTATTTGGTAGAGGAATCGTTAACTATTACTCTGTAATTCTTCTAGAAGCTTGATATATGATGTAGTAATAACCTTATTGAATGAATCGATATGAGGAGAAAGGGCCACATTTTATGTGGGTCATACATGTTGTTCTCGCTTTTATCATGAAATTGTCACTACCTAACTAAAGAAATATGTTGAATGTGGTACTTGTTCCCCTATAAAACTACGTTATGTTATTGTATTATAAATCATATTTAGCTACACCCAAAGGGCATGACTTGTACAACACCATTTGTCAAAGACATTCAATCCAATTGTTTGAAGGATGAAAAAGTTCTTTGAATGACTTTGATTTTGTTATAAACAGTGTATGGAGATGTGTACATAAGCAAGGGGATGATTTTAAAATTCATTTTAATTGATGAATGAACTTTTTTCTTATACTTATTTGCAAAATATAGTTTCAACATTATTGTCATTATGCAAACCATGTTCGAATGTGAAAATGGATTAATGAATAAAAGTGTCAAATCAATATAGAAAGTCCTTTATTTTTTCCATGGGGTGATTTGCATTAATGACCAATGGCGTATGATGCACAACCAAATCTTTATATTCAATTTTATCTTAACAGCTTTAATTATTTTTAACGGAAGTTGCTTCAGAAAATGCTGTAAAGCATTAATAGAAATATAAAGAGTTCTTCGTTCTAGGTTTGCACGCCGCTAATGGCTGAAATATTACCCAAGAGGAGTAAAACAATTACTCACTCACTCGTACTGTTTGATCGATTTGCATTCTTGCCCAAAAAGTATCAATCTAGTTAAAACTAGCTGTAATGGTATCGTCCTATAAGTCCTTACGTTAGAACTTATAGGACGATAACATTACAGCTAGTTTTAACTAGATTGAAAAAGTACAAACATGTTTTCATCCAAGAGTTCCCAATTCTCATCATACGCCATAGCCATGCCCTTCATCTTCGTTTTATTTTAGATCACCAAACTGCAAGATTACACACAACCACTAGCTTCGACCGTGTACACATTAACACACTATTATGAAAATAATGACGTCCACTATCCATTAAATGAGTTACTTTGATTCAAGGCTTCCTTGTAGTTTCTACACTGTTAGACGGACAGTCCTAACGAGGTGTTTTGTGGAAACGAGACATTCCTGCACTTTATACATGTTATTAGTACATAACAACCTAGTTGAAACTGAGGGTAACATTTTTGTTGATCCATATTTAACAACATTTTAAAGAAGAACGCACACAAAAGCACCAACATTAAGGAGGGAACTTATAAATATATCTAAGCTCCTAGATAGCAAGTACCTTTTGTCAAACGAGCACAAAATGCCTTACAAAGTACAAAGGTTCATGGCTCAAAAAAGGGCGACAACTCCTTCAACCATATGCTCTGCAATTTTCCCTCGGTGAGTTCCTACTTTCATGAATCTACTGAAAAATTGAATTTTCGTATAACAATGAAATGTTTGAGTTGATGTTTGCATTTAACTTTGTTTTATATTTTCATTTTCTCAAATGCATAAAAACAAATAATATTTTTTTTTATATTATTCATCAAGAGCTTCAAACTTCAATTTTATGGACGCTTCGTGAGCCGAATGCATAGTTCTTATATTTCGCTTTTAAATTGTTGTTTATTTTCAGTTATTCAATATCAAGCGCATTTCGATGCCGTTAAAATATATGGAAACATTGTTAATACGACTCTACCAAAACTAAATCTTAAATAATGGTTTTACCGCTATTCATGTAACAATTATAAACATGACAAAGAGTAGGTCCCCAATGTTTGCAATCTGTATTCAACAAAGTGGAATAAACATTGTTACATATGTGCAGTGTTAGAAAACCTGATAATAGATGAATGTTTTTGAGTCCCTTGCCTGCTCTAGAATACCAGATGCCGTGCGTAGAACTTCGCTTTTGATGCGGTATCGCCTAAATCTATTTGTGACGGTTCGAATCCCACAAAGGGCTAGACCCGAAAAACTACTGTTGCAGTGTGTTCCCAAATTTATCATTGTAACATGTTCATCTTTTTCAAAATACTTGTCTTCTTAATTTCTTTATATTGTTATAATGACATTGCTTTATCGTACAAATCTGATAAGTAAGTAGGACTTTTGTATGAGTCAAATCAATAGTTGCAATACTTAAAAGTAAAAAAAAGCTTGTAAGGTTTCCTAAACTTTTTTTTGACAGGTTCTTTTTCTTTCAGTTTGGCATAAAAAAAAATCATGATTATGTGAACATTGCAGAAAACGTGGCTTTAATATTTTTCGGACATATTAATTCTAATTTACTGTTTCGGAATTCGAAAGGTGTTATCAAGCCTTTCAACCACCAAAATAAGAGATATAGAGAATCTCACCCAAGTGTCTTCTGATATCAAATATATCAACACGAGTTGATTAAAGTTACAAATATCCGAGGCTTGCCGAGGATATTTTTACTTTAATCAACAAGTGTTGATATATTTGATATCAGTAGACACGAGGGTGAGATTTTTTTTATCATCCAAATCATTTTTCAACAGTTATTAGCAAAAGAATGAACATTTCTGAACACTAAACTGCCATTAGACTTCTTGAGCAGTGAGGTCATTGCATTGTGACGTCATCAGCATTGTGACGTCATAGCATTGTTACGTCATGGACTTTGTGATGTCATAGTATTGTCATCTGTGTTCTAAGTGATGCCAAAGCCTTGTGATGTCATTAACTGATGATGTAATAGGATTATGACAATTTGATTGTAGCGATATCTACAATGTAGATATCGCTTGTAGATATCGCTTGATCTCAGAAAAGCGATATCTACTGTGGTAGCCACTTTTGGATGATAAAAGCATTTAGTCTGAGGGAAAGTTTATCATTCTATTGTAATCATTTGCCTTTTAATGATATATATTGAGAAATATCAACTGTCCACATTGGATATGTATTCATGTAAGTAAGATTTTAAATATTAGTTTCCATATATATGGCAAATTAACGATTTAAGACAGTTATCTGACTTGTCTAGAAGATACTGTACCACGTTTTCATAGATATTACCAAAAGGAAAAAATATGTCACTTATTGCAAGACGTTCTGTTTGGATCAATTAAAACAGGTCTTTAACCCAGAGTTAGTTTAGCTAAGGAATACATTTCTCCAACCGAAATTGTTAAAAGATATGATGACTGATTATCGGTTTATTCTCTAAAGATAATACATTTTTAAATCAAATGTTAATAATATGTAAAACATAAAAACAAATATTCTCAAAATTGCAATGTTATTCAGTATTTATCACGCCGATGTTGGATTGGTTTTATGCTCATATGTCTTTAGACCATACATGTGTGATTATACTTCATATAACTAATTGAAGCGTCCATATAATAATTCAAATTTCCTCTCCGAGCATGTTATCTCTAAGGCATTTCCATGAACACCTTAGTACAGTACTATGTCATCCAGACCCTAAAGCAAAAATATTTAATTGATGACCAAACAAGTCTAGAAAAGTAAAGTCTATATCGCTCAGCTTCTGAAGTTAAAGCATCTTCTGGGCTCCATTTTGTTATAACACATGATTTGTTTAAAAATATTATCGATATTGAAAAAAATACTTCTGAGACTAAATGTTAGTCTATGAACACCTTGCCATGTCGTTGTGTTGCTAAATTCAATAAATAAGTGCTCTCTATAACGTGACGTTGTTCTATTTAACATGTAATTTTGTACATAGGTAGTTGTGAAAACACGTGTTTGGGGATTGTTGGATTTGAATTGAAATATATCATCTAAATCCAATGTTCATTTGTTATTACAAAGTTCATAACAACATAACAAGTTTTATACGCGACATGTTTATGATTTAGGAAATGCAAATGTAAAAGTATAATCATATGTGTAACATGTTGGATAATTCATCCCTACGCTTTTAGCACTTCAAGTGAACCATCAAGGAAATTCATCCGCATTGATTGATGCTATGTTGATGATTATGTTGGATCATTTTAATGTACATATCATGTGTGATGCAAAGTTTTATAACACTGCCTTCCTTAAAGCGATAATATCGATCTAACTGTTTAAATCAACATTATCTTCATGGGTACAAGAAATAAGAATTCGATGTGGTTTCAACTTCTTTATAACAAGGAAGAGTAGATACTGACATCGTTTTAGTGATCCTGAGAGAGTGATTTTTGAAATGCAACGTATCACCTTCTTCATAACGCTGTTCGAATCTATGCCGAAATTTAGCAACTTTTTGCATTATAGAAGTTATAAATCCATCGATTTCTGATTTCATCGTCAACCAACTCCTAAAGTTCATCTCAAAGAAATTAAATGTATACCAGTTTGCGTTGTTGGTTTGTTTAATAACGCTAGGGCATTACTTGTTGGTTGTATGATTATGATATCCTACGAATGAACGGATGTTTGAAATTCGTCGATTACCTTTCTTTAACTTTAAATGAAAATGATAGAAATATATGTGAAGGCAAATAAAGGTTGCAATGGAAGTACCAAATGCAAATAAATATTTCTGGAATAATTGATAATCATGGAAGAATGACTCTTTAAATATTTTAAACAATATTTTCAAATCCCAAACAACCATTCCTTTGCTCTGACCTTTGATTAACATTTGGTTCGATAAAGAAACAACGTCATGTTGACCTGTCACTAAAAGAAATAAGATGTCCTGAAGAAAACGCCTGAGAATATATTACCTGAGTTATCTCCCCTTACTCTCTCGAGTTAGTCCTGCTTCATGACTGTGTATTAAATAGGAGCCTTTTATATAGCCTAGATCCTATTTCTGCAAGTCTAGAAAAGCCCCAAGAACTAAAATAACATAAATGAAGGTACAGTTATTATTTAAAATATTTCATAGACTAAATTTTAGTCTACTCTGGAGTGTGTATCTGTGATTGGGTTTTGATAATTCATCAATATATATAATAACATCTTTATATAAAAACAAATATAAAATATTAAATTATCTATCTAAGGAATGACTGCATGCATCCAATACTTTCATTGTTATTGAAATGAAGACAAAGAATCAAAATGATAACAAAAAGGTTTATTTGGTTTAAGCAACTGTTTATTCCAAATGGTTCTGTTGATGTGCGCACAGTAATACTGCTATGTACAGTATTTACAGTTTGATGTCGGAGGTTGTTTTTTTTTGGTTCTGATCGGTTAAAAACTATATATATCCACAGTGTCCTTAACATAAACTATCAGCAATTTCAAATGTATCTATATCCATTTAGAAGCACTTCCTGTGGACGATGGATGGGCCGGACTCGTCGTATTCCTGTTTGCTGATCCACATCTGTTGGAAGGTGGACAGAGAAGCCAAGATGGAACCACCGATCCAGACAGAGTATTTCCTCTCTGGGGGAGCGATGATCTTGATCTTCATTGTGCTTGGAGCAAGAGCTGTGATCTCCTTCTGCATCCTGTCGGCGATACCAGGGAACATGGTGGTACCTCCTGACAGAACAGTGTTGGCATACAAGTCTTTACGGATATCAACATCGCACTTCATGATAGAGTTGAATGTGGTCTCGTGGATACCAGAAGATTCCATACCCAAGAAGGATGGCTGGAAGAGGGCTTCGGGACAACGGAATCTCTCGTTGCCGATGGTGATGACCTGACCGTCGGGCAACTCGTAGCTCTTCTCCAGGGAAGAAGATGAAGAGGCTGTGGCCATTTCCTGCTCGAAGTCGAGGGCGATGTAGCACAGCTTCTCCTTGATGTCTCTGACGATTTCTCTCTCAGCTGTGGTGGTGAATGAGTAACCACGCTCTGTGAGGATCTTCATCAGGTAATCAGTGAGGTCACGTCCGGCAAGATCCAACCTCATGATGGCGTGGGGAAGAGCATAACCTTCATAGATGGGGACATCGTGGGTGACACCATCACCGGAGTCGAGAACGATACCGGTGGTACGACCAGAGGCGTAGAGGGAGAGAACAGCCTGGATGGCCACATACATAGCGGGGGAGTTGAAGGTCTCGAACATGATTTGGGTCATCTTTTCACGGTTAGCCTTGGGGTTGAGGGGAGCCTCTGTCAGGAGGACAGGGTGTTCCTCTGGGGCCACACGGAGCTCGTTGTAGAAGGTGTGATGCCAGATCTTCTCCATATCATCCCAGTTGGTGACGATGCCGTGCTCGATGGGGTACTTGAGGGTGAGGATACCTCTCTTGGACTGAGCCTCATCACCCACATAGCTGTCCTTCTGACCCATACCGACCATCACACCCTGAAATAAAACAAACATAATTAGCTATTGTATGCTTAAAGGAATATAAATACTTTAGAGAATACCTGCTTACGTAAATTGTATACAACTCGATGTACATGCACATATAACATGTGATCCTATATCTCCAAATGTATAAATGATAATTTGGGTTCATCAAGTTAGATAAATATAAGCAAAAGAAAGATATCAAAATTAACATAGCTAAATAAAGTTTAGCAACGTATAGAATCAAATATCAAATTAAATGTTTTTCACAATACTGCAATTTAATAGTTTAAAGTCAGTGCTTCGAATTTACAAAATGGCAATCATTCATTCACTTTTATGAAGCAGTTCACTCTAAAAATCGGCGTTTCAGATAATGTTTTTTTAATAGAAAATTCCCTATAGCTTATCCAATAATTTCAAAGATCATCCTACAAAACCACAAAATCAAAACAGAAGCTCCCATAGCGGAGACACTTTCAATATTGGAATAAATACGCCATAAGCTAATAATCATTTAGGTAACTCAACTTCATACAAGATTTATCATAACAATATTCATTTATAAACTTGAAAGATTCGGCCTTGATATACCCTTAAACATCGTATCTTAACAGTAGTTATAGAAAGTGAAAAACAATAAAGACTAAAGATTTGAATTATAAATTACTGAATCAATATTATCAAAATCATTAATAGTTAACGAGGATACAAAATGCAACTTCATACTGATGAATAAATATGAATGATGAATAAAGTAACATACGATCATCATCGTTGCCATTTGTGAAATTTAAAGTTAGATCTATAGATATTCCCATTGAATTCGAAAATTAAAACGTTAGGGAATGAAAATCGTTCAGAATTACTGAGAATACAATATTCAATTTATTTATCGTAAATGTATTCTTAAAACATGTCATCACACTCATGCAAAGCTTTCCTGCTATATCAATACTTTCATAATTTGAATTACGACGTTATTGATTCAAAAGCATGAATGGTGTTGGCGAATACAAAATTCAACTTGACAGTGAATTAGATTAAAAAGTTTTAACTACAAAGTCATGAATGAATAAAGAGCCATGTCATCATATTCATATTTGCAAGAATGGAAGGTTAAGCCCGTTGACCTTTATCAGAATGTGGTCAACAGAAGTTTCAAATGTCTGGAACCAAATAAAGATAACAGACAATGCGCCTCGCTTTCACTCATGCCCAAATAAGGAGATGTTGCGCACCCCGACCAACATTTGAAATTTGTTCTGCATGGCTAGTCAGAGATGGATATCCGATATTTCTGGAAAGCGGTCTAGAAATATTCTGTATCCCATACTTTCAAAATACCTTATCGTTTTTAACTTTCTGAAAAATTACAATTTTTGATGAGAAAATGCAAGGGTTTTTTTAATTACAAATTGCAGTATTTCATATCACGAAAGTTTACTTACTTTCAAAGGTCATTAGACGTATTTTAAAGAAAATAGAAATTTACTGTTTGAAATAACTGCGTGCTGACTCAGGTTTTTCTAGATTATGTGACTTATTGGATGAATGATAAAATATAATTTATTATTAGAAGTTCATTACAGTGCATTATCAAATTTGAAGAGCCAAAATTAATGACATGAACATATTTCTCGAAATTAAATCAAAGCTTGACTTGCTTGTAAAGAAATTTTGAGTATATAGATGAATTTCACAATCATATCTACATTTTAATCACTTTTAAAAAAATTTCTTGACAGCTTAACATTTCATTTAGACAATAATTTCACATATATGATAACGACATATTGCTGCGATATATTTCAACTTCCATATGAATTCTTATAAATTACTATAAATGGTAATGCCGGTAAGACCACGAGGCATCTAAACTTAGAATTCAAAATGGCCGACATTCCAAAACGAAATGAAACAAAGAAATAACCTAACCTGATGTCTGGGACGGCCGACGATGGAGGGGAAGACGGCTCTGGGAGCATCGTCTCCGGCGAAACCGGCTTTGCACATGCCGGAGCCGTTGTCACAGACCAGAGCAGCAACATCATCATCCATGACTGTAGGTAGAAGTTGACCCCAACGAGACACAAGCAACTGGCAGAAGAGGGTGTGGATATGGCAGATTTAGCGGGCTGGATGTTTATATACCCCCGGCACTCTTCCCCGTGCCTCCCATGTACATACTTGTCTAGTCACGTGACCATTTCCAAGAAGAAGCCCAGCACGAGATATCTACACAAGGCACTGTGGGCTAGCACGTGCTACTAACCGAGGGCAACCATCTGGCCATGAAATGTTCAACCGTATTATTGGTCTTATCACCCAGTATCTTTTTACACATGGTACTACTGAGTTAGACTCCCTCAATATTACTTAACACTAAAGATGACACGACTTGTAACCCGTAGTAATGTTAAACACATGGAAACATTGTTTTCTCTGTATGTTTTTTGCTTAATGGGGTAATTAGTTTCCGTTGATGATATAACCTGTCGTTGCTGTATTAACATGCTGTTGCAACCTTTCTGATGACGCGTTATGTTGGCAGATTGATCAAGTCAATGCAATCCACAGTCCTTCACAGGCTTTCATCTACTTGAAGTTTACCGTGGAATGTTATTTATTTCGATTCATGGAAAATCCATTCACAAGCGTTCACCTCTATCAAAATGTCAAGATGACGAATGCAGATGTGTGGATAGAGGAATAACTTACTATTGATATACGTCTGTTTCAAATGGTTAAATGATTTTAGTTTATCTAACTGTATCATAATGTCGTATCACCTTTGTAGTATTGGGTCTATAGTAGATATAATAGAAAAACCTCGTTAGCTTTACTCTATGTATTTCTGGCGTTGGCAATTGGCCATATTAATTAATACGTTGAATCTATAGAACTTTGGTTACTGATATATACAATGTCATAAAATCAGAAACCATTTAGATAACAATTACGAGAATTATCACCACATTGTATCACCAAACGTCAGTGAGTGTGCATTTAAAAGTAATTTTGATGCATGCACAATTCAGTCCACATTGCATTAGGATTTTTTATCTATTAATCATCTGTTACAATTTAAAAAGAAAATGTCAAATATGAAATTCTGGCTCAATGCAAACGTATCATACACGCATATGATAAGCATTTGCTGCTTTGCATTGATTCCTACTTATAGATTCACGACTAAAATAATAAGAAGAAAGTATTGCATGGAGTAACTACAGAGAGCAAGGGGGAGAGGGAGGGAGAGAGGGAGAGAGAGAGAGAGGGAGAATGAATGAGTGATGGGCGATCGAGTGAGAGAGAGAGAGCCAGAGTGGGGAGGGGTAGTGAGAAAGAGAGAAATGCTTCAGAGTTTAAGAATGGGCAGACAGAGCGTGAGAGACGAATTTGAATATCATCTCCGAAGTTTAAAAGCAATCAGAAATCAGTGCCAATGAAGATATATATATAGAGCTTGATAGAATATCTTCTTTGAGAGGCATTTAAGAAGTTGGGATGACAATAATGCTGAGGAATATATGGATGACAACTTCTTTGTTCATTGTATACAATAATTTGACACAAGAATCTGTGTCGAAACGTCGCATACAATGAACAAAGAAGTTGTCATCCATATATTCCTCAGCATTATTGATAGAATATGTTTACCAATTCATAACATTTTGCAAATAATAAATCAGTGTTTGAATGTAATGTTTGATATTTCTTAACGTAAAATTAATATTTCTTTAATATATGCCATAATCACATAATTCACAATTATGAAACGTGAACGATCACTTTTATTCTTTCATATTTGTTTGCAATTGTAAGATAACACCATAGACTAACATTTAGTCTCAGTAGTATTTTTTCAATATCAACAATATTTTAAAACAAATCATGTATTATAACAAAACGGAGCCCCGAAGATGCCTAAAGCTGAGCAATCTAGACTTGCTATACTTTTCTAGACTTGGTTGGTCATTAATTTAATATTTTTGCTTTAGGGTCTGGACAGACTAGATAGCATCAGTGCTTTGTATGACACGATAAGTTTAATGTATGTGTGAGTTGTTTATGTGTTCAATCACGGTATTTGGTCTCGTGCTTGAAATGAAAAGTAATGAATACAAATAATTTGATACGGGTCATTTAAAACGGAATATATTGACCAGTTGAAATTTGAAACAAAGGAAATGACGTAATATCTGAACAGACATTGTTACGGCATGCATGGGCGATTTCATTGACAGTGTACATGGTTATGTAATGGGGCATGTGCTTTGTACTATACATGTATCATTGCCACTGACAATTATCCAATTATTGACCGCAATTTGGAGGTTAATTAAGCTATTATTATCTTACGCATGTAATCGATTGATTAAATTTAAAATGGGCAAATATAGTCGTATGCTTTGAATTCTATCTTACACGAAAACAATTTCCCCAAAAAATGTGTTTTCAATCTGGTTCATCTTTTAATTTAAAAAGCCAATCTATGAGCATGTTAGCCCTATATATTTTCTATACTTGTTGTAATACACGGTTCAACCGTTTGATAGGGTCATTAGTTGTCCTGCTTCATTAGGAGGCTATATTGCAAGTCGAGGACAGTTTTAAGCAAGTAAGGGCACAACTTTATGGATAACTTATGTATTTGTATCGCATTAAAGCTTGAAAACCATGCGAGAATCTGAACCTAAACGTCGCACTATTAATAAAGAAGTTATCATTCATAAAATGTTGTCCTTTACTTGACCTTCAACTTCAAAAAGGCCACTCAAAGAATGCAAGTTTAGATTTTTAGGGAAATCGACAAAATAAGAATTAGATAAGTTTGATTATTACTTTTGACTATAAATATTGAATATATTAAATCTTAGTGCATGCCATATGTGATATTTGAGGTTTTCCCTGCAACGTTATAATTCACAGGTAAAGCTGAGGATGTATATGTTCATCATTGCATCTCATGTACTCTGCATGAACGCAACATCACCTTCGTTTATACAACCTCCAATTACCAAGTCTATGAGGCGACCTCTACAGGCCAAATAAGGCTCAGATTGTTGACCCTTGGCCCTGTGTTGCTACCAGGGAATCTTCTGTATGTTGATACTCGTAATTTCAAAATGGTGTATGCATCAGAACCTCGTGAACATTTATGGATATACAACTCGTTTATTTTTTTGTTATCACTTTATTTCTTTTCGTAGGGTACCATACATTGTCTTGTAACATATATTATCTACATGTATATAAACACTTTCAAAATTATCATGATTGGTTTGCATGTATACATTTTCATCTGTCTATAGCAAATTGAATAATTAACAGTTATCACAATTGGTTTACATTGTATACAATGTCATACATTAGAACAATAGAAAGTTGTTTATGTAAAAAGACTGTGGCATGAAGACCAAAATGACATGAATTTTCCGTATCTGCATTCTCGTTTATTCTTGATATGACTGCTTTATTTCTGGCTTTAAGAAGTTATACTGTTTCATGGTTCCAATGCAACATTGATATAAAATTGCAAACTTATAAAAATGTTTCAATAAAGCATAAACATTGACTTCATGTTCATCTTTCCTGCACTCTCTTAGCTGCAAATTGAAAGAAAAAATGTATCAGATCTTTAATTGTCATTATTGAGACAATCTTGATATTATTCCAAACTTATTGCATCTGAATATTCCTTGGCTGACTTTATTTTTATTTCAAAATAGAGATTATATTACGTAATTTTAGCGTTCACTTATAAGATATGCTTATATTTTATGAATTGTTTATGTCTAAATTGAAATATTAAACTTGTGCCGGGTATTCCCGTATTTAAAGAGGCAGTAGCACGTTTTTAGGGGGAATATAAGATGATGTCAGGAAAATGAAAACGAATGGTTCCAATTGAAAGACAATGTATTTAAACTATATGGAGCAGTAATAATTCAAATATATAACGTAAAGTTTAGCCATGCGATTCCTTTTTGTTGCACAAAATGAATGAAAGGTGTTCACACAACATGGCCACCAATGGATTTTATGTGAATCTTCATACTTTGTCCTCTGACTATGGATGATTGGCTAGTGTAATCAGATTTTTGAAACTGTCAAAATAATACATATAACATTAACTTACAATTATCAGTGAAAATTTTAATATATAAAATGTTTAAAAAACGTGCTACTGTCCCTTTAAGGCCTGGGCTTAAAAACGGAAAATCCATGTTCTGGTAGTGGAATATTTTACCTATATTTAAGTCCAGGGCTTAAATTCAGAAACAGCTAATTATTTTGATACTAATGAAATCTGCCTTGATTTAATCTTCATTTATTGAACATTTTCTATGTATATCTGGATTCTAAATACTAAGTACTTAAAATACAT
Source organism: Steromphala cineraria (assembly GCA_916613615.1). Taxonomy (NCBI): domain Eukaryota; kingdom Metazoa; phylum Mollusca; class Gastropoda; order Trochida; family Trochidae; genus Steromphala; species Steromphala cineraria. The sequence continues at coordinate 69,729,822 of OU744722.1, read as the reverse complement.
AAATTTAAATTACATATGTTATTAATGTAAACAGTGACCATCATCAAATACGACACAATGACTCCCTTATGCAACATTCTTATCTTCTTGGAAGTAGATTGATCTTTGGAACGAAACGGAACGAAAGCATATATAAAATATAGTTTATAAAAGCGAAAGATATATCTTTTAATCCTTTAATCAAACAAATATACCTAGTTTAGTATAGTATTCTATTTACAAGAAGTACCCTTCTTCTATCGACGATAAGATGAGGACATTCAAAATCCCATAAAATCCACTGTAAACTAAGCTTCAAGTCAAAAGTAACTTCGAAGTTTAATGGTAAATTCATCACAAGGGGATACATTTTAAAGCGGTAAGATCTTTCTTCGTTTCCTGAAATGCTGACTGTGTATACAATTAATGTCAAATGTTGATTGAAATTGATCGAAATTAAATTTTGGCACAATTCATCTGAATCTTTTAGCATAGCATATGTTATCGCAATGTTGTTAGAAAATATCATTTAAGACAAACGCGTTGTTGCCGGTTTTTTTTGGTTTATTTTCCATTGGAAGAAATGATAGGCAAAATTATTAATTATCAAAATAATTTATATGAAACATAAGACCCTAAATCATTCTTTAAAACGTCGAAAGTGGCGATAAGGTTTGAGAAGGACATGACTTGAGACAACCAAAAATTAAATCCAAATTTAAGCCCAAGGGCTTATTAACGGAAAACTATCCCGTTTTAAGCCCATGGGCTTAATTTCGCGTGTGTCTAAACACGGAAATTGCCTGTATATGAACCAGAGCCTCGTATATTGCAATAAAACACTGTTTCTTTGGCTTCACCTGCGACAAAGTTTATAAATGTTTACCAAAGACTGTAGAATAGGAATGTTTCAACCTTTATTTGAGTACCGGAATCTGTACGGTACTGTTCTAATCAAATTTGAATACTCAAAGAATGATAATAAAATATACAAGTTAAATGCAAGTTAAATACGAGTAATTGTTGTATGCAAGTGTTACATTCGTATGATAAAAAGAATAGTAGGCCCTATACCAAAGCGGAACAATTTGTTTTGATGGCACGGTTATAACACCTGCAATTGATTTGATTGGCTAGTTCCATTCAAATAAAGGGAACATTTTACTCACTCCTTGACTTGTGCAAGTCTTATAACAGACAATATTTTGTACGGCTGCGTTATGGCGCTGCAAAAAAACAGCGAAAAGGCAGTCGCGCCATAGATATTGATCTAAATTGATGATCGGGAACAGTACATCTTAATAGTTTGTAAACAGCAATATACCGAAAAGGTGTTTCATCAGTATCATTCATTTGTTTACATATTTTGACGAGAAGAGAATGGCAAATGACGTCAATCAAGGAAAGACAAAATCCATCTTTTATGGAACAGAAAATTTATTTGCATACCCTTCCTTTATCTCGTTTTACCTTACTGCATTTTATGAATAAAAGAATAATTTGAAGTTAAAAATGTGAATAGATAAGGTCGTTATCTTATTAAATGCACATTAATCCGCATCTCCGCTCCTTTGTAAGCGCAATTAAAAACACGCCAACTTATGTGAATTACACAAAAGGCAAATGACAGGGCTCGTTCCCCTTTACATATTTCCATTATGTCAATAATTTTGAAATCAAATAGGAAACTAATTAGATTTCCTATACAACCGTTATACTTATAAATTTGGTCAATAACCGGGTATATATTTTATCATATCAATTATTATTGAGATTGCTTAACATTGTTTATGCATATGAGCCTGTTTTAAGAGTATCAAGTTAACATAAATTATTGACCCCTATAGACCCAGGAAGAAGTAATGGAGTGCACTTCGAAGTACTTCTGTTCATGTTTCGTTTGTTGTTCTTTGGTTTCTTATGAAATGACATGGAAAGGTTTCTTATCATATAAGAATTTCTTGATAAATGAGCAACCAAAAACAATATAGACAAGATCAGATTGTGTCTGTTACCATATGGTAAGATAATATACGAGTATCAACGGAACTTACACATATTTCACAGGAACATGTACACTTGTCACTTGAGACTTTGGCTTTTTAATCGAATTATAATGAATATTTAAGAGACATTTTCTAGCTAAAGACCACCAAGGAGCATGTAAAATGTCATCTTCCTACGCAGAGCCAAAAAAGCCAGTTTCCAAACTGTCATTTTATGCCTTGCTGCATAGCCTTGAGTTTTCTGTGCTTGCTCTCTACTCTGTAGGGGCACTATAGCAGCACAGAAAAGTAAAGTCTCTGCAGCAAGGCATAAAATGACAGTTTGGAAACTGGCCTTTTAGGCTCTGCGTAGGGAGATGGTAAAATGTACGCAATAATTCTCTTTGAATCAAACTATACTAACTCAGCTCAAAACAAATTACGTAAATTTTGTCTCCAAATGATCCCAAACTGAATGTAGGCATTCGTAGACTTTATCAATCAAGTCTTATCTATATATAAAAACATAATATGTCAGCCGTTTAATTTTGTATTCTACATAATATATTGCATAGCAAGGTTATGTTCAGTTATTATTATTTTGATGTTTTTCAAATTGTTGATATCCTTATTACGTATGTACTACGTAAAACAAGGTTTCCTAAACTAGATTTCTAGGTTATTATTAAGTGATTTACTGGTCTTGGTTATTTGAGGTAAAGACTGAACACGGACTCAGAGATCTAAAAGCTTTGAAACCATATATGAAACTGGAAGAGTTAGGTGTATCACAGTGTATTGTCAATAACAAACTGAAAACTCTTAAAAAGCTCAGGAAAAGTTTCTGAAGAATTAATGAAAAAGTAACGTCAAGCGGATCATTATGATATCATTACACATCTACCTCAAATCACATTCATTATGCAGGAAGGCTTGTGAATATTACCTATGGAAATAAAACGGGTGATAATCAAAATAATAAGACCGTAAAAAACAATTTTGAATTGTATTTTAATTCAGTGGCCCTTAACTGTTTTGCTCAGAATATGTCTAATGATGTTTCAAGTATCACAGGTAATCTTGTAGTCTGTCATCCAGACCCCTTAATTGTTTAAGCGCCTAGGCAAGTCTACAACAAGACTCTGAGCTCAGTTTTTTCTGAAAATGAACACATCTCAGAGGCTCCTTTTTATTATATTTTTTTTCTTTCAAATTTTGAAATTTTACGAAATATTCATTTCAGAGTCTAAATGTTAGACTAGTAATCTTGGGTCGGTCACTTTTAGCAATGAATGAAACTTGAACAAAACAATCTTCTTGATCTTCAATTCTTTAAATTTCGGTAAGAAAAGCTGTAATTTTGATAATTGATATCCATGTATACCCTTGAGACAGCTACACGCTACCGTGTTACATGTTACGCCATCGACAAAGCAAAGTTAGTATATCGCTCAGAAGGCATGGAGAGGTTAGCGTCTGCTGGATGTTCTATTTACCACATGTGAAACGTTACACGCTAACGAGAAAAACAATAAAGAGCCACTCCGTGAGCTGTATGGTGTCACATATGCTAAACTCTATATATGGGGTCATTTCATTGAGAAGTATAGATAGTTGTAGGAAAGTACAATTGTAGAACCAAACTATTCTAGATCTGTATGGAACTTTTGGAAGGTTTGAAGTCGTGGTAATGATCTATCACCGGACAATGACGCGCGTCAATAAGTCTAAAACAAGTCAAGTAATCTAAAACAGTCTGAATAACAGATACGAGCTGATCATGTATATAAATAGTATTCATGTAAATTGGACGTATGAATTTGGCTTCCACGAGTATATATGGCTGTTTTTCTCTTAAAACGAAATAATTTTTGCTATAAGTGCAATTGTGCCATGAAAATGTTATATGTTCTGAATTTAGATAATTATTTATGCCATCCTCCATCGTTTCAAAGCAAACCAAATATGGGTCCTTTAAGATGTGATAATTGGTCATGTGGTCTAAGTTATTGATTTGACTGTTAAGAATTATTGTTCATGCATTATATGAATCTGATTTCGAGATATTTTCTGAATTTGTTAATAAAATCAAGGCTAATTAATCAATTGTTATCACGTTTTTGTTATATTTACTGAAATATAGAAGTAGATATACATTTAATTTTAAGAGTGAACAAATGTACTGCTTTTCTTTTTGGTTTGCACTAACTGAAAAAAAGAACAAATTCTTGTACTTTTCGTATCGAGTTTCATAGCTCAGAAAACAAAGCTAAACATTAGAAAGGATTTAATTCAAAATAACGTTATTGTAATCTTTCAAAGGTCTGATAATTTAATAGTAGATTTGCTAACTATATATACTGCCAAATACACTATCTCTGTACACTACTATCTTTAAAACTTATATGAAATAACATGTCATATTGGTGTCCGAGAAAAAGCCCACCGGCATGAAGCCTCATGGTAGAAAATTTCTTCTATACTTATTCTGTTTTCCTAGAATCGTTGTACATAATGATCGTCAAACAACAAAAACAATCTTTCTATTACCAAAAACTCCTAAATATAAGTAGAAAGAAGAACTTAAAAAAGCATAGCTCAAAACAAATCAAATCGTCATCAGGTTAATGAAATGAATATTTTGGGCATTGTTCGCTTCTTTTTATTTTAATTTTCTGTTTAGTATGTTATACTCAAAATATGTATTTTATAATAACATTTGTAATCAACAACCTTTACAAATTTCCCTTCTTTTTTTTCTAAAAGGTTCTACTTTAAAAGAAATTTCCTCCATGCCTGTTCCAGATTACAATCTTGATGGTTAAACAAATGACGCCATTGGTAGTCTGACGTTGAACAGTAATATTCTTTCCTTTTGAATTAGTGAACACGTGTTGATTGAAATTACTAGCAATAGTATTTGTTTTCCTCATGTTGACAAATTTAATGCTATCATTCTAATTTCGGTGTGTGATGTTGACTTGTGAATTTTGACATGTTACGTAATGGATCTTGGTTTCATGTCTTTAACATTATCTCTTTCAGTCATATGAAATCATAATACAATGCTAATTGAAGCATTATCAAATTACATATATGTACATGTACGCTACTCAAGGTTGTATAAAATAATGATAAACTGTATTTTTTTATTTAGTTAGAATGGAATGCCCTCTTCTTTTTACACTTACCTGATTGTAATGCCACATTTGCATTATCAGATACGGTTTTGGAACTTCTCTGTACGAAAAAACTTATAAATACACGTTTAATCAAAAGAACAACATCATAATTATATGTCATGTCAGCTGCTTTTGTGGAATACTTGAGATACCTGAGTTGACATCTGAAGAGTTTTTTTAATTTATGAAAGGATAAATATGAAGTCATTTAAATTGAAAACAAAAATGATATGAATTGATATGCAGATTGTTTGAAACATGAAATTTATGAATTATGGAATCATGACGGACGCATACAGTATACGAGATCTCACCATAGCAAGACTGTAGTCAATAAAAAATTAACATTAACAAATCATCTAGAAGTGTGGTGAAATATTCAATTCTCTAAAATCTAAGTTTCCTTTCACACAAAAGAAAATAATCATCTTTCAGAAATCTTTTTCAGAGACTTTATATGAATTTTCGACCATATTGTCATGTTTAGCCAATTAAACCCTATATACTTTTATGAATTTACACATGCTCAATGAGTATGTAGTTAAAGTTACAAATTAGCTACATATGCAACATGTTTTTCTTGCCTATATGAAATAAATTTCCGTAGGCTTCAATATGGAATTGGTATTTATGAAAAAGCACGGAAATAGGATTTTGTCTTTACTATAATGAAAATTAAAGATCAAAATCGTCCTATGTTTCGTAATTTTCTCTGAATTAGTCGTACCTCAGTAATTTGACTATCAATTCCTTCTCATGTTTTTGATTATCCCTCTAAAAAGAAGGTCTATAGAAATTGTATTTGATATTTTATGCGATTAACGATGTCGATTCACGTGTTGATGTTACATATGAAGAAATACAATACAGGGGCAATGGAAGGTACGGGGGAAGGTTGTACTATGACAATTTTGTCATTATTCTCATATCTGCATGATCTTTCTCTTTTGTTCAGTATAAACAACGTTTGATACATTGAAGAGACACCCCTTGATTGTTAGGTAATTCACACTCAAATCTACCAAAACACAAATTATACTAGTATTAAAAACAATATTTCATCTATCCACAAATAAGCCACAGTTATTTGTTTTCAATTAAATCGAAAAAATCAACCTTTTGTACCATGGCCGAAGTTTCACGTATCCTTAACATGAGAATATCGTAATCTTTAAATTTATAGCAACTGAAATACATTCTTCCTGTTTACCGTTTTGTTTAGTTTCAATAAGTAGACCTTCCTGTATTTGTCATTTTATAAATTACGATCAGAATAGCGACTTTATATAATATTATTGACACCCAACTGAACCGTGAATAATTCATAACAAATACACATTTTAAATAACCCAAACTCTAAACTATATGCATACCCCTTTTCCGTTAATGTGGATGACTTATTATTCAGACATGTCTATTCTAAGATCTGCCATACTCCGATTATCGAAAAATTATAATACGTTTACTTACATGTATATCGAAACAATTGACTTTAAGCCTACTGTCTTCATTTGAAAAATATTTAATTTAAATATCATTTTCTTGTATTTAATGTTTACTATCTTATCAGCAGAAAATATCTGAGACATCATCTTAGACATTATGGTAGCTGTATCTAATTGATGTTCTAACATACCTTTATATCCTCATAATTGTATATGTTAGTATTGTATTAGTCTTCACAACTGATGTTTGTTTATCATCACCCTTCATGTGAAATATTTAACCATAAAGTTCAAATTGTCAATTTCATTTGTGCAATGGGCAAACGAGCCTGAGATTTTACGAAAGCCGATACTATATTCCTCTGGTGAACACATTAACATGTCACTTTATGAAACAGTCAGTCCTATATCTCAAGGAATTGCTCTTGTTAAAGGGGCAATAGCACGTTTTTAAGGGGAATATAAGATGATGTCAGAAAAAATAAAATAAATGGTTCCAATTGAAGGACAATATATTCAAACTAAATGAAGCAGTAATAAAACCAATTAATAATTTTTAGTTCAGCCATGCCATTCATTTTCTTGCACAAAATGAATTGAAGGTGTTCGCACAAAATGGTAGTCTGTCATCCAGACCCCTTAATTGTTTAAGCGCCTAGGCAAGTCTACAACAAGACTCTGAGCTCAGTTTAAGATGAACACATCTCAGAGGCTCCTTTTTATTATATATTTTTTTCTTTCAAATTTTGAAATTTTACGAAATATTCATTTCAGAGTCTAAATGTTAGACTAACAAAATGGCTGCCAATGAAATCTATGTGAATCTTTATAATTTGTTCTCTGACAATGAATAATTCGTTAGTGTAATGAGACTTTTGACACTATCAAAGTAATACATTTAGCATTTATTTACATATTTCAGTGAACAATTTAAAATATAAAATTTTCAAAAAACGTACTACTGCCCCTTTAATTCCTGTTATAGTATATAACTAATCGTTAGATTGTTTGATTAGTAACTGTCAAAGACAAAAGAATGTGTATATGGATGATCAACTTCTTTATGTTGAAAATGTAGGAATAAGGTTCATTTTAGAATACCCCTTTTCTGCAGTAAACAGTGTGATAGAGTATTATAACTAGAATACTGATCTATTACGAAGAGTTTCCATTATGGAATGAAACATTGATCATCCATATATCACTATCTCACTTTGCTTAAAATGTATACCTATGAACAATTTAATGGAGGCATTTTCCCAGATTTTGTATCATAACATCTCTGCAATATGTTGTGTTCATGTACATGTATTTATGTAGTTATATTTGTGTACATGTATGTGTGTATCTATATTTGAATATAAAACCTTCATATTTTTTATATGGAGGTCGCTTCCTGTGTTACAATAGTTTTAACTCATGTCTTATTGAATAAAAGGCCACTGTATATGTTGTACATGTATAAGTATGTGTTTTAGCAGTCATCACAACTGATGTCGTTAATCATCACTTTTCATGTGAAATATTTGACCATAATGAATAACATGTCAATGTCATTTGTGCAATTCTCAAAGTAGCCTGAAGCTTTATGAAAAAAACATACTATATTCCTCTGGTGAAATGTCATTTTATGCAACAGTCAGTCCAACTCGATAAATCGCTAATATGTATGTGCTTGGCATATATAAGATACTAACATCTCAAGATATGGTTCTTGTTAGTTCATGCTACAGTATATCACTACTTGTTAGATTGTTAGATTAGTAATTGTCAAAGAGAATAGAATGTGTATATGGATGATCAACTTCTTTATGTTCAAACAAGTGGGAATTAGGTTAATTTTAGAATACCTCTTTTCTGCATTAAAGAGTATGATACAGAATTATAAGCAGAATACTGATCTATTACGAAGAGTTTCCATTATGAAATTGAAATATTGATCATCTATATATCACTATCTCTATTTGCTTAACATTTATATATCTATGAATAAGGCAGGTTTTCACAGATTTATCATCATATAATCTCTGCAATATTCTTGTGTTCATATACATGTATGTATGTAGTTATGTCTGTGTACATGTATGTGTGTATCTACATTTGAATATAAAACCCTCACATTGTAAAAATGAATGTCTCTTCAACAATAGTAATAACTTAGGTCTTATTGAATGATAGACGAGTTGCCGCCATAATCAATGTGTCAGCATATTGCAATTCTTCTGATTGTGATATAGTTACATTATCTTCTTCAGTATAATAAGAAATAGTTATTTTCTCATTCAATCTATGAATGTGATGACCTAGCAAAATTAATGACTACTGAACCAATTCAAACGAATGTCTTTTTTCTGTCAATTCTTACAATAACAAATGTTTTGGTCAAAATGGTTTTTTTTGCTTCAGACACAGGAATCATACAACCGACGGAACTCGAATACAAGTTTGTTAAAACCTGGAACACTATTGTTTTATATTTGTTTTAACCCAAATAATTAACTATCCAATAATCAAACATGTTTTCTAGTTGTTTAACAAGTAAATAAAGAAGACACTTCGATCTTAATCACATTGCCACAATCAGAAATATATTTACATTTTTGAACTTATCATTTCCTTTGAAATTCATTATTTCAAACACCTTTTCCCTTTCAACGCACAACTAGCATGGTGTATAAGCATGGCGCTGACGCAAGCAAGGTATGCAAATGACAAGATGACAACCAAGATTATGTAATTCGCCACCTTTATCTCAAACAGAACATAGTTAATGAATTTTGTGCCGGTTACAGGAGAAGTGTTAAACTGAAAAAATAAAAGATCACATTTTGTATCGTAGGAACTCTCTCATGTGATTCTGAATTAATTGTTGCTCGTCCATTCCATGCCATGCCATGCCAATTTGAAAATGTACAGATCTAGATAACGTCTTGTTCCATTGAGGGTTACTGAAGGATAGGCCGCATGGATAAGCGCGACTTATTGAGACTGCAGGGAGAAGGCTGGCCGCACGCCGAGAAACTAAGTCGAAATGTCACGATATACAGGACCTAACCCTCAGCAACTGACAGTGGAACAAGACCATTTACTACATAAGTATAACATAACCTAAAGAAACGAATTCATTGTGATTTATTGCGCTTATTCAAGGAATAAATTACAATATACAGTTGATTCGAGGAATGGAAAGTCACTTTTGGTAGTGCCCATATTGGAACCGGTTTATGTACAATATTGAGCAATGGCATAGTCCAACAGTTGGTTTAAAGTCCTACACAGGAAAATATGAGGAGTATCGAAAGAAGTGTCCAAACGACACATTTAGAAGCACTTCCTGTGGACGATGGATGGGCCGGACTCATCGTATTCCTGTTTGCTGATCCACATCTGTTGGAAGGTGGACAGAGAAGCCAAGATGGAACCACCGATCCAGACAGAGTATTTCCTCTCTGGGGGAGCGATGATCTTGATCTTCATTGTGCTGGGAGCAAGAGCTGTGATCTCCTTCTGCATCCTGTCGGCGATACCAGGGAACATGGTGGTGCCTCCTGACAGAACAGTGTTGGCATACAAGTCTTTACGGATATCAACATCGCACTTCATGATGGAGTTGAATGTGGTCTCGTGGATACCAGAAGATTCCATACCCAGGAAGGATGGCTGGAAGAGAGACTCGGGGCAACGGAATCTTTCGTTACCGATGGTGATGACCTGACCGTCGGGCAACTCGTAGCTCTTCTCCAGGGAGGAAGATGAAGCAGCGGTGGCCATTTCCTGCTCGAAGTCGAGGGCGATGTAGCACAGCTTCTCCTTGATGTCTCTGACGATTTCTCTCTCAGCTGTGGTGGTGAATGAGTAACCACGCTCTGTGAGGATCTTCATGAGGTAATCAGTGAGGTCACGTCCGGCAAGATCCAACCTCATGATGGCGTGGGGAAGAGCATAACCTTCATAGATGGGGACATCGTGGGTGACACCATCACCGGAGTCGAGAACGATACCGGTGGTACGACCAGAGGCGTAGAGGGAGAGAACAGCCTGGATGGCCACATACATAGCTGGGGAGTTGAAGGTCTCGAACATGATCTGGGTCATCTTTTCACGGTTAGCCTTGGGGTTGAGGGGAGCCTCTGTCAGGAGGACGGGGTGTTCCTCTGGGGCCACACGGAGCTCGTTGTAGAAGGTGTGATGCCAGATCTTCTCCATATCATCCCAGTTGGTGACGATGCCGTGCTCGATGGGGTACTTGAGGGTGAGGATACCTCTCTTGGACTGAGCCTCATCACCCACATAGCTGTCCTTCTGACCCATACCGACCATCACGCCCTGAGGACAAAAAGAGCATACAGTAAGTAATATAAAACAATAAAGAATGGTCAAATATCGAGATGATTTGCTAAGCATAATTCAAAAAGCAATCAAGTACCGAATACATCTTTTCATTTCAGGAAGTAGCTACACAAGACAATTATTGTAATAATTTAGTTGATAAAAGCAACAAGCTTCCACCTTTGAACAATCATCAACAAAAACTGATAACATTGTATAAGTTCTCTCTACAAAATTATGTTATTGCCAACAGTATTATTGTAAATTGCTCGGTTAGGTTGAAATGTCAATAGAACATTTAACCCGACATTTGATTAAGAGAGAAACGCACGAAAATCAAAAGGAAAATAGTTCACTTTTACTATATATCTATTTAAAAACATTTGACTGCCTTGTTTACATCGACCCAAAATGATATGCATACCCTTTAGGAGTGGACTTTAAACGATGCCATCAAAGTGTCATTAATCGAAAATTGTTATTAATTTGTCTAATTCGAAAAAAATCGATTCAAAAATAACAATCAATGAATGTCAACTCAATAATTTAAAAAGTCAATAAGAATCCTATCATTTGCTAAAACTTTCATTATTGATATCATTATATCATTATAATTACATCATCATTAATATGCCTTATGTTATCTGCATGTCATAATTTATTATTCAATCGGAATAAACTTGAATTGTTTTGATGAAAGACAAGAAAGTAATAAACATATAGTGTGTTCTATCTCCCTGAACAATGGATGCCATCATTGATGCACGTGAGAACCGATGTGTACTTTTATGGCCTTATCGTTTGACAGCAGAGACGCTAAAGGCTTCTTGCAACCTGATACCCTCCCCTCCCCCTCCCCCTCCCCCTGCCCTGATGCCGGTACACGTGGTGTTGGAATGCGCTACTATCCCCCTTACTAGGCCTGCAGAAACTAGAAGCTATACTCCTACCCAGCAATGCTATATAAAGAACCAAGCATGCCGGCAAATACTCTGATTCAGCATTAGTTATTTACAAACTGTATAGTAAGCTATTCTCAAAGAACCAACTACGACACTGGTTGGCGAAGGATATTTCAAAGAAAGTCAATATGATAAGAGTGCTTGATATACATGATATAAATGCTTGACGAAATTGTATAGTGACTTCCGTGTTAATGTTTTTTTTTCGATTTACACTTTAATTAATCTTTTCGAAATATTTCTATCGTATGTCATTTTTTAGTTGAAGAACATTATTTTCAATTAGACCAATGGAGTTGAACATATATCGTACGAGAATAAATAAACTTGATGTTTAGAACCACGTGGTCTTCAAACAGGTCACACCTTTTACAAGAACTCAAAAACTTTTCGAAACTTTACATCATAACACCGTTAAGGATATCCAAGAATGACATTAAAGAAGAAGGAAGTCACTTAACTTTGATCCTAAAAATCTCACGTGGTTACAATGTCATGGTACAATTTCTAACATGTAAGCAAGACAAAAAAACAAAAACTAACCTGATGTCTGGGACGGCCGACGATGGAGGGGAAGACAGCTCTGGGAGCATCGTCTCCGGCAAATCCGGCTTTGCACATGCCGGAGCCGTTGTCACAGACCAAAGCAGCAACATCATCATCCATGACTGTAGATGTGTGTGAGTAACGAAACAACTAAGAGAGGTTTGAGAGCTGTGAGATGCTAGCCGAGCGCTGACGGTGTGGATGAGACGGGACAGGTTGCTCTCTTATAATATCCTCCCCTACAGACTTCACCACGCGCACTCCCTACCAGCATACCATATATGGCATTGCCATATGTCCCAGTAAAGACTGGATGGGGGAATCCCAGCCCGAGTTTCCTGGAAATCATAGCGGCTTCTGTATCCATACTAAGCAAGCAGGTTCAGGGGGAGGGGCAGGGAGGGTAGGGGAGGGATCCCGCCAGTTCACGACCAATATAGTTACAAGTTGCTCACCACATGGCTCGGCTTATTATGTAATACTGGAGGCTTCTCTGTGCCGTGTGTTCCTGTTTCCTCTCTCATATTGGAACTAGGTCACGTCAAAAGGTTTCAAATTGTTTTGATGTTCAATTATAATGTGCTTTTATGAATAGTTTTGTTTGTTTCGCCGACAACATGTGAAATGTGAAAATGGATATTCGATTAGATATTCTGATTTATTGCCTTTGAGGTAAAATCTATCTGAGTTGGATTTTCTGATCAAGGTCAGGCTTGTATTTGTTTATTTATTATTTCTGAATGACGCCCAATAAATATTTATTTTGGATTTCAACGTGGAAATTATCGCTGGTTCGAATTTTGTTGACAGAACTGTGGACTTTTTTGGAAACGCTATGTTATTTCAATGACAGGTCAAGATTCTTAAGATTGTTCAATTGATAGACTAAATTCTTAAATCTTAAAGTCAATAATGGTTTTCAGTAAGGAAACTACACGTTTATAAATAATCATAATAATTTCATGTTATGTCATTTTGACATAGTTTCGAAATGTTCAGTGCCTCTTGATTTCACAGCTGATTTTACGAATTCATAATCAAATTGTAAAGCGACTTTCAAAATTGTTCAGGAAACTTGCAAACGATCCCTTTTTAGTTTACCGATGACGAAGTGCTTAAATATGCGAGACAAGAGAAGAACACGTGTCGTTGTAAGATAGGCCTGAGAGGAATAACCAATGTTTTCTTCCCGCATCCAAGAAAAAACAAGATTTCGACATTTTGAATTTTGATTTGAAAAAATGATATAAAAGTCGTTCATTATCAAACCACTTATGCCAAAGCAAGCAAATTTGAATGTGATGTCGTTTGTTAAGAAAATAACAATATGTGAAATGTTACATATACATTTTCATAATAATGTAATTATTTGTAGACACCATACAGTATATAAGATGTATATATTTAAGTTAGAAGTTGTCATTCAGTTTTCAGCTTTCACAGATTCAAAACTGTGGATCAACAACAATTGGTTCATATCGTAGACTTTAAAAGAGTCTAATTCTTCATTCATATTCAAATAACTTTCAAGATTTATCATCTTTCATAATAATGTGAAATTTAAATAATAATGACATTGAAAAATAACATGAAGTTCAGTTTCAATACACAGTCCAATTCAATAACCGTATTTACATTTCACAAAGGTTGTGCAGTACAATCGCATTTCAAATAGTCGCAATGTACTTAAACCATTGCACATGGACACATTGAGGTGACAATCACTTTATTCTACGCGATTCATAATGACCAAAATATCTACACTATCCATTTCACTATCTTCCATTAAGCAGTCGAATTTTCAATTTCGAAATAAGTTGAGATTTTCAGACAGTCTAGCTTCTAATACACAGCTCGCTTCTAACACAACTTGCTTCTAATACTGCTTCCTGCGTGCCTCGCTTCAACCTCAAATATGGTAAAACAGAATGGTTCGCCGCTGTTCAGCGGGTCTCTAGTCTGTGAAGAAGCACGTAGCCTCTTAGGTAAAGGAACGCTTATCTATTTTATAGTAGATATATAATTATTATCGAAAGAGCTGATCTATTCTCAAGACTGTGTTATCAAAGTTCAATGGCATTGACAAAATCAAGTTTTACAGTCATGAAGAAAATTGAATATTATTACCGTCATAAATATTGTTCCCTTTACCATACATTGGATTTTGTTTATAGATTAAAAAATGTCACATTACTATGAACTGGTATTAGTATAAATTAGTATATTTGATTAAATCCTTAACGATTATGATAGGTTTCTTTGAAAGATTATTCTCACATTGCATGATATTTCAAAACGTGTTACATTCAAGCTTAGTTTGATGACAAACACATATTGATGAAGTAAGATGACCCCAATACCTCTCTGAGTTAAACCTCATACATACTACATATTCGCTAGATTCAAGCAAAATCGTATATCTTCTTACTTTTTAATTTATGTGACCTTAAACATTGTCTTGCTTGAAAAAATACCTTCTACTATTATTATAACACCTATATGAGATTATAATGGTTCTTTATGATTCCTTAATACATTTTGTTCGCGGTTTGGTATCACAAACAGTGAGAAGGAAACACTAGTATTTTGATAGGAACTCTGATACAACCTAGCATGTGCCTTGGCAATTATACACTGAGATGAGATTGCTTCAGCTAGACGCTCTTATCGACACATATGGAGATGCACTAGCCGCACTCCATCCCCTCCCTCCTCACCCCCTCCCCCCACGCCTTGTAACGCGCCCTAGCCAAACCTTCCAGCAACTATCTTTTGTTCTTTAAAAGAAACACAATCTGAAATCTTGCAAACACCTCACAAGCTAATCACGTACGAATTCACTAATTCACAAACTCTTTCAGTAATAAATTATCTTTTATTACAGTTATGATCTTAACCCTATTACTAAACGCCTCTGATAGTATAGTGAACTCCTTATAATGTTACTTACTTGGAGTTCCTCCTCAGTGTACCTATAGATAAATAACGAAATTGCCGCTCTTGTCTGGTTATGCCGTCGACTCTTCGTAAATGATTTGATTTAAAGATAGCGATGTAAAAAGGTGAGTTTTTCAGTTTTAATTATGATTTTGCAGACCTGCTGTTCCTGTCCCAAACCCGGCAGATATAAAATTAGAATCCTTGATCGATCTTGGTCCTTATTCTACTAATTCAGAAAAGAACAAGGATACAGAAAGGATTTTTTTATTAGTATTAGTGGACTAACTTGGAGTTTGCAAACCTGTACAAGAATAGATGACTTCATATTGACCACAAGAGTGTCGGAGGTTACACCTTATGAAAATCATTTGTAACTTGATTGTCAGGCAGCATTCATCTTTTATCAAATACATTAAATGAATTTGTTATTCACTTGTTCAAGCTTTTATAAATCTGAACGTTCCCGTCTTCCTCCATACCTTGCTATCACATCATGTAGAGAACCCCGCTCTACCGATAATTCCTACCAGCTTTTCAATGTAAACAGGAGGCGAAAATGTTGTCTATGGTCAGTCTTTGGTATTTACCAGGCACATATGCTCTATAGAGGATAAGGGGTGGGGCGAAGATAAGAACAAATGCTTTCGGGACGTTCCATCATATACTAATAAGGTAATTTAGTGCAACCGTGTACTCAAGGGTACAAACATGTGATGTCAAATCTATAAAATGTCATTTGAATAGACTTGGATTCGCTTTTCAAAGATGTTACCAATAGCAATGTCCTTGATATTTTTAAGGTAATGAAATCGAAAGACTATAAAGGAGAGATGATCTTTAGCTTAACTATAAATTGTTTTGGATTTATCCGGATGTGATGACTTAATTCCAAAAATATATCGTTCGGCGCGGTGTCTTTAAGTCCTAATTTCTGATATCAAAACAAATCAATAGATGATGAAAAATCAACTTACTTCTTAATTTTTTTTTATTTCATAATTGTATAATATGTTTCTATGCTCCTTCTAGAGACCAAACGTTAGTCTGTACGTTAAAGTGTCCATAAAGGGGATCATCATCTTCATGAGAAGTATAGTTGATATCAAGAAAGTATACAAACCAGTATGTATAAGGTGCGTTCCTTTGAGCTGGGGGTAACTTCATGCCGACAACTCGTGTATTATGCAATACGATGATTACGTTACCAGATGTTAGACTGACCCAGAAGTGAGGAATGGAGGAGGATTTTTGGGGACGGTGGGATTTTACGCGGGGGTGGTTTCACGCTTTGGTCCGTTTCAGTATACTTGCAGATAGTTTGATGTTACCCTGTGTGAGTTCAGCGCATACCGATAGCAGTCAACACGTAAAAGCTATGTTGATGGCATCCATGTACTTTGCCTACTATGATTTTACGACTTGGATAGTGCTATACACGAATTGGTTAAATGTGAAATGATGTGTGGCGGATTAAAGCAAGTCTGTCCTCTCGATCAAATGATAAAAAGGCAATAGCAAGTCTATAAACAAACTTGAGAGAAGGATTCGAAACGGCCTCATCCAGATCCCGTTGATTTTCAGGTACACAATTCCTGGGTAGTAAAACCAATATAACGGACCGGTGATATTTGTAAATAGTTAACTTTCATTACACTGGAACCTACCATAAAGAAGTAAATTTTTTTGGGACTCTTTCATCTTTTGTTTTGATGGAATTTCAATTATTATGATTTTATTATCAACATTTTAAATTTCCAAAAAGCAGCTGTCTTTAACTCGTATGGAATATGATAATGTCTACAGCAATCAAGACAATAGACTCAGATATACGTCATGGAAGCGATAACAGCTATCAAAATCAAGAAGTTACTTACATTTAACATGAAAATCGTAGATTTAAATGGTCAGTAGCCATTTTAAGGGGAATATAAGGTGATGTCAGGAAAATGAAAATAAATGGTTCCAATTGAAAGACAATTCATTAAAAGTTAATAAAGCAGTAACAACTCAAATATATGATTGTAAAGTTCAGCCATGCTTTTTCTTACACAAAATGAACTAAAAGTGTTCACATGAAAACGTACAATTATCATTTAAAATTTTCAAACAGTCGTGCTACTGCCCCTGTTTTCCCAATTTAGCATCATAGATTTTGAACCAAGTTAGAAACAAATGCAGTGCATGTGCAGAGTTTACTATTGAATAGAAATATAAAATAACTGTCAGAATTATCCATAGCCAATTTATTGTTCATTTAAGGACTAGCCGAGCCACCTGTTTTACTTTTATTCAAGTTTTGAATTTTGGCAACGTTTGTTCAATCGATGTATCTTGGCATGAAGAAAACATTTGGTACTTAACATAGTTAAATGAAGATATGTATTATGGTGTGGACAAAAGGTTGAAGCAACATGGAACTAAAGGGAGTCGATCAAGATCAGTAAGATTAGTCAAGGTTAGATATATGTCCAAGGGGATTTCTTTTCAATATTTTTTCTGTTTTAAAGTCTGTGTTGTTCATGGATTTATTTTTCAGGCGTTCATGCTTTGTTTCTGATTTTCATTTTATTGATAGATATAGTTTTTTACAAGTTACGCCATTAACATGGTTATTGAAATGAAAGTCAATTTTCCTTTTTTCTTTACGATAACACGTTTTTATCTTGGTGCTTCAATTAGTTTTTGTGAAGTTTCCATCGCCGCCGCCGCCGCCGCCGCACTTGTACTACTAGCTATAACTTTTTCCCCCTAAGCTTTCCAGAACTCTTATTCATACCTTACTACTCATACCTCGGGGGAACGATTTTGACACGTTCACTTTCAAGGTCAAAGGTCAAGGTCACGAGCTATGTATTCACTCTAAGAATTCCTTGTAAACGCGATAACTTGAAAAGTTTTTGTGCTATGAAGCTCTAACTTGGTATATATCATCCTTGGAAAAATAAATTTTTTTGGAAAGGTTTTGGCTACAATCCGTCAAAGGTCAAGGTCACAGCAAGGTCATGACGTAAGCATGTTTTAGCGAAAATGCTTTATTTTAACTATGAACACTTTTAATCAATACATGATTGTTATACTCAATAAAAAGTGTTCAATGATTTTGTGACCTTGAAGGTCAAAGGTCAAGGTCATGAGATATGAGTTATTACAAAATGCACTAAATTGGGGTATAACTTTATCCCATTTAGCTTTTCAGAACTCATGAACATGTCTAAATGTTAATACTTCCGGGGAATCATTATGACATGTTCACTTTCAAGTTCAAAGGTCAAGGTCACGAGTTATAAAATCACCACAAAATTCTTTGTAAACACGGTAACTTGAAAAGTTTTTGTGCTATGAAGCTCTAACTTGGTATATATCATCCTTGGAAAAGTAAAAAATTTTGAAAAGGTTTTGGCTACAATCTGTCAAAGGTCAAGGTCACAGCAAGGTCATGACTTAAGCATGGTTTAGCGAAAATGCTTAATTTTAACTATGATCACTTTTAATCAATACATGATTGTTATACTCAATAAAAAGTGTTCAATTATTGTGTGACCTTGAAGGTCAAAGGTCAAGGTCATGAGATATGAGTTATTGCAATTCCTTGTAAATACAATAACTTGAAAAGTTTTTGTGCTATGAAGTTTAGATTTTGTATATATTATCTCTTGAGAAGTACAACATTTTCAAACAGTTTTGGGTACTAAGTTAGTCTAACTGTCGAAGGTCAAGGTCACAGCAAGGTAAAATATAGTAGATATATGGAGAAAATGGATTAATTTAATTTTTAACACTTTATTTCATTACAATAATGTTATACTCAATGAAATGTGTTCATTGATTGTGTGACCTTGAGTGTCAAAGGTCAAGGTCACGAGAAAATTCCCAATTTGGTGAGGCCTGTAAAAGGCGGAACAGGGTAAGGCGAAACCCAAAGTTCCGGGGCTGCTCTGCTTTTGCGGTATCCCGCAAACGCTAATCTAGTTTTGTAAAGCGGTACATATCTTTGACCGAAGGGCATATAGATGTGACACGAACAAAAACGCAATATTTTCTGGACAACCCTTTTATCATGACGTTTCAGCGTATAATGAAACTGAACAATATAAATCATATACTTGAAATTAAAGGGTGTTGTTTTAACCGAATAAGTACTTACAATGACAAATCCTAGTAAGCATATATATGGTGGTAAATAACCGAAATTGTCTCATCCATCATAACTAACCTTCATCCCTAACACAGTCTATGTACTATGTCGATTACAACTGAGGTATATGCGCAAAAACAATCTTCACACTATCGTTGTTTTTTCATAACGTATTAATTATCTCATATTTCATTTCATTTCACTTTGTGCGGTAATAATTTAATTTCATATGATTTAACACATTTATGACAATAGGAATCAGCTATAATCAGCAGTATGAATTATCAGATTATAACAAGTAATACTACTATTTATACCTGAGTTCAAGATACTACATCTATTTATACTGTAAATTTATGTTCACAAATTAGATTGTAACAATTGCGCCAATGATGATATTTTGTTCTAATCAGCATCTCCCATGAAGGTAGAGTAGAGTACACGTCCATGCTTTAAATAACACTGCTTCCTACCATGCCATGTAGAGCTGGTTGCAGTTGTGTAGCATTCTGACATTCTGCTCTATAGACGTCTGTTGTCATTGCCAATAAGCACCATCTGCTCCAGGTATTCATAGTATACACGTATTTCCTAGTCTATCATATAGACACTTAGTATTAAGTAATCTCCACAGTAACGTCATGGGTGATTTGCAAATCTACATGTTTGTGTGTTATTGACTTCTTTGAGAGGCTTTGAATTTGTTAAATGAATAAGGAAGAGTTCTATGGATTTCTAACTTTAAAGAAGTTTGACATCCATAGAATTGTTCCTTATTATTTACATTTGTTATCATTTCCGTAATATGAATGAGATATTTTTGAAGTTCCATTTAATCTAAATGGTTCCTAGATACCTCCTTAAATGTTGTAATTGATTTGACAGAGGAGGTATTTCATAATAAAGAATATTTTATTATATAAAAGAACTTAACTGCTTTAAATTAACCAACTTCATTACTAATATGTATTTTCATGTTCTTAGATACTTTGTATAAGACCCGATAAACGTGCCAAGGAGACAGTTTAATCGCTTCCCCACTGTAAACCTTTTAAAGAGCCACTCCGTGATTTTCATCATATGTGTATAATATTTTGCTTTGACACAAACGTAAATGGCAAAAATCATTATATAAATCAACACATCTCACACATTCATCTCAAAATGGCAAATCCATAGAAATTTTAATACAGTCATTTATGTTCGCTGAAGACTTATTTATACGTCCAATTTACATAGATACGCATTATATAACCTACCAAACAGTACCGATAAGTAACTGTCATTCTGAATGTTTTCGATAAGTTTTCGGAATATCGTTTGATAATGACTGTTTGACACGCATTGCTGTCCGGTTTTCGATCACAATCACACTTTAAACCTTCATATTGTCACAATACATATACTCTCTTGAAACAATCGATACTGATCGACCAAATTAAGTTTGTTATATGTGACCCTTGTTAATTCACACTATGCCGAGTGCCCTTTTAAGACGAACGTTATCTCTGAGTTCAAATTTACACTCAATACAATTAATTTGAAAAAAAGGCCCTACGAACTGCCATTTCCCTTAAATCCAGATATCTTGTCATAGTTTATCCAGGCTTTTCAGATTAACAGTTTTTTCATGTAATCCCCTTTCAAGAAACACTTGCAACGTGAAATAGTAAATGATGTTTTTCACGATTTGTTGATATGAAATATGAACAAGAGGTTAAAAACAAGAGCAAAATTAGACAATACAAAGAGTTTATTCATTCATTCTTTCATTAATTTATTTGCCACCCATTAACATTATTTGTCATTACACGTACCAAGTTACCATTTCTTGTAAACGTAATTTTATTTAAATTTCATTGGGTCATAGGTATGATGTGCTACAGAGATATTTTGCTACTTTGAAAGATTTTCTTATACTTCTAATTCTAATAATTGTACAACTTTCATTATCATTATCATTTTTAATGAGTGGACACGTGAAAACATGCTATAATCAAACCAACAATATCTTTAACGTAATGGCGAATTGATGATTCCACTTACACGTTTCTAACATTTTCCTTTTCATCTTTGAAAACCAGTTCTATGAACGTATATTGATTATATTGATTATATTGATTCAATTATACTTTTCGGAATGTCTACCACATACCTTACGCTTCCCTATCAAAACCACTTGCGTAACATTAAGGATTGAAACATATTCTAATGCAATCTTTTATCTTAACATATCGCTCATGTCTGAGCTGAAGTTGTAACTTTATAATCAGAATGAATAGAAACAGAGGTATAGCAAAAATTAGCTGTTCCTTCTTTGCTTGTAAACCCTTTGTTACGCTTAATGTGAAAAAAGAGAAAAGAAGAAAAGTAAAAACGGAACCAAATTCGTAAGTGTTAATACGTTAAATTAAATGAACAGAAGAAATATCAATCATCTATAAAACAAACAAAAACACTTTTACTTTCTAATATGAAAACTACGATGAATTGAATTGAAAATAGAATTGAAAAGAAATTGATTAAAATTCGTCCACTGTGTTTTTCAATAAGCGATGTCAAAAACTAAAACACAAGTTTAGAATCAAATCCATTCAAATCACATTTTTTAGTGTGCGATGCAAAAATATGCTTAGGTAGCGAAAGTTGAATTTAAATAACTTTTCAGTTTAAGAAATTTCTATTCAGAAAACTGAAAAACTTTCCCGTGTTCAATCTTCTTTGGCTTGCAGCCTTTACTCAGGTTGCTAAAGCCGTTTAAAACAGAAACCTAGACTGAATATTCGCCTGCTTATAAACACAGCCAAGTGTTTACCTGAAAGACCTTACTCCGGGAAACTATGTAGACATTCTTTTAGGCTCTTGGTCAATTAATTTTCAAGCCTCTGAAGTCTTTGATTAACGGTAGTAAAAAATGCCAATTTTACAATACATAGACATAGCCGGGAAAGCTTTTCGGAGCAAAACATGTTTTTATAAATGATGATGTGGGAAAAAGAGGTACAAAATAGGGGACAATTATACAGTCTGCACATTCCCCATGCAACCCCGCTGCCTCTCTCCCTTACATCTATATATAGAAGAAGAGAGGGGAACGTTGATGCTCATAGCGCCAGGAACCTTCCCCCTCCTGTCCGCTTAGGTTACTATCATGAATCACCAAGGCTTGGAAGCGAGTTATAAATAGTCCAAGTAGGCCGGCGAGGTCTATTTTCAAGGGAATGGTTTATGATGACTAAACGGAAATGTTCAAAGTGGTCTGTTGTGAATATACACACGTATCAGCAAAGATTTGAAATAGAATTTATACCTAGGAGATATTCCGAAAATGAATTTTATGTTATAATGCAAAAAGTTGTTTTGATAATGTAAGATACGATTGAAAACATTATGAAGATATTTGTTAATTATTTGATTTTGTTGTTGCAAATGTTTATGATAAATATCAACCGGAATATAAACTACTTTCACAAACGAAAAACACGAATATAACATTTCCCAAATGAATTTCAACAACATTATTCTACAATAATATACTATGTCTGTGTCGATGAAACATAATTTTTTAGAAACCTAAACATTATAAATATTATATATTAAATTGTTCATTATAAAGATTAAATGCTCAACGTTTTCCCCATGTCAATGGGAATGTCAGAAATACGGATCCATTTTGTCATGTTTTCAATTTTAATTTTTCATCAGGGAGATCACGATTTACATTTAAGGGAAAATCCGAATTTCAACTTTAACAACGTTGAGCTGTGAAAACCAGGGAACTATATTGCTTACCATGTAATGTATGAAACAGTATATACAGTTAAACACTTCAGCGGAATTTTCGTAAAAATGTTTCGATTGACACCACTTCTCTTGAGCTGTTTGAGTGTCATTCTAGAAGTTGGTATATAAGGAAGACAAGGATAATTCAATGGATGAACAACTTCTTATACCCAAACGTCGCTGCTGTCAAATAAAGAAGTTGTTCATCCATTGAATTACTCTAGTCTTCCACGACTTCTCTTGTTACATATGTAGGAGCAGTTTTAACAGATTTGAATGAAAATCAACGAATTTGTTTTAATAACAACTAAATAGGTGTTGATTGACATTGCTCTTTGACACAATAATTGTTTACAGTGGCAAATATTCCGCTGTACGCCTGGTTTGTTTGTGTTAATTCTGGAGCAACCATCTGCCGGCCCACGTTACCTTTAGAATGAGTCATAGCAGGGCAACGTATTACCCGAGATTCATGAAGATTTTCCATTTTATATAAGAAATTGGGTTATTTTGTCATGTACAATATATTCTTCATTGCTATTGCCACCTAAACTACAGAAATAAATACTTAAAGTCGGTCAGAGTGGAAAACACCCACTGCACATACATCCAACATTTGGTTATCCGGCTGTTGCTAAAATAATAACAAAATGAATGAATTATTCTTAAACTAATAATCTTCCTACAACTTTTTATAAGTTAAACGATTAAGCGAATCATCGATTATCAAGTATTGCATCGCCAATTTCGCGAAACAGTGCATCGATACAAAACTCACGTTGTGACTGCAGTATAGACTGAAGGGAGGTAACTCTAAATGTAAATGTGAAATGTAAATCTTTAAGTGGCTATGGGTGAGGAAAACCCGATTCCGATGTCTTTTAAATTTGGGTAATAAAGTTATGCTAACAAATGATGATATATTGTCACAATCCGTCTGGTTAAACGACAACATACACGTGGGGCATAAAACTGTCTTTATAAAAAAAAACCTTAATCATAAAGATTTATAAATGATTTCATCGATCATAAAAGGCAATTTTACACCGACAGAGATTTCTGTAATACGTACTCAGTTGATGTTTATTTCTTGGATTATTTAGATTCTATACAATCTATCCAAAATGCTTCCATACACAAAATATTTTCAACATGTGCAAGATTTCCAACCCATTGATTCCCTTTCACCTGGCCAAATCCGAAGTATCACAAAGTTATTATGAAATTATGAAATATTAATCCAAAGGCAAATGTTAATAAATCAACATGTTACAAAATGACATTTGTGAACTTGAACGTTCAAGTTATAATTTTAGTGGCATTTAAATGCACTAAGGCTAGCAAATATCAATGGTTACAGTATCAGATCTTGCCTAAAATTTACCTGCTAATTCACGTCTCCATAAAATGGGATACGTTGACAACGACTTATGTTGTTATTGTCTGAAAGAAAAAAGAGTCTATTGTTCACTTATTCTGGAAATGCATCAGTGCAGTGAACGTCCCGTTTGGTATGAATTGGAAGACCGGTTGTTTACCGAAGCTCAGATAAATGTTAGTTTATTTATCCTTTAAACAGAATCATGATAATTATGAAAAACCTCATTTTTAACAGAAAAGCACAGAACAAGAAACCAGACTTCAATTATATCAAACGGGGATTTGCCAAATACTATGAATATGCAGCAACAATCTTCTGAGACATACTGTCTGATGTTCATAACTTCAACAAGTTTAGGTCAAGTTGCCATTTGCTGTTTAGATAATACAATAATTATCCTTTTCTGTATGCGCAACTGTTATATGGCGAAATATCCAGAAAAGTTAGGGGGTGAGTTATTCAGAAATAATGTAGGACGAATTGAGCAGAGATGCTGTGATAAGTGTTGCGAGGAAGTTGCGTGTTACAGGATAGCTCAAAGGCAGTTATTTCAGACAGGACAATCAGACTAAATAATTTAGGAACAATCTGGAGTAATAGATTGTGAGAGAGTTAATGACAGAAGACAGGGCGAGCATTCTGTCGGGTAATAGGAATCGGGAAGAAGCCAGAATGTCCGGAATAAGGGGTAATACTACACGAAAGATGTCACAGTAAGGCGTGGGTTTACGGTTTAAGAGTAAGAGCAGCCCACAGGGGATTAGTTTGAAGGAGCTTGTTTGTGCAAAAGTAAGAATCGATTAGGGGGGAATCGAGTTCAGGGTTGAAAGTTCGAAGGTTAAAGGTAGAAGGGTAGAAAGTCGAGGTTGAAGGTTAAAAGTTAAGGGTTGGCAAAACCAGAGCGATTGGCTAAAAGTGAGACCCACCCCAAAGAATGAGTGACAGTTGAGTACAGCAAAAAGAAGCTGCACAGTAGTTTCAGGGAGTTAGTCCGGGAGTTCTCAGAAGTACCAACTGCCTGCTTAACCCTTGACCGGCGTCTTCGGCGGGGCCGGAGCGGCTTCTTAGAGGGAACCGTATGGGTATCGTATAGCATGCTTTTCGGCAGTATGGGGTTAGGTAGGGAATAAGGAACAAGAATGTATTTTTAAGGATTGGATTTAAGTAAGTAAACAGGGGTTAAGTTAAGCAGATTTAATCAAGAGGACAGAGGGTTAATGTATTGATGTATGATGATTGTGTAATTTGCTTTACATGTATTTGTAATAAAAGGTAAAAACATTGTGTGAGTTTTTCATGAGAGAATTAGTTAGCGAGTTAGTACCTCGAGCAGCCAAGTTAGTAAAAGATACATCCCATGATAAAGTTGAAGTAAGGTACATAAACACAAGTAAATATGACATGGGGAGATGCGGGTTTTCTCAAACTATTTAGCTTTGAGATAGATTCATAGAACTAAAATAGCGGGGAATTTTTCATTTTGTTTCTGGGGGTATTGTCAATGAACGGGCAGTCGGTATTGTTTATCGATCGGTCTGAGGCGGTTTGGTAGACAGGTTAGGTAATGTTGTGAGGCGAGCAGACCGTCGCGGATCGATAATACTAGTAAAGCTTCCCTGTGAAGCGGGATCTTTTTGGAGAAAGGGTTGGTTACGATTTGTTACTTAAATGAATTCTTGGAAAAAGGTAAGTGTTAACTATGTTATATATTATTATCAGAAGGGTTATTAATGTTTTTGCCTACATGGTATGATGGTTTTAAAATTTTACATGTATTAGTTATATAGGTTATAAAACAGGTACGTGAAACTTTAATTGGTTCAGGCAAGGATATATTTATGATATTTTATGGATGAAATATATTTTATGTAAGAATATTTATGGTTGGAATAATTATGAATGCGATTTGCTGGATTATTTTATGGGACTATAGTTTAGTCATTGGGGTTTTTGATAGCGGAAAGGAATTGGGGGTATTCGGTTGGTAACATAATATAAATATTTTGTGTGTCTCGCACCAGTGTGAGGTGGAGCTTTAAAAATTTGGCGTACAGGAGCCGTTAAAGTCTTGGTCAGGTTTACTGAGCAGGGTGGCAATTCCAAACTCTAATTTTGTTATTGCTTAGGAAATAATTTTATGGAGTCTTTAAAAAAAATTGATTTGATGGTGAACGGGATATTTGGTAGGAGCGGGCAAGGTACACGTTATATATAAGTTGGCCTTGTTAACTGTGATCCCGTTATTCTGGAAAGGGGTGTAAACACGAAGGTATGTTCAGTCATATTTTATAGATGTATAAGAGTGGTTGGAAAATAATTTAGATTGCTACGAGGGTCAATTACGAAGTTAGGAAGGTTTTTCAAGGGTGTCGTTTGTAATATTTGATTATATTTAGATATTTAATATTAGTTTACTATCACGAGGGTTAGGTGGAGATAATAGATAAAAATAATGCCGGGCTTGCCACAAAATAATAATTTTGAAGCTATAAAGGCTGAAATTCTATCGCAATTGGAGTGGTTACTACAGGAATTGCCCCGTAAACTTAATTTATTGAACCAGGCTGAATTTGCTTTGTATCAAGCACTTCATAATTTGGCGAATATGCGACATACATTAGAAAGGACTCATATTGTTGAATTAACAGTAGCGGATATGGAACATGTGGATTAGTGTTTCAGTTAATATGGTGTTTTCTTTAGGATATGAATAACGGACCAGCTAAGCGTACAAGATCCAAAGCGTCTAGTGATAATACGGGGGAAGTCAAGCAGGGTACTATATTTCGAAAATCATTTAATTATCCGATTTCACCGGATGACAGTTTTGAAGAAGTTAGATTTTTCAACGGGCCAAGTCCTACGGGGATAGATATAGAGAATTTCACACCCAAAAGTGAAACGTTAAATAAGAAAAATGCAAGAGGGGTTTCATTACGAATTGAGAATGAGTCTTTAATAGACAAGACTAGTTTGGGGGCAGGCGTAGACGGGAGCGTGAAAACTGTGTTAAAATTTGAGGACGAGACAAGTGCTTTGGCTGAGGGAATATTAATTGATATTGGTCAGGCGAGTTTGGACGATAGAAAGGATAGGTTAGAGGTTATTCAACAAGATATTCCAAGAGATACAGACGAGTCAGCTAAGGTCAGAGAGGAATTAGAGGGTAACGCTGTTATTACGCAGGAGGCCGAGAGAATAGCGTCAAATGTACAGTTTGATTTAGACGGGGAACAGATTGATTTAGTGAACGACCAATTTGGTTTTGAGGCGGGCCAGAAAATTGTAGGGGATGCTCATATTGTAGCCAATCGGGGAGAAGGACAGGAAATAGATACGGATAGGAATTTAAGTGATACAGAAGGTGATTTGAGAAGCGAAGTTGTTAGTATAGCAGGAGGGGACGAGTTACTCGGTGAGGAAAATTGTAAGGAATCAGTGAATGAAAAGTTAAAGGGATCAAGTTCGGAGGAAGACTTATTAGTATTCTTAGCAGAGCAGGGCCTACCAGAGGCTAAAGAAGCTCTTGGTATTGAGGAGTCGGTGGTTATTCAGGTCGATAGTGTATTACAGGGGATTGAGGATAGAGAGTTGTCTTTTGAGTCCCCATACGTAAATATTACGGATACTTCATTTGATATAATGGGAGATAATAGTATTCATCCTGAAGTTTTTGATGGTACAGACCATTCGGTAGCTCAAGAGTTTTTGGCACGATTTAATCATTATGCTGATTTTAAAGGATGGTCTGAGACTCAGAAAATTAAAGCGTTCCCTTTATTTTTGCGCAAGAGTGCGTACTTATGGGTTCAACATGTAGCACTCGAAACTGACGATAATTTTGAAATTTTAGAAACTAAATTCAAAGAAAGGTTTTGCCACGCGGTACCAAAGTGGACAATGGTTAAAGATTTTCAATCTCGCCGACAGAAATCAGGTGAAAGTCTTGATCAGTATTTAGCGGAATTGACAAGGTTGGCGACATTGTTAGGAAAGCCTGAAAGTGATATTTTAGATTCTTTTGTGAGCGGCCTACCCGCACGCGTTAGAGCGCTTGTTATAATTCAAAAGCCTGAGACTCTTGCTGCGGCTGTGGAAGTTGCCAGATTGGCACAAAGCATTGCCGAGGAGGATACCAGAAGTATAGTGCAGGGTTGTTTCGAAAGGTTAGAAAATGTATGCGAGAGAATGGAGAAGCAACAAAATGCAGGATTAAACTGTGAGTTTCAGGAACCCCCCGTAGCAGCATTTGAAAGGAGACAGCAGGCACCGGATCCAGGTCGCTGGCAAGGTAGACCACCAAGACAGAGGGAACAGAGACCGTCAAGGGGACAGGGTGTTTCCGGTGTTGGACCAAGGCCGGAGACTTCGGCCCACAGAGTACGATGGTCTCGCCCCTCCAGTGACAAGACTCACGCAGAGGGACCCGTCGTTGACCGCTCGGGGAGAACCGCTGAGAGGACCTGTTTCAAGTGTGGCGGTGAGTTCTCTGAGTCACATATTGAAAGGTGTCCAGCTCGAGGAGCTGAATGCTTTAATTGTGGCCGCCTTGGGCATTTTCGGCGTGTTTGCAGAGCACCAATTCAGATGAGTAATAGATGACTAAGGGTACAAGGCCTAAGGGCAGGCAGGTTTTCTAGGCAAAGTGAGCGGCGCAGAGTTATGGGACATTTCTGTCATAACTGTGGAGAACCATGGGCCTATAACGCTAATAGAAGTTGGGTGTCTAGAGATGACAGGCATTATTATTCAGGTGATACGCAGGGGGGCTATGGTAGTAAATGTAACGAGCGAGGCCGACCTGGCGTCCGTCCTCTTAATTATGCCAGACAGGATAGATTTACTCCAGGCAAGGGGAGAATTTTTTCTGGGGTAACAGAGGCAGACTCAATAATGAAAATTGGACTTCGCTTAAATAATTGTTTTGTGGAATCCATTGTTGACACGGGGGCGTGCCTATCTGTGCTCACAGAGGGTATTTTAAGAGACACAGGGTTATGGCGCGAGGAGAATCTCCAGCCGCCAGATGTTCAGAATTTCAGAGGTATTAACGAGGACGTGTTTCCGGTACTTGGTCAAATGAAGGTTAAATTTGAGTTAGGAGGTCGTTTTTATGAACATTCATTTTATGTTGTCAAAAGGTTAATATTTCCAATGTTCTTAGGGTTGGATTTCTTGAAGAAACATCAGGTAGTAATAGACTTCAGTAATGGTACAATAGAAATACCGGGTGAATTACCTTCTCAACCATTGTGTAGTGTTGATAGTAAGGAGACAGTGAATGGGGATGTAGAGTCAGATAATCGTTGTGAGATACCGGTTAGAGTAATGAAACGTACCATTGTTCCAGCTCATTCGGAAATGACAATAAGGGTTTATATGCCTTGTTTTACTGAAACCGATGACATATTGTGTGAGCCACTTCAGTGCGCAAGCGAGGAGTTATGTGTTTTGGGAGCGCGGTGTGTAGCTTCGGCTCCAAGAGGGTTGACATCTTATAGGGTATTGAATCCTCATGCTCAGGATATTGCTTTAGAGAGGGGTCAACAGATTGCCTCATGTTGTCATATAAGTAACGATCAGATTAGCCAGTTGGAAGAGAAAGGGGATCAAAAAGACCGGACAGAGAATACTCAGTTGTCTGCGGAGGAGGTAGATAGTCGGATATTAGAGCTTGGGCTAAAATTTGATGATGAGAATTTAAGCGAGGTTCAGAAGTCAATGTTAAAACGGTTGATAGCAGAGAATAGGGATTGCTTTGCAACGTCGTTGTCGGAATTGGGGAGGTGTGACTTGTTGGCCCATGACATCGATGTTGGGGACGCGAAACCAGTCAGGCAAAGATTTTACAGGGTTAATCCGGAGGCGAGAAAAGAAATTAACAGGCAAGTGGGGGAGCTAGTTAGGTTAGGAATATGTGAGCCACATTATGGAAGTGAGTGGGCCTCTCCAGTTATCTTAGTTAAAAAGAAGAAATTACCAGGTAAACCCCAGGAATATCGTCTGGCAGTAGACATGAGAGCGGTAAATAGTGCGACTAAGGTTAAAGAGATATCACCATTGTTGAGAATAGATGATGTCATTGATTGTTTGGGGGAGAAAAAGAGTCAATATTTTTCCACTATCGATTTGTTCTCGGGTTATTTCCAAGTTCCCCTTACACCACGAGCACAAGATGTTTCGACATTTATGACTCAAGACGGGTGTTTTCGGTTCAAAAGAATGCCTTTTGGTTTGTGTAATGCTCCGGCGACGTTTTCCCGTGTGATTCAGGATGTATTCAAGTCTCTTAATTGGAAAACCACGTTGTGTTACTTAGACGATATTATTTGTTTCTCACAATCTTTTGATCAACACATGCAAGATCTTAGGGACGTTTTTGCATGCCTAAGAGCAGCTAACCTAACAGCGAAGCCTAGTAAGTGTGAATTTGGTGCAAAAGTCGTTAAGTATTTGGGACACATATTTTCAAAGGAAGGGGTCCAAGTCGATACCGAAAAAACTAAGTTGGTTGACAAGTTTCCAGTTCCAACCAGTCAGAAACATGTTCGCAGTTTTTTAGGACTGAGTGGTTATTACAGACGTTTTGTAAAAGATTATTCTAAAATTGCACATCCATTAAATAAGCTGTTGCAGAAAAATGAGAAATTTCATTGGGGTTCAGAGGAGGAAGAGTCGTTTCAAACGTTGAAGACAGCTTTAGTAAGCCCACCAGTTTTAGCATTTCCAGATTGGACAAAACCTTTCATTCTAACAACAGATGCGTCATTAACAGGTATGGGTTTTGTCTTAGCACAAGCAGACGACAAGGGGTTTGAACATGCAATAGCTTATGCAGGTAAAAGTTTGTCACCGGCAGAACGTAATTATAGCATTACAGAGCTAGAGCTATTGGCGGTCATTAGTGGTATTCATCATTTCAAGGAATACTTGCAGGGGAGAGAATTTATAATTATGACAGATCATAAGGCACTTCAATATCTTACCAACAACCGCACTAAGTCAGCAAGGCTTATCCGTTGGTCTTTATTTTTGGGAGAGTATAATTTTACTATTAAGTATCGCCCAGGAAAGTCTATAAGCCATGCAGATGGGTTGTCAAGGTGTGAACACTTAGAGCCGGGTGAGTCGGATATTTTGGAAAATATAGGTAGCTTATTCACAATAGCTAAGGGTGATGAGGTAGTGTTAGAGGTGGATAAGGATATGCAGGACGAGAGTAGCGCGGAGGTAGCAGAGGATAAAGATAGAGAAGTACGGGATGAGCTAGACACACCGGAAGATGGGGCTATATCAATGGAGGATATACAGGCTAAACAACAGGCAGATGCAGCATTACGTCCAATAATTGATTATTTGAGTACAGGGTATTCAGACTCAACGGGTAAGGACAGCAAGTTATTACAGGCTCAGTGTCAGGAGTATGTCTTAGATAATGGCACGCTTTTTAGGCTGTGGGGACCACAGATTTCTGGAAACTGGAAAAACAGGTGTGTCAAACAGGTGGTTATTCCAAAATGCTTAGTTAATAAAATTTTGGCCGCGTATCATGATAGTTTGATGGCAGGTCATCAGGGTATAGATAGGACATTCCAACATATCAGAAATAAATATTATTGGCGTTCAATGTATACAGACATAAAGAATTATATTCAGACATGTGTAGACTGCCAACTGGTTAAAAGGGCCTATGGACAACGTCATGCACCGTTAAAACCTCTACCAATAGAAGGTAGGCTATGGGATCGTGTGCATGCTGACACAATAGGACCGCTACCTGTTACTACGAGTGGTAATAAGCATATTTTAATAGTGACATGTAGCTTTAGTCGTTTTACCATGGCGTTCCCATTGAAAACTTTGGAGGCAGCAGAAGTAGCAAGTGTGTTCTATGAGAGATTTATTTGTGTCTTCGGAGTTCCTAGTACTGTACTTACGGATAATGGAGGGCCATTTATTAGTAGAATATTTGCGCATTTGTGTAGGATTATGTCCATAGAGACTTTGCGTACAGCAAGTCATCACCAGGCAACAAATGGCGCATCAGAAAGATTTAATTATTTCTTAGAGGTGAGTTTGAAGTATTATGTGGACAAAAAGCAGAACGATTGGGATAAGTATTTGTCTAGTATTACTTTTGCATACAATTCCACTCCTCACTCACAGGGGACAGCTTTTAGTCCATATTTCTTAGTGTTTGGTCAGGAAGCGAACCTGCCCATTGATGTGGAGCTAGGGGCAACAGCGGGGTTGCCACAAACAATTCATCAAAGGGTCGAAGCAATTTCAGAGTTAGTGGGGGTCACAAGGGACATTGCCAAACAGAATTTAATAAAGGCGCATGAACGGGCTAAAGGTTATTTTGATAGAGGGTCCAAGATGCCATGCTTTGAGCTAGGTGACAAGGTGTGGGTAGATAGGAGGATGGTAGAACCAGGTTTGTCAAAGAAACTAGCTCCAAGCTTTACTGGACCATACTACATTTGTGATTTAAAAGGGCACTGTACTTATCAGTTAAGGAAGGTAGAGAATAATGTTTTGCTTAAGGTACCAGTTCATGCCAATAGATTGAAACTCTATGTAGACCCAGGTATAAGAAACACTATTGGTCAGGCAGATGAGGTGCAGGCAACAGAAGGCAATGAAAAGGTGGTTCAGGATATAAAAGATAAGACTGCAGTGGCAGAAGTTATAGTAGATGGGACGGATAAAAATAAAAAGAGGGTCTCGTTCAAGGAGACAATTGAGATTATACGTGAGGATGGAGACATGGAATCGGATAGGGAGGCCGACGACATGGTCGATGAGGGCGATGATATCCAGTTGGGACAGCCCGAGGTGTATAAAGTAAAACGCATTATGGCACATAAGCTTATCAATGGTTATTCATTCTATAAGATACATTGGGAAGGTTATCCATTGTCAGAAGCTACATGGGAACCAAGCAAGAATTTAGCGAAGGATTTGATACAGGCATACAAGATTGCGCAAACTGTTAAACAAAATGCTAAACAGCGCAAAAAGAAGAGAGGTACTTAGACTATTTGTATATGAATAAGAGTGTCATAATTTTGAATCAATTGACACAATGAAACAAAAGAAGAATGAAATACGAAAGAGCTGTAACAAGTCGTTATATTTATATTTATTTCATGGGATTTTGTCAAGATGGTTGTCTCTTATAGCGTAGTGGGCATACCGGAAGCAAGGGTGCACACTTGCGAAGGGATGTCTGCTACTGAAGAAAGCTATTAAGAGATAATTATCTACTTAATTAATTGAGTATCAGTTGTTATCCTGGATAAAGAGGGGATATCTTATGACAGGGTCCAAAAGGACTAGACAAGATAATGAGGGTATTGAGTTATACTTGAGTACAGTGACATACGGTGAGAGAAATGAGGAGTTATACATTGAGTATAGTGGATACTATGGAAGGTTGATGGCCTATAGCTATTTGAGTACACAGGCCAATACTGTGAGTGAATTATTGACGTATATAGTGAGTACAGTATAAGCTGTCAGAGAAATAATGTGAGAGGTACATGGAGTACGGTATATAAACCGATAGTGAAAAAAAAAAAGGGAGAAGAAGATGAGTAATGTACATGCCATACAGTTCATGTTATGAAAGACATAATGTGAGTGAGTATTCACTCGGATGTTATGTGGATATTGGAAAAAATGAGCATACTGAGTATATAGAGATACACAAGGGAAGCTGTTCCAAGGTGTCAAGTTGTTGTGGTCATAGTGGACCTTAGATGTAAAGTTATGCATAGTGAGTTACAGGAGATGAGTACTGTCTCAGACGACAGGACAAGTTACACATATACACGTATCTATATAATTATTGCGGGATGAATGTAGTAGAATTATCATATGTATATCTAGACCCGTAAAGAGAAGTGATAATATTTGTTTTACAGCCACAAGGATGTTACTCGGTGTGCTGTTATGCTGTTTGATCAGCGGGACGAGAACATCCCAGAGAGAGGACCAGGAGACTTCAGGGCTGAGGGATCCATACGGAGTTTTGTTCCTCAAGTTTTCGGAAATAGATATTGCATGAATTAATGGTTGCATGTTTATTTTCCGTCACCAGCTTTCAGGTTTTGCTGAAGTTCGAGGGTTGCAGTTCTCCAAGTTTTATTGTCAACCCAGACAGGAAGAGATGTTATTCTATTTTCAATACGGATTTGTGTATCCATGTATCTTCACCTTTGACATGTGAAGAGGTGTTAGTTACGTTTCTGACAGTATGTCCTCGTGACATTAAAATAACGGCGGGGTCAAACGTGAAGAACATGACAGTCGTGAAGCGGCGGTCCAAATATTTTTTCTATTATGAATGCGATATTTTAAGAGTGATCATGGCGGGACGAGTATTGACAGTAGCGAATACTGTACAGGTTTCATGGGGTTCAGCGCGGAGTCTGCAGAAATTACTTAAGGAATCGGCGTCCGTTTTTATCTCGTTTACGCATAATAGTGTTACGTATCCGATACATTTTGAGTGATTGCAAGAAGTATATCGATGTTTTCATAAGGTCTTATCATTCGGAAGTAGCATCTTGGTCAGTGGGGTATCGTTGTATTTCATATTCGGGTGTTTGTGTGTCTTGTCGCGTATTGAACAATCTCCGAATATTCCATTCCTATACAGACCCAGAGTCGTTTTTTTTAACATGTTAACTTTAGACAAGTTGAGTTCGTATTACGGATAATGGATAGTTGACGGCGTCATAGCGGTTAAGTCGTAAAAATTGAGGATTATAGTATCGAGACCCCGTGTGGTGTCGGGGAGGGTTAACTTACCCTGAGGTAGAATAACACTTCGGTTTATTGGCGGCACAAAAAAAGCTGACGTCAATATGCTTGTCGTATGAGGCGACTAATTTCTTTGGTGTATTTCGAATATAATAAAAGAGTAATAATAATAATATTAATTATAGTAATATTATTAATATAAAAAAATCACATGATATCACACTTTTCAATTATTTTTTTTCTTCGAAACCAGTTTTAGCTCCAACTTTCCGATTAGTCGTCAGATCGCTTCCTCATAGTCCCTCTTAGGTAATTATGTCAGATATACATATTGAATTAGTGGGGAACGATCTTTTCCGGTGTAGTTTATTGCATTTTGTCGGGAGTCCATGAAATTGTTAGGCGGTATAATAATAAAGAAATGTATTTCTATAATATTGACCTTACACTGAAAGGTCTCCAGTTGATGTTGTTCATATCAATCTAATGGCAACAAAAAGAACGTTATGTTTACATGTGGGCAATGTATTTAGTTTATAATTATGTATGATGGTTATTTTTTTTTTAGAAAATGAATGCAAACACATTTTATATTGTACATTGATGTTTTTCTTGGAGCTGGGCAGGTGGTTCGCTGATGCTCTATATGTATATACAAAGGAACGTTTCGTACATAAAAATTGATTTTATACGGAAAGTCACACAGTTCTTTCAGTGTTGGTCTGCGGGAAAGCAGCCAAGGTTCTCTATTTGAGAGAATATAACGTGCTATTGTCATGATGTTCTAAGGGAGATAAATCTGAGCACGTTTACAAGAAACACCTGAACAGTGCATGTAGTAGGATGCATATTTATATGATGTATGAATAATGTTCGTTGATGATAATCAGGTCATGGAACTTGATAGTGATATAGTCATATTGTTCTGGCGATGTTCTGTCGTACTTTTCTCAAGTGTTATAGGAATGGATTGTCCAAGGAGGATATGGTCGTTCCCGTGTGGAGGTATACTGGTACTCAGCCCGGGTGCACGGACTGGTCACGGTCATCCACTTGAAGTGACAGTAAGAGCTGCGATAGTACGGTCCGGAGGTCACCGGATAACTGGGAAACTACAGGTCCAGTAGCCGTGACTGCAGCGAAGTCAAAATGAAACCGAGGGGACGTGTCTGAGGGGGCGTGTCGAGGGATACGCGTCTGAGGAGACGAGTCCGAGGAACTGTCGATGTGTCGAGGGGTCACCCTGTAGTCAATCAGGGGTGGCCTATGACAGCCACAAAAGCAATGAACTGATACTGCAAAGACACTTGTTAACGTGCTTGTGCTATACATTCAGAGGCGCGGACACTTGTAAATGTGACTGTACACCGTGAACCAGTGCTGTGACATTCGCATGTGAATGTGCGTGAAGGGAACATTAACCAGAAGCTGAACTTGCCATATGGTATCCTCAGGGTTCGATGAACATTTCTTATCCTTTGAGATGTGACTTGTTGGGGACTTGACATTCATGTGATGGACTTCCATGGCGGATTGTGCACGATGAACTTTAATATATTTATGATATTCCGTGCTATACCTCAACTATACACAACAAGGAAGACTATGGCATTACGAACTCTAACGATGTCACGGTGCTATGCCAGGATTTTATGAACTCTAAATATGTTGTTCTCTTGATAGGACGTTTCCATACTATTGATGTTTGCATGTTTTTTTTTCAGGGTTAGGGTGCTGTTAAATGTGTTTGCATCTCCAAACAATATTGGGTCGCAGTTTGATATTCTAAATTCATGTATAAGGTTCTTAGGTGAACCATGGTTTGGATCACGGTGACATAAGGTGGCAATTGTTCTACCATGGTGTACCCAGTATTGGATGGTTTGATTGGTAGGATGTTGTCTTCTCCGATGAGTCGAGGACGACTCATATTCGGAGGGGGGAAATGTTATATGGCGAAATATCCAGAAAAGTTAGGGGGTGAGTTATTCAGAAATAATGTAGGACGAATTGAGCAGAGATGCTGTGATAAGTGTTGCGAGGAAGTTGCGTGTTACAGGATAGCTCAAAGGCAGTTATTTCAGACAGGACAATCAGACTAAATAATTTAGGAACAATCTGGAGTAATAGATTGTGAGAGAGTTAATGACAGAAGACAGGGCGAGCATTCTGTCGGGTAATAGGAATCGGGAAGAAGCCAGAATGTCCGGAATAAGGGGTAATACTACACGAAAGATGTCACAGTAAGGCGTGGGTTTACGGTTTAAGAGTAAGAGCAGCCCACAGGGGATTAGTTTGAAGGAGCTTGTTTGTGCAAAAGTAAGAATCGATTAGGGGGGAATCGAGTTCAGGGTTGAAAGTTCGAAGGTTAAAGGTAGAAGGGTAGAAAGTCGAGGTTGAAGGTTAAAAGTTAAGGGTTGGCAAAACCAGAGCGATTGGCTAAAAGTGAGACCCACCCCAAAGAATGAGTGACAGTTGAGTACAGCAAAAAGAAGCTGCACAGTAGTTTCAGGGAGTTAGTCCGGGAGTTCTCAGAAGTACCAACTGCCTGCTTAACCCTTGACCGGCGTCTTCGGCGGGGCCGGAGCGGCTTCTTAGAGGGAACCGTATGGGTATCGTATAGCATGCTTTTCGGCAGTATGGGGTTAGGTAGGGAATAAGGAACAAGAATGTATTTTTAAGGATTGGATTTAAGTAAGTAAACAGGGGTTAAGTTAAGCAGATTTAATCAAGAGGACAGAGGGTTAATGTATTGATGTATGATGATTGTGTAATTTGCTTTACATGTATTTGTAATAAAAGGTAAAAACATTGTGTGAGTTTTTCATGAGAGAATTAGTTAGCGAGTTAGTACCTCGAGCAGCCAAGTTAGTAAAAGATACATCCCATGATAAAGTTGAAGTAAGGTACATAAACACAAGTAAATATGACACAACTCTCTAAAATGCAACAAAAAAAAAGAATCTAAATTATCTATTGAGAAAGTGATGCAATATAATTTGATTCAATTGTCTTTAATCAGTTGACTAGCTTATCAAAAACTCTGCTCTTTATTGATAAATAATGGATATTTCTATTATTTATTTGTCTTATATGACAATAGCAATTAATAGTTTATACACTAGTGTTGCTATGTATCGACTGGTAACATAGAATATCATATCATTGAGGAAAAGAAACATAATTGTTTTTAAGTTGTGTCATTCGTATCATCAAAATACCGAATACCGACCATTTTGTGCCGATTTTCTAAAACCAGTTAGTGTGTCCTGTATTCACAATACTAAATTAAAAAAGATATTTTGCCAGGATTAAGTATATGGTGTCGTCTTATTAATTAATGTTACTACTACAAGTACTACTATGACTAATGCTGCTACAACTACTACTCTTACTACTACTTATCCTGCCTCTACTGTTAAAACCTTTACTATTACTATCATTACTACAATTACGATTGGTACTACTATTACTACTTCTAGTACTACTACTACTGCTGCTGCTGCTGCTGCTGCTGCTGCTACTACTACTACTTTTACTGTCCCTACTCCATCTACTACAACTACTACTACTAGTACGACTAGTACTCCAAACACTACTAGTAATACTACCGCTCCTACTAAAACTTGTACTATTTCTATAGTGCATTCACAAAACTACAGAAATAGGTCAAAGCCAGATGACTCGTGTTGTGCCCACTCAGCGAAACTACCGGGGTTTGAGAGTTACCCGATCTGACAGGTACAGGTAGTCATATATCTCCCCGGTCCCCAGATTCAGGTGTTATCAGCTCAGATCTCTCAATAGTTACCTGTGCAAACTTAGGTGTATCTACCCGGTGTCGAACGCAGATTGACCTACTTCCGTCGTATGTGTATTTTAGTTTGGAATTGCAAATATCTTTGTGTTATCAAGATTGTACTTAACAACATGTGTTTGATAGTTTTCTCAGAAATGTACATATGTTAACTGTTGTCATGTCAACTTGTGACGATGGATTTATATCTTTGAATTACGAAGGAATTTAAACATAATTGACCTGAGAATCAATGGGTTGTATCTTTGGATTGAAAGTACATTTGATGTGTGTTGATCAATTGAGTACCATGCCAAGTAAATTAATGCATTCATATATATTTTAAGGCAGAAATGTCTGTGTGGATTTACATCGGGAAAAAAATCTACCTTATGTGCCAAAAGGAGAAACGATGAACGATTGATAAACTTGAGCAAGTAAACTAAAATAGTCAGAAGGAACTGGCAGTTGAAGTTTAACAATAATAATAATAATTCAATAACGATGCAAATATTACAAAATCAGATTTATTCACTCGTACTGGTATATACAGAATATTGCACACCGTTATAGCGGTACTTTCACACAGATAACACATACCTTATTCATAAGTTACATTTCCATATACATTGAAATTACAGGACCAACTGGATATTAGATATTTTGATTAGCTCAGATCTATTTTGGCAAGGATTTCTCTTGATTGTCAACATTCATACAGTCTACTCTCACACACAAGTTAGACATTTAGAAGCACTTCCTGTGGACGATGGATGGGCCGGACTCATCGTATTCCTGTTTGCTGATCCACATCTGTTGGAAGGTGGACAGAGAAGCCAAGATGGAACCACCGATCCAGACAGAGTATTTCCTCTCTGGGGGAGCGATGATCTTGATCTTCATTGTGCTTGGAGCAAGAGCTGTGATCTCCTTCTGCATCCTGTCGGCGATACCAGGGAACATCGTCGAGCCACCAGAGAGAACAGTGTTGGCATACAAGTCTTTACGGATATCAACATCGCACTTCATGATAGAGTTGTACGTTGTTTCATGGATACCAGAAGATTCCATACCCAAGAAGGATGGCTGGAAGAGAGACTCGGGGCAACGGAATCTTTCGTTACCGATGGTGATGACCTGACCGTCGGGCAACTCGTAGCTCTTCTCCAGGGAAGAAGATGAAGCAGCAGTCTGCATTTCCTGCTCGAAGTCGAGGGCGATGTAGCACAGCTTCTCCTTGATGTCTCTGACGATTTCTCTCTCAGCTGTGGTGGTGAATGAGTAACCACGCTCTGTGAGGATCTTCATGAGGTAATCAGTGAGGTCACGTCCGGCAAGATCCAACCTCATGATGGCGTGGGGAAGAGCATAACCTTCATAGATGGGGACAGTATGGGTAACACCATCACCAGAGTCGAGAACGATACCGGTGGTACGACCAGAGGCGTAGAGGGAGAGAACAGCCTGGATGGCCACATACATAGCTGGAGAGTTGAAGGTCTCGAACATGATCTGGGTCATCTTTTCACGGTTAGCCTTGGGGTTGAGGGGAGCCTCTGTCAGGAGGACGGGGTGTTCCTCTGGTGCCACACGGAGCTCGTTGTAGAAGGTATGATGCCAGATCTTCTCCATATCATCCCAGTTGGTGACGATGCCGTGCTCGATGGGGTACTTGAGGGTGAGGATACCTCTCTTGGACTGAGCCTCATCACCCACATAGCTGTCCTTCTGACCCATACCGACCATCACGCCCTGAGGACAAAAAGAGCATACAATAAGTTATCATCGTCTAAGATGTATTTATCATGTAATCAAACTTTCAAAATAATCAATTTACAATTGAATCAAGTCTATCAAAGTTAACTTCACTTAGTAAATGCTACAGCGGTGTGACTTGTACTACATGTATAAAAGGTACACAAGCAATCAACCTGATTGTCATATCAATAGAATATATCAGTAAACATCAGGTAAGTTGTTGAATTGTTCTGACACATCGGCAGTAATACTTTTTATTATACATTAATTTGAACTATATAACCATAATGTACGTACCTGATGTCTGGGACGGCCGACGATGGAGGGGAAGACAGCTCTGGGAGCATCGTCTCCGGCGAAACCAGCTTTGCACATGCCGGAGCCGTTGTCGATAACCAATGCAGCAACATCATCATCCATGGCTGTAGATTAGATTGTGATTAACTTGTGTGTGAGAATATGTGAAGCTTACCGCTGGTCAAACTGTAATATGGTCCCTTAGCCAGAGGGTCCCTTTATATACCCAGCCCTCCCCTATAAATGCTACAATATGCCCAAATATGGTCAAACAGAAGTCTCACCACCCGCTGTTAGCTGGGTAGGGTTGAGGATAAGGTAACACGTTACTGCAAATAGCTCGGTAGTCAACGGGTGGCTGACTGGCCGGCCGGTACCCTTATCTCTTGCTTGACTAAATAAGGGCACACTATAACTCTTCAGGTAGTATTTCTCAACCAAACACACGCGATCAGGGTCCGTCTTTGACTTTTTCTTCTAGACATTGTTTAACATTTTATAATGACTTACTTTATCGATTTGTTATTATATTGATATATTGGAATGTTATGAATTTACTTTTCGTGTCTGTTTTTTATTTTTTTAACTTTTTGTGTTTATTAAAAGTCCTCTTAATATAGTGCATAATAATCAGTTTTAGGTGCTTCCTAACAAGGTTTTTAAGAATAAAAAGGTAGCAAAATTGAACAATACAGGGCAATTCAGGTTAATAAGTATTTAATCTTTAAAAATCTTCTTAACAATTCTATTTCTTAAAATTTAAGGAAGGAAACTTTAACACTTGGCTAATTCAAAGTTAGACTCGATTTTACTCATAGAGGTTGTATTTGGGAAACATTACTATTTCATACACTCTATGTTGTTATATTCAAATCAAGACTTAGTTTTCAGGATGTTATCCTGAGGTTAAATCAACAACAGTCAGTGTATTACACTGCATTTCATGACATATAGTATTGTGGGGCATACATAACTTGCACTACTTTTTAACTATTAATTCCCGCCATATGATTATATCGCATGATTACACATCACATAGTTTGATAAGAGTTACAATATGTCAGATATAATGATATCTATATGTTAGCAAAGCTGTGACGAGAAATTTAACTAATGTATATAGATGGAACAAAATGTATGTTAAAGAACAGGTAGGTATATTGAATGAAATACATCGGGAAATACTTTTTAGAGTCATTTAAGAATAAGGATGACGATTAGGAGACAAATAACGATGTCTTATCATGAATAAAGAAGTTGTCAATCTATATATGTCTCATAATTATAAATGCTTAGATAAGTACCCCGCTACTGTTAAACAATGAGCATGTAGCAACATGTAGGATCCTGGTGTTATAGGAACGAGGGGTGCTTCATACTTGACCTATATCTAAATAGACACGCTTATCGTCCCCTCCTTATACCCCTATTCTGTATAATCCAGGCAGTTATTTCCCTCTAACTTCAGTTATATTTTTTACTTTCAATATGTAGTATTTCAATACACATACAAATTAGATAATCTAACGAGAATCCCCCCCCCCCCCCCCCCAAAAAAACAAAATAAATCAAAACATAACTTAATTATGTAATATTTTACAAAATATATATTATCTTTAATCTCAAATGAAATATCTGCGTATTAAAAGAGGATTTTCCTATAATAATAAACTATTTTGTTTCATTATTTCAAAGCATGATGAAGCAATTACTTGCTAGACACACGCCGTATCTGTTTCCTTCATTGCGAAAGGAGATTTAAGTAGGTTACATGTGGCTCCTCGAAAGGCAATATGATATGGTATGATAGCTATTACATACTGCCAGTGT
Source organism: Steromphala cineraria (assembly GCA_916613615.1). NCBI lineage: Eukaryota > Metazoa > Mollusca > Gastropoda > Trochida > Trochidae > Steromphala > Steromphala cineraria. Next base: position 69,686,704 of record OU744722.1, on the reverse strand, counting down.
ATCATTGTGTAGGTGGTTAGTTTATATACCATCGGCATGTGTTCTGTGGTACCTATTACATAAACGATTTTTATTTGAAAGAGCTTTTGTATTTGTTAAATTATAGTTTTGTTCGAATAACAAATGCCATATTTGTATGTAGCTATGTTTACAATTATTAATCTTGAGGACGATTTAATTTTATGCGGAATGGAAGCCACCATAACTCTTTTGAATGACCGAAGTTTACACATAACATATATCAAATTTATTATAGTATAGTATTTTGTAACTCTTGAACTATAAGATATGCAGTATTTTAAAGGTATAATAATAATAATATTAAGAAATAGATCCATACCCGAGTTATTGCTTCACATAATAAAACAATTTAAAACCTAACAATATCTTTGACAAATGAAGATCAAGACACATGTCCTTTTATATAAGTATATATAGATATTATATATAGAGAGTTATTTATGTTTTCCCCAACCTAACTCACATGATCAGAGACCTTTTTGACCTTTTCTAGAGATAATACTTGAATCGATAGAAGGAAGAAAAATTAGTTTTGTAACGTATGTTTGTAGAATAAAAGATTACTTAATTTACTTGTGTGTGTGTCACAGAAATACACAAATGATTTTTTTTAAAAACCTACAACATATTTTCCACAAAAGGACATGTTTCACCTAAAGACAGAGTTTAAAAGACATTTAATACTCGACAGAAGTTTAAACTTACTATCAAGTGATACCATTAAAGGGACAGTAGCACGTTTTAGGGGGAATATAAGATGATGTCAGGAAAATGAAAATTAATGGTTCCAATTGAAAGACAGTGTATATAAACTAATTGAAGCAGTAGTAATTTAAATATATAACGTAAAGTTTAGCCATGCGATTCCTTTTTGTTACACAAAATGAATTAAAGGTGTTCACACAAAATGGCCGCTAAAGGATTTTATGTGAATCTTCATACTTTGCCCTCTGACCATGGATAATTGGTTTGTGTAATGAGATTTTTGACACTGTCAAAATAATACATTTAGCATTAACTTACAATTATCAGTGACATATTTATAATATAAAATTATTAAAAAAACGTGCTACTGCCCCTTTAAAGTATAGCTTTAGCAGACAGAGTAAAGTACATTCTGCCTGTTAAGGCCGTACCTTGATATAAATTTAATCATGCATTAATTACATTTTCGCTGGTAAATATGAAAATACATCCAGCACTACAGCTTAACTTTTGTCGAGTGTCATATATACCTATAGAACCTGCCCTTCTATATTCTTAATAAAGCAGTGGAGTAGGGTATATAAAAAATGTAGGTTTATAAGTCTTTCTAACGCTGTTTTCACATCGCGGTTAAAGTAACAATTTGCATTATTTTTCAATATTCATTTCTTGGAAATCCTGTTCACGCATACACGCATTAAGAAGACATTGCATCTATTGATGATGTTTCAGTCAAACTGCGCAGATAGGATATAGCTTAAACTTTTACACACTGCTTGTGCTTTAATATAACACCAAGGTAACACATTCGTTAGTTAATTAGATTTCTGCATTAATTGAACGATGACCCGAAAGCATGGTACCAATTATGAGTAAATTAAAGAAATTATGTGTTTATGTGTGGATTTGGTACATTTGATGAAGAGGGTTGCACAGATCAGAGCCAAGGGCAAGTGACAATTTGGGTGGCAAGACGATGGGATTAAACTGAAAAAGAAAATGTTAGAAAGCAGGAAATAAGTGACGCAATAATGAATAGATTAAACCCTATTTTTATAAGAGGACTACTGGCTCAACATATTATACATACCTTTCAATTATTGCTATATGAGAAGTTGTATATTGTAGTGACTATCGGTTCCCTTCTTATTATTCTATCACATATTCATATAAATCAGTTTCTTCAAAAATATTACAGAGCCAATCCGTGATTACATAAGGTGTTGTTTTACTTTGATACGAACGTAAATAAGCCCCCCCCCCCCCCCCCCCCCCCCTATCACCAATTCCTGATTTAAATTCATATTATCTCACATATTCATTCCCTCAACGAAAAGATATGATATAAAAATTACCTTTTCTGCAACAGTTGATTTTTCTCGATCTGATGACACTGAAGGTTAAGTTTGGCATAATATAACCACGGAGTGGCCCTATAAAGGGGCAGTAGCACGATTTTTGGAGAAAAATGTAAGGTGATGTCAGGAAAATGAAAATTAATGGTTTCAGTTGAAAGACAATGTATTTAAACTAAACGGAGCAAGTAATATTCCAAATATATAACGTAAAGTTTTAGCAATGCGATTCCTTTTTCTTACACAAAATAAACTAAAGGTGTTCACCACAAAATGGCCGCCAATGGATTTTATGTTAATCTTCATACTTTGTCCTATGACTATGGATGATTGGCTTGTGTAATGAGATTTTTGACACTTTCAAAATAATACATTATGCATTAACGTACAATCATCAGTGAAAATTTCTAAATATAAATTATCAAAAAGCGTGCTACTGCCCCTTTAAAAAACTGTCGGGTCGTGGTTTTCGTGAAATAGTCTTGGGCTAGATACAATATGAATGATAATGGAATCGTGGAATGGTTGATAAAACCTTATTAATCGTTCTTAGTGCATTAATAATTAACAATCCTCAATGTAGGTGATACATTCCACTTTATAGGACATGTCTAATACACCAAGATGTGAAGTTAGAGAATCCTTGTACATAGTTAATGAGGTATTTCGTCTATGAAATGTGGTTGTGTAATAAACTCATGAAAATGTATTTTTGTATTTTGTGAACTTTATATTCGTGTGGTCTTGCTTGAATCATGGGTTAAAACATTATTCTGATCTCCATCTTCTTTTACATAACTACATGATTTAATTCAGTGGGAGACCCAAAGAAGGTGGTGGCTGGAGGGGGGATGGGGGGGGGGGGGGGGGGGGGGTGGTTAACCTGCTTCCCCCTGGATAGTTTGTGTTAATCCAAACAAAAAAACCCTTCTACAGGAATAATGAACCCTCGTTCCAATTTTTTAATAAAACCATGGATAGTTTGTGTTAATCCTAAAGTGAACCCTCGCATTGAGCATATTGTGACCCATCCTTTCCTTTCCCTCCTCAAATGTTCTGGATCCTATAAATACTTTAATATTTATCTACGTTCAGTTTCAGTCGCAACAAAGATAAAAAGTGCTCATTTTACTTCACGATGTACATGTGCCAACGGTAGTCTACATCATTTAAACAAATACGTCAGTGTTTTCGCTTGAGCTTACAATGCCGATAACATTATCGTACTTTCAACAGTCTGTAGGGATTTTATGTAAGCTTCAATACTTTACGTAATCGGTGTTTTTGCTTACGCTAATTATGTTTAAATATGCATTCGCATATTGCAACATTTACGTGAACATATACATCACAACATAACTACAACCAAAACATCGTTTGATAGTTCACAGGAGAACCCGACGTCTAATGAGAGAAATTACTAACTACTTTCATTGTCCGTGTTGACGTTTAGTACAGGCTACAGTGCATGAATGCGCCGAGGATCACACTGCATGAACCAAGGTCAAGAGTCATATTGGAATGAGATCATATTTAGTAGAGCTGGAGTTACTATAAACATTACTCATTAGCTGATAAAACGCTAAAATAGACTTTGCGAATCGGGATAAACAAACTGTTCACGTGATATGTCGATACCCGTATAGATTGCCTTATAAGGCGTTTCAAACACTCGCAGCCTCTGTCAAAAACTGGGTCGCAGTGTGGTATATAATATAGACAGGCCCGCGAGCCGACTGTCGTTAAATTGTCGTTGACAGACGGAGAAGTAATAACGAATATCAACATGGCAGGAAAGGCAGTAGTGATTGACTCAGGAACATGCACAACTAGGGCAGGCTTTGCGCTAGACACCTCCCCGCAAGTTTGCCGCCCAACCCTAGTCGGCCAGGTACGTCTGTCAGCGAGATGTATCTGATAGCTTTAACTGATGCATTTAGTTCATTGCAGTGATGAATTTGAGTCCCTGAATTTGTTTATCGCTGCTTTTAATTGCAATACCATTTGACAGGTATAAAACAACATATAAGATTTAATATAACGACTGACATTATCTAATAATGTCACATGCTTTACAAAGCCGGAAGTTGATGGTATTTAAAGGTTTTGTTTTGATTATTGAATTACAAAAATATTCTAGTGACTGTAATTAATATTTCAAACATGTTAAATCCTTCAATTATTGTATCGATGTAAAAATATTGAGGCAAGAAATCTTTTTTCAAAAGTTAGTTTATTTCTTTTTGAGGTATCTGATAAAGAAATGATCTTAATTTGATCATTATTTCATGTTTTTTAAAAAGCATTTAATCTATCTCATACATTAACATCCAGGGCATATAAATATGCAATTTTAAAAATATCATATTATAAAAAATGCATGTCATTCCTATATGACACACAGTCCAAGCAAAGAAGCACACTGAAAGATATTGATTATTCATGAACGGTTCAATAACTGGGCCACAAGGCTATTCAATCACTGAAGCTGTTTCATATCGAGCTGTAGTCTATATCAATCGAAATGCCCAATTATGGTAGTATAATGTAGTGTCTGTCGGGTGTACCAAAGTGTACCATATCGGGTATAAAGGCTGTCAGTTGAGTGATGAAATGACAAGAGGCAATTGATATATATAGCCATGGGTTGAGACGATGTCTATAACGTAATATGCGATGTCGTGTCGGAGTTTCAGCGTATTCATCAATAGAAACAGGGCGTATTTCTGAACAGTGATCGTAGTCACTAAGTACTGACATGGATGGGGTTGCTGAAATGTAGAATTTTTATTTGCATTGAATTAAAGTTGGAAACAAATCTTGGCTGTGCAATGAGATATTATACAAGTCATAAATCCATTGCAAGCCTATTGCCTTTATTATACTGTTGTTTGATAATTATATTCTAAGAAAGAATGTTTTCAAAATTACTAAAATGTATATAGAAAACTCTCACTTAAAGTCATTTTAAAACACACACTACACAGTACATAGTAATATTGTGGTATTAGAATCAAGGAAGCCTCAAAATACTACTTTTAAGAAAAGCCACTCCGTGAGTTGATTGGGGTGACATATGACAAACTTTATTATAAGAATCATTTGATCGAGAAGTATCAACGGTTACAAGAAAGTATCATTGTAAAGCTAATCAACGTTGTATTGACAATAAGAAGATTTGAAGTCGCGGTTGTGATCGAAAACCGGACAGTGGCGCAAGTCAATCAGTCACGCGTAATTTTGGAAACGTATCGAAAGCATTCAGAAGGAATAAGATTGTAAAAGCTAAAGGGGGGGGGGGGGGGGGGGGGGGGCGGGGGGTAGATTCTATCATATCTATTTTACATCGGTGGCTTTCCGCATTGCAAGGGAGCTAACTCCAAATAGGTTTACCGTTTTATACAGTAGCTCCCGCCTACAGTTTCGCGATCCAACCTTTAGTTCAACTGACTGACTGCAGGGTTATCTCGATGTTTAAATCAAATAAAATTTCGGGTTATCATATTTTCTGTATGACGATCTACAATAAGAATTGGGAACGAATAAATGATATGATTTTAATTCGCTCTTTTTAAAATTAAAGCTATCCATTACTCACATTTCACTTAATATTTATAAATCAATCTGAATGTAAATTTAAATCATAAAAAATGTCCGTGAGGTGCATGTTACTGCATACCAGATCATCATTTACGGGCAAGTTAAGGAGGTTTTAAACTTATAAGAGATTTTTTTATCTAACCAGCAGATGACCCCTTACTTGAAATATGAACCCCAACAATTGCAAATAACACGTTGTACTTATGACAATTCTGAGTCACTGTCATCTTGGAAACTCTTGTTCAGCATCTGGTCATAATGTAATAGAATCTTTTGTTCAGAGTTTGATTCATAACCTGCAAGAGCAAGTTATTAGAGAATTGTTATGTCAAATGAAAACAACTATAAACGTGTTGTATTTTCCAGAAGCGACCAATCCAGAAGGGCGTGGTGACGGACTGGGATGACCTGGAGACGCTCTGGAGTGATGTCATTCAAGAGCTGAAGGCCAATCCAGAGGAGAAGAACTTCCTCATCGTGGACAGGCCAGTTACAGACAAGGCAGCCAGGGCCAAGATGGCAGAAATACTCATCGAGAAGCTAAATGCGAAAGGCTTCTATTTCGGCATCAGCGCTGTGATGACCCTGTATGCATGTGGACGACTGGGTGGTGTGGTCCTGGAGACGGGGGAGAGTGACGTCCATGCTGTCCCCATCAACGAGGGGTATGCCGTCCAGGATGTCATCACCAATCTGGGTACTGGGGGCTGTGGACAGACGGAACACCTCGACAAGCTTCTGAAACAAAAGGGGCATAACTTGGACGCCGCTACGGTCACGGACATCAAGGAAAAGCTTTGCTATGTCGCAAAGAACTACAAACTCGAAATGGCAAAATCTGGTGATGCTGATTTTGCAAAGACCTACAGCCTACCCGATGGGAAGACCATCAGCCTGGGAACAGAACTAGCTGAGACTGGTGAGTTACTCTTCCAACCATCAACATCAGGAGGAGTTGCTTCCCTTATCACAAAAGTCATTGGTAAATGTGACAGCGCTATTCAGGCAACTCTGAAGAAGAACATCGTGATTGGAGGAGGTCCCTCTACCATGACAGGATTCGATGAACGACTGAAGAAGGAGATGAACGCGGGACAAACCGACCTTTTTGCAGCTCCTACAAGACTTCACTCTGCTTTCATCGGGGGCAGCATCCTGTCCAGTCACGACACGTTCCAGACCATGTGGATCACCAGTGCCGACTATCGGGAGAAGGGGGCCGCCTGTGTACAGAAATGCATCTAGACGCTCGTAGACTCACCGGAAAGAGTTGTCTCACACAACCTTAGACTTTGTACACAGTGACGCTCTACAGGAAGCATGCCAATAATCTGGCAGTGTCAATTAATTGAGATTTCAATTATTCATGACTTCGGACGTAGTCCACAAAAAATGAGAACTACTTTAATGAGATTGTTATTGTAGTAAAGGGAATTGCTTTCCTTGTATATGGAACCTTAAATGTTCATCTAGTTATTTTACTGCCTTTTGGCTCCTTGTTCATAAACAATGACTCTACAGAAACGTTGAGAATACAACGAGTTTTAGTAACAAATGAAATGTGGTAAAAGAACGGGAAAATATTGTATTGTATTTACGCTTTGATAAAAAAAATAACACACTTTAGGGACTTTCCAAAGAGCAATGTATGAGTATTTATAATAATGTTACTTTTAAAATATTTTGAAGATATATTTACGGGAACCATCAATCAATACATTATGTATTTAGGATGAGTTACTTCCCTTATCATAAAGCCATTTGTTTTTTGCTGCAAGTTATACATATTTGTTTTGTCAAATAAAACCTTGAACATGCTTAGAGTATAGTATATCGAATTCGTGTCGGTACTAAAATGTTTATACTTTATATCTTTTAAAAGTGTTTATAGATTCCAAACTGTCCAAGAAGACTATTGACAAATTGTGTGCTTTTTGTTTGGGGTTTCTTGATGTCATGTGTTAATTATGTATCTCGGTGAGCTTTTGCTTATGAACTTGAACATTCCAATATTCAAATGCTTGGTGCAATGTCTGTTACGAATTATTTCTTCTAAGCTTATTGTTGGACGTGTCAGATTTATCATGTTCTGAACAATGTTAAACCTTATTGGCGTTCAATTATGAAATTGTAAGTTTTTTGTCATTCGAGAAAGTAATATTTTTAACTCTACATACGACCAATTAATATAGATTGATATGAACGATTCACACTGACCAAATGCAAGTTGTTTATTTATTTCGTTATCCACTATGTATCTTAATATTGTTTTTGAAGTTTTTGTCTCTGTCATTACCGTTTTTGAACTTTTTGTATAAAAATCTTTTCTCCTAGAGAGAAACTATCGGTTTGCATACATGTAGTTATTGTGCATCTATACATTCATTACACTCATCTGTGATTTGCTTCCTGCAATAAAACTAATTTGATTGATGTCACTTCTTTTTGTCTTAAAATCATTCAATTAATTTTAATTATAATCAATGTTTTCATGAGGTTACAGGTGTGTTATTTCTGCAAACCTTATATTTATAGATAATATTGACCGGCGATATTGATTGTTTTTTCTTAAACTTTTAAACACATTATGTAATAATAAAGTTGTCATGTTGATATCAATTTGTTATGTTTATTGCCTTTGAGCCAAATCCTTATCAGCGTTAAGCACAAGGACTTCTTGAGTCTTGGTAAAAACATGTTTAAAAAACTTGTAACAGTGGACTACCATGACCCGTGGTAAATCCCATCGTTTTTATAATTTTTTGATAGTATTGTGATGTTTGGTATAAGGAGTTACAAAAAAATATAGGAATTATATTTTCAGCGAAATTGGACAAAATGATTTTCCGGCCGCTTTATTCGATTTACTGACACTTTCACAGTCAAAGGGAGGTAACTCTATTTGTGTGTTTATAATGTTGTGTTTCTTATAATCACAAGAAAGATTTTAAAGGACATGTAAAGATTAAGAAAAAACGGAGAAAAATTATCAATACTTTTTTTATTCTATTTATCTATATACTATTTTAGATCTAAGATGAAATGTAATAAAATAAAAATTCCAACATCCCTTACAGTTTTAAGCGATGTAGCTGTATAAACCATAACCTAAGATCAATGATTGTCTAAAGAGTATTAATATTCAATAACAATACGTTCTATCAAATTACAGAGGATATGATATGATATACTGGAAAACAATGAAAAAGGGATCTTGTATTTTTATTTTGTAAAAAAATGATAATGACAAAGTTTGCATGTATCACTTATCTTGATCAGAAAATGTTCTCAGTGTAATCAGTGACGATATATCATATGATATCAAATGCCAAATCTTGACTACGAATCTGTAAAACACGTGAAATAAATTAGGCAATTGATGTTTGAGTGGCGCTGTTTTATGATTAAGGAGCATTTGATACAAGTTTCATTCTTTAAAAAGGCCGCTGAATAAATCGTAAATTGTTTAGCAGTTGTTCTTTTATGCCAAAATAACACGTGCTCTTCGACAAATTCAGAAGTACATTGAATTCAATACCAGGTCATCGATAATAAAGTCATATTCATTTCCATTTCCTTGTTAAACGAAATATGTGTAGGGACTGCATTTCAGTCATTTAATGAACCCGAAACAGGAATATGAAACAAACGTTATTATTGGCAAGAACTGGGTTATTTGTGTGGGTTGAAATGGGATGGGTGTGATGTTACGTCTGTTTGAAATCCTCTGTAAATAAAAGGCATGGTGATCTTATCATGTTATGCTTATTTTACTTTATTTAGTCACAGGAAATATCACGTTTGGAGCAAAGGTTCTATAGTCTAAACCATACTTATCATGCGCCAAAAATCACCCAATTTGCGTACTAACAGCTCTTCACACATTACTACCCTGTGCAAAGAAAATATGCCTTTTTACTTCTAAACTCCATTAAAGTATGCTTCAAATAAACCAATTAAGCATCTTCCTACTCAAAGATTAAAACGCCTTCTCCGGCGATGATCTGTTACATCTATTTATCAATCACCGACGCTCTTTTTGTGTTAGTATTTGGTAGGCCTCAATTAATTAAGTTTTTCAAATCTTTTTAACAGTTATTTTCTCGGTTGTTTTCAGTTTTGTAACTCTTGTACTGATTAATCAAACGTGAATTTAGGTAAAACAGGCGCTACTCTCTCTAAACAAATCTTTCAGTCGACGGACTCAACAGAAAGGCAGCCATTTTATTTTCAGTCCGGTCTAGGTTTTTAAAAGGACTTTCGATTGGACGATGACTTTCCCTTATTTTAAGCAAAAGAGCAAGCACAGAAAAGTCAAGAGTCGACAGCAAGTCTTAAATGTGTAAGATCGGGAACTGAGTTATTAAGCTCTGTTGGGAAGATGCAAAATAACCCAATTATGGTTATCTATCACATCGCCTTTAAAGGGGCAGTAGCACGTTTTTAGGGGGAATATAAGGTGATGTCAGGAAAATGAAAATAAATGGTTCCAATTGAAAGACAATGTATTTAAACTAAATGAAGCAGTAATAATTCAAATATTTAACGTAAAGTTTAGCCATGCGATTCCTTTTTCTTACAAAATTGATTTAAAGGTGTTGAACCGAGGCACGTTTCAAGATAAGTCAACTACCAAAGTTGACACCACAAGTCTCTCAAATCAAATCTCAATGATGGCAAGTATTCAACCCATAAAATTCAAACTTCAAACTTCATCTGTCTCTATAGAACTCTATTATGCTCGTGATTAAAGATGTCCAGTCAAAATGATTCGTTTAGATCATTCTGCATCCGTTAAACATCAACTAACCTCGACCTTACCACTTCTCGATTTTCGTTCAAAGATTTTTCAACAAAATAAAGGCTGGACTTGATTGTTGTTAATTTGTCCAATAAACACCTTTAATTAGCCTTTCATTCAGACAGCGTAATTATCAGCTGTGAAAAACCCACCTGGGTTAGGGGCCATAAAACTCGAGCGGGTGTGACGTAATAAACAGACTATACAGAGTAACGCATCATTATTTCAACTGAAATACCGCCTTAATAATTGTTTAATTACCATTGATGTGGATATCTTTTATACACCAAATGCTTAGTAGTGTTACGTCGTCAAATGATTTATCTAACAGAGTGGAAAACATTTTCTGAAAATCGTTAATTATTAGGTTTTTTCCCTGTGGTATTGTTACAATAGATGTATAGAAAACGAGGCTGATTCTGTTTATGACGTCACAAAATGGGGGCGTGACCAGTCATGCATTCACTTGTTTGTTGTCAGATAGGTCTAAGCGGCCCATCAAAAGTGGCTTTCAAAAACGGCTAACATATTAACTAAACATATTTGAGTAGCGACCTTAAACGCACTATACAATATTGTAATCAGACATTCTATATTCCAAAGAAAATAGTGAAATATGTTTGTGGTTATGTGAACTTTAAGTAACAAGCCTAACGAAGCGATAAGAAAGTCCATTATTCCGTTTGGACATAAAGTATTTGATCTTATATCGCCCCACGAAACAAAACAGAAGGGAAAATTGTAGTTTTTCAATGAACAAACAAGAAACGAAAAGCAATTATAAATTCTTATAACCAAACAAATCACGAACAAAATTGTTAAATATGGAAGAAAATTTTGGGTTTCGAGTTTAAGACCATAAGAACATTGTCGTCTATGCGTGTCTACTCCTTTTATAGTCTCTATATATAAAACCACCATGTTATATTCTTATGATCTATCTGCTTCATCCGATATATGATATTGTTGTTTGACGTCATTCAACGTCAACGCTGTAACTCTCTGTTTATGGGCAACACTGACATAAGCATTAAGTAACGAGGTACATGTAACACGGGAGCTACAGCTGCTTACATTAAGTTTATTCACATGTATTTTAGCCATTATTTTAGACGTTTTAGACGGCTCATGACAAAAGATCATCAATTACCCATGTGTAAAATAACCGTTCTCAAACCAAATGCCGGGATCGTCTTATCAGTTGTGAAGAATTTCAAAAAATGTCATGGTTAATTACTATTAGACAAACGGGGACATATTTTTGAAAATCTGATTTCTTAAATTACGATTAGAATATTCCATTAAGACCCTCTGAGAACAAAATCAGCACTATGACATTGACGTAATGCAAAGGAACAAATATGACTTCAGCCCAAAGCTGTTGCTCACTTGTCGAGGATTTTGTAGAGAAAATGAAAAATAGTGTTTTCGAAACGTCGACCCCTGGTCACTTTAATTATTGCAAAAAGAAAAATTTATATGTCAATGCAAAATGAATCTTAACTTATGAAGTGAAATTACAACATAATTTCGCGATACCAGGATGCCCCTAAGACATTCCAAATTACATGATATTAGCACTAGCAAACACAGGACAGATGAACAAACCTAAGGTTCGCGACTGTATACATGCATTAACGTACTTAAAATAAATGCACATTTGTCCAAGAACGACACAACACAAACAAATGTGTTATCCTCACATTTGATCAACTATCTTCTAAGTAACATATCAGGCCATTCTACATGTTGTGGCTCCCCTCTCGTTCGAATCGAGCACCTGTCTATCAATTGGTGACTTCATATACAGGACCAACCACTATGCTTATTTAATTTATTTTGTATATTATTATTATCCAATCATAAGTGTTTCTTCAAAAACTTTTTATCATTTCTGTCTAACCATACAGCAAATGTTTGCCCTAACATGTTGGTAAATAATACACGAAAAAGCGAGCATTTACCAATAAAACATTTTTCTTTCATTTTTGTCACTATAACACTATTTTATTGGCGAATATGTCTTAAATTTTTAAAGCGTGTGATTATCTTTGCTATGTTTGTTAATAGTTTTGTGTATCACGATGGAGACATTTTATTTATCTTATGTAATGACGAAATCGAGCTTTTGAAAACAAAATCTCTTACAATGTGTTAAAAGGACATCAAATATCGATTTATAACTAAACTGAACGCCAAAAGGAATGTTACACCTCTTTGAATTTGAATATCATAAAAAGTTACGTGTTCAGAGGAATTTGCTTTGTTGTGTTGTAACACTCTATCAGTTTAGTGCTTTTCCTAAAATAGCAGACTGTAACTTTATTGATAAATAAGTTATCGCCAGTTCTTCATGGGTGGGGTCAATTGTCTTAATATAAGACTGTTCCCCCCTCTCATATTTCATTTTCGTCCCAAATAACGTCTCCGTCCATAATCCTTACAATCTTAGAAACTTAAACTTTTTGCAAACAATTCGGTGAAATACCGTTAGACATTCGGCATCTTTTTTACCATCTGCTGTAAGAGAATATAATTCCTTAAACATCCACTAACCTCGACTTTACCACTTCTCGATTTTCGTTCACAGATTTTTCAACAAAATCATAACATGACTTGATTTTTGTTTATTTGTCCAATAAACACCTTTAATAAGCCTTTCATTAGGACAGCGTAATTGTCGGCTGTGAAAACCCCCACCTGGGTCAGGAGCCTTAAAACTCGCGCGGGTGTGACGTAATAAGCAGACTGTACAAAGTAACGCATAATTATTTCAACTGAAATACCGCCGATATAATTGTTTAATTACCATTGATGTGGATATCTTTTTTTACACCAAATGCTTAGTAGTGTTACTTCGTCAAATGGTTTATCTTACTGAGAAGAAAACATTTTCTGAAAATCGTTAATAAAGGATTTTTTCTGTGGTATTGCTACGATAGATGTATAGATAACGAGGCTGATTCTGTTTATGACGTCACAGAAAGGGGGCGTGACCAGTCATGCATTTACTGGTTTGTGGCCAGAAAGGTCTTAACGGCCCATCAATAGTGGCTTTCAAAAACGGCTTTCATTACCAAACTGAACATATTTGAGTAGCGACCTTTAACGCACTATACAATATTGTAATCAGACTTCCATATATACCAAAGAAAATAGTGAAATATGTTTGTGGTTATGTGAACTTTAACAGAAGATCAAATACCAAGTGATTCAATCGGCAACTTAAAAAGCAATAAAAACTACCCTTTTCAAAAAATATTACTTTGACTCAAACAAAGATTTGCTCAAATAATACATTGCAGACTTCTCCTTACTGCTCATGTGCCTATCATGTGGTTATTTTTCTGAGAATTGTGACCATTTCGACAAATTCTTTATGTAAAATGATATGAAATGCAATCAATCCTTTATGGTAACTATGAAAGTTCATCAACTATTAATCAACATATTATTAATCTGTACATGATTTCATTATTGAATCTTCGAGATATAAATGATATTACAATTTTTTAGTGCTACCATGATGACACTTCTTGATGTTACTTTGTTGGTTTATGTTTTACCATCTTTAACATTTATGTTTAATGTTATATGTTCGGGTTTTGTATGTATCAAGTATGTATCTATCTATGTTGCGTTCAAGGGAAAGGCCTTAACATAACCGCTGAGCTTGTTGGCCAATCCCTTTCACAATGTATAAGAATATATATATTGTGAAATAAATATGTTTAAACAGATTCTTGTAATTTTTCGGGCCGGGTCCCATGCGGGATTCAAACCCACGCCCTCAGAGTCAGGAAAGACAGCCAGGATTGACCACACCAGCAGCTAACAAACTCTCTCGTTTCGCAAGTAAGGGATATTGAAATTTTGATGATACATATTTCACCAGGCTCTACTTGATATAGATTATTTTTCAAAATTTCTAAATATTCATGTTTTGTTTAATGTTAATTTTTGCTTTGGTTTCTCACCACTAAACATCAGTTCTTACTCAATCATACGCCTTTAAAATCAAAATTTTCAAATAGAAGGTTAGAAAAATAACTCTCATGACGCATTATGATACAACAAGGTATTTACTTAATAGACGTCGTACAGTCTGGTAACATGCAAGCATACGTGGAAACAGAAACCAATCCTATAGGGAAATTGAAACTAATTCGCTGATAAAATTCAACACACTAACGCTGAACTCTTTTCTAGAGAGGGAGCAATCTTCATACAGGTAGTAGGTTATATCATAGTTGTTGAGTTATTTTACCAAACTGAATTGTTGTTTTTAAGAATAGCTTGAATTATGTATAATATAAATGTATGTTTTAATCTCACTCTAAGTGTTATATAGTGTATCGGACGCTATATAACTCCGCTTACATAGTATGCTATGACGAGAATATCTAAAATTATTATGGTAAACAATAGGAAAAATATAGATTAACCTAGAAGCAGATATGAATAGTTTGCAACCTACATGTAAATGTTGAAGATGGGAAATGAAACAAAGAACTGAATATCAATTTCTATTATTTGATGCATGAATAAGCTGTAAGGGTAAACGTAACAGTGTCATTTATGATATCAAATCAACTTCCGTATTTCTTTTAGACATAATTAGTTGTTGTGATATTGAGTTATATTTATATTATATATTTTACTATGGATATTAATTTACTTATATATGTTGTATAATATTATATTTTATAGTTTAAATTGTAATAGTGTCTCATAAGCCAATGATATGGCTGGGTGATATGTTATATTTTATGTTTTTACAAATGTCATTTTACTTGTAACATATCATGTGACACTTTAATAAAATATTTCTGTCTGTCTGTCTGTCTGTCTGTTATATAGTCCAATTTCGTATTCTAGTTAACAAAACAGTTCTGTCAGTTCTCAATGGTCAGTTCTTTACGTGATAGCGGCCCCATAGGATGAGTGATCACATTGGGTAAACTGATAATTATGAATTACTTATCGATAAAGGTGACAGGGTATATCAGTGAATTATGTATCATCTCCTTGTCCTTCATTTGTGCAATGAGATATCATTGAATGTAACGATAGATGATGTGAATACGTTTTTTTGTTTTACAATATAAAGCAAAGACTATTTTATGATTGAATATAATTAATATCAGCATGTTACTGATTGTCAAATACTATTTAAAACGTTTTGACGGAACCTAATTTAAGATCATGGCATGTTAAGTTGTAGAAACAAACTCTCTTTGAGACTCGATTATCCTCATGTTTAAGATCATGATGATTTGCTGTAACGTTTCACATCACCAATGAATGGAATGGCAGTTTAGAAGTTTGCAGTACAATAATGGGAGTTGTATTATTAACAGCGTCTATATACATTTTTTCACCATATCATCGTTTTGTATGATACTGTTGATACTGTGCATAAATGTATTACGTTGCCATATCCATTTAGATAAGTTTCAAGCCTCAAATTTATGTTGACATTTTTCGGTTAAGTAATATATATTGTCAAATGACTAATATTATCATTTCAGGTAAAAATGGCATATCAACATTCACATTTTGCCGTGGGTCTTCTGGTTGTGTTATTTTCTCTGTCACAAGAAGGTACTCCATTTACTCCTTGTTTAAATTTCTCAACTTTGTGTTTATAGCGACATATAGAGGTCTTTAACAATTACAATACTAATATGAGTTCATAGAATGTTAATTTCATGTGATTGTTTTAGTTAGGTGTATGTGGATCTGATTATGACATACATAAATACTTAGATGATGTATAACTCTCAAATAACCCACAATTTATAAAGAGTGATTTCAAAAACGTCTAAGAAAGTCTGCTATAACAATCAAAGCTTTACACAGTTTTGTTGCGATTTTTTAAATTCCATTTTATCTCTGAATTAATTCTAATTTTCCCTTTAAATTATCATTCCAGGAGTACATTGTCAAACACCAAACGTAGCGGATAATCCCGGATGTCCTGCTGGTCAATGTAATGATAACTATACTGAGATTTGTATTGACGGACAGTGCTTGTCTCGATGCATTAATCGGACGTCATCAGACGAGTGTGAGAAATGCCTGCACTCCTTGTATGGTAAACAATGTCAGAATGAGTGTCCAGACACTTGTCTCAATGCCAGCTGCCATTTATCAGACAACTCTCGTGTGGAGTGTACAGAAGGTTGTGAAGCGGGAATGAAGGGGGGGACGTGTCATGTTCCATGTCCTCAGAACTGTCTAAACTGTGAAAGATACGGAGATAAATGTGATTCATGTGTATCGGGACACTACGGTCAAACATGTAACACGATTTGTCCTGAGAACTGTGACGGTCCATGTGACATAGCGACAGGGGAGTGTACGTGTAAACACGGCAACAGAGGAAGATGTTCAAAGTGTAAACCCGGAAGACGATGTACCATCAGGTGTCCAGTTCACTGTGGATCAGATTGTGAACTCGGGGAGTGTCAGTGTCAAGATGGATATACAGGAGATGAGTGTAAAGATACCTGTCCACCTGGCTGTGCAGACGGATGTGACAGATACACAGGACGATGCCACACGTGTAAATCTGGCTACATGGGCGACACGTGTAGCGAGAGGTGTCCAGAGTGTTCAGAATGTCACACCGAGACGTATAACTGCAGTACCTGTCGAACTCTACCGCATTGTCATGACTCTGAAAAAGGTATGAAGGATGGTAAGATAGTAGATACACAGTGCCTAAGTTTCTAAGTACATTGTTTCATAACCTTCTCTGTTATCCAAGGCTACATATATCAAAGCGATATCTCTTAAGATCAAGACATTTACTTGTATATTTCGGTAGGGGTAAATCAGCTATAAAAACATGCTAACAAAGCTATAAAACATGCCTTGTTGGCACAATATCAATGTAAATGTATGATGATTGAACAAACTGTAATTTTTTTAAATTATTTTGTTTAAATGAATGGACTATGTATTGTATCTAGATAATGGTTATGACGTAGCTTCCTTGATCCACAGAGCGCCTGATGATCAATGCTGGTATCGGACTGACGGTGGTTGCTGTCACAGGATGTGTTCTCCTCGTTGGATTTATGGTATGGAAGAGGTGAGTAAACAACATGAACATGAACAACACTGCATGAACATGAACATAAACATGAACAACATTGCATGAACATAAACAACACTGTGTGAACATGAACATAACCATGAACAACACTGCATGAACATGAACATAATCATGAACAACATTGCATGAACATAAACAACACTGTGTGAACATGAACATGAACATGAACATGAACATGAACATGAGTAAAAATATGGATAACATGATTTCATCCTATACAGTTTTGGTAAATATTTTTTTCTAAAAATTACCCACATTTATGTGAAACCGACTACTTCAAGGATGATCTTAAACGATGGCATTTATTTTTTTAAAACAGTTACAACTTTTATAAGATATATGTATTTTCATATTTATTATTTGTTATTTGGTTTTGGAACGAGAATTGATGTTAATGTACATGTTCTAGCTAAATCATTCATTTATTCATTCATGTGCAGTCAAACATATAAAACATCAGCGTATAACCATAAACGTAATTCTTATCTAAGCATTTCGCATGGATATATAGAGTTTGATGCTAATACATGTGGACTAAATACACAACCCTGTCCAACACAGAAGGCGAGGAAGAAGGAAGACTGACAATGAGAAGAGTGAAGAGACAGTTGAAGACAACAAGATGAGGATGACTGAAGTCCTCCTTCGAGACTTTGTCACCACAAACCCATCTTACATGCTTTCGGGAGGTAATCTAGACATAAGAGTTACATGTATTGATGAGATCTAGTATATTGTTGCTTATCTCCTGTTATTACCTACAGTCATATAGAGGTTCATATTTTTCGTATGATGATCCAGGGCGACATATAACTTTTGTTATTGTGACGTGACGATTCGCCAATGACGTTGCAATCTATTCAAGCGGGCGGCGGCTAGTCCGCCAATGCTGAGAAATCGTAAATATAGTATCGTAATATCGTAAATATAGTATGTCATGGACACTCATATAATATGTTCTACATGTGTCAATTTAAATTTTGATTTAAACATCTATATGATGTTATGTTTATGTAACATTAAAAAGTGTGGTTTTTGGACAAACACATAAAAATATATTTGAGTAACTTTCAAATGTTTTGTCATAATCAATGTTTCTAGATTCCAGATACAGAGTTTGATAGTAAAAGATTAGATATTGACATTATAGACAAACCAATTATTTTGAGGCATACTGACCATCAATACTTAAGTTTTGGAATATGTTCGTATTTTTCTTGTTTTGATTAAAGAAATATCAGTTATTTCTCTCATCGTTATCAAACATGTATATCTTGGCCGGATTTTGGGTTCGATAAATTATACCGCATATAAGCATCTACAGGGAACCTTAATTTTTAACAACAGGTGAAATGAAGCAGGTCAAATATTGTCGGCATTTCCAAGGAAAAGACAAGGAAGTCAGAATTGAAGATGAGTTCCAGGTCAGTTCAACACTCCAGTATATGGTTCTACTCAGCTATTCAGATATTGTGAAGCATAAATATCTGTGCATTGTCCTTAATGTCTAAAAACAGCAAATATTTTGAAATAATAATAGGACATTTCTATCTCGCATCTATCCATAATGAAATATGACCAAAACATATGATGATAGCAATAAGCAATATATTATCTAATATTTGAATAAATGTAATATTTAGTAACTCGGTAACCGAACTGACTGTATTCATGTGGGTACTTAAATTATTTTATTATCAAAATATTAAATATCAATAGAAACTTCCACCTCCGGACAGCCGAGGAACCAGGTGTGCTTCTATGGAATCCAATGCCAGCAAAAACAGATACAAGGATGTTTTACCATGTAAGTGTTATGAAAAGCCAATGAAAATTTCAATATATACTGAATTTTTTCCAGATGTGAATAATGATCGATTGTTGATTTTGGATTGTTGTAATTGGAGCACTGAAGAATTTCAATCATAAACATGCTACCATCCCATACCTTTTTGTCTAGTATGTTATCTTTGCGCGTAAAACAGATGTTTCATTGTAGGGCTAAATTTACAAATCGAGTATTTCCCTAACATCGCTGTGATAACAGTTCAGGGTAAAACCTGAACCAAACCTGGTTTGTAATCAAAGGGTCCCAGATAAAACCAAAAACATAATTGAAAGTGTTTGCAATGGTTTCTACTACGCGCAGGGTGTTTCTTGAGGGTTATTCTGTATTGTTTGAGATACAATGCAGGTAACATTCAAACAACATCCATTTCGTCACTACAGATCGAGTTGGTTAGCAACATCAAGGGCGTGAGACATGAACACGTATTCAAACTCAATGTAGGATGTCGCCGAAGACAAGTTGCGTTGCATCATCATTCATCCATTGTCCTTTTCACTTCTCTATTACTTGTTATAGTTGATGAAACGCGGGTTTCCCTGGAAGTGTGGGAGGACGGTACGAACGACTACATCAACGCCTCCTTCATTACTGTAAGTGCTTTATACTGCATGTACACTCGCAGTTCGTTAAGTTGTGTTCCACGGGACCTTGCATAACTCATTAATTCTCAAATATCTATACCTATCCGACATCCGTTCAGATACAAAAGTAAAGATGGAACTTAGAAAGAGAAATTATGGTCCATGTGTTATTATATCAAGTATTTAACCTACGAATTGCCTTGCATATTTAACGTGGTGTTTCTCAGTAAGAAGAAAATATAAACGTTTATTAGATAAAATCTGTATTTTTGTTATGATTTTACCGCAAAATGAAAGATGATTTCATAAAAATCATTATGTAAAAAAGAAGCGAGTGCACTGTTAAATAACGTTATGAATGATATAGAACCGGTTTGACCTTTCATTACAGGGATATCGAAACCAGATTCAGTATGTGGCGTCACAGGGTAAGTGCACATTTGACTTTCAATGCGCAGTTGAGAAATGATTACTTTTGCAAGAGTTATCTTTTAATAGATAGATACATAGATTTGAAAATTGAATTATTTTACCTACAACAGACACTTTTGACCTTTGTATTTCAATGTCATGTGTTCTGTGTAATGCATTGCCTTCATTTGCAAAATGTAAAAGTAATTCTTCGAAAAATAAAAATGGAAAGCAACGAGAAGCTAAGGTGTTGCATTAATCATAACTTTTACTCTGTCGCCACTTTAAAGGGGCAGCAGCACGTTTTTTGATAATTTTATATTTAAAATTCACTGATAATTGTAAGTTAATACTAAATGTATTATTTTGATAGTGTCAAAAATCTCATTACACAAACCAATCATCCATAGTCAGAGGACCAAGTATGAAGATTCACATAAAATCCATTGGCGGCCATTTTGTGTGAACACCTTTAATTCATTTTGTGTAAGAAAAAGCAATCGCGTGTCTAAACTTTACGATATACAATTAAATTTTTACTTCTCCATTTAGTTTATATACATTGTCTTTCAATTGGAACGATTAATTTTCATTTTCCTGACATCACCCTATATTCCCCTAAAAACGTGCTACTGCCCCTTTAACAGGACCTAACGTGCATGTGCTGGACGACTTCTGGAGGATGATCTGGCAACAAAACACAACCAAGATAGTGATGCTGACAAACCTGGTTGAGGCAGGGAAGGTAATGAAATATGTATATGCATATTGCAACTTTACTGATAGAAAATGTCATAATTATCATGCTACAATGTGGAATGTGTAAATGGTCGGTGGCCACCATACAGACATAAACACATTATCCATTCACTGATACAAATAATGGAGGAAATCTAACAGATATCTATCTCATTAACTCATGTACACTTCAGATCAATTTGCCTAACATAAATGCTATAATCGTTTTAGTCTAACTAATCGTAAATTTATGACTGTGACATATCAAGAATATCTACAGCTATGTTAACTCGAGATATTCTTACATGCAAGCTATCTTGGTTGCCTGTTACAAATAATTACATACAAAGCGATGCAGTATATTTTTCAAAGTTGTCATATATAATCCCAAGTACCTGTTGTCTGACAGATCAAGTGTGAGATGTACTGGCCGTTCTGCAGCTCTGACTACCAGCGCTATGGGAGAGTGTGTGTACAGTGTGTGGAGGAGAAAGTCTACCAGCATCACACTCTCAGGACTTTCGCTGTATGGAAGGTGGGTGCTGCCATCTCACATTCTACAAACATATGGTTCCTTTTCTTGATACCCTATAATGACACGTATTTATATGAGTGTGTATAATCATCTGTATTGAAACAATTGACTTGAAGATAGGTCAATGGACTTTATTGTAAGAATATTGTTGTTTCGGGATATGTTATGTGCATTTGACGAGTTCATGCTTATCAAAACAATACCCTAAAACAGGATGTTTCAGTTATGTATAATTAAATATAATGTAATAAGGCCACACGGACGTTTTTCTACGTACATTTATATTTTAAAGTTCATCAATCAACAATCTTAATATAAAACAAACTGGAATTTCCCTTGAGACTTATTCACAAAAATGACCTGTTTATTGTCCCTGTTCCTTACTACGAAAAAGACGGCAGCCCTGGTTTACAATTATTCAGCAATTCACAATTAAGACAATTTCACAGATGATGTCCTCCTCGTTCACGCTGATAAATGTGTAAAGCAGTGTTACCTACTACCATAAGATATATGCTTATCGTAACTTGTATTATCGTGTCATGATCCCGGCATCCTATGTTCCAGGACAGCGCAAAGACAAGAACTGTGCTGCAGTTTCACTTCACCTCGTGGCCAGACCACGGAGTTCCTGACGAGAAGTCCATCATAGACTTCCACCGGGTGGTGAAGAACACGGGCTACAATGCACTCGCACCCCTCCTTATACACTGCAGGTACTTCCAACCCGATATAACCTGCCTAAATTTGTGTCTAGCTAGTAATATTATTTTACAAATTTACAATATTTACAATTACTATTTTTACATGTCAAAGATGTTTATTTTTATATTTTACCATACATTATATATCATAAATCACCCATAGGAGCTGCTGTGTCCAGTTTCTTGTCAATGCATAGAACCTGTATTTCGTTTTGCGAAAGTCGATAGTTTTCTAGATAAATAAAGTCCCTTGCTAGATATATCTGACAACAATCATCTATCAATGATGCTCCATATCAGTAAATATTTCACTATGCTCGTACTTGCAAAATGAACAGCTACTATATATGATACTGGACAAACCACAGTCAAGGAAGGCATCTCCATGATAGTAGTGTTCAGAGTGTGCCTTTTCTAACGAATGGACCTTAAACTAACGCTAACTAAGCATTATAATCAACAAGATTATATATAATGCACTTGCAATAAGTACGATTACCTGTATAACAAAACTTATCCTTATCAATCCATTTTGATGAAAGTTCTTGTTCGTGTCATATTAGAATGAACCTTTTAACGAACGGACCATAACCTATCGCTAACTAAGCATTAGAATAAACACGCTTATAGATGTAACACTGCAGTATGTACAAATATGTACAAAAAATCAATTTGATTTAAGTTCGTGCTTGTGTTAAATTAGAATTGTGCTTGTATTGTCCAGTGCTGGTGTAGGAAGGAGCGGGACATTCATCGCCCTGGACTTCCTGCTTGACCAGGCCCGCTATGAGGGACGAACGTGTATCTTCAACTGCATCCAGCAGTTCCGCTACCAGAGGATGAAGATGGTCCAGACAATGGTATAGTTATATGCTTCGATCTGAATTCTATCTTAAATGTATTGTAGCGAGTTGTTCGGATGCTGGTTGAAATAATTTTAATTTGATAAAAGTTGATTCCAAAAACGTTTTCCTATGATAAAAATCTCATTTCCTTGATAAGCGTAAGTCGTGTCCCATTCCTAGCGAAAACTCCATATTACACCTTAAATCTTTTAAGAAAGAAATATGGATTATCGAAGTTTAAGAAAACCTTGTTTTGTGCAATTACTAAAGTAGCATTTGCATTTGTTTATTGGTCCTTTCGCAAAGTCCCCCCAATTTAATTACTGTCGCGCTACAATGCCTTTGACATCTTAACTCATTTAAAGTTTGTTTTATGTGTTCACAATGCTTTTAAAAATGCTTTTCATCATATTACATACTGCTGTGATTAGGCGATAAACATTTCGGTCGAAATGGCGACTGAATGCATCACCTTCATATTTATATGTATTTCAGGTGTCTTTCCCAAAACAGTCGTAGATAAAGTTTTCTTAAGCGTGTCTTGTAACAAAGATAACTACCGTGCTTAACATTTAAGGAGGTTCATATATTTGTTATCAATAATTTGTTACATATAAATACAAGTTTTTGCGAATAACGATTTTAGAATGAATGTATACTCTTGCTTGACTAAATGAAATTTGACGTACCACTTACTATAAGCAGGAAGACAGCGTACCTGCGTATATTACGCGACAAAATTATCAAAACCCTATTACGTTTAACGCTTGGATTACAGATTTGTAAATGCTCAATTGTTGCCAGAGTTAATACCTAATAGCTAAAAAAATCTGGAGCACTGTATTGATCAATATTTTCTCTGAGTTTCTCCATCTTGATCTTGACATCACATGTATTTTCTTCACAGGATCAGTACAGGTTTCTGTACGACATTCTGGTCAGTGCACTGCAGTATAGAGGGACACTGCCCTGTTATTACGCGCCTGTCGTCATAGAGTGCCCGGATTGCTGGGATCATAAGATTGAAAACAGGTGATTGGGTTATATTGAAAATAATGTCCGAAACCTTTGCTGTTCTAAATGATTAAACATTAAAATATAAGGACAGTATTTTTCATTTCATGCTGTCTTTTTTGTTTTTCATAAGGATATTAAATATATTTAAATGGAGAGATGAGAAGGCCAAGGCAAAAGTTTAGTGTTTTTAATCTTGTCAAGAAATGTTATTTAAATATTTGAGAGTAAAATGCTTCTATGCAATGTATTTGAGTCTCGAAATGAGGTAATTACTTTAAATCTCTGTTCCTCAAATTTCTTATGTCACCAATTGCTGAAGTTTTTCTTATTTCAGCCATCAAGACGAATTCACCTTAGAAGAGAACAGCACTGAGTACCAACCACTGTGGAACTGTGGGCTCGCTAAGAGGGAGACATACAGACCACAGAGCACAAGGCTTCAACCGGAAGCATGCGCAATCATCAGCGAAAATAGTCCTCCTTTAACCAGCGTCATCTCTGTGGACACGGAAGTCGAAGGTCAATCAGATGACCTTGAAAAGCAGCGGATAAGCTGGGACACTGCTATGTGAACTGACTTGTGGTGACAGTAACTTGTCTTAAGTAACGCGTGACGGTCAGAACATTTCCATACAAAGAGCACTTTTCAATAATTGAGCTGTATACATCTTAATTACGGATTTTAATGCAAGTCCATATATTTGTATTTTCACAGCATTGCTTTTTCAGTTTACCTTTCTATGTAATCCAGTTATTATCAATTTTCTTATTACTATTTCATTAATGTTAATGTATCAGGGGCACCTTTGCGGCAAACATGTGTACAAATGTGAACGCTTTCGGTGGCAATGCTATTTCATAAGCAATATATGAAATTGATTTAATTTCAGTATTACTTTTTGCGTATAATGTAAATATCATCATTATAGTCTTACCATCAACTATTAACCCTTTACTCAATATATAACTCTTAAACACTCTGTTTGCAAAAGGTATTGGAAAAATACATAAGGCCAAATAAGCGATTTGGTTGTGACTTATGAGATGTTGGAATTCAAAAATGATATTTCGTATACTCACGAAAACAAGTAACATCTGCACCCTTAGAGACGGTAGGCTACGCATTCGTATTTGAACATGGTCATATATATCTCATGTTTTGACAAGCATCGTTTTGTTCCAATAAGTTTTGGAACTGATAGACATCGTTCTGTATCAAGAAACACAAGTAGCAAGTTCTTCCTAGTCTAAAGGCAAAATGTTGGCAAATACATTGCCATAGGAAGTCATACATGAATGTCAAACAATAAATCATATTTCACATTTTTCCATATATATTGCGTCTTTATCGATTGGTAAAATATGCATCAGTGTTATACGACTTTGATATTATCATAATATCTTATACAATACTGATAAAAATCTAGAGGTATTCAATTCTAATTACGGGGGTTAAAGATAGCAATCATGAATGCGAGTCCGTCTGGTTGTACACGTGCTTTGCTTTCACAACTGTTGTGAGGGATTCAACTCTGTATGATATGTACATAGTCGATATATTTTCGATCCCTTGATGAATACCTTTTTAAATGTTATATTTGTGTATTTTTGGTGTGTTTTTATTATACTATTTTGTAACTTCCAATGATGGCTTATTTTCCTATAAGCCTTATTGTTTTATGAACCCTTACATCATTTTTCTTTAAATCGTGGAAGTTCTTTTTAACCTCTTTTGCAGACAGACAGACAGACAGACAGACGACAGTTTAGAGGCCAAGTTTCCCAAAGTACAATTACAGTTTCATTTCGGAAGCGTCACTCATTCCTTAATGAAGGAACATCCCTTCCCATAATATTTGTGAACATGTTTTTGCTTTTTGTAATATATCACTTTGATATTTTCATTTATCGGTTATTCTATATTCATTGAATATTGTGTTTTTCTTCCTTGTTTAATAAATAATGTGCATATTATTCTTCCGGTTTTAAATTTATTAATCATTTCACGTTTTGTTTCCGCACTTTGTAGGATTTTTCTTATGATTTTTAAGATGTTTTTGTTTTGCTATTGTACATTTACTTGTTAAGATACTTGAGAGAATTTATAAAACAACTCTTATTTAAAGCATGTTATTATTTTTTTATTTTTCGCTTGTGTTGTGATTGTATAATTCTATTCCAATAACATTCAGTTTCATGAATTTCTCCTTTATAAATAAATAAAAGTAATCAAATCTTGTCACATTTTCCCGGTCTTTGTATTTGCATGTGGGGGTTCCTTACTTTAAGGAAAATGATACCGGTTTAAAGATGGCCAACATTGTACCCAAAAATAACAAATCAAATAAACGTTCATAAAAGTAGCAGAAATGTTGAAGAGATAAAGGTGCAACTGTGAACATTTGATTTCAGAATAAACGAAATTACCAGGAAAATAATTTCTATTTGAAAATGATAACGTTCACACGCAACACAGGACTTGATATGAAGTCCGTACCATTGCTACGATAACTCGGCTGCAGTAAGCTTTCATTGGTAGTCTTGATCTGCCTGTATGTCCACTTTAAAAAACAAGGAAATGAAAACTGTTTCAATTTTTAGTTCCGTATTTCAAACGTTTCACATTTGGTGTCCATAAACAGCTATTGATCCGACTGAAAGGTAAATGTGATTTTTTGAATTACTTCAGTATTTTATTTATTTTGAGGGTAAAACAAGCGTAAGACAGTGCTTTATCATATGACCTTCGTTTCATTGAACAAAATCTGATAATTGCTCTTAGGAAAACTCAATGCTCTGTGTACATATGCTCGATTTATGACCATTTACTGCTGGATGAAAGTGCCGCCATTGCGGCGTCTTTGCAAGAATAATGTCATAAAATGTTATGAGCGTTTACACAGCTTACACAGAGCTAAGGGAACAATTTGGTATGGAAGTACAACAAAATTTATGCTATGATTTGTTTTATAAAATATATTTGATCAAAGTTTTATAAACGTTTCCTGTTTATTGATCAGTGAGTTCCCCTTTATAGTTCAATTACTAAAAAATCAACATATTTCGAATTACTTTTGCCCAAACCAACTCCTTTGAGAGAGAAAAACTACTTCAAGGTTTAAATATGACTCATGAAATGAGATTTCGAATTTCGCATCCTATAATCAGCTTTCCGACCTTGAATCTTCTAAGATGACTTTGAAGTGAGGAGTATAACAAAATATATGGACATCATTGTCTTACATCGGATTTGCAAATCCAACAATGGATCTGGATGTTCAACCTTCTATAATACTTCATATATGTAAAAAAAGGATATGATTTGATGTAGAAATTAATGAAAGACACGATGTTTCACATTCTCGCATCGACTTGACAATAATTCAGGGGTCGACTGGAACACGAAACTACAGCTTATGTCCATGACGTGATGTTCAAGACAAGGGATCACGGGATTTCATGTAGTCAAATGATGCAAGCGAAGAGATACGAGGTAGGTCAATTAGATACTTCTGTACTTCTTTTTGTATAGTGTTCATGTTTATGAATTCATCCTACTACTACCATCATCCTACGTTCAAACAAACCTAAAAGGGCCTTGTAAAATAAAATACAGGTTTTAAAGATAAATGGCATTAATCTCTTGTACATTCAGCTTTGGGAGCTGTGCCAGTTAGCATGTATCAGAGGGGTACTGAATGCAACAACAGCTTAACTACCGCTTTTGGACCTCCATTTTTGTGGATGGCGTTGATTAGCTGTTGGTATTTTCATTGCTGGCGGTGTTGCCTGACTCTGAGGGTGTGGGTTCGACCCCCGCAAAAATTACAAGAATCTTTACTATTCAAGATAGTGCGACCCCCCCATAAAGGTTAACAGGATCCCCCAAAAAGGTAGCTCGTACATACATAGATATGTTAATCTGCACGACTCTTTCTCTAAAAGGTGTTCACACTAAAAAAGTATAGAGAAGTTTTCGCTTGATACTTGAAATTTCTTCATCAATTACGGATAATACATCTGGGATTAATGTATTACTGGTATAAATTTCAAGAATATTATTTAAAAAAAATTCTTGCTACGGGCCGTGTTGGGTTAAGCTTTTACATATCCATGGTTATTTAGATTGCAGGAATTTAGCATAATTCATACACAAGTGTAAAATAAGATATATCTTGTTTTTAATTATCTCTTCGATTATTCACTGTCCTTGTGTTTTTCAGATTCATTATGACATTAAATGGTACAACGACACATGCTAGGGACAAAGGTGATATACTTGATATACTTTTGAATCTTGTTATTTTTTATATAAAATGATATACTGCGGAGAAAACACAACTCAAACGAAAAGCACAGAATGTTGAATTAAGAATTAAATGATCATGATGGGAATGCAATTTAATCAATGCGTAAATATTATTTTGATAAAAAGTTATTTTTTTTAGTATTAGTAATTAAATGATATTTTTAATGTATTTGTAGTTTCCAAAGGTGAGTTCGACTAGAGTCTACATGCTTTTATCATCACCTTTGTTTAACAAATTGTATCAAAAGCGACATTGAAAACATTGCATGAAGTTGAAATGTCACACTTTATCCATGATGATATTTTAGGAACAGGAAAATGAGTTAATGAAAACTAGCAAGTGAGCTCATCGTTGAATAAAATGACATTAACGCTAATCGGTCAAATTGGATAACTGAAATTAAAGGGGCAGTAGCACGTTTTTTGATAATTTTATATTTTAAAATTGTCACTGATAATTGTAAGTAAATGCTAAATGTATTATTTTGATAGTGTTAAAAATCTCATTACACAAGCCAATCAGCCATAATCAGGGGACAAAGTGTGAAGATTTTACTAAAATCCATTGGCGGCCATTTATTGGGAACAATTTCTGTAAGAAAAAGGATTCGGATGGTTAAACTTTACATTATATATTTCAATTATTACTGCTCCAATTAGTTTAAATATGTTGTCTTTCAATTGGAACCATTAATTTTCATTTTCCTGACATCACCTTATATTCCCCCTAAATACGTGCTAAACTAACAAAAATGCATTTATCTGAAGTGGTGTAATGGTCATATGACTGGCATACATGTTAATAAAGGTAGTTTAGGCTTCCACACAATAATGTTCAGTATAGAGAAGAAAATGTTGTTCAGAAAAGATTAAGATTAGAGTAGTGCTTGTGATATTTTTCACGGACAATTACAATCATGATTGTTGTTACCTAAATCTATCTCATCTCTTTTTATATTGAGTAAGCGTTACAGAACATATCAATTGCAAATCGTTTTTGCATATTAACTTGTCCGTGTATGATAAAACTATATATACACTTTTAATGTTTTCTTCCGGGACGGACAGACAACATGAAGGGGCCTGGGGTATTTCTCATCATTGTGTCAGTTGGAATATTTATCCTATTTCTGGTGTTTCTGTTATTACGGAGGTAAGATTTGTTAAACTTGGATATCGGATAATGTAACATTTTCTATCTCAACTACATGATTTGATCTGTTAAAGCATATATGTTAAAATGTAACAAAGCACGACAGGAAGTAATGAATAAACTTGGTACACAAATACAACAGTGGCAGTTTCCTTGTTAAATCTAAAAAGTAAACAAATTAATATAAATAAGTTTTGAGACAAGAATGAGATAAAACGAGTTTCTTATATGTTATATACTGATGGTATCAGTTTTATCGTCATACTATAAGGACTAAGAGTTTTATGGGTGATCAAATTCTTTATTGTGGAAAGTAGCGAAGTTTAGGTCCTTTTACCAATTTCAAGCAAATTGAAAAGGATACAAATGGTCATGATGAGATAACAATAACAGGAACAACAGGAGAAGTTTACAATTACATCAAAGGATACCCATATATCGAAATAGCTACTTTCTACAATAACGAAGTTGATCATCTATAAAACTGCTAGTCTTCTTGATATATCCAAATTCTAAAATGCCCTCAAACAACTTATACCATAAGGTTGCGGAAAAGACTGAAACGAAGACGATCAGTATGTGACGAATCACCCCTCAACCATATCAGCGTGCGTGGCACTGATACAACTCGCCTTCACACCAGTGACCGGTGCTTTGCAACCTGCAACCCAACCTATATGCTCATAGAAGGTATGTTGGAACCAGAGAATGATACAATGTTTGAGCGTTCTTTAAAAAATGTTATTAGTCCAGTAAATCTAGAAAAATATTCAGTAAACCCACCACAAATTGCAACAGAACTGATTTCAACTGATTTACACTCTATGACTATACCTTTATAAAAAATATAAAACAATATTGATCAAATGTGGCTTTAAAGGGCATAGGAGTCACGGAAAAAAATTCTTATCTCATTTAATTATATTTTTATCTTTTATGTATCATGTTGCATATCAAATGGACGCTTATTGCATTTCCTATTTCAGCATGTCAATAATAACAGTTAACAATAAAACGGATATTTGTTAAATCAAAATGCTATGTGATCAACATTCTGATTTTAACTGTTTAAAACGACAGTAGTTGAAATGAATGCTCCTTTATCCACCAACACATGCTATAATTGCATGTATTTATATCTACACGTGTGTAGGACAATCAATGCAGCTTCCTGTTACTCCTTACTTTAATATCAAAATGATATTCTGTGTTTTTGATAATAAGTACATAAATGATAATCATTTTAACAAGTTTAAATCTAATAAGAAAGAAATATCGAGTACTTTGTTATTGTTCTATCATGGATTTGTTAGAAATATGATAATGAACTTTGTACTTAATAGTTCGATATTTTTCAGATGCACCCGAAAATTCCCATGTGAACTTCTGCGAACATTTACAAGGAAACGATTTTAAAGATCAAAGTTTAAAGGAATTTCGGGTAAATATATTAAACATTTACAAAATTTAAGATTTGAAAAAAACCAAACCCAATACTTTATTCACGGGTCTAAACATGATTCAAATAAAAACATATGTTCAATTGTTTGGAAACAAATAAAATCAATTATACTCATATACTTTGTGGTTTGTAGCATAATTACCTACAGTTACCAATTATTCACATTTTCATTAATGGCACTCAGAGTTAGGTTAATATCATGTCATTTTTTTTTCTTTTGGATCCAATCAAAACTTGTTTGTATTCATTTACTTCGAGTTCGAATATACCTTTTCGTTGATGTTATCCAACCTTTGTTCTTTTTAGAAATTGCCACCATCCGATTGCCGGCCAACTAAAATTGGATCCCTCGAGGACAATAGCATGAAGAATAGATACAGGGACGTACTACCGTGTAAGTAAACGTTATTGTGATTGTCATCAAACATGGTGGAATTCATTCTTTCCCTCAGAGGGAATATCAAGTCATGAAATCCCTATGCCTTCCCAACAGAGGTCGCTTAAGTAATAGAATCCACATTTTCTTGCCACTGAGGTAGGGCAAGTCATAGAATCCCCCCCAGAGGGAATGTCAAGTCATAAAATCTTCATTCTCTCCATACAGCGGGCGTTTAAGTTATAAAATTCTCATTATCTCTCCACTGGGGTAGCTCAAATCATAAAATCCTCATTGTTTTAAAACAGAGGGTGCTCGAATTATAAAATCCCAATTCTCTCCCACAATGGTAGCTGAAGTCATCAAAATCAAGTGAAGGATTTGATAACTTGAATTTCCTTTTCAAGATGACAATTGAAGGATTAAGGGCCCTTTTTTATTAGACAGAATAATTATTTGGGTAAATAATGTATTTATTTGATATAAGCATTTTGTAACACAATGATTTTAGATTGTTCAATAGTTCAATATCGCAATGAATAATCACAGATTGATAATATCTGCTAAGTATATTTAGGTTGATACAGGTAGAAACTTTACGTTAAATCCTCAAATACAGAATATCATTGAATAATAACCCTATAAACATCTATTGCAGTTGACGAAACAAGAATCGAGCTCGAGACATCTGAAGAAGAGACGTCAGATTATATTAACGCTTCCTACGTAAAGGTGTGCATTTATGATGTGGAGAAATAAACATTTTATAAAGCGCTTATGCATAACAAATTTGGAATATCCTGAAAATATCACCGAGACACTTTATTGAGTCTTTTCTTATTCTATTCTATTATTCTAATACAATTTACGACTCAATAGGTTGTCGAAGCGTCATAAAATATCAAACACATGGGTGATTGTTATGTGTTATAGACATTAAAATTAATCAGAAACTGTTCATATATTTTATTTGTACTGAATTTAGAATATTTAGAATTTTGCATTTGTTCTTGTTTATAACATTTTTGTAATAATGTTGATATCTTATTGAACTTTTTATTTCGTTGTAGGGATATCAGAACAGAATCGCGTATGTTGCAGCACAGGGTAAGCTTCAGATTAATAACTTAAATGAATGATATACACGTATCCTGCAGCACAAAATGAGCTTTGGATTATTAAGTAAATAGAGAATACTAAACGAATGGTAATGTGATAACATTTTTAAGCAACGAGTGTATAGAATTGGTATCAGACGAACGAAAGTGAGTCTGATACAAAATTCTATTCACGAGTTGCTTAAAAATGTTATCACATTACCATGAGTTTAGTATTTTATTTATTACTCAACCCTCATATCAATATTTATATAAACAAATCGTCAAAACAAGAATCAGCTGACTTGAAACAGTCGGGGAAACCAGCGTATGAATTTCCATGAGTCCAAATAACATAGTTCGCTATTTTTTTTTATGTTTACACATGTTTACGCCTATAAACATGATACAAAGTATATTGGTGAATATTATCAATTTCATTATCAAAAGATGCATTGATAAAATAAACACTAAGAAGCAACGAAAACTGTCAACACATCATGCATTCGCAAAGTGACGTCATCAGATCGTCAAGTGACGTCATCGGAATGTGTCCTGTTTCTAGGTCACGTTATGTAGGCGAACAGTTTCAACGGCAGCGATTGATTGATTGATTGCATTGACATGAGTTACTGAATTTGTTGATAGGAATCGGGAGATAGAACTTGTGTAAAGGTATTTACACGATAACATGTTCGGATTGTGTGCTTGTTGAAGGGAAAGGTTATGGTGGGATCGAAGCAAGTAAACAGTCGAAGCGCCATGTTAATGTTACGGTAGGCTGAGGTGGCAACACCGCTTGTGACGGCACAGAAGGTGGACAAGTGATCAAGGGAAGGATTGATTTGTGCTGGGTAGCAAAAAGATAATGCATTTAAAAAACCGCTAAGATAATATTCTTTCACATAAATTAACAGTTTGTTGAGAATGTAAAATTTGACAGTCGCCACTTATGAGTCACGTGATTGGACAATGTCATGTGACGTTCAAAAGTAGTTCCGTTTCTTTGCACGAGATGGTAACACACATGTGTGTTACCAACTCATTGTTATCTAATGAGTGATCTCACCACGGTTGAGTAATAAAGTGAAATATAAACGCAAATCTTACAGCACAAGGTGATATTTTGAGTTTAAACTCAGGTGAAAGATTTCTTTTATCATAATTTCATTTCAGGGGCGGATTCATGATTTTTGTTTTGGCGTTGTCCCTATGATTGTCCCAGTACAAATTAATTATTTTAGATTAAAGATGTGTGTAATGATAATCAATTTAGTTCAAAGGTATGTGTAAATGATTATCGCTTTAGATCAAAGATATGTGTTAATCATTATCACTTTAGATCTAAAATATGTGTTAATCATTATCACTTTAGATCTAAAATATGTGTAAATGATTATCACTTTAGATCTAAAATATGTGTAAATGATTATCACTCTAGATCAAATGTTTACGTTAATGATTATCACTTTAGATCAAAGATTAAAGATGTGTGTAATGATAATCAATTTAGTTCAAAGGTATGTGTAAATGATTATCGCTTTAGATCAAAGATATGTGTTAATCATTGTCACTTTAGATCTAAAATATGTGTTAATCATTATCACTTTAGATCTAAAATATGTGTAAATGATTATCACTTTAGATGTAAAATATGTGTAAATGATTATCACTTTAGATCAAATATATATGTAAATGATTATCACTCTAGATCAAATGTTTACGTTAATGATTATCACTTTAGATCAAAGATATGTATAAAGGATTACTGAATTTAAGTTTCCTACGCTACTACTTTTGTGTATACTAAAATCGTAGCTGAGAAATAAGACTCTCCAAACCTACTATAGTTGGAAATCTCGTGGTTGTGGTCAGCCCCTTTCGGATCCGGCAGTGGCAGTTATAAAATATATACAAAATTGCTAAAGCCCATGTACGATAAAAGATCTCATTCTTTGTGTATTTCAATCATTATAATACTGTTTTTATGCAATGTGTCAGTCAATTTACCAATTGATGTTTCATTGAAGTATCAACATGATAGGATGTATTAATTTGATGTTCTTTTTCACAGGTCCAAATATCCACGTCACCAATGATTTTTGGAGAATGATCTGGCAGCTCAAAACGAGAAAAATAGTAATGCTGACTAATCTGATTGAAAAGGGAAAGGTGAGTATCATCTTACTGTTCATAGTCAGTTCGACGTCCCCAACACATGAAACTATTTGATGTTATTTGAGCATTACTTTCCCTTATATTAAGAAATTTAAAGGATTGGCTGAATCAATTGACCATGGACAGATGTGACGACAAGCTGAAATGATGATGATCACTGGAAGCATGTCTTCTTATATTGACAAAGTCTGGAGGTTGAACTTGCGTAAAAATTGTAATTATAAACATAAGTAGTACGTGACAAAACTCAAAATAAAGTGTTTAAGAAATAATATCAATTTCCCTATCCCGTAGAATTAATTACTCGTCTATTTATTTCTATTCTTGCAGATTAAGTGTGAAAAATACTGGCCTTCTTGCGACCCGGAACATTCAACGTACCGGAAGTTTAACGTTCAATGCGCGAATGAGGAAGTGTTTGAAAACTACACACGCAGAATGCTGAACGTATGGAAGGTCAGTGTTGATATGAAAATGATAACAAATAAAAACCCTGATTGGCAATGAGATTGAAAGTAATTCATAGGTATCCACAAACTCCATGTTCCAAGATTACACTTGCGATTTTCTATCAAAATGCATAATCAATATAAATATAAATAAACATTTAGCAATTTAAAAAAAAATATCAACATTTAAAAAAGGTAATTTATGTTTCAAAATGGCTCTAATACCTAAATAATGCATTTATATAATTACATAATTAAGGACTTTTTAGATTGCAGTGTTTTCCTTTTTTGTCAGCAAAGCATGGTCCATTAGATATACAAATGTATATGTAATATGTGTGAATCAGTATATAGGGCATATGATTAGTTTGCACACTCCTATTATGCAATAAAATACGTTTGAAACACGTTTCTACGTGAATGCAACATGAAAAGGATCATAAATAACACACTTTCTGCCCTAACATCACAGGACGAGGAGGAGCCGAGGAGCATAGCACAGTTCCACTTCACGGCGTGGCCTGACCATGGTGTCCCAGACAAACAGGCCATCATCGACTTCCACAAGGTGGTGATGGAGTCGGAACCTCAACTCCAGTCTCCCATGCTGGTCCACTGCAGGTACAGTTATTGTCATCCGTTACATCATCAACAGTTGCCCTGGGGCTGGGTTATTTGGAAATTGTGTCGCGTTTACGATAAAACGTCGAAACATGTGTACATTAAACGGGGTCATTTTCTATAAATGCTTGCTAATACATTTTAGAAACGCCAACAAGACATGTAATAATTAGAGGTTATAACATGTCATTTTTCATATCATGCTTCATATCAGACCAAGATCCCCATATCAGCCCGAGGGCCGCAGGGGTATTATATGAAAAGTTACATTTTGTAACCGTTTTATCATATATCAAACCTTTTTCTGTAGCAACAGAAGATTTAAAGCGTCAACAACATCGAGTTTGGTGATGTAAATGTACAAATCACTATCTGTGCTGCCTATGACGTCTCTAAAAAGGGAGATAACTCTAACAAAATGTCTCCCGGGCTGATATTGATACGAATTTGCGGACCGGTCTCATATTGCTGATATGAATTCGCGAACCGTGAGGCGTTATGGGTGCTGTGTTCTTTCCACCATCACACATATAAAACACATCATCTTCGGTTTCTTCATTCTCCAGCATTGTGAACGTTGCCTCTTACTACAGCGTACATGTCTTTGCGTAACTCCTTTAATACCCTAATGGCCGATATCTATCTATAAGTAGATATTATTTACTACCGATCCTGTTCTGTTTCAGTGCCGGTGTAGGAAGGACTGGGACATTTATAGCTCTGGACATTCTATTGCAACAAGCCAGAGAGGAGGGGGCGATATGTATCTTCAACTGCGTCAAGGACCTTCGTCATCAGAGAATGAAAATGGTCCAAACTAAGGTATGTTTTGTAAAAACTCCCAGTCATTCATATTCTATTAGATTTTTCATTATTCATGATTGAAAGAATATTTGAATGTTTTCCATAATTTATGATGTTAATTTGTCCCAGGAACAGTACAAGTTCTGCTACGACATGATGGTCCGTGCTCTCAAGTTCCACGAAATAACTGCTGTAAACAATACACCCATCTTGCTACGGTGTCAGAAGTGTTGGAGTGAGAAGCCAAAGCAAACGTAAGAAATGAACTTTTACAAATATTTCTGTTGTTGTATTCTCTCACTATTGTCGTCATGTTAGTTTATGATGGTCCATATTAGTTAGATTTCATAACCTAGATTGAATATTCGGCGAAGCAACTCAATCTCTCCCCACAAAGGCAACTCAGTGCGAGCAAAGCCTCTGTTCTAAGAAGCCAAGATCCCGCATTCTCTCCCCACAGAGGCAGATCAAGTCATGAAATGTTGATACAGCCTCTTTTCTAACTCGCCGATTTTGTGAAATAGAATGGGAGATGCCTGATTAAAGGCAATCAAAGTTAGTTCTGCAATCAGCGACCCTGTTCTTATACCATCATTTTGGCTACTGAATCATGGTAAAGGCATTGGGATATGAACCACCCATTCCATGCGAGAAGCATTCAATTTTGTCATTTGCTAAAGAAATTCCCAAGGATTTCGGCGAAATAGAAAAGAGAGGCTGTCTTAACATTTCATGACTTGATCTGCCTCTGTGGTGAGAGAATGAGATCCCGGGAATCCGGCTGATTGCCCTAGCGGCAAAAAGTTGTAACTCAAGATATCTCCCTTATTTGCAGCCAATGAAAACACCTTTTGGATATCCATGACTGAGAGAATTCTTAACGGTCGTATAGTGACATGGAAAATATCAGATGTGGATTGGGTGTTTCATAAGATAGAAACTGTTTTATAATTGTTTAAATTATCACTTGTTTTATGATAGATTTTATTTGTCAATTAACCAAAAAAATAAAATATTAAATCATGAGAAGGTAAGAAGCGATGTTTTGTAAAGGGGAAAGGCTATCTCCCCTGGATGTTAAATTTCAATGATAGCTTTGCCGAAGCATACAGAAATGACCAATCAGATTTCACAGAATTTTAGAACATTTGTGCCATTGAAACACTTCTATCTTTGAAATATGGTATGTTTAGACCTAGGTTTTATGTCATGATATATATAAATTAATTGCTGTGTTCTATCAAAATGTCTCAAAGTCTATAAAAGTTTATATTGTATACTTATTGGATGTGTCTAGCGATATATTCTTTTTTATAATGAGATGGCTTTGTAAACACAGATAATAACCTGCTGTGGGAGTCTTATCAACGCCTACAATGCCCCCCCCCCCCCCCTGCGTTTACAATGCCCTCCAAGCAGGTTGTAATCAGCCCTCTACAATGTCTACTTTAAGATAAAAGATAGTGTGTGAAATCAATTTCGTAAAATAACTCGTATAATTACCAACATGCACATGTGTTTTGCGATAGACCGTCTCTAACTCGAAACTTACATACTTCTTACTTTTACATGCATACCATCTTGTCCTTGGTTATCGGCCGCGGTCTTTATCCCTTACCTGGTATACTAGACTAAGTTTACCCGACACATACAGAAAAAACTATTATTTTTGAAACAGCGTTGCTCATTGCACAACTGATTTTGATTGCATCTTTTCATTTTCTGAATGTCTAAGAACTTCTCTTATTGCAAAAACATTGGCTCATATATGTAATAGGCACTGTCAACATATATTGATTCAGACACCACGCCGACCCAATTCCTGACGAAGACTCACATTATGTTGAAATATGGAACTGTGGACTTGGTCATAAGCTCAAGCTATTTCAACGAGCTTCCAAAACAGTATCAGAAGTTGGAGATAACTGGGAAATGTGTCCTCTTCTTGCCGGAATAACTCTTTTCATGAACTCAGAGGAAGACCTACTGGCTTTAAAGGACGAAAGATTGACTTCAGAGGACGAAAGATTGACTTCAGAGGACGAAAGATTGACTTCAGAAGACGAAAGATCGACTTCAGAGGACGAAAGATTGACTTCAGAAGACGAACGATTGACCTCGGAGGAAGAAAGATTGACCTCGGAGGAAGAACGATTGACTTCAGAGGACGAAAGATTGACTCCAGAACACGAAGATGAAACAGTTGAAGACAATGAGATGAAGACTGTTGTTAACTGAGACAATATTATTAATGCTGATCTCAAAGATGTTCGCTAGCGGAAAGTACTATGTGGTTAAGGTGGTGAAGGAGGCGAGTTGATTCAATCAATGTTAATCAATGCGTCATTTTCTGATAAATGCTTAGGGAGGATTATATTATTTAATATTCATGCTACATGTAAACTTGTACTTGCGTAAAATAATAAACTAATTACTTAGTTAAAGTTTATTGCATTTTTCTGAATAAAAAATGAACGACCATTTAAAAGTGTGAATGTTTTCACTTTCCAAAAACTATTATTCAAAGCGGAATGGATTCACCCTCTATTGGTATCTGTTTGGATTCTATAGTATTTGATAACGGCGCTGAACGGAACTCAAATCAACTCTTTCCTGGTGGTCCATATGAAGTACATGCGATACACTAGTAACAGCTTCGATACCAAACAGAACTGAAATACTCTCAATATTGTAAAATCTATTGAATTCATCATCAAATCTCAGAAAGCCAATTAAATTTAAATGTTTTCATGGTTGAGCCGCGTCATTTTAAGTATTCAGTGTACCGTCATCAAGTTCATAAAGCAATAAAAATAGAATCGTAACACCAGTTTATTCAACAAAAGTCATAGAAACTTGCATACAATGTAGGATTTTGTATTAATAAGAAAAAAAGCTGAATTTAATAATTTCTTTTGCTACATTGCCGAAACTGTTCAAACAGAGCATTAAGGAAGAAACGTTTTCCGTGTAGCTAGTAATATAAAACCGGTTTACTCAACTGAAACTGTCCATTGAAATTACAAACGGGTACGAGTATAACAGTTTTTTACATAATTTGGTATAACAAATTATTAAAGTAAATTTGTGATTCAAAGTGAAAACCAAACAATGACGACAGTAGCTAAATACAAATTCGTTTATGAATTATATCAATTTGTAAAACACATGCAACTTCAACTTTCTCTTGAAGTTAGTCACTAAATGATATACACATGCTGCAATCGAATAAGAATTATATACAATGTCATATAATACAATAGAGTCAGAATGATAAAAAACATACAATAGATAAAGCAGTTTTAACGATATAACTTGGCAAATACACCACGATAGCTTAAAAAAACGACGAATAGCATGTATTAGGTACAAAAACTGACAAAGGTAATTAACAATAAAAGAAATAATAATAATGAATGAGATAAAATAAATAATGTTAAAACACACTAAGAAAAGCAATGGCATTCATCACTGATCCAAAGCCTCAAAATAAAAAATTATTTCAAATCATCAGATATTTACAAAAAGGTATCATTTTGATTGAGCACATGTATACATGTACTTCTAATAATTCATTCATAGCTGTTTGAAGCCTGTCTGTAATATAGTAAACGTTTCACATGCTTCTTTCAAATTCTGAAAAGAACAATAAAGTGTGCAAAAAATAATTATTATCAATTATCAAGAATAATTTACATTGATGCATAGAAAAAAGACGTTCACAGTACGGGGTTCACAGCAGCCTGTCAAGGGGCGTAAGCCTTGAGTCACTGTCCAGAGGATTGTAGACTATTCTCACACCGTTGACACTGATATGAAAACAAATAAATCATCGTACAAAATTCATATCCTTTAAAACTCGAGAGAACTTTTTAAATGAAGAATTCCTTGCTTCATGGATTACTCTGTATGCCAAGTCAAAATCAGAAATCCCAATAATATTTGATTATATATTATTTTCAAAAACATATTTTATAGTTACTCTGCTGGCCAGTTTAACTTATTGAATTATTCTTTGGCAGAAACCCAATGGGCATAAATCATTATGTTAATAAGTTGTAATGTCGATGCAGCCATCGAGCGAATGGTTGAATTACCTTTTTTTCAAGGGATGAAAGTATATTTTTTTGACCTAGATGTATGACCCACATCACATTTTTTATTTCGTTAACATTTTCGATTCGAAGTCAAACCTTTGACAGCTCTTTGAGAGAGATCTCACTTTTGCGAAAATAGATTGAGTGAGAATTAACACGAACGTACTACAAATAATTAGATGACTTGTCCTGCAATCTAGCGGAGAAATGAATAAATTACGTACACCGGATGTCGTTTGTCAGTTTCCCAGCAGACCTTGCACTGAAGCCAGACCGGAACTGTACTTCCTGTGAGTATCCCGTTATTTTGAAGGGCCGCTGTTACAATGTGGTACAGGAATATGTACTGCTCCTGAATAGAAATATGCCCATTCAGGATTTGTTATTAATTGTACAACGGTATCTACATTTATCCTAGAAAATAAAATAAACCCATTGATTTAGGGATATTCACTGTGATTGGAATGGCAACTGTTTAAGTTGAGATATATAGATAAAACTTTAAAGGGACAGTGAAACAGATTCTCAAAATTATATTTCCCAAAATAGGTTCCCAATCAGTTTTAGCAAACATATCATCTTAAGCGAATCAGACATCTATAACTCATGACCAACCCGATTAACCACAAGTGTAGATAAAATTATCTATTACGAACCGAAAAATGCTGGTGGCCATTTAAGTGTGAATCCTAAATCGTTTTAGATAGGACAATGGATCAACAATGTTAAATCGAAAATATAACGTTCATCCAAAATCAGCAAATTTTAGATAATATTAGTTTCTTACAAATCGCAACTATTTTATTTGCAAGATTATCTTGTTTACAAAAAAAACGTGCTACTGGCCCTTTAAACAA
Organism: Steromphala cineraria; assembly: GCA_916613615.1. Classification (NCBI taxonomy): domain Eukaryota; kingdom Metazoa; phylum Mollusca; class Gastropoda; order Trochida; family Trochidae; genus Steromphala; species Steromphala cineraria. The sequence goes on along the minus strand of OU744722.1, from coordinate 69,645,016 downwards.
AAAAGTATGTTGATTCGTCGAATGCGACAATTAATCCTTTTACTACAGAAATATAGATGGTACTGTACCTCTGTATATACCAACTTCATTCGTTGAAAGCGGAGGTCGGACACACAGCTAAACACGCACGCACGACCTTCAAACTTTGCCTGTTCAACGAGGTTAACAAGGGCCAAATATGTCCCAGTTCTACCAACTCCAGCACTATGAAAGGAAAATAAACAAGACAATGATTGTCGCCTTTTGAGATTAGCATTTACATATTTTGGAATATGGTTGTCAATCGCTCCTTTTACGTATAGATCAACCATTTAATTTCCTCTATTGGTAACGTGTGTCACAAATTGACGATGTGTGTCTCCTTGTGTTGAAAATCTGCAGCAGTGATACTTATGACTTATGAGTCATTGCCTGTTGTGCAAAAAGACCTTATGTTGAGAATTTTATGCCATCGATAGCGTTGTTTTGTATTTGTTTATTGGGAGTATAATGTCCAAATTTTGAATTTGAATATCTAATTCACTTTTTAGGTAAGTTCTGTAACATTCTGAAGTTGTAGACTACTGAAAATACAATTACAGTCTACAGATTTTGTCAAACGCATTGCACTGCTCCCGTGAGTGATAAAAACGTAAGAATGTTAACAATTGGTATATTAATGATAATAAACATTTTGAGTAACAAAAACTTTGCCTTGACGGGAACAACATGGCAATTATACTGGAAATAACAATAAAGGTAAACCTACACAACGTCACACCCTGCTAGTTAATGCTTTTTTTAAATAGTGGTACCTATAATAAGGAAATCACAGACCCCACACATAATCTATCATTATGGATGTACTGAACAGTAACGACATCAACACGCTTTATTCTTAGGTTAGATGCACATTGTAATCATGTTGTAGAATATTGTTCAAATCAGAATGGTTTTTATTGACCTTAGACATCTAAGAACGCCACAAAATATTCAAGCAAGATGTGGGCTGATTGAATCTGGTCTTCATAAAATATTCAAGCAAGATGTGGGCTGATTGAATCTGGTCTTCATTCACTTGAATGAAGACCAGATTCAATCAGCCCACATCTTGCTTGAATATTTTGTGGCGTTCTTAGATCCATACCATATTTGCAGAGTGTGTGTGTCAATTAGGCACACGGAAAATGACGTCAACGTCGGATTGATACAAGTCGTGGGTTTGATTACATTAGATAATAAGATGAGGTTATCCGTTTACTGTCATCATGTGGAATGTGGGACATATGCGCTTCGTTTTCACATTTCTATCCAAATTCAAATATCAAACGCATGCTTCAAAATTACATACAAGTGCGTTTCTGTTTACAGTGAGTATACAATGATTGTGAATTTGTAAAAGTAAACTTTCACTCATCAGGCATCATACATTAAAGATAAAGAAATAGTGACTGGTAATTTTTTGTTGATACGAAATATTTAGAAATGCCTTGTTAGAAGAAAGACAGCCTTGGTCAACCAAACTGAAGAGCGGACATCGTGCTACATTATTTTGTTACGCAAAGCTCGAAACACATCATGGTATCTTTGAAAACGAAACACCTGGTATTGCTTGAAGGTGCTTTTTGACCAATGGAATGCCCCTCAATCTTTCAACCGTGACCGCTATCGCTGAATTGACTGATTAAAATTTATATGAGGCTTTGCCTTGATAGATATCAAGGGTTTGGTAGATATCAGGGTATGTCAGGCGCTACATGTACGCTGATGAAGTACATCGATAGGCGCATGCGCAGTACCTGCAGTGTACAAGCGTCGCCCCGGTGTCTTCTATACCTGTGTCTCTGACCACCTTGTAGAAGTTGATCAAGGAATCCACAGCGGGCACGCCTTGTGCTGGCCAGGCGGTGTAGTGGAACTGCTTGACCAGTCGTGTCCACCTGTTGCTCTACCAGAAGTGTGCATAAATAGAGGATACTGAACGATGCTTTATCTAATTAAATCTCTATTGACTAGACACTTATTCCGTATGAAACAAACTGAAAAATCTTAGTACCAAATCATTAATTCGTTGAACAGAAAAAGTGTTTCATTATCTATATAAGAAAATGTTAGTTAAGTGACGTAATGATGTATGAAGTGGAAAAGTTGAAAATATAAGTTTGGCACTTACATTGTGACGTCACTGAGATAACACGTGCAATTCATTGTGATGTATGTATGCTGCTGTATTGTTTAAATGTCGCCGTATATACAACATACGTAAATTACACGCCCATTTATTCTATTGAATATGAGGCGTGTTGAACACCCGATCTTCAAAAACAAAAGGATACATTATAGCTTACTTTCAATGTCATGTCGGGCGTTTGATTTGATAGAAATAGAATGAAGGAAATAGGTCCATATGCATTTTCTTATAAGTCTTGAAAGCCTAATCTTACCGCTGTTAATGAGAGCAGTTCCCAGAGATACTTGGTAATTTGCAAAAAAATAATTGTACGGATTAAAATTAGTTCTTTGAAAGTAACAGATATTTACGCATGCTTAAGAAAAAATACAATTTACTGCACTATATCATTCTCTCCCCACAGAGGCAACTCAGTCATACCTGAATTAGCCTCTGTTCTAGTACGGCTAATACACGGGATAGAAAGGTAGAAATCTGATTGGAGGCAATCGAAGTTTGTTGTGCAATCAGCGACGCCGTTTCAAAAGTGGTCATTCGCAAATCCTCGGCGATCTCCGTGTCATTCGTCAAAGCTTTCGTTGAAATTAACCACCCAGGGGAGGTAATTCTTTCTTTTACAAACCATCGCTTTTTACCTTCTCAGTAGTTATTATTTGGTTGCTTAGTAAAATAAAATTTATCATAAAACAAATAATAATTTACTCAATTATAAACCCGTTTCTATCTAATGATAAACCCTATCCATATCTAATTTTCAAATAGTTTCCCTCTCACACTGTTATTGAAAAATACAGGTGAAGACATAATACTTTTCAAGTCACTTTACGACCGTTAGGAACTCCCCGAGTCATGGAAATCCAAAAGGTGCTTTCATTGGCTGCACATAAGGGAGATATCTCAAGTCACAACTTTTTGCCGCAAGGGTAATCTACCGGAACCCCAGGATCTTGGCGTAATAAAACAGAGGCTAATTCAGTTATGACTGAGTTGCCTCTGTGGGGAGAGAATGGCACTATATATGCACTTTACTTTGTCAGCTTGAAAAAAACAGTAACATAACTTCGCGACTGAATCATGACATAGGCCTCGACAACAATAGCTGAGCTAACCATGCAAATGGTGTTATCATTGGCTGTAATGTTTCAGATGTTTTTGTGTGGAAATACTTGCTGTTAGTTGAAATCACCGGAAGCTCGAGAAGTGCTCATAATCAACAGAGGCTAGATTTGCATAGAGATTTGTGTTAAGTTTCCTCTGTGGCGAGAGAACGATACCTTCCAAGCAGCGAGGGAGCGGACAATGTGGTCTTCAAACACTCTCTCCTCCACACACTGAACGGAAATGTTCCCGTACGTCTTGTAGTCGACACAACACTGAGGCCAGTACATCTCGCATCGTTCCTGGAAACAAATTACTAAACATTGTAGAAATTTTTATAAGCAATACAATGATGAGTCAAAGCATGTACTGCACTAACTGCGATGTTACTGAACAAGTAATGCATGTTGCCTAGAAATGAGACTAAGATGATTACCGTAAGTGAATGTCAATAGATTAATAACTCCTTCCTCCCTAGTATGTCCTGATAAATATCACCGTTTCGACCAATCAAAAGTTTGATATACTTGAAGTGATGTCAAATATTATCGATATAACTATATCAACCATTTGATTCTCGAATGGATTTGTGTAATCACCATTTTGACTTTTTGCTTTTACTATCGCAGAATATAAGTAGATACAGTATTTCATTTTGCGGCCAACTCAACATTAGGGATATCTTTTCAATACGACCAGCTCGACTCACTCTAAGTCACTGTGCAACTATTAACGGTAAATATACCTCGTTGTCGGTCTCCACCAAGTTGGTCAGCATGACGATATTGCCAACATCACACTGCCATATCATCCTCCAGAAGTCCTCTAAAACCTCCTCTGTTGGTCCTGTTAAAGATACATTGCCATATTGGCATTCCTATCAATGTCTTAACTAAATAATGAGTTCAAATCTATATAGTTTGAAGAAAAACATTCAACGATATTAAAAAAAAAACGATTTTTAAATTTAATTTTGAAGTATACTATTTCTGAAAAATGTCGCATCAAAAACGAACAAATAAGTTATTATGCATCGTCATTTGCGTCGTTGAATTTCATTGAAATATATACTGCTACGAAATTTTTAAATATGTTATCACAAAACGTCATTTATACATTTTAATTAATAAAATCCGTTATTGTTATGAGATATATTGCATATTCAATGTTACCTTCAAACGGTTTATAAACTCATGGCGAAAATTTATTTGCTAACAGTCCTTATAATAACTCTCCTTACGATTAATCCTGCAGACGTGTTAATAGGAAAATAGAAGTAAGTGTATGACCTTTTGTTCATTTTTGTAAGTGATGCAGAGCGACTGTCGATAAGTTAAAGCAAGCTGAATTGATATACAACGCGTCATGTACTCACCCTATATTAATGACGTTTACTACTACAGACTGGAAAGATTATATTGAAAATTCATGATACATATGACACACTCGATTGTGATGAATACAGTCAAAGTTCGTGCCATGCACTGTGGGTCTGGAAATTACTCAACCAAAACTGATTACAGGTAACAACTGACACATATTTTCGTAAAGGTTACAACCTACCATTCTACTACAAAACATTAACTTTTATTATCTGACATATATAAATTATCTGATATTTGAGTGTGATTACTCTTTGCAATACATATACAAATCCAAGGACATTTTGGGGGCGGGATAGCGCAATGGTTAGCGCGTACAGCTTCGGATCAGGAGGTCCGTGGTTCGAATCCCGCCAGGGGCTCGGCAACTTTGTCTGCAGTAGAGAACTGTTCAGGTTTGGGTGCAATGCTACACTGAATTTCAGTGCAGTAACGTATAACACCCATGGTTGCTAGTTCCAGCCGATGCTCGCAGGTTTCACCACAATGCATAGCCACAATAGTGTTGCGGGCTTTCTCCCTGCAATAATACTAGCAGCCGCGATATAAGTGAAATAATCTTGAAAGCGGCGATAAACCCTACATCACCTCACCTCACCTCACCCAAGGACATTTTGTCACTATTTTACAGCTTTTAAATACTGCCCAACCTCTCCTTGGACAGATGGACTATACGACGACATCAATCTAAAATAGCTTGACCCGAAACTATCAACCGGAAACAAATGAGTGACAAGTCATAAACTTATCAAAATATTTCCTTCTTCAAACATCAGTTTCCTAGTTGCTTCCGTATTTCACATGATCTGATAGCATTGAACAACACTACCAATATATTAACTCACCCTGTGCGGCTATGTACTGTGTGTTCTGTTTGTATCCCTGCAATGTTGAATATCAGTACAGTATCATAGGGATGTCATCAAATGTTCTTCAGATAAATAAAGAATTACTGAACAACATGATTAGTTGATATATCTTATCCATTAACTAAAATTCATATTGTATGAGTTTGTTAGAGTATTAGCGAAGATTTCACCAATATTTTCATATTTTGAATATTCAAATTTAAATTCCAATCAAATACATGCATAGAAACATTTTGCCTTCAACATTTTGTTTGAAATTCAACTGCTAGATTTGTACTTACATCGATGTAAGAAGCATTGATATAGTCACAGTCTCCATCATCTTCTACAGCCAGGCACACTCTGGAACCGTCGACTGCACAACAACCAGAAACCAACAATCAATCATTAATGCCACTAAAATCCACGAAATCTATTATTCTTACATACAAAAAAAGGGTCTTAGAAGGTAAACAGAACGCATTTTTTGTAATACTCGCCTAACCCAAAGTAACCTTAAACCAAAAGCAAAATCTTAGCTACCCCCCTTGATGATACCCATTTTAAAACAATTGTTTTACACAAATATCTCACTAGCTAAAAACAGAACGCAGTTATGGCAGGAATTCATTACTGGAAGAATGTATTTAGGAAGTCATGGGCAAATGGCTACGAAAGTACTGATGGTTAATACATGGTATTGACATCACTCTATTTTTTAACAGCTGCTTATTTTTTAAGAATTTGTGAATGTTTTTCCTTTTATCAAAGAGTGTTGATATATTTCTTATCAATAGAAACGATTAATGATTTTGATTATTAATCAGAATTATTTTCCATTACTTGTCCATGGAAATGTACATAATCATTGACCAAAGGCTAACATTACCATGGTGTCATCATGTTTATAACGTCAAATCATTGTCATTAGTTGTAAAACAACCGCTATGCCATGAGAGACATTGTTCGAAATTTACTGTAACCTGTAAGACATTGCTACATCTCCTACATGCGATATCTCTAGTTTAGGATCATAAATATTAAGCTGTACTTTGTATATCGAAGATGAAATAGCTTAACCATATACTTAATAATTATTATTGCATTTTATTTTTGCATTTTGTTTGGCATTTAGAAAGTTGAAATTAATTGCATGTTAGTAAATAAAAGGTAGTTGACTGGTCTAACAGGGCAGAATGTCTCGGTATCTGTTCCTGGGCAGGTTCTCAGGTAGACGCCCACAATGGGAAGATTGGACTTCAGGCTGGGGAAGAAGCTGCAAAGAACAAACATGTACACTGTGTCACATTTTCTGACACTTACATTCGTTTTCAATCTTATACTTACATACATTTTTATGGAATTTAATTTCCATTAGAACAGGAAAACATGTGTCTCATATTCATGTACACATATAAAGATATTCATGAAGCCTTTTGAAAATTCGTTTACCCTCTAAAGTTTAGATGCCATTTACGTGAGTTTAAGCAAACACAATAAATATCGAAGATAACTTCACTAATGACCAAAATCATCAAAATAATCATCATTTGAGTATTACAAACATAATATTTTCAGTATGTTGAATTGAAAATCGTTGATGATCTGTCTCTTTTGGAAAGAAATTACGGACATTAGAGCAAGAAAGAAATACAGTGTCACCAGAAACTCCTTCTTCATGTGATGTTCAGATTGCTTGCTCTTGAGCTCAGGGCATAGTTTGATTCCCGGCAGCGATATTTCTGAAAACAAAACATAATAAATTCATCCTTGATCAATCGTTCCACCTGTCTAGTATATCAGTATTTCAAGTGGTATTTCCATGACATATATAATCAACGGATCAATCAATCAATTTACGGATTATCTGCCCTGAGTTAATTATTAACAAATGCTCCGAGCTTCAGTGAGGGAAGTTAATCCGTAATTCCTTTTTTAACCTAAGATCATCTTGATGTGCAAATGATGTGGAAAAATAGGAAAGAAACATTAGGAATGTTCGGTCGGCGCCGTCTTCAATGTGACGTGAGAATGTAACAATTCAGGTATAAGACTTTTCATATATATCGCTGGAATAGAAGAAGATCCATTAATGGGTGCAAAAAAGTTCGTCAACCATACAAATACGAATTATTTTTAGAAAAACTGTTATTTCCGTGACTATCATGAAAACATTAATACCCGGCATATCCTTGCCCGCTTTGGTAAGAAATATTTATCAGAGCGGCTTAGAAATAAATAACAAGTTCTTTAAGAAAAAAGTATACTTATTAAACTGATCAACCCTTAGCAGAAACAGAAGCCTAAAACAATAAAAAAGTGTCTTAATCATTTCGCTGTCATTGTATTGAATCATGTGTTAACGTATTTGTCCGCGACCTCGTCTAATGCTAATACAGTCCTTCAGTTCGCCAGGACACAAAATTCGCGGAAGCCAATCTACAGGTTAAAAAGGAATTTAACAACTACAGTATACTGTTAATCGTAGATACCAACCATTGTTTGTAAAAGGTTCATAGACGGGATTCTCTGTGTCCCACTCTATGGAACACTCCCTGGGTCGCGACGAATTCCTCCTCTTTCGTTTCATCTCATTCATCCTGAGCATTTCATGCTTTCTTTGCTTCTTTTTTCGTCTAGGAACAAAAACGACACGAATAATGTTTTATTTGCAAAATAAGAATACAATTTTCATTGAAGATATTGGTCATTATCCTTAGAAATTCAAGATAAGTGTAAATTGTAAAAATCTGATGATGGCCATCTTAATTACGAGATCTTCTAATTCTTATTAAGGAGAAACAAGGAAAAGTGGCACTTAAACACTTAAATCGATAGGGCTAATTACTTCCTAACATATTCCAAGCAAGAGCATGGCACTCCTTTAGAACACCTACAAAGGAATCAAATGCCAACTCCCACATGAAGAGGAAGCGTATTGTTCCAACTGAAGCCAATATTGTGTTCCTCCTGGCTATGGACTGGTTAATGAAGCAGAACAGAATTGGGCAGACAGAGAGAGTAATACAGTTGACCACCACGGAACACCGAGGAGTCCACGAAACACCAATAAGACCACGGAACACCAAGAAGACCACGAGGACCGAGGAGTACACGAGGACCAAGAAGACCAAGAAGACACAGAAGACCCAGAAGACCTGAATTTTGATGACGAACGACCTTGCAGCTCTTTTATCATTGGACCATTTAATAATGTATGATGTAAGACTTAACATAAACTTTCGCAAACAAAGGTAATCAACAGCAATTATAAAACATGTATTAGGAACAAGTGGACCTGCAATCAACAATTAAGGATGTATAGACACTAGCACGGATGGCGAAGGTAAATCGGTAACTCATAACTAAGAATAACTATAACAGATGTAAATTTAGTACCCTGGCACATCGGGACAACAGAAATGTCTATCCAAATGCATTCCCTCACAAACGAGTCATGCAAACGATTTAATAATGTATATCACAGGAGATCACCCAAACTTTGGCTTCATTGGCCGTCATAACGATAGTATAATCAGTAATTCTTTAATCCTTGTACATGTAACTCTACAAGTATAAGCACGTTATAAAACAAAAAATCACTTTGGAACGAATTCTTTTTACTAACACTGGCACCTTTGTAACAACTATCACGATGAAGACGCGTTTGAATCAAGTCAGTGGAAACTTTGACTAGCATATTATATGTCAAGATTCACAAACGGTCATCAACATAGTTTGCATAGACTCTGTACTCATATAGATCTCAGCCGAGAACACAAAGATCATAAACAACTGACAGTAGAACTTAGTTCCAATGCAATGACCATGGTGCGCATATGGCACGGTCCTATGAATCGTTTGTATGTCACAGAAATAACATCCTTTACAATCTAGTTAATCTAGAAGTCTATAATTGTGTTAGATTGCTATATGGGGATGATGATGTCCACCGCTTGACTTTCCAGGCCGTACTAATTCGGAAGAGCATATGTGGTAATTTAAAGGAAATATGAATGGTATGAAGCCCTTTCCGATCAAACATTAAGACTTGGACTTTGCTTTGTGGTATCTGATGATTAAATTGTACCCTTTGCATGCGTATACGACTGGTCCACCTTTCTTCAAATGTCTTTTTGAGACGTAAAGGTATTCATTCAAACAACATTCATATTTCTTATGCAAAAAAAGAAAGAAACGCACCTGCTTTTGTGACCTATTACGATGACGACAATCATAAGGATAACAAACAAACAGAGGAGAGTGCTTCCAACAGCTATGGTCACTGGTGGGCCCCCTGCACAATGATAGAGCTTTCAGGTTTACTCAAATTCATAAGTATATTTACATTCTAAGTAAAATGTACTGGTAGTGGTAAACAATAACATTGCTTTATATCGTTTAATCACCGGAGGGTATTTCATATTTGCGTATAGCTTTATCACTGTTTGTGTACTTCCCTTAGGTGAAAGGCGTCATGTAAACGTCTCGCTTAAGATAAAAGTGATGCATAAATGAATTATTATTAGCCACAAAACCTTTCATATTCGTAAACAAATTTCAGACCCGTTTACATGGCCAGATTGCATATAGAGTGAAAATACTTCCGTAAGCAAAATAAGTTATCATAACCTGCTTGGGTAATGCAGATTAATTCCATATATAAATATAAGTAAATATTCTTATTCTTGAGTTAAAAATGTCCAATTTATATTTCCACATGTGAACAAATATATCAAGGTAAATAAAAGTGCGCATATAAACGGGGCTCCCTAGAAACGGGTTTGAAGTAAGTTAGAAATACAAATGGCATTACACATAACAAAATCAAACAACCATATTCCTAAATTGTATATGCATAGTTTATTGTTACGAATATGCATATCTATAGATAAAATGATAGTCTCATGTCAACATTAACATATTCAAAACATACATACAATATAAAGTAGTTTCAACGTCCTATTTGCTCACAAAGTGGTACAACTATGAATGAACCTGCACACAATGAATGCTATCTTTATTTTTAAAGGGGCAGTAGCTCGTTTTTTGATAATTTTATATTTAGAATTTTCACTGATAATTGTAAGTTAATGCTAAATGTATTATTTTGACAGTGTCAAAAATATCATAACACAAATCAATCAGCCATAGTCAGAGGACATAAAATCCATTGGCGGCCATTTTGTGTGAACACCTTTAATTCATTTTGTGTAAGAAAAAGGAATTGCATGACTAAACTTTACATTATATATTTGAATTATTACTGCTCCATTTAGTTTAAAGACATTGTCTATTAATTGGAACCATTAATTTTCATTTTCCTGACATCACCTTATATTCCCCCTAAAAACGTGCTACTGCCCCTTTAAGGGATAATGTTACGATTTCTTAGGGTATCTGATGAACAAATGTTTAGAAAATGGAAATCTTTTTAAAACAAAAAGAGTCTTTAGAAGAAATAAAGTTGTGTTTAAGGGCGCGAATCAATTTCCGTGAGGCAACTGATCAAAAGGACTTCATACTAAAATGACCAGCCATCAGTTTTCGCATGATACGTGATAATAATGTAATATTACCCATACGGGCGAGGATACACGAGTGGATATTTTTTTGATATCCGCACATGTGCTTTTTAGTGATTTTCAACGTTGATTGGTCGGTTCCTAAGAGAATGAAAGACGATTGGTCGACTGAACTATTTTCAAGTTTCATTGATAAATCGAACGTGTCGAACGTATGTCGATTAGGTTAAAAATAAAATCGTAGAACGATGAATATTACTGTACATCATATAACTTACAGGTTGATATTTAAACGCAGTATTATTTGAAACTATTCATCTACGTGTTAAGTTTCATTGTGATCTCAAGATTGTGCTTTTTCCAAAGGTACGGTCAGCGCTGTCTGTTTGTAAACAAACATGGCTGCCATCGAAAATTCATAAAATCTATCCAAGCACAAGAATTTCACTGATCCATTAGTAATTATTAACACATAAAAACCATAGGGACTCAAATTCAATACATACATTCATGAAAGCAATAACGTTTACAAATCAACATACTCATAGTTGATCAGCCCTGGGAACAATCCTACCGTGATCACAGGCCGATTAGAGTTATCGTTCTTGACACTTGCTACGTGAATGAAAGTAACGTCGAAAGAAACAAATGTTGTTCAAACTTCAGATTATTTGATTATCCTGACATACAGACTTGTTTTGATGCATTCTTTGTAAGTTTCTCTTAAAGATATTGCCATTTTTATCAAGTATAGTTTAAAAAAATTGACAGGTTTTTGACATTTTCGTTACAACATGGTGCCGTCAACAACACATCACAGTGGTAGTACGGCGTGACGATCGGCTGATTCAAATACTTATTATCTTTATCAAATAATGTTGTTTGTTAAGAGTTTTATGTGTGTAAATTTGTTCAATGTTGAAAAGTGTATTATATCATTCAGGGACATTATTTTCGTCATTTTCGTATTGTTTTGAAACTGAACTAGATTCCGATGCGTTGTTGACTAATTCTCTCTGGAGATGTTCGGTTGGACACGCGTATGAATACTGATCAGCTGATTGGTATCACTTACTACAGCATTACTACGATTTCTCAATCGCATCTTTTCAGTCGTTTTTTAATCATATTTCATTACAAATGGGTAATATATAGAATAACCAACTCGGTACGAGTGATTACGGGATATCTACCCTCGTCAAAATAATGTTCAGTCGCTCGCCAATGCTCGCGACTGTGAACATTATTTCGACTCGGGCAGATATCCCGTAATCACTCGTACCTCGTTGGTTATTCTCTAATTCTTAAACTACTGATAATAGGGTTGGGATAATAATGTGATGTTCGACCCTTCGAAGAAGATGAGTTTGGAAAAAAACATTAAAGAGAATAATGAAATAAAACCGTGCTACTGTCCCGCTTTAAAAGATACGTTTTGGTTTTAAGAAGTGCAGTGCTTTTTGAAAGGATGCGTTGGACTAACAGTTTTTTGTATTGAAGCTATCTGTGGTGGCTCTCAAAGCTAAATTAAATAAGTGAAAAATTATTTACATGCTGATTCCTTCAGAGTATGACATTCTTCTGGTGTGAAGCATCCAGTACAGAGCTCATCCTTCAGGCCACAGCTTGAACACTCCTGCGGACACTTATCACTACACGTGTCCCCCCTGTAGCCAGGTTTACACGTGTGGCATCGTCCTGTATCTCTGCTACATGCATCTGCACAGCCAGGTGGACAGGTTTCATCACAATCACTGCCTCTGTAGCCAGGGTTACACGTGTGGCATCGTACTGTATCTCTGTCACATCCGTCTTCACAGCCAGGTGGACAGGTATCTTTACACTCATCTCCTGTATATCCATCTTGACACTGACACTGTCTGAGTTCACAATCTGATCCACAGTGAGCTGGACACCTGATGGTACATCTTCTTCCTCTGTTGCCGGGTTTACACTTGGAACATCTTCCTCTGTAGTCGGGTTTACACGTACACTCCCCTGTCGCTATGTCACATGGACCAGCACAGTTCTCTGGACAAATCGTGTTACATGTTTGACCGTAGTGTCCCGATACACATGAATCACATTTATCCCCGTATCTATCACAGTTAAGACAGTTCTGAGGACATGGAACATTACACTTCCTTCCCTTCATTCCCGCTTCACAACCTTCTGTACAAGTCACACGAGAGTTGTCTGATAAATGGCAGCGGGCTTTGAAACAAGTGTCTGGACACTCATTCTCACATTGTTTACCATACAAGGAGTCCCGGCATCTCTTACACTCGTCTGATGACGTCCGATTAATGCATCGAGACAAGCACTGTCCGTCAATACAAACCTCAATATGGTCATCGTTACATTGACCAGCAGGACATCCGGGATTATCCGCTACGTTTGGTGTTTGACAATGAACTCCTGGAATGATAATGTAAAGGGAAAATTAGAAAGATTTCAGAGCTAAAATAAAAAATTGTCACACTAGTAAGACTAGTGTCGAGACAAGCATTGTTCTTCAATACAAATCTCAGTATCGTTACCTTGACCAGCAAAACCGGTGCTGCATCCGGAAAACTCTGGGACGTTTGGTGTTTTACAACGAACCCCCTATATATCATAATTGCCTATTTAATCCCGTTAAGACAGATTAACGGACCGAATAGCATGCATTTATTCCTAACCCTTCTGCCTTTTCTTTTGTTTGGAATAGATGTTTTGTTCTTCACTTATAGCTCAGTTTTGGAAATATCCGTTAGAAAACCTTCTTATGACTTTGAATTTATTTATTCATGAATGTGCACCGCCAACAATATTTGGAAGGCAAAATTGTGAAATGACACTGAATTTCCTTTCATTGAATGCTTGTTATAGTAATAGCCTTATGATCTTTTATTTGTGAAGAGAAAAAACCGACAATATCTCTGGATACAATAAAAAAAAATAAAAAAATATAACACTTTATTATCCTCAGTACATGTACATATTGGAAATTCGATTTGTGCCCATTGCACCCGGCAGCCACGGTGCAGCGCCAGTTAATGCGTTGTTCTGCCTTTACAATGCTGAGTGTCAAGCAAGACAGCAACAACTCCCAACTTTTAACGTCTTTTGGTATGACGCGACCTGGAATCGAACCCCGATCTTCCGGGTGACGAGCGGACACTCTATCACTGAGCTACGCCCCAATGGATTTCAATGTTCGAGAAAAAGGATGTGAAGTTGTTATATGATTGACACAAAGCTTTCAGGGGAAAGCTGTTAAATACCGTTGTTGAATGGAAAACGTTCCCTCTCTTTATCATTGCATTTGTACCCCATACCTCCTTGCGTTCCACACTGCCGAGTTCTCGTTTGAAAATCCATTGATGTTAAGGTTACTTTACAAAACTATCATAGCAGATAAATAAAGATGACTTTAGTCTCTCAAAATAAATGTTTTACTGTTTATTATATTGCTTTTTTTTATGAAGGTTGTGTTAAAGGGGCAGTAGCACGTTATTTTGATAATTTTATATTTTAAATATTTCACTTAAAATTGTATGTTAATGCTAAATGTATTATATTGACAGTGTCAACAATCTCATTACACAAGCCAATACACATAAAATCCATTGGCGGCCATTTTTTGTGAACACCTTTAATTCATTTTGTGTAAGAAGAAGGATTCTCATGGATAAACTTTACGTCATATATTTGAATTATTACTGCTTCATTTAGTTTAAATACATTGTCTTTCAATTGGAACAATTTGTTTTCATTTTCCTGACATCACCTTATATTCCCCCTAAAAACGTGCTACTGCCCCTTTAAAATACTTGAACTTAAGTTGAAAAACGTATTAAAACCGAATTTAATAATTGAATTAATAAAAGCATATGTTATTAAAGTTAGGAAAGTTCCTTCAGAGTTGGAACAAGTAAAAACGTAATCTAATACTACATTACGGCATCAGTATCAATGCTTCTTATCAATTTATCAGATAAAGAAAAAATTGATGTTTTTTCAACCTCATTGAATCGCTAGTAACTATCACTATATCATTCATACAACTCCACAAAAATTGGCTATTCGATTTTATTACTCAGAACATTCGTCAATATTGCGCAACAAAGGTCAAAAATCTCAGGGGCACAGATAGTGTGAAGACTGGTCAACACAATTAACATACCAAGAACATTACATGGGCAAATATATATGGCATAAACCTTGCTGAGAAAAAATAGGTGGTGTGCTTACATTGTATATATAAGTTCGTTATCATAATACGATAGATGGGACGTTTTGAAACGTTTTGTCAATTCATTCAATGAGATCATAAATGTACCTTTCTGCGAAAGCGTCACGGCTAATGCGACAACATGGATAGATAGCAGCTTCATCATTCTGTAATAGAGATATGACATAAAGTAGTCAAATAAACTGTTATTGCAGTAGAATTCAAAACATTTTTGCTGAATTTCAATGCACGTTGAGCATAAAAAAACCTTCATAGAAATGGTTGGATATGAAATGTGGTTATAAACATAATGGAAATCGTTTTACATTATTTATACAAAGATGATACTTTGTAATTTTGTCCTTGACTATCATAATGCTCTCTCAGAATAACTTATACAGCTCGACTATCTGAACACTACCATACATGTAGTCATGATAAGAAGGGCCTTAAAGGTTGAATTTGAATTATTTTGAATTATTAAGTTTTTAAAGGACAAAAACGGAATCATGAAACCTTTATTGTTGGTATTCTCAACAGACAGGGCAGTGTTATGATAAGCCCCATTTGCGATACCATACCGTATTGGCAAACGCCTGCGATTTATCGGTGTCATTTAATCAAAAACAGTTTATTTTACATTTAATGTTTTGAAGCAATCAGAATTATCATATACCGTACACTAATAACTAACTAATAATATTTTACAGTGATAATTTGTGTTACCTGAGTGCGTGATTTTACCAGTAAACAACACGAAAGCCTAAAAGACAAACAGAAATTCTAATTTCCACGAAAGTGCTTTTCATACTCCCGTTTATTACTCATTCTTTCAACTTCCTGATCACTTCATGTGTGCAAACCGATGTGGTCATCATGGACAGGAAATATTTCTGTTCGAAAAAAAAATTTCATCTAATCATATGACATAATTGAAAGTGTTGCCATGGACATATTGCACTGCTGAGTCGATGTAGGTCACTTCAGCATGTAACATCATTTGGTTTCTGTTTTTGCCGTATGAATGATAGATGATGCCAATATCTTAAACTTTGAAACGCTTACGTGTGAATATTTGTCTGTTCAACCTGGATGTCAACACTCCCCACTTTTTTTGAAATAAGATATTTAAGTGAAAATGTATCTTGATATACTTCCAAATTATATGAGAGATGGATCTTTACTTCTATCATTATTGTTTGTTCAATCCAATTATAGTCTAAAATTAGATTCTGTTCGCAGTAAAGTGAAGTTTGACACCGAATTTCACTTTCTGTATACTTACTTCAGTGATACGCTATGTTTTTTTTATGTGTTCATGTAAACATTAAAGGGTCAGTAGAACGTTTTTTGAAAATGTTAAGTTAAATTTTTCACTGATAATTGTACGTTAATGCTAAAAGTATTATTTTGAAAGTGTCAAAAATCTCATTACACAAACCAATCATCCATAGTGAGAAAACAAATTATAAAGATTCACATAAAGTTTTTTTTTGTGTGAACACATTCAATTCATTAGTTGTAAGAAAACGGAATCGCATGGCTGAACTTTACATTATATATTTGATTCATTACTGCTTCATTTAGTCTTTCAATTGGAACCATTCTTTTCATTTTGCCCGACCTCACCTTATATTCCCCCTAAAACGTGCTCCTGCCCCTTTAGAGTTTAATAATTTTAGCGACCGTGTTAGCAGCTAGTTTTTTTGAGGAAATAGTTTTAATTTGTGAAGAGTAAAACAAATGCAAAACAGTGTATTCTCAGCAATACGCGGAGTCTTGTAACCAACGTACAGAGTATGATTAAACTACACCAAACATTTCCATACCCAAAATGATTAATAGATGCTCACGCAAAAATGGTAACCATCAATTTTCGCTTAATACTTGTCAATGATGACTTTATTTTCGACTGATTGGATTGAGTTACGAATTTCTTGATTCTATTATTTATGTGGGGGAACATGAAGAAATGAAATACAAAAAAAATGTTTCGATCCGTTTAAGATTACAGGTAAGTGTCCTTTAAATTTGCGATAAGAGATTTGTTCATTCAGTGGCAAACCTTTATGTGAGCAATAATATACACAAAGCTAATGGATGCAATATAAAAAATTGCATTTGTCGAGTTAAATAGATATTCAAAATTCCTGGATTCTAAATTCAGTTGATTCATCCCCACCTCCAAAAAAACCCCAAACAAACCAAAAAACATGTAAGCAATTGAATTTTCACGTAACATATAGTTGAAACAGTTCCGTGGTCACTAACAGTCTCTCCTCCGTGCGAAGTGCACATATTATGTTTTTCAAGATAGAGCTCATTCGGACACATACATCGATCTTTGATTGTATATACATAAAAAGTATAACCCTTTATATTGTTTTATTAACAGGTAATTTGAGATGACCGAGAAGAAAGCTTACATCTTACAGTGTTAAATAGATTAACGATGTTACCTGTTTGAATACAATAAATTAGTTATACAAACAATGAAAACATGAACGTCTATATTGCTAACAAAAGTGGAAATGGGCACTATTTAAAGGGGCAGTAGCACGGTTTTTGATAATTTTATATTCTAAAATGTTCACTGACGATTGTATGTTAATACTAATTGTATTATTTTGACAGTGTCAAAAATCTCATTACACAAGCCAATCATCCAAATTCAGAGGACAAAGTATGAAGATTCCCATAAAATCCATTGGCGGCCATTTTGTGTTAACACCTTTAATTCATTTTGTGTAAGAAAAAGGAATCGCATGGCTAAACTTTACATTATATATTTGGATTATTACTGCTCCATTTACTTACATTGTCTTTCAATTGGAAAAATTGATTTTTATTTCCGGACATCCCCTTATATTCCCCCTAAAAACCTGCTACTGTCCCTTTAAGGTAAAGAAAATAACCTTTCAGTATTCTCAGTCAAAATCTTTTATTAATTTGTAATCAAGATGCTATGTTGATAAGGATATAGCTATTTTATCAAATGATTGTAACCGGGAAGCTGTGAACTGTATATTGTTCTTCAAATTAATATTTATAACCTATGCTAATAATAAGAAGATGTCACATATAAAAGTCTTGCGCGAAGCATAAATTACGCCAACATGCATATGGAATTATGTTTTTTTCTATATATACAACTTAAGGCGACAGATAGATGTGTGCAAAACGTAGCATAGAAAATGCAACTTGGTCGTTCTAAGCCGTGTTGTAACCATTGGCCACGATGTTCATCATTTTCATTAAGCATAATTCAATTTTTTTCAACGACTCACGTTTTTGTTTTTATCATAACAGTATCTTTATGAAATGATATGACTCAATTTATTCCGAGAACGATATACTTTTTAAACTTTAAAGCAATCTAAAATCTAAGAATGTAGTAGAAACTCTCACTTCCGTTTACTTTTAATTGGCAAAACGAAGTTCAAGGTAAAATCATTTCAATTATAATGTGGCTCTATTTTAAGTGGTAATAGTGCTTTATAGCTGAAATTAAAGCTTCGTAGGTTTAGTTAAATATAGGTATATGAATGAACGGTGTTCACATAAAATTGGCCGCCGGAAGTCTTCGATAGATCCATGTTAATCTGTCAACGATTACCGATAATCTGGAGACAATGAACTAGTATTCAGTTGGTGGGGAATAAAAACATGTTATGTTCCATATATTTTGAATTCTCCCTATGGGAGTGAAGGAAACATATTAGGTATATTCGTACATTCATCAAAGTGATTAAAGATTCATCAATGTTTCTCTGTGTATATGAGTATCTTATTTTCATTTTTTCGCATATCCTAGGGCCACTGACCATAAAATACTTATCAGAATATATCTTGCTGAGTTGTTTCACCATTTCGAGAGAGCAAAATCCAAATAGCACAGCTTCTCGTGTTTCATATGTATGAAACGTACAGTATATCAAACAGACATTTCCCACACTAGGAAGTGTTCCTTTACGGATTATATAGCTTGTAACACATCAAGATGTCATTTTGAAGGATTAAAACTTTAAATATGAAAGTTAAAGCCTGTCAACGGGTGAACTTCTTATTAAATAATATGTCCCGTAGACGAATATAAGGATCTTGGCAATCTCATACAGTGTTATCCATTTAAGGTAGTAAATGTAGAACAGTCAAGGGAAGGGGGCGTTATAACGATGGAGGGTTGTCCTTATATTGAGGATAACATGCCGGGTTTGCAACAAGGAAGAGAATTGAAATGTTTACGTAGAAGAATTGCGGATTTACAGTCATGATTCTCAGAATCACTCCTAAACGATCATCGTTTACAGCAGGAGCTGGTTTAGTTTCTCGTGGTGGGAAAAATATGAAACTGGAATTATTGTGTTTTCTTCTATGTTTTCTTTGACAATCGATATGAAGATGATACCTTTGCGGATTCTTATATTATTCGTGACTTTCTTTCCGATGCTGGGTAAGTTTATCGTTCATTATGGGATTCATCATTCATCGTGCTCAAGTTTCTTCATCGGAATGAATCGATTTTTGGAAATATTTAAAGATGATTAAAGCTAAAAAAAAGAGAAATGTAAATGTAAATAATTCAATTAAAATAATTTAAAGCTAATAAATCTACACTCAAATTATTTTGCATGAGAAAAAATATATACATGTACGTATGCAATTGGTGGTAAAACTGCAGTTAGTTAGAAGGATATCATTATCATTATTTTCTTGTTCTTCGGGTGTATATTATTACAATGTTGAAAGCGATAGAGAAAACGTGATGTTTGCAATACCGTAAACTGGTGCCAAACTGCTATTTCATATCACGTTATTAATATAATCTGTACTATATATCATCGAATACTACTGATTACAATATCGTTTTTGGCCTCTAAACGAACCTGAAATATTGTTTTTCTTATGCATTGTGTGTTACAGATGTGTCAACTTTCCAGTGATAAGAAAAATACAAATGAACTTTGTTTAATGTCACCTTCATGTGAAATAAGGCATGTAATGTAAATGGTAATAATCACTCACTATCATCAAACGTAGAGTGGCATGTTTTCAATGAATAGCATAGTAACAATATGAGAAGGAAAGAATATTGTTGTGTTACCTTCAAAGAATATTTAGATATTTGAAAGAAGCTTAATGAATTTACGATTGTTCTCTAAAACATCTCAATTGTTGCACATGCGGATATCCCGAAGCAGTAAACGTAAATATGTCACGTCACGTGGTAATTATACGACTTTTCTTTTTTCACTTGGAAGTGAACGGTAGTTATTTTAGATGGTGTATATCTGTATTGGTGTACTAAATTACAGATCTGAAATCGAAAATTAGTTACAGACACAGTGACGTGTTTGTCTGTATAGGTAGTTTTGCATTATCGTGATTCATCTTTTCATGAAATAGAGGACAGTTATACATCTCCGCGGCTTTTTGATATACGTCACAAGTATACTTAGGGACAAATGCACGTTTTGAATAATTGAATAATCACTGATAATCATAAAGGTCAACATTTGAGTTCGGAAGGAATGTCTATCATATATTTATGATAACCCAAACTTAATTTGCCCAGTTTATAACTGAAAAATGTACAACTTTATGAAATATATGTTTATTGACCAATGTTCAATACATGTCGAAGACAGAGCGTGTAACGAAATTTGGAAAAAAATGAAAACCCCATTTAACATATTCTTTTCAGCATTTCTTAACATAAATATTTAGATTTTGAACATCTTTCAATATCATCATGATGATAAATTCCCCTATTTAGAAAGCTAACTTTTATTTACGTTCAAACGATTTCAGATAACTAAGGACTTATAGTATTGTACATGCATATTTAAGACAGATTCTTACATTCCTCTATTCATAAGTTTATGATCATCACAACACATCCAATATAACAGTTTAAATAACTGTCCTTACCAAACAGTTGTAGGTCACTTTAAGACAACAATCAAGTAGATAGACTCGCGAGATATCGTACACATCCTGTAACTTGCTTACGTATTTCCTTCTCCAGTTGCAAACAAAGCCATCCCTGATATGGGCGTTACTGTTGTACATGGAGTTAGATCGACACTCGTATATCCAACATTGGGTTAACTTACAAGATAATTTAACATTTGTAATTGATAAATACATATTGTTTGTATCTGAAAAAAAATCCTTGTTAAACTTTTAGAAATTTTAGAATATCATTGAAAGGTGAGTCATCAAATTTTTTGCGTCAAGATTGATTAGAGCTGCAATCTTTTCAAATTAGTTTCCTTTACGGTACTGAATATAACAATATTTCTAAAATACAAATTGTTTTTTTTTCTTTATTTTAAAATAAAAGAGATGAACTTTTTGAAATGTACTGCATTCAAATTTAATGTTTCCGAAATATTCTTAAATAATGTTTACCATAACTAACCATTTAAACGATTAGACAACAGGCCCTCATGGTCTAACTAATACGTACTTATAACATCATGCCTTAATCAAGCAATTCTTGGTGAACTTTTCGAACTTCACATTTATTCAGGAAGGTATATTTCCTCCGATGTTATGTATAAAGATATATTGGTTGTGAAATGATTGTAAACATATAGCTGTTTATTAATGTAATGAACATATTGATTCAGACTTTAAATGTCCGTTAATTTGGATTTTCATTTAAATATACACAAAGAACTTAATTAAGCACCCCCCCCCCCCCCCTTTTTCAAACAGAAAAACATTGCTAATAATAAACAAAACAAATGTACAGGCAAACAATAAGGATGTTTTAATAGAATGGTCATCTACCAGTGTGGAAACGAAAAATTCATACGGTTTACGATTCACTGTGACTGAATAACTTGTTTTACTAAAACTTGGTATTTTTTAGTAAAAATCCAAGTTACCTTAAAATTGAACATGAAAGTCAATATTTATGCTGCAATGTGATTATTATCATTCTCTTGAGTGAATTAATGATTTTTTAGTAAATAACCCCATTGCAAAAGTCAATCGTTAAAGCAGTATATGAACCTTCAAAATCACAAAATTATCAAATATCGAATTTAAAGAAAACTGCACAAAGACATTAATTGGTCCTTGTCACAGATTATGGCTTATCTAAAGGAAGGAGAAGTGTTTAATCAACAAGTTCAACTCAAGAAATCTCAAATTTCCTTACAGATGTTTAGATTGTAGGCTTTTTATCAATTTTTGATGAAAAAAGTACTGAAATGCAATGTCTTGCTAGCTTCTTATCATGCATGATAAAAAGGGTTTTAGTGTATGAATGTCAACTAGGGATCACAAATGTTATTTTTAATTCATAACATTCAAAGTTTTATGTGTAGTTTTCCCCCTGTGACAATAGTTATATTTGGCCAAATTTCAGTAGTCTCACAGTTTTCATTATTTTTGCACATTAGCGATTTTTAGTAAAATTAAAAAGTCAATCACAAATAAATTGTTATATATCTGGAGTGGTCAATACATCAAAATAATCCAAATAGTCCAAGAGCACCCAAGTTCATTTTACAAAATAGGGGGGGGGGGGTGCTTAATTAAGTTCTTTGTATATATAAACGTGAAGTAAATCTTACTTAAAGGCACTGTCCTATCGGCTTCCGGTTCGTGATTTGATAGTTTTGGGAAATGTCACAACACAACTTCTGTACTTTTATTAATTATTCATTATCAAGTTGTCAATATAAATGAAAAAAAAAATGTCACCCACAGTAACGTGTTTCAAATTGGTTGGGTAAAAATCATGTATCAATAACATTTATGCTTAAAATGGAATGTCCCTTTTAAACACTCCCATATGACTGTCCCTTTAATGTAGTTGTGTACTGGGAAGAAGAAGGGGTTGACGGATTTTAGCTTTTTGTTTATAGTAAAGGTAATGAATCAATGGGACAAAACGTCAACGCTCAAAGTAACTAACTCTCATTGTATCTGATGACATTTGACAGAATTCAGAAACTATCTAATGTGAACTTAGATATAAAATCGTTGCCTTAAAGGGGCAGTAGCACGTTTTTTGACAATTTTATATTTTAAATATTTCACTTATAATTGTAAGTTAATGCTAAATGTATTATATTGACAGTGTCAACAATCTCATTACACAAGCCAATCGCCCATAGTCAGAGGACAAAGTATGAAGATTCACATAAAATCCATTGGCGGCCATTTTTGTGTGAACACCTTTAATTCATTTTGTGTAACAAAAAGGAATCGCATGGCTAAACTTTACGTTATATATTTGAATTATTACTGTTTCATTTAGTTTAAATACATTGTCTTTCAATTGGAACCATTTATTTTAATTTTCCTGACATCACCTTATATTCCCCCTAAAAACGTGCTACTGCCCCTTTAAGGTGTTCGATGATTCAGAGACTTTAACGTTAAATGGTTTATAAGTTTATCGTATATGTGAAATATCTCAGGGGTCAGTTCGATGGTTAAATCGTATGTTACCACCCCTAACTGCCCCTAGTGAACCAAAGGGAATTCATCTTGCCCTTATAAAAGTGATAAATTGTAAAAACAAAACGTTAACTTTTTAAAATATTTTATTCGTTTGTACATTATGATTCAAGGGTCATAACATAAACTCTTTTCAATACCTTTTCTTTATGTGTTGAATGGTATAAGGAGTAATAGGTTATCCCTTCAGTGGCGTTTGATAATGTGAGGAATTAATCAAGGGAGTATAACTGTACATCGTAAACTTACTCATCAATATTTGGTTAACAATCAAGGAGCTGTGGCGTACTATGCATACTCGTAGATCAACTAACCCAAAATTTCCATCTTACAGGTAAGAGCATTTGGTCAGGCACTGTGCAACTTAAAAGCAGAATATTTTGAAAACAAGCTTGATGACCTCTGTTTAACCAAATTAATAAAATGGAATTTGATGACGCACTACCTTAAAACAATGAATGATGAAACTTTATAGATAAAAACTATTTCAGGTGCAGTGGAGTACTTCGGATCCTTTGACCAGTTCGTGTGCCACTGTACCGATCGATGTGTGCCTTCAGGGGAGTGTAGCAACTGTGAGCCTGGCTGGATGGGACCCGCTTGTCAATACAGTAGGACGAGATTTTATTACTTTTGAAGAAGTGTACAGCAAATATTGTACCCGTGTCGATTCGAACCCGAGACCACCGTTTGAGCGTCAGATACTCGACTTTATGATTTGATGGGCATACTTTTTGTCATTTACTACTTACAGTTTTGTAAAATATCCGTTAGATAAATGTATTGTTAGTTTAATGGAATGAAGAATGGGATTAATAAGATATATCTTCCCTAAAAGTTCTTTGAGAAAAATATCGAGTGCGTTTGTAATGAACAATTTAAATATTCAGAATGTGTTCTAATTTTGAAAGAGAGTGTGAGTGTGTTGAGTTGAAAGAAGCAGAGACGGACAGAGCAAATAAAATAATGACAGAACACGGGAAATATGGAATGATTGAATCACTTTTAGAAGATTGAACTTGACGGAACAGTGAAAGATAAGAATGAAATTAAGTGTTAATGCAATTTATAACAAAACAATGCCAAATGCCATGAAAAATATCGAGTGCGTTTGTAATGAACAATTTAAATATTCAGAATGTGTTCTAAGATTGAAAGAGAGTGTGAGTGTGTTGAGTTGAAAGAAGCAGAGACGGACAGAGCAAATAAAATAATGACAGAACACGGGAAATATGGAATGATTGAATCACTTTTAGAAGATTGAACTTGATGGAACAGTGAAAGATAAGAATGAAATTAAGTGTTAATGCAATTTATAACAAAACAATGCCAACCATAAGTATTTACAAGTTGTACTTTTATGCGATGTCAGGAAGTATAAATGGCCCTACATATAAATGTGGGAAACGCTAATGACATTGCTTTGGTACAGAAATTCCAATTTATAATTGTCGCTCTTCTGCATTATTTAGAGTTTTCTTTTGACAGTCAATCTAGCAAATGGAGAGAAGGCGTATATAACAACAACACGTACAACTCTCAAACCGGGCCTCATCGACAATCAGGACGGTACGTGTTCTTACACTGGCTATGGTACAACACATACAGTGCAACTCATTATGGAGGAATCGAAATGGATGAACTGGGTCCAGATAGTTGTTAAATCTAACGACTTAAGTATGTATATTTTGACATTTTACATTGCATTGCATGTATAGCAGATTAAACACTTCTTAATCACTTTTATACAAAATGAGTAAGGTATCACTTTGTAGACATACCTAGCTGAAAGCGTTTTGTTCAACTGTTATATTCACACCAGCGACCGATCCTCATCTTAGCGATTCATAGTCAGATTTAAGAGTTTCAAGGATAACGAAACCAAACTAGTGGATATACTGGAAGTCCCGGTCTTTATGGCAAATAGATTTCCCCGCGTTCATCTGAGTTGTGGATTGCCATTTTTGAGCACTTCTTATGTACTGTCTTTGCTTTGTTAAGAGTCGTGCACATGACTTGCACGTCTGCTTTTTTAAATTCGCTTCATGCTAATATTCTGAAATTTACATACAATACTATAGTTCAATAACAATTGGTAATTGTCATTACTTAAACATTCTAAAGATCTTTGCTACATTATACGAACTCATATTGTTTGTATCACCCTTTAAAGAGGACATTCAACAAGTAAGGGCGGTCATCAAAGCTTCCCCCGACACGCCCTGTTCACTCTACGGCTCTCAGTCTGGACCAGTGTACGACTTCCTCTGTGATCGGACCCTGTATTCATCTCAAGTGGATTTCTACATCGATCTCTATACTTCCAAGTATATATCTGTGTGTGAGATTAGAATTAATGGAGGTTTGTAAAGTTACTGTTTATTATTCATATTAAAGATTATATATAGTTCATAATGTAAATTACAACGTCTTGGTCTTGCTTGCAAGAAATGGACTATAAAGAAGTTAAACATCGACTTTTAATAGACTCAACGATTTGCTTGTACAACAACATAGCTTTGATTATCTTTAAAATAATGATATTTCATGGTAAATTGTATGTTAAATGTAATGCTGAGTTACATTACTTCAAAGCTCATCATTTGTGTGCAGTGATAATAAGAAGGTATAAAGTGATCGAAAGCCGGGCTGTGGTGTGCGTCAACGTAATTTTACCAAATTTCCTGAAGCAGCCAAAATGACAGAAGTTGAAAGCATTTGTTAGGTTATATAAAAAATCCATTTATATTGGACGTTTGATCTTTGATCTTTGATTTTAATCATGTATACAGCTGTTTTACTTTGTAAACATGTTACATAATGGTCACATGATGGTGATGATAACTTTGAAATAATATCAACACAATAGGCGATTGATAAGTCAAAAAAGTAATATGGGTAATATTGGTATATCCGACTGTACATAAACGTTTGCCTATCACACATTTCCTGGCATAATTTGAGAGATACAAAAAACAACATGTGTATTTTTAAAATAGCAATTCTGCATAAATCGTAAGGTTATTCCTGTTTGCTAATCCGCTTTTTAAATGTTGCAATCATATCGCTTTTTGTGAGAGTCCGATTGACTATCATGTTTCTTACACATATTGCTGCTGTGAATGTTGATCAATATCAGTTTTAAACCTCTGTTCCTAGGTATGAATGTTGCGGTGAAGAAGCCAGCTATGCAGACCAGTGATTATACATATCAAGGAGTGGTGTACTCTGCAGGACTTGCTGTGGATGGAAATACAGGCAGACGCTTCTTAGTGTCGAAATCCTGTTCACATACTGGTCGATGTATATCTGGTTCAATCCTGGCATGGGAAGTAAATTTGCAATCGAACTACAATGTTCATATGGTCAAAATCTATAACAGACAAGGTATGTAATACTATATAAATGGTTGAATATATTTTGATGACATATATGTTTTAAAAGCCATATCATGTTTGTGATATTGTGATGAATAACTTGCAGACTAAGGAGTTGAAGTTCCTTTGGTGCGCACGCCCCTCAATAGTTCCAAATATAGTACACACTGAGAGTCGCTTCTAGTCCAGTAATTTTATCAGAGTACCCACCACAAATTGCAACAGAAATGATTTCAACTGATTTACCCTCTATGACTATCCCTTTATAACATATAGAAAATCTAGGAAAATCTAAGTGGTGGATCAAGGTCAAAAGTGACTTTCAAGGTCACAGGGGTCACGGGAACAGATTTCGTATCAGATTTATTTATATTTTCCTCTTAAATGTATCATGTTGCATATCAAATGAAAGCTAGTTGTTTTTCCTTTTCAAATATGTTACTTATAATAGTATACTATACAACATATTGTTATAAAATCCAAATTCTGCAGTGAGTGGAGTGAAGGAAAGTCTTATTGGTTAAACTTTAATTAACATAAGTCTTTAATCAAAGGGTGAAAATGCTGTTTCTGACACTACATAAAATTATATACATTGACTGTGTTTTCAATGAAACGCAGAAAAATTATTATCCATGGTCGAAATTTCGTCACTGATAGCTATAGTATGTACGAGAATTGTCAGTGAACAAATTTTCAGGAACAGCTGTTCATGTCGGTTTGGATCACAGGTCATGTATCGCATGATGAAAAATAATTGGTTGTCTACGAGAAGATACATTGAAATTGGGTTGCGGCAAAGATTCGTCATTCAAAAGATTTTTGATACTGAGAAACTCATATCACAGGGACGTGTATTGCCTATCCAATGTCAAATTTATGTTCATCATTTCAGGGCTTGAATCTCGACTGAGAGATTTCACACTTACAACACGGACAGATGAGGGTGACGTGAGACAACTGTACAAAGACAACCTCCCAACAGGACCCGGACAGATCATAACAGCATTGGAGGACAGGGTGCTGTTTGTACGTTATGTGACAATAACGATACCGAGGTGCGAGAACCTTGCCTTGTGTGAAGTGGAGGTGTTTTCAAGTAAGTTTTTTCGACAAAGTGTTTAAAACATGACATCATTTGTACATGAATGTTATAGAGTGATTGTATCAAATTATAAAAAAACAATGCGATAAATATGGAAGAAGGCTTTCTATACCCCATTGACACTTTTACGCAATTGTGGCACGCTCATGGTGCTCATTGTGTGATCTAGGTTTCTCTCAGTGTTCACAAATAAAATTCTTTTCTATTCTTCTTCTGCGAATTCTGTTCATGAATACTTCACGCCATGTGATGTGTGTTACTCACTTGTGCTCACAGTGTACTCACCGATCCTCACTGTGTATTCACTAGTGCTCAGACTATAGTCACTGATCCTCTCAGTGTACTTACTGATCCTCACTGTGTACTCACTGGTGCTCACTGTGTACTCACTGATCCTCACTGTGTACTTACTGATCCTCAGTGTGTACTCACTGGTGCTCACAGTGTACTAACTCAACCACACAGTGTACTTACTGATCCTCACTGTGTACGCACTGATCCTCACTGTGTACTCACTAGTGCTCATACTATACTCACTAATACCACAGTGTACTTACTGATCCTCACTGTGTACTCACTGGTGCTCACTGTGTACTCACTGAACCTCACTGTGTACTTACTGATCCTCACAGTATACTCACTGATCCTCACTGTGTACTTACTGATCCTCACAGTATACTCACTGATCCTCACAGTGTACTCACTGATCCTCACTGTATACTCACTGATCCTCACTGTGTACTCACTGATCATCACTGTGTACTCACTGATCCTCACAGCGTACTCACTTGTGCTCACTGTATACTTACTGATCCTCACAGTGTACTTACTGATCCCATCTGTGTACTCTCTGATCCTCACTGTATACTCACTGATCCTCACTGTGTTCTCACTGGTGCTCACTGTGTACTCAATGATCCTCACTGTGTACTCTCTGGTGCTCACTGTGTACTCACTGAACCTCACTTTGTACTCACTGATCCTCACTGTGTTCTTACTGGTGCTCACTGTGTACTCACTTGTGCTCATACTATACTCAATGATCCTCACTGTGTACTCACTGGTGCTCACTGTGTACTCACTGATCCTCACAGTGTAATCACTGATCCTCACTGTATACTCACTGATCCTCACAGTGTACTCACTGATCCTCACTGTATACACACTGATCCTCACTGTGTACTCACTGGTTCTCACTGTGAACTCACTGGTGCTCACAGTGTTCTTACTGGTGCTCACTGTGTTCTCACTGGTCCTCACAGTGTACTCACTGGTGCTCACTGTATACTCACTGATCCTCACAGTGTACTTACTGATCCCGTCTGTGTACTCACTGATCCTCACTGTATACTCACTGATCCTCACTGTGTTCTCACTGGTGCTCACTGTGTACTCAATGATCCTCTCTGTGTACTCTCTGGTGCTCATACTATATTCACTGATCCTCACTGTGTACTCACTGGTGCTCACTGTGTACTCACTGATCCTCACTGTGTTCTTACTGGTGCTCACTGTGTACTCACTTGTGCTCATACTATACTCAATGATCCTCACTGTGTACTCACTGGTGCTCACTGTGTACTCACTGGTGCTCACTGTGTACTCACTGGTGCTCACTGTGTTCTTACTGGTGCTCACTGTGTACTCACTTGTGCTCATACTATACTCAATGATCCTCACTGTGTACTCACTGGTGCTCACTGTGTACTCACTGGTGCTCATTGTGTACTCACTGGTGCTCACTGTGTTCTTACTGGTGCTCACTTGTGCTCACTGTGTACTCACTGGTCCTCACAGTGTACTCATTGGTGCTCACTGTATACTCACTGATCCTCACTGTGTACTTACTGATCCCATCTGTGTACTCACTGATCCTCACTGTATACTCACTGATCCTCACTGTGTTCTCACTGGTGCTCACTGTGTACTCAATGATCCTCTCTGTGTACTCTCTGGTGCTCATACTATATTCACTGATCCTCACTGTGTACTCACTGGTTCTCACTGTGTACTCATTGATCCTCACTGTGTTCTTACTGGTGCTCACTGTGTACTCACTTGTGCTCATACTATACTCAATGATCCTCACTGTGTACTCACTGGTGCTCACTTTGTACTCACTGGTGCTCAATGTGTACTCACTGGTGCTCACTGTGTTCTTACTGGTGCTCACTGTGTACTCACTTGTGCTCATACTATACTCAATGATCCTCACTGTGTACTCACTGTGTACTCAATGATCCTCACTGTGTACTCACTGGTGCTCACTGTGTACTCACTGATCCTCACAGTGTAATCACTGGTGCTCACTGCGTACTCACTGATCCTCACAGTGTTCTCACTGATCATCCCTGTCTACTCACTTGTCCTCCCTGCATACTCACTGATCCTCACAGTGTTCTCACTGGTGCTCACTGTGTTCTTACTGGTGCTCACTTGTGCTCACTGTGTACTCCCTGGTCCTCACAGTGTACTCATTGGTGCTCACTGTATACTCACTGATCCTCACAGTGTACTTACTGATCCCATCTGTGTACTCACTGATCTTCACTGTATACTCACTGATCCTCACTGTGTTCTCACTGGTGCTCACTGTGTACTCAATGATCCTCTCTGTGTACTCTCTGGTGCTCATACTATATTCACTGATCCTCACTGTGTACTCACTGGTGCTCACTGTGTACTCACTGATCCTCACTGTGTTCTCACTGGTGCTCACTGTGTACTCACTTGTGCTCATACTATACTCAATGATCCTCACTGTGTACTCACTTGTGCTCACTGTGTACTCACTGGTCCTCACAGTGTACTTACTGATCCCATCTGTGTACTCACTGATCCTCACTGTATACTCACTGATCCTCACTGTGTTCTCACTGGTGCTCACTGTGTACTCAATGATCCTCTCTGTGTACTCTCTGGTGCTCATACTATATTCACTGATCCTCACTGTGTACTCACTGGTGCTCACTGTGTACTCATTGATCCTCACTGTGTTCTTACTGGTGCTCACTGTGTACTCACTTGTGCTCATACTATACTCAATGATCCTCACTGTGTACTCACTGGTGCTCACTTTGTACTCACTGGTGCTCAATATGTACTCACTGGTGCTCACTGTGTTCTTACTGGTGCTCACTGTGTACTCACTTGTGCTCATACTATACTCAATGATCCTCACTGTGTACTCACTGGTGCTCACTGTGTACTCACTGATCCTCACAGTGTAATCACTGGTGCTCACTGCGTACTCACTGATCCTCACAGTGTTCTCACTGATCATCCCTGTCTACTCACTTGTCCTCACTGTATACTCACTGATCCTCTCTGTGTACTCTCTGGTGCTCATACTATATTCACTGATCCTCACTGTGTACTCACTGGTGCTCACTGTGTACTCATTGATCCTCACTGTGTTCTTACTGGTGCTCACTGTGTACTCACTTGTGCTCATACTATACTCAATGATCCTCACTGTGTACTCACTGGTGCTCACTTTGTACTCACTGGTGCTCAATATGTACTCACTGGTGCTCACTGTGTACTCACTTGTGCTCATACTATACTCAATGATCCTCACTGTGTACTCACTGGTGCTCACTGTGTACTCACTGATCCTCACAGTGTAATCACTGGTGCTCACTGCGTACTCACTGATCCTCACAGTGTTCTCACTGATCATCCCTGTCTACTCACTTGTCCTCCCTGCATACTCACTGATCCTCACAGTGTTCTCACTGGTGCTCATTGTGTACTCACTTGTGCTCATACTATACTCAATGATCCTCACTGTGTACTCACTGGTGCTCACTGTGTACTCACTGATCCTCACAGTGTAATCACTGGTGCTCACTGCGTACTCACTGATCCTCACAGTGTTCTCACTGATCATCCCTGTCTACTCACTTGTCCTCCCTGCATACTCACTGATCCTCACAGTGTTCTCACTGGTGCTCATTGTGTACTCACTGGTGCTCACTGTGTTCTTACTGGTGCTCACTTGTGCTCACTGTGTACTCACTGGTCCTCACAGTGTACTCATTGGTGCTCACTGTATACTCACTGATCCTCACAGTGTACTTACTGATCCCATCTGTGTACTCACTGATCCTCACTGTATACTCACTGATCCTCACTGTGTTCTCACTGGTGCTCACTGTGTACTCAATGATCCTCTCTGTGTACTCTCTGGTGCTCATACTATATTCACTGATCCTCACTGTGTACTCACTGGTGCTCACTGTGTACTCACTGATCCTCACTGTGTTCTTACTGGTGCTCACTGTGTACTCACTTGTGCTCATACTATACTCAATGATCCTCACTGTGTACTCACTGGTGCTCACTTTGTACTCACTGGTGCTCAATGTGTACTCACTGGTGCTCACTGTGTTCTTACTGGTGCTCACTGTGTACTCACTTGTGCTCAAACTATACTCAATGATCCTCACTGTGTACTCACTGGTGCTCACTTTGTACTCACTGGTGCTCAATGTGTACTCACTGGTGCTCACTGTGTTCTTACTGGTGCTCACTGTGTACTCACTTGTGCTCATACTATACTCAATGATCCTCACTGTGTACTCACTGGTGCTCACTGTGTACTTACTGATCCTCACAGTGTAATCACTGGTGCTCACTGCGTACTCACTGATCCTCACAGTGTTCTCACTGATCATCCCTGTCTACTCACTTGTCCTCCCTGCATAGTCACTGATCCTCACAGTGTTCTCACTGGTGCTCAATGTGTACTCACTGGTGCTCACTGTGTACTTACTGGTGCTCACTGTGTACTCACTGGTGCTCACTGTGTACTCACTGGTGCTCAGTGTGTTCTTACTCGTGCTCACTGTGTACTCACTTGTGCTCATACTATACTCATTGATCCTCACTGTGTACTCACTGGTGCTCACTGTGTACTCACTGATCCTCACAGTGTAATCACTGGTGCTCACTGCGTACTCACTGATCCTCAAAGTGTTATCACTGATCCTCCCTGTCTACTCAGTTGTCCTCACTGCATACTCACTGATCCTCACAGTGTTCTCACTGGTGCTCACTGTGTACTCACTGGTGCTCACTGTGTACTCACTGATCCTCACAGTGTAATCACTGGTGCTCACTGCGTACTCACTGATCCTCATAGTGTTCTCACTGGTGCTCACTGTGTACTCACTGGTGCTCACTGTATACTCACTTGTGCTCATACTATACTCAATGATCCTCACTGTGTACTCACTGGTGCTCACTGCGTACTCACTGATCCTCACTGTGTACTCACTGGTGCTCACTGCGTACTCACTGATCCTCACAGTGTTCTCACTGATCCTCCCTGTCTACTCACTTGTCCTCACTGCGTACTCACTGATCCTCACAGTGTTCTCACTGGTGCTCACTGTGTACTCACTTGTGCTCATACTATACTCAATGATCCTCACTGTGTACTCACTGATCCTCACTGTGTACTCACTGATCCTCACTGTGTTCTTACTGGTGCTCACTGTGTACTCACTTGTGCTCATACTGTACTCAATGATCCTCACTGTGTACTCACTGATCCCCACAGTGTAGTCAAGGGTGCTCACTGCGTACTCACTGATCCTCACAGTATACTCAATGATCCTCACTGTCTACTCACTTGTCCTCACTGTGTACTCACTGGTGCTCACTGTGTACTCACTGATCCTCAAAGTGTTCTCACTGGTGCTCACTGTGTACTCACTTGTCCTCACTGCGTACTCACTGATCCTCACAGTGTTCTCACTGATGCTCACTGTGTACTCACTGGTGCTCACTGTGTACTCACTTGTGCTCATACTATACTCAATGATC
This sequence comes from Steromphala cineraria, assembly GCA_916613615.1. Classification (NCBI taxonomy): domain Eukaryota; kingdom Metazoa; phylum Mollusca; class Gastropoda; order Trochida; family Trochidae; genus Steromphala; species Steromphala cineraria. The sequence goes on along the minus strand of OU744722.1, from coordinate 69,610,982 downwards.
CTCACTGTCTACTCACTTGTCCTCACTGTGTTCTTACTGGTGCTCACTGTGTTCTTACTGGTGCTCACTCTGTACTCACTTGTGCTCAGTGTGTACTCACTGATCCTCACTTTGTACTCACTGGTCCTCACTGTGTTCTTACTGGTGCTCACTGTGTACTCACTTGTGCTCATACTGTACTCAATGATCCTCAATGTGTACTCACTGATCCTCACTGTGTCCTCACTGATCCTCACAGTGTACTTACTGGTGCTCATACTATACTCACTGATCCTCACTGTGTACTCACTGATCCTCACTGTGTACTCACTGATCCTCACTGTGTTCTTACTGGTGCTCACTGTGTACTCACTTGTGCTCATACTGTACTCAATGATCCTCACTGTGTACTCACTGATCCCCACAGTGTAGTCAAGGGTGCTCACTGCGTACTCACTGATCCTCACAGTATTCTCACTGATCCTCCCTGTCTACTCACTTGTCCTCACTGCGTACTCACTGATCCTCACAGTGTTCTCACTGGTGCTCACTGTGTACTCACTGGTGCTCACTGTATACTCACTTGTGCTCATACTATACTCAATGATCCTCACTGTGTACTCACTGGTGCTCACTGTGTACTCACTGATCCTCACTGTGTACTCACTGGTGCTCACTGCGTACTCACTGATCCTCACAGTGTTCTCACTGATCCTCCCTGTCTACTCACCTGTCCTCACTGCGTACTCACTGATCCTCACAGTGTTCTCACTTATCCTCACTGTGTACTCACTGGTGCTCACTGTGTACTCATGTGTGCTCATACTATACTCAATGATCCTCCCTGTCTACTCACTTGTCCTCACTGCGTACTCACTGATCCTCACAGTGTTCTCACTGATGCTCACTGTGTACTCACTGGTGCTCACTGTGTACTCACTTGTGCTCATACTATACTCAATGATCCTCACTGTCTACTCACTTGTCCTCACAGTGTTCTCACTGATGCTCACTGTGTACTCACTGGTGCTCACTGTGTACTCACTTGTGCTCATACTATACTCAATGATCCTCACTGTCTACTCACTTATCCTCACTTTGTACTCACTGGTCCTCACTGTGTTCTTACTGGTGCTCACTGTGTACTCACTTGTGCTCATACTGTACTCAATGATCCTCACTGGTGCTCACTGTGTACTCACTGATCCTCACTGTGTACTCACTGATCATCACTGTATTCTCACTGATCCTCCCTGTCTACTCACTTGTCCTCACTGCATACTCACTTGTCCTCACAGTGTACTCACTGATCCTCACAGTGTTCTCACTGGTGCTCACTGTGTACTCACTGGTGCTCACTGTGTACTCACTGATCATCACTGTGTACTCACTGATCATCACTGTATACTCACTGATCCTCAATGTGTACTCACTGATCATCACAGTGTACTCACTGGTGCTCACTGTTTACTCACTGATCACTTATTATGTTTACTGGCGAATCCTCTTTGTGCTTGAGACTGAATATTACTTTATCACTATTTCACCTTCCCTATATAAACTAAACTACTGTCCAAAAGATACCATAGTTTCACAATATATCAATATATAACATCAAGAAGAGAAGAGTACAGAAATTCGTCCTCAAGTAACAAGATACTTTTCGTGCTTTGGCTGATTAAACACACATGGGATGCATAAATCACAAATCAAAATACCCTTTGGACACAATGTTCGGCATTTAAGTTGGAGTTTAATAAGTTATGGAAGTTACGTTAGAAAACGAAGTTGCAGACAGAATGTACTTTAATTTATTTAGGCGTCTTCGCCGCAGGACGCTTTAAACAAGCAAAAGTGTTCAATTTCTCTCTGCTTTCTTTAAGAGATTCCAAATTGACGCGTTTTAAAGGCGTAGTTCTGGCAAACATGAAGATATAAAGTTTCAAAATTTTACCTCAAACTAAGTTTGCTTCTTGGGATTAATTTAACCATGATTGTGTCAGTTCGATCACCCGTGGATTGAACTATCTTTTCTTGGTTGGTAGCGTTTCTTTAGGACACTAGAGTATCTGCTTGTAGTCTGTCAGTGCGTATCACAAAAGTACTCACAAAATGACCACGCATGCTTGAGACTGAGTGCAATAACGTGACCAATACAGGAAAGTGCAGGTACTGACATACAAACAGCAAGGGCGCGTCGCCCAGCGTGAACATACATGTAGCGCGAAATATGCAAACGTATTTCGTACTGAAACGGGCTCTTGCGGGACAATGCCGCATGGGGCGGCGCACGTGAGAGACACTTAACATGGTACGAATGCGTACCAGTGCGGACATATTTCGCAAACTATGCGCAAATGTTTGTCCACAAGGGCAGGAACTATTTGATTGACATGTGAAATGTACAAGTTTACCATCCGCAGGGGTTTGCATTACTCCGTATCATTGCGGAGTCAAAATGCATGAAAGTGTAACTGGGGCATAGAATCATTATGCTTTTTGGTCGCTTTATCAGAGACAAGCTTACGCTCATAAGTCATCATTTTCATCACCAATAATCGAAACTATGAATAGGGTAAGAAAAAACAAATTTACTTGAACTAACAAAACCGATTGATTTGTCCATGCATTCAATTACATATAACTAGACTTAGTTTATGTAGCCGTTTAGTCAATCATTCTCAGGTCACTGTTAAGTCAAATGTTAAAGTATTGTTTCCTAGCCACATCTTCGTGTCAACCAACTAACTATGGGTTCGACTGTGAGGGAATATGCAACTGCAAAAATGCATCTGAGAGTTGTGAAAAGATCTTCGGCTACTGTGCATCCGGGTGCTTACCAGGGTATCAGGGGGCAGGATGCAAAGATGGTAAGATATAAACTTGGTTAATGGTTAATTGTATATCTTATAATGAAGGATGGTGAGATATGAACTTGGTCAATGTTTATTTATATATCTTATATTGAAGGATGGTGAGTTGATTGTATGACTGAAATTGCATGATGGTCAGAAATGAACATGGTCATTTTGTCATTGTATGACTTATGATGCAGAATGGTGAGATTTAAACATGGCCAATTTTTAATTGTATGACTGAAATTGCAGGATGGTGAGATAAGAACGTGGTCAATGTTTAATTTCAATTTGCTCAGTAATTATATTGAGGTGTTTTTAAAAAGAATCAGAAAATATATACAAATAATAGTTTGATCTGTATTTCATTAAGAAATTTGCTTTTTTCACATCTATTTTCAATCTTTTTGCTTTTTTAACACAGTCTGTCCATACGGTTTCTTTGGAGACGGATGCAGAACAAGATGCAACAATTGTATTGATGCAAGTTGTGACCCAGAGACGGGGAGATGCAACATAGGATGCAGTCCTGGCTTGAGAGTTGGGAACACTTCACTGTGCGATACACGTATGTTATGCCGACTGAAATGGCTACTTTTGAGATTCGTGAAAATGAAATTTCAGATAGACGTAGACTTGACTTTAAGTTTTGAATTGACGGGAAAATCTGTATAAACTTAGAACTAAGCGAAGAACTAAAGGCAAAAACAAGATGAAACCTCGGATACATGAAATCATTAAAAATCACTTAACTTAAGTTTACCACTTTTCGATTTTCCTTATTTCTGCAAAATGAGAATTTGAGAACTTCGTGGTCAACATTTCTCGAAAATTATTGATCATTTTTGATTTTCTGTGATATTGTTACAATAAAAGCATTTATCACGTGGAATTTTGTGACGCTACAGAAGAGGCGAGTCACAGTCATGCGTTCACTGGTTTATCACAAGATAGATCCAGGCTAGTCACCAAAAGAGGCATTCAAAAAACGGCTATGATTACCAAACTGAACATATTCGAGTGGCAACATTCAAATATTCCAAAGTAAATAGTAAACTATATTTGTGATTATGAAAACTTATCGTGTCGAAATCAACCTTTCTCAATGAGATATATCAGTAAAGTAAACGTGATGTTTGTCGAAGTCAAGTAAAACTGGCCAATACGATGTAACATTCTATTAAAAGTAGGAGGATATGGATTTTCATGTTTAATAAAATTTAAATAATTAATCCATTCCTTTAGATTTGCTGGTGAAACAGACTCTGAGAGATAATAATAGTTATGTACACTGTATATATATATATATATATATATGTATATATATTCAAAAGTTAAAAAACACACAACACCAATAGACTCCTACTAGTTTCATTGTAATCTTCAGGGAGTACAAAACAGTTGTATGTATATAAATATATATGAAAAATTAAATACTTCAGACAACACTTGCTGTGGATATTATTTCAATGATGACTGGATGCGTCGCATTTCGATCTGTTGCCAATTCATTTTATTAGTGTCCGATTTATTTGAAAGGTTCAATCTGTTAGGGTAATATACATTGCGTTTTCCAATATGCAATTGCATTTGCAGGGAGCATGCTCCAAATAGAATACCTTCTACATTTCTTTTTTTATGGTGGAATGGAGATAAACGTACTGTGTTTGGAAGTCAGAGGCATATGACGGAATTATTTTAGCTTTTAATTATCCATTTAAAGCCCCAAGCTACGCGTCCGACTTTAAATGAAATTTAAAGCTATAACAATTCCGTTATATACCGCTGATTTCTAAACACAATATGTTTATCTCTAATTAAAAGCATTTCACGTTTAAATCTCCTTTATTTGTTCATTTCCAGTACAGAGGGCAGGTTATTTCGGATTCAAACATATTATATAAACACTGGATTTAAAGATGTAAATGATGTTAAGATGTGGAATTTGATTAAGTGCATATGTGGATAATCATTGCAATGTTAACCTTTGATATCAAGGATGCATTTAACCATGTTCAAGCTGTAATTACAGCTTGCCAAGCGGGAACATTTGGTCCAAATTGTAACTTCACCTGCAACTGCAAGGATCCAAACGAGACTTGTAACACAACGACTGGAAGTTGTCTATCAAGATGTCCGCCCGGATATCAGGAACCAAGCTGTCAAAACGGTTGGCTATCATTTATTTTGATAACATTTGAAACATAGCTTAACATCATTCCGTGTCACTATTTTAGACCAAGAAATTATCGTTTACTGCTTCATACAGGGATATATTTTAGGTATGAAAGAACATCGTCAAGGTATCAAGAAAGCAGTAAACAAATTATTAAGTATATAGTTGTCAACCATACCATGTGCATTCATTCCTTGTGACGTCACCTGACGCAATAGTCCTGTTTTGACAGTTGCGAGTTACGTTCTGTTGCAAAGACAGATAAAACATATCTTATCACTTCCTATCTGCGTTTGTAAGAAGTAAATGCATTCTTCTCCCTAACACAATCCATACATTCACCGGAAAGACTGCATTTTAATAACTACGAGTCCTCAACGGCGGACATTTTGAACGTCGTGTGATATGCTTATTAGGGTTATTAAAGATGAATTTTGATTGCATGGGTGTCAATGGTTGCGAAAACGAAATTAAATATTCGGCCGTTTTAGTTTATGGAGTTCTCAATTTTGATTCAACTTTGTATTTTTCGTGTAACAAACCACAATTTCACGACATTGATGACAGATTTTTTGAAAATAATTAGGAAAAACTTTGTTAAAATGTTGATTTTGTATTTACGCGATTTTATACAATTTGTTGCTGTTATACATCGATAGGGCACAAAACATGTAAAACAATCCTTAAATGATGGAAAATAAAATCAAGCGTCGTCGGTAGCGACCTAAGCTATTCACGTATTCACGTATCTTTAATAATATTTTTGTGAATTTTGTGGAAATTTCAGAGCAACATTTGTCTTATGTTCAAAAGATATGACTCTAGTTTGTGTTTTGCGAAAGTTCGTTGACACCAAACGTGAGTTTTGCATGCTTAATATTCAAGTTTTGTTCTTCAGAATGTGAAGCAGGCCGCTATGGAAACGGATGCAGGTTTGAATGCAGCTCAAACTGCTTGAACGATGTTTGTGGACATGAGTATGGAGTCTGTCTGGAAGGATGCAAAGCTGGATACAGGAACGACAAGTGCAATCTCGGTCAGTCATTAAGATATTGAACAATGGCGATGTAAAGTATGTAACATATTTATATATATATATATTAAAAATGAATGTTCACTTTCTCATATAATGATTCTACTGTGAAAGGTCGTTACATATAGAAGTAAGGCGTGAGTCTTACTTTTTTCTGTTTTAATGAGATTATTAATGAAACTAATGAATTCAAAGAAAGCACACAGCTGTTCACTCATCTATTGAGTTACAACTGAAAGAGTCATCGTGGACATTTGTGAATATAAAGAAAACAAAAATGTTTGTTGATGTTTAAACCTTCATTCACTCTTCACGACAGCCTGTGAGGATGAGAATTACGGAGTGAACTGCAGTGAGACGTGTAGCGTGAACTGTGGATATAATTCTGGTAGGAGACAGTGCCAAACTGCAACCGGAAGGTGTCATAGTAGATGTAAGAACGGTTGGAGAACTCCCACCTGTAAAGAAAGTGAGTATCCAAATAATCAAATACCATATATTAAAATGATATAGTAAGAGCATCAGTGAATGAAGCCCTGGTTGACCCAGGCTTCTTATCCAATACTAATGTAACATTTTTTTTCAAAATTTATATCTAAGTAGCATAACAAATGGACTTTCAAATAATTGATGTTCACACAATCAAAGGTCACTTTTTCAAGTGGAGTAAGTTAAAAAAATTTTTGCACATAAATATGGCCAGATTTATTAAACTATTATTAACAATTGAGAATGGCTCATCGTTATGAAATGAAAATTTTAAATTTTATTCATCTTCACCAAAGTAAAAGATCATCCTTCGGGGAGAGGCTGTTGCCCCTTGTTTGGCGTCCAGCATTATCAGGAAAAACACTGCTTGTACTTGGACGTTTTTACTTAATATTATTCAAATCAGATTCTTAATTCAGTAGTTACAACATTGTCCTGTCATTTTCTTCATTCACAGAGTGCCTCCAAGGTCGATATGGATACCAATGTAAAGATTATTGTAGTAGCAACTGTGAATATGGAGAGTGCAACAACGTCAACGGAAGCTGTTTTAGATGCATTCCAGGACGTTATGGGTCTAAATGTGGAATCAGTAAGTAATAAATATAGTAATTATAGTAATAAGTAATAGGTAAACGCTGATAAGAAGTAAGAAAACAAACGTAAACTTTTCATTGAGGAATCATTTAAAGGTTTGACAAATTTATTTTTGCTAGTGCCTTTTACTCGACTATTGATCAATCAAATTATTTGTAATTTAGTTGGCAATTAAAGGGAAGAGGTATAGTTCTATGAAACAACGTTGTTTATTTCAAAACAACATCTAGACTTGATGAGCCGATGAAAATACACTGTGCATTGCACTATAATTGTTCATTTGTAAAAGAAATATATATTATATAATGCGATTGATGACTTTAATAATATTTTTGCGAAAGAATGTTTGTCGGAAACTTTATTTATAATAATTTTTTTTTAAACGATAAACTATGAATGCTCTGGAAGCAAGCCATACAAATTTGATGTTACGAAATGTTAAATTCGTCTTCTTAATTCTTCTTTTTACATGTATTAGCTGTTTTCTGATAGCCATGACCTACACAATCAAAAAGGTGGTTTTCCTAAGAAATATGTGCTTGACATGGTGATAGAGGCTGATTATACGTGTGCAATATGTATAACATTCAACGGCATGGTGCAAAGCAACCAGAGGATTAGACACAGTCTCCAAAACTACATAGCAAAGCGAACCGCCAAACGACGTTGTCAAAATACGTTTGCGTATATAAAATGTATCCTTTTGTTGTGATTCTCTCTGAATAGTATTAGGGATATGGTGTAGGTTGCATTTTGCACATGTTTAGGGGCCAAGAAGACAACTTATATGTGAAAGGCGCGCTTTCACCCTGGTCCCTCAAAAGTGAATTCAGCAAAACTAAGATTGACAGACTTTATATGTTAGTACGCTGTTTTGCTTAGATGTAGTAAGTTGTTTGACAAAGATGTTTGTCACAATCTAACAATTGAAGACGCTAAAAAGGTATGATAATAAAATAAATTCAAAGCAATTAAATCAAATTAGACATTTGCAAATGGACAATGTCATTGATTTCCATTCCAAAGGTCAATTTTCTCATATACCGTATTGCTTTCACTGCAGATTGTGAGGCAGGCACGTTTGGTCAGGACTGTATGTACAACTGCAGTGAAGGATGTAAGGGAGCTAAGTGTTACAGTGAAGATGGTGTCTGCAAGGACGGATGTACTGCAGGTTGGAAGGGAGACAACTGTTCTACACGTACGTAACAAGATACCGCTAAGTTATCACTATAGGCTTTTTATGGTATGTTCTGTTGTCTTGTGGTTGCTATGTTCTCAAATTCTGATGTTCTTTTTCAATTATTTTTATTTTCTACAAGGATTTAAGAACAATGATGATTATAACATTTTTGTAATCAGTCCTTCTTTGTTAAGTTTACGCTCGCATTTATAAAGTTTACTCACAAAATAACGATAATCCTTAGTTTAAGTCAAAATTTACGCTAGTTTTAATATATAATTTTATTTTGATAAATACAAAAACTTCCAAACTATTTTTATATATATTTTCAGCCTGTGATGAAGGGTTTTACGGGGAGAACTGTGCATCTGTCTGTGGAGATAACTGCAAAGGTGGGAGATGTAATCACGTGGATGGGGGGTGTCTGAGGTGTATTGCTGGCTTTATGGGAGATTTCTGCTCTGATGGTGAGTTATCGAATAAACCATGGTTAGATATATAAATATAATAAATATAGGAGTATTTTAATTCAATTTCTTTTCAATATGAGCTTTCGCGTATAATGTGAAATATTCCATATCTGAGAAATTGCCATAACTTGTAGCTAATCATTTATGTATGTTATCCCTCTCTTGGAGTGATATTTACAGTGTACTATTCTTCTGTCCCTGCTTGTAGAGTCCACTCTTACTTACTTAATATATCTACTCGTTAATTCTCTGCTAATTACTCCAAACAAATTGGCAATGTGGCTGTCACAACATTCAGTGTAGGCATTGTTCCCTGTAGGAGTTTTTCCGTGTAGGCATTATTAACCATAACCATGTATGTATGCTCCCCAGAGTGCCCTGTAGGCATAATTAACCCTAACCATGCATGTATGCTCCCCAGAGTGCCCTGCAGGCCTCTACGGATCCAACTGTGAGGATTCCTGCAGTGATGGGTGTGATGGCGGACTGTGTAACAGGACTGACGGCTCCTGTACGTGCGGACCAGGGTGGACGGGTCAAAAATGTGATGAAGGTTTGTGGTTTATTGAAGATGAATTTCATTTTATTTTGAAATGTCCAATGTATAATGATCTTCGGAAAAAAATTATAAAGCCATATTATTGTAATAACCCATCTGTTTTAAACTTGTCAAGTTATTAAGTATCAATAATGTAAAACAGTTATGTAATCTTGGGAAATATCTTTACAAAGCATGTACATTAAGAAATCAGTTGCTAATCAATTGTAAGTGAGTATGTTTTCTGAAAATGTTCACCTGCACCAACTCATAATGTATCTTTGTAACCGCCGATTAGCTGTAATGCTAAAGGTTAATAAAGAATTGAATGTGAATTGAAAATTGAATTGAATGTATTGTATATTTCCTTCTTCCATGCCTACTTCATTGGTCATTTCGTTGCCCTTCAACTAACTTGTAGCAGCGTTTATTTAAGCGAACGACATGCATCATCCTCATGCTCACACATATTGCCATTTAATATTGCAATAATGACATTTTCTTTAATTCTGAATTGGTATATCATGTCCAACCCAACTAAACTATAAACAGTATACATTGGTCTGAAAAAGATAAGTATTTATTAAGATTGTCACTGAAAACATATTTCAAATAAATATTTGGGGTTATCAATATGTTAATTGTGTTTACCATCTTTTAATCTGAATAAAAATGCAATACAATACTTTTGATAACTTATCCTTCATTCGAAATTCCAGTGTTCTAAAAACTTTTCAGCAAGTGAAATCAGTCAATACATGTATTATCAGGCGATGTGGTTCACATTCTTTTTAATTGCCCTAGGTTGTGTATCTGGTTACTATGGATACGAGTGTGTACAGGTGTGCAGTTCTACCTGTGCGGACCAGCTGTGTGAGGGAATCACAGGCCAGTGTCAGCGCTGTCAGTCAGGATGGTCTGGTACAATGTGCACTGAATGTAAGATCTTATAGCTAAAATAGCCTTGGTAAAATCATTTATGTTAGTTTAGATTGAAAGCAAGTTTTGAATGAATGAAGAGGAAATTTATTGAAAACGTTACACGCTAATTCTATGCTATTTATTATGCAATGTTGATAAACAGTAATTGGAAGGTACTGTTCACGGAAACGTTCAAAGTGAACATAATTTGGTGTTTTGGTTATCCTCCAGAACCACCATTGTTAGTCTTTTAGTACAGGACAAGAGTTAAAAGCTTGTACCTATTTATTATTCACAGCAACAGATTTTACAGGAATAGATTTTAGACTTATATCCATTTTCATTGACGGTGATTGAACAACCATACTGAATGTAAACAAGTTTCTAAAATAATGTGGATTTATGATAAGAAAGGTAATCCATAACGAATGCGTAATTCAATATTATTGCATGAAAAGGATAGTTTAAAAATGTTCAAAAGACTGTTTGGAAAAAAGGAAATGTTATCAATATGTTTACAATATCAGTGACAGAACGCTTTCTGTTTGAATAAACTTGTGTAACCAAGAACCTGTTATTAAAAGAAGATCATATTAGGAAATGATAAATAGAGGATACTTAATGTTGTTTTACAAATACCAGGTTTATTTCATCGAGTGTCATGGGTAAAGTTGATATTTCACGAGTGGCGAAGCCACAAGTGAAATATCAACTTTACCCATGTCACGAGATGAAATAAACCTGGTATTTGGAAAACTACATTAAGTATTCTATTTATTATATGATTTTTAAATGAAATTTGTAATTAAGATGACTTTAAAATAGAAAGTTATCCAATTTAGTCCACATGGCTGAAAGTAGTTCCGGCACCTGACCAGTGACGATATAATATATCGTCACTGGTCACAGTGAAAATATAATATATCGTCACTGTTGCCTGATAGACAGTTTATTTCACTGATAAAACCCAGTATTTCACCGCTTATCATATAATAAAGTCTTTTATCATAATTTTATAAATATGAATAGGTGATAAACAGTGATATTTTAGTAAATCCCTAACATGATTTTGAACTTTTATATCGTACGAGACAATACGAAACCCTAATTTTTAAAACCAGAAATTATACGAATATAATTCAGTTGTAAGGGTGAACTAAACAATGACACGAGAACATTTAGATTGACAAATGTAGAAAGTTTGGCAAGTATGACCTTTTAAAAACGTTTGATATTGTATCAAATCGATGTGAATTTTAAAAGAAGAATCTTTAGAAAAACCCAGACCAAATAATTTTTCATGAAGCATTTTAATTGTTTACGGAGTTATGGCAGATTGATAAGACATTGACCGTGTGTAATTTGTATATCGTTACATCTATTGTATGGTTTTCGAAAGATATTCATTTAGCTTGCATTAAAATATACCAAACTGTACATAGTTTTCTTAAATATATATGTGATAGTTGCTGTTTGTGAGATATTTTGCTTATTTCAGCTGCAGGAATGTCTACAGGACTTATGGCTGGGATCATTGTAGCATGTATTCTAGTCCTGATACTTGCTGCAATCATAGCAGTGTTCATTTTCAGGTAACTTTATTCAGCATGTGACTTCTTTGTATCATTAGCTTGGATTACACGAATAAAGTGTTCTGCTGTTAATATTTTAAGAAAAAATTCGAGTCTTTGGTATTTTCTTTGTCTAGATTAACAAGCTCACAAAACATTGAAATTATCTTCATTAGTTGTTTTGAATTCATCATATCGCTTGAAATTTCCGTTGATCATTATCATCGTTTAGGAAACTGTTTCAAATTGAATCATATTGAACAAGTCTATTCAAATTAAACATTTTAGACATCTAAATCACATTTTTAAAACTTACGTATAGATATTGCAGCAAAGGCCATTAATAAAATGATATTATATTTATGATATTTAATACATTTATATAATAATATTTGATATATTTGTAGCTGATGGTATTGAATTTTGCATTTGTGATACAAGTGAAAGACACGATCGCCTTCTCGGAAAAACTTGTTAAGATTTTAAGAAACGTGACGCTTTTAGATTAAACGTTTGTTTAAAAACTAGAAATCAGGATAGTGCATTGTATATCGATTTACACTATAGCATAATTCCTTATATCATTTTCTACCAATCAACATGTCCTTGCAGACGAAAGCCAGATTCAGAAAATGATGAGAGTGTACATTTCAATAACAGTACAGGAACCGGAAGTAAAAAGGTTGTCATTTCGAAACAAGAGATCGCAGCAGTCAAAAAAGGTAAATGTTACAAACATAAGGTCAGGTATTTTCAAATATGTAAAACTCTTCTGTTACATTCAATTATTAAAAGTAAACTGACAAATAATCATTTCAGTTTTGTAAAATTAATGTTTCTTCAGTTTTCAATCAGAAATTTATAGCATGCTTGTTTCACGCAATTACACATGCCATAAGACGTCCAGAGCCATCTAATTCTATCTATTCAACAGTTCAACAAAACATACATGTAGACTATGAATGGGTCTACCAGCGTGACTTGATGATAAGGCGTTTAGTACCGTACTACAAGAAAAGGGAACCATTACAATGCTATATTTCAGAGTCTTCACAGTCCTCCCTGATACCAAAGGTTGCCCCAGTCGATAACACAGGAGACGAGTACTACAACATTGCAGCCACCTCATCATCGTCTACCGTCGTATCAACCAGGGACTTCCCTCAGTTCGTCAGGAACATGAGAGCAGACAAGAACCAACTTTACAAGGAGTTCCAGGTGAAACTGCCATTCTCTGAATGTTAAAATTTTAAAATCTTGGATTTGTTTTAATTGGTAGTGTTTTTTTTTTCTATATTCCGTCGATACAAAGTTTGATGTGCACTTTTGTTGAAAAAGTGTGGACCAGGTGGTCAATTGCAAACTAAAAGAATTAAACATTTCTATCTATATTTGCAATAAAATTGCTCTTGGTCATGACATTGTATTCATCGAAAGAGCTTATCATATTATCATATAACGTTCACAATAAAATTTATTTCATCAATTCAAAATTTCCTTTTTATTGCATATCTGTTTTGATAAGTTTTCTGAACTGTTTGAAATACGTTACCTTGTGTGACAATGTTGGCATCTTAAACAAAAACATCTTTTTGCCATCTTCACTGATTAATCAATGAGAGATTGATTGTAAATGATACTCTCTTTTTCCTTTTTCCTGATGCTTAAAGAAATAGTGCTATTTCCCTTTTATGTCGATAACTTCTGTATATTTCAGAAACTGCCAAGAGACATGATACATGATTCGAAGATAGCTTTTAGTGCAGAAAATATATCGAAAAATAGATATAAAAATATTTGCGCATGTGAGTATTGATTGTCATTTGTTGTTTTTCAACAACACTCTTTTAGAGAAAATATGCCATTTAGCTGGTGAAAAATGTAACAACTCTGTCTGACTCTGCTTGAGGATCAGGGTTTGAATCCCGCATTGGTCCCGGCCTGGATATTCACAATTATTTGTACCACTTAAGATTGGATGCCAAAATATAACAATGTAACAACGCCCCAATGCAATGATATCTAAACACCACACGATGTTCATTTCAACGGGATAAACAATGTATATATATTGTTTCTAATATCCTTTAAAGCTACCAACCTGAATACTCACCTCTGTGACTATTCTCACTAACACCATACAGAAAAATTACTTCAGTATTTAATGAATTTTCAATTTCCAGATGACCATTCTCGTGTCATTCTAAAGCTTGAAGAAGATAAACCGGAGCTAGGAGATTATATCAACGCGTGTTACATAGATGTGAGTTTTTTTAACATTCAATGTTTTATTCAAAATTTCGTTTCCTCATTTTTGATGAGATGCCTTTTTGGTTTTTTTTTACCAAACAAAATAAATCTTTTTTCTAAACTACACATATTGAAAATTTAACACAGACCAATTGAAGTGATAAATCAGAATGTTGGTAAGTATGTACCAAAACCTTTAATTTATTCTCACGCTTATGAAACGAAGTATTTTGGTTGTATTTATAAAAAAATCAATTTATTTAATTGGCAGACACCGCGAATGGAGAAGGCATTTATAGCAGCCCAGGGTAATTATTATTTAAACATACACATATACTGGTTTATGTTAAGATTGTTTGTGTGATCTTTAATCTATAAAATGACTCTGCAAAGTTTGCTAATGCTTAACAACATTATGTTAAGAGTCTTGATTTACTTCATTTAGCAAAAATTATCTTTACAGACGTCATTTCAGATTTTGGTAGATTGTGTTTATTTGATTATGAAATTAAAATATACTAGATGATCCTGATCTCGTAAATTTGTTAGATCTTAGATCACCGATTTCCATTGTTTTATATTTGACAGTAAGGCATGGACACGAGAATGAGCAAACAATTTAGTTTTACAATGTGCATAATTTCTCAATGAAGCACCGATGCTTCCAAAGTAACATACTGTCATCATGAGTCAAGTAAATGAGTAAATGACTTTATATTGATAATGCTGATATGTACGACTTGGTTCAAATGGCAGGACCGAATGATGTCATCATCAAGGACTTTGTTCGCATGCTGTGGCACCTCAATATCCGCCGAGTTGTCATGCTGACAAACTTGTTTGAAGAAGGAAAGGTAGGCATCTGACTTTTGTGTCAAATCAATCGGGGAAATATATCTAGAAAAGTACTAAATACTATTTTTTTTGCTTATTTGATTTGTTAACATGTTTTGCTTTCATTGAATACAATAGTTGTCAACTGTACACAAATACATTTTAATTCTATGTTTATTTTGTATAAATATGTTGTATACTATACTTGTCAATATTTTTACTTTGGTCCAGAAACAGATACAAAGACGATGTTATGTGAAATATATTAGTACAAAAGTATTGGGAGTTATTCCATCTATTATATTTCAGCAAAAATGCCATCAATACTGGCCAGACGAAGGCGAAAGCTTGGAATTTGACGACATAACAGTCAATCTGAAAGAGATAAAATGTCTTGCAAATTACACAGTTCGAAAACTGACCTTGACAAAGGTAATTCCCTGCTACACAGTTCTTTTAATGCCCCTGTGGGATCAGCAAATCCGACGCACCAATATAACGTCATGTGTTCTTAACAAAAACACTTAATGTTCAAAAGCAATATACATACTAGTATTGATTAAAGGTTTATGTATTTATAATATATCAGTAAATTCAGTCAGAACATATTTGTCAGTGTTATCTATTAAGAAGGTTTAATTTAGTTTTAATTGCTGAACGGAATGTTTCCTGAAAGGTTATATGGAATAGTCATAATGATTGTCGTCGACAAACACTGCATATTCTCGAGATACGTAGGAAAGTGATCGCCCGTTTGAACATTTCAATCATCTGAAAAGCACTTTGAAATATTCATAAGCTTGTAATTTCTGATGATTAACATGATGAATGATAAATGACATTTCATATCTCTTACGAAGCCTTTTACTATCGGTTTGAAATTTTTAAAGGCATAATATTCTTCCAATTGTCTCACTTATGTAACCTGTTTAATGATGCTTAACTCTATGCACCGAATCTGAAGGTAAAATTTATTCTAATGATTTTCAGGATGGGAAGGAGTCTCGACAGATCACACAGTTCCACTACACTGTATGGCCGGATAAAGGTGTACCAACTTCCGGCGCATCACTCATAGACTTCCGGGAGAAGGTCATACCAGTTGGAGCACCGGCAAAGAGTCCAATTGTTGTCCATTGCAGGTGTGTTGTTCTATTGGATCACATATGAAATATAAACATAAACATAAGCAAATCGTAACCTTTATATGCCAAAAAATCGATAACACATTTCATTTGAAATTATTACAAAGGGGAAACATTGGCTTTATTACAATGTTAATTCTACAAGTGAAGTGATCTACCTTTTTATATACCTATAATGCAACCATTTAATAACTGTTTTCTTTTACGATTTTTCTTTATTTTTTATTAATAACAAAATCGCTCTCGGTTGGTACAGATTTGTTCACATAGTTGAACTCGCTTTTGCACAAAGTTGTAAAGCAAAGCTCTATTTAAGAAACGAAAACTGTTATCAAATTACTGTATTTTATAATATTTACAAAGCTCCAACAACTATTATATCTCAAAGTTAGTGGTACACTTTGCAATAATTGATAAGAATAAGATGAGGTTTTCAAATTGATTCCAATACCTTTTTATTATGAAAATGATTTTAAAAATAATCAGTTACTCTGGATAGAAACGTTGCATGTCGACAGATATTTAAGAGTGAGTTGCAACTATAACTTAAAGTTTAAACATGGGTACATGCTGAACAAGTTCAACATGTTCTTCTCCAGTTATCAACCAATGAAATGATGAAATGATAAAAAGCTCTTGGTGCGATATTTTGACATGCTAAATACTGCAATGTTAGATAATGAATTTATTCTATGCCAAGCGGTGAGAGACTGAGATTTCTCAGTTCTAGAAAAGTGTCCGCGCCACTGAGTGTGATATCACTTTTTCAAGTCAGTGAAAATATCACAGAGGGGATGACGTCATGTGTACAATGGTTTGACGTCACTTCTACAATAAACGCGACGTCATTGCCGTCGCTAAGTTACGATCAACAATGATATGACGTCGCCAGAAAACTCTCGAGTCAAGACCTTTTTCGACATAAAATACAACATTTTCGACCACAGAGGCTTATAATAAACAGAATGTCTTTTGTTTTGAGTGTGATATCACTTATCTCTCATCTCATGACGGGGTAGAGCCTATATTTTCACTCGTGGCTGTGATGTCACACTCAAAACAAAAGAAATCCTCTATATATGTTATTGCAGTGCCGGGGTAGGTAGAACAGGGACCTTCATAGCGCTGCAGTTCCTGAAGGAAGAGGCCGAGATGAGCTCCACACAGGACATCTACACGTGTGTCTGGAGACTCAGACAACAGAGGGTCAACATGGTCCAGACGAAAGTAAATATCAACATATCTATATGAGGTCGAACTTAACAATTTCAATGAAACATTGAATAAGGCTCAGTTATAGGTTTACGAACAACCAAGCATATCTGACATTGACAGAGCCCTTAAATGTATTTTGTATCTACTTACATAACCTAAGGATCGAATAGATTAATGGAATGAAATTGAGGAGTAACCAGGGATAAAAAATGCAACATTGTCAAGTAAAACACACTACCGAAATGTCTTTGGTTGTTTGTATGGTACCATTGTATTGCAATTTCTAAGCACAAACTTTGAAGTTCAATTACATGCTATACATGTACCGCCATGTAAAATTAAAAGGCTCCCAATAACACAACTTATCACATTTCAGGACCAGTACGTGTTTCTCCATGAAACCAGCCTGTTGTCCCTGATCCTTACATCCAGGACATATTCAACTGGTCAGTTTGTCCAGCAATACCCTCAGCTGGACCAGCAAAAGATAGAGGAAGAATTCAAGGTACTTTCATATCCCCTTCGCTGAGTTAGTTCAAATCTTTAATCTTATATCAGACAGTTGCAGTCCTTGCGTACGATTTCAATATTGTATCTCTTTTCATAATTCACAATTACATTGCTACGATGAGAATCTTCTTTTTTATAATCCATAAACTAATTCTTTTTTAGAATTGTTGTCGATTGATTTATATGAAGATGCTCAAGAATTCTTTCAAATTTGTTCTTAGGTCAGAGGCTAACAAACAATGTTACAATGATGAAAAAATATATAAAATACACACAATTGAATGTTTACAAATCAAATGATTATCTCGTAGACATGTTTTACCAGTATAGGTACTCGAATTGGTTTATACTCAACATTCTTGTTTACAATGATTGAGGGATTGTGACTTGTAAAAACTCCTGATCGGTACTTCTCCATTTGAACGATTTTTGAATACCCATTTGGTTTTAGGTTATAGACGAGTTTCCAGTGAAGGTCGATGAGGCCGAGTATTCTGTTGCTTTGAAGGAAGGAGCTAAGAACAGAAGTAGCAAAATTCTAGCAGGTATGTATCCATCTGTGTATCGATTCAAACCATTTAGGATTGTTTAGAATAAATATTTTCTTTGAAGGTCATTGTAGAAACTGTTATGATAAAGCGCTTGTAAAATTAATTGTTAACTGTTAGTTTTTATTATTTCCTTACCGTTTGACCTCTTGATTCCATTTCATACTGTTTTTTTGTATTCCTATGCCTCCAATGATGAACTCGACACAGCTACATGTGCTACACGTCCTTTCTTATTTTTTAAAAGATCGTGAATAACACATCCCGGAAACAACTCAGAACTATACATATTGTAGGCAATGGGTATCTTTAATATTTAAACTTTTTCTTGCAGGAAATTCAACACGGCCAATTCTAGTGCCAAACCCTGAATATGAGGAAACAATGGGAACTTATATAAACGCTGTGTTTTTGCCGGTTAGTTAAAATACTGTATTTTATTGAACATTTTCTTCGAATTGTTCTAATGGTCTACATTGATTTTTTATGAAAACAACATTATCTCGGGGTTTTCCACAGTTATCCAGAGTTATTTTAAGGTATACGGTCCTCTTACATGTACACAATGAAATATTCTGATCTTTTATCACTTCATTTCAATACTACAACAATTCTATTTTAAGTGTGCACATGATAGACACCCAGAGGGTGGGTAATTGTTCAGTTGATCTCATTGTCACAGGGTTTGCATGATATCTCCAATACAATGGTTTAAGTTGTTGCATGTATGTACTATTACCTCTTCAGATGAGTAATGACGAAATGTAGTTTGTACAATAAATGTAACATTTTTAAATAGTCAACACATGGAAATTAAGAGTAAAGTTGTAAAAGTGGTATTTTATGGGGTTTTTTGCGGTCAGTGTCACATAATGACATATTCTTACATACTGTGAATTCAGGGTCACATGGGCCTAACGCCTGTTCTAATAGTTATCTCTTAGAAAGCTCGAATGTTGTGCTGTTACTCTTTAAGCAATGGATCTTCTAAGTTGTGGATTCGGTGGTGCTATGACCATTACGTACAGTATACGTAGTCCTATAAACATATCTTGATCTTCTTTCCTGACCGAAAAAACGTACATAGATTTAATGTTTTTTGCAGAGTCTTGGCCAATCGGTATTTTTTTATTGTGACCAAATTATATGTGGACCAAATGGCCCTTATACGAGTATCATATAAATCCTAAGAGATGCAGAACTAATGGCTCTTAGTTAAATAACCACAAATGGTGACAATAACAGTAATTCTTAACCTTCAGAGTTACGAGAATGCTCAGCGGTACATCCAGACCCAGACGCCTCTACCCAGCACTGTAGTGGACATCTGGAGACTGGTGCAGGACCACAGAGTCTCCGTCATCGTCATGCTCGACTTCTACTCACAGGATCAAGGGGTAGGTATCGTTACCATGGTACAATGTAGATATATACAGTACAGCCTATCCACCTCTATTCACAGGGTCAAGGGGTACGTATCTATACCATGGTACAAAGTAGAAATATATAGTACAGCCTATCGGCTTCTACTCACAGGATCAAGGGATACGTATCTATACGTCGGTACAACGTGGATATATATAGTACAGCCTATCGGCTTCTACTCACAGGATCAAGGGGTACGTATCTATACCATGGTACAATGTAGATATATACAGTACAGCCTATCGACCTTTACTCACAGGATCAAGGGGTACGTAACGTATCTATACCATGGTACAATATAGATATAAATAGTACAGCCTATCCACCTCTACTCACAGGATCAAGGGGTACGTATCTATACCATGGTACAATGTAGATGTAAAAATAGTACAGCCTATCCACCTCTACTCACAGGATCAAGGGGTACGTATCTATACCATGGTACAATGTAGATATATATAGAACAGCCCATCGACTTCTACTCACAGGATCAAGGGGTACGTATCTATATCATGGTACAATGTAGATATATATAGTACAGCCTATCGACACCTACTCACAGGATCAAGGGGTACGTATCTTTACCGTGGTACAATGTAGAGATATATAGTACAGCCTATCGACCCCTACTCACAGGATCAAGAGGTACGTATCTTTACCGTGGTACAATGTAGATATATATAGAACAGCCTATCCACCTCTACTCACAGGATCAAGGGGTACGTATCTTTACCATGGTACAATGTAGATATATACAGTACAGCCTATCCACCTCTATTCACAGGGTCAAGGGGGACGTATCTATACCATGGTACAATGTAGATATATATAGTATAGCCTATCGACCCCTACTCACAGGGTCAAGGGGTACGTATTTATATCATGGTACAATGTAGATATATATAGTACAGCCTATCGACCTCTACTCACAGGATCAAGGGGTACGTATCTTTACCGTGGTACAATGTAGATATATATAGTACAGCCTATCGACCTCTACTCACAGGGTCAAGGGGTACGTATCTTTACCGTGGTACAATGTAGATATAAATAGTACAGCCTATCCACTTCTACTCACAGGATCAAGGGGTACGTATCTATACCATGGTACAATGTAGATATATATAGTACAGCCTATCCACTTCTACTCACAGGATCAAGGGGTACGTACCTTTACCATGGTACAATGTAGATATATATAGTATAGCCTATCCACCTCTACTCACAGGATCAAGGGGTACGTATCTATACCATGGTACAATGTAGATATATATAGTACAGCCTATCGACCTCTACTCACAGGATCAAGGGGTACGTATCTATACCATGGTACAATGTAGATATATATAGTATAGCCTATCGACCTCTACTCACAGGATCAAGGGGTACGTATCTATACCATGGTACAATATAGATATAAATAGTACAGCCTATCCACCTCTACTCACAGGATCAAGGGGTACGTATCTTTACCATGGTACAATGTAGATATATATAGTACAGCCTATCCACCTCTACTCACAGGATCAAGGGGTACGTACCTTTACCATGGTACAATGTAGATATATATAGTATAGCCTATCCACCTCTACTCACAGGATCAAGGGGTACGTATCTATACCATGGTACAATGTAGATATATATAGTACAGCCTATCGACCTCTACTCACAGGATCAAGGGGTACGTATCTATACCATGGTACAATGTAGATATATATAGTATAGCCTATCGACCTCTACTCACAGGATCAAGGGGTACGTATCTTTACCATGGTACAATGTAGATATATATAGTACAGCCTATCCACCTCTACTCACAGGATCAAGGGGTACGTATCTTTACCATGGTACAATGTAGATATATACAGTACAGCCTATCGACTTCTACTCACAGGATCAAGGGATACGTATCTTTACCATGGTACAATGTAGATATATACAGTACAGCCTATCCACCTCTATTCACAGGGTCAAGGGGGACGTATCTATACCATGGTACAATGTAGATATATATAGTATAGCCTATCGACCCCTACTCACAGGGTCAAGGGGTACGTATTTATATCATGGTACAATGTAGATATATATAGTACAGCCTATCCACCTCTACTCACAGGATCAAGGGGTACGTATCTTTACCGTGGTACAATGTAGATATATATAGAACAGCCTATCGACCTCTACTCACAGGATCAAGGGGTACGTATCTTTACCGTGGTACAATGTAGATATATATAGTATAGCCTATCCACCTCTACTCACAGGATCAAGGGGTACGTATCTATACCATGGTACAATGTAGATATATATAGTATAGCCTATCGACCCCTACTCACAGGGTCAAGGGGTACGTATTTATATCATGGTACAATGTAGATATATATATAGTACAGCCTATCGACCTATACTCACAGAATCAAAGGGGTACGTAACGTATCTATACCATGGTACAATGTAGATATATATAGTACAGCCTATCCACCTCTACTCACAGGATCAAGGGGTACGTATCTATACCAGGTACAATGTAGATGTATAAATAGTACAGCCTATCCACTTCTACTCACAGGATCAAGGGGTACGTATCTTTACCGTGGTACAACGTAGATGTATATATAGTACAGCCTATCACTCACAGGAACAAGGGGTAGGTATCGTTACCATATCACAATGTACAACATACAGAGCAACCTTGTTAGATCTCTCCTGGTAAGATCAAGTGTAGCATGTTGTGTCTAATTCACTAAAATGGCCATAGGACTTAATATCGAGTTACAATGTCACTATAACAAGTACAACGTAGCTCGGATCGAATCCTACTCTCAGGATGAAGGGATAGGTATCTGCATTTATCATACAATGGAAAGTGAACTCGGCATGATAAAGTCAAGGCATATTTTCGATATCCATCGGGGTCATATACGGACGAAGGTCAGGTTCGGAAGTTCTTTCAAACATTACGACTACATCATACGCGTTAATATTTTGAAAGCCTTTAGCAACCAGTAGCCATAACGAAGAATAAATGATGACAGGGAAAGGCGATAATTTTTAAAAAACGAACAAAAACTGTTGTCTCTGAATCTTTTGTAAAATGTATTATCAAGCAGTTTTTTAATACATAAACAAACTCAAAACGACTGAGCTATCCCAACAGCTACCTAGCTTCAGATGAGGCACATGTTCTTACTTTTATCTATAAATCTTAAGTGTTTATTCAGAGGGGTTTGGAGTCTCAACTTGACATCTTCTAGTAAAACTCTCCTTTGATATTTGTCATTTACCTTTAGCAATCGAGCTGAAGGGAGGCAACTCTCGTTCCTTCTTATGGTGGCCTTATTCACTTGATTACACGAGGGTAATAAAACGCGAGTTCCAAATTGCCAACTACTTCTCGATTTATTAACAGTTTAATATCATGGTAGTTTACTTCAATTGAAACTATATAAATGTTGGGCCATTTCAAAATAACCGAAGGTTAATTTAAGGCAATTTTAAAAGGCACTTCATTTAATATCATTCACCTTCGAAATCTTACGCTATTCATTTGTATATATGAATTCACATATTATAAAACAACCCAAACTTTCAATATAGTATTTCTTTTACATTTTTCCTCAATAGTCAAAACATGAAAATTATGATAAAGAAGTTATCCTGCTTATGTATTTTAGGATTTACTACTAATCTGTATTTGGAACAAACACTATGCATTTATACTTCAAGGCTTGCAAAAAACCATATTAATTCCTTCCTAGTGCAGGATAATGACCATCACAAAACACGCGAGCATGATAACATCTAGACATGCGCTGAAATATGCCTAGAACTTAAATATTGAGCTCATATGGTTAATATATGAAGCGAATTTTATGTGAGATAAATAAATGGATACCACAAAATTGAAAACAAATGTTGCCTTTTCGAACAACGCTTGAAAATCAAGGGAAGGCTACACGATAAACAGAAATGATAAAATGTGACCATACTAAGTTGGTCATTTACATTTTTCAGTTGATATTCTTTTTTGATACGGAAGCTTGTGTTAAAATTGCAAAGATGCATTTGATACGCCAACCTGTCTAATGAATTGAAAATATTTACAGTAATTTGAAAAAGTTCTCTCATATTTAAAGATTAAGACTTAAACTAGATCTGTTGCATGAAAGGCATAAGCAATATGTATATTTGACAGTTTTACAAAACATTTTCCCACATCATGGGCTTACCAATGTCACAAATCCTGTTTTCACGTATCCCTCCTTTTAACAATAAACCCCTTGTTATCTGAATTTTTTTTTTCAAATGCCTTTACCTTATTCCATACGTTAAAGCAACTGTCATCGAACATTTTTTTCTGTTTTCTTTCAATCCAAAGTTATAAAAAAGCACTAAAAATAAATTGAAGCGGATATTTATGATTCAAGTCCTGTGAATAACCTGTTGTTGTAGGATGTCGCCGTGTATTGGCCTGAAATGAAGTTGCCGCTCCAAGTTGGCCCGTATGGTTTGGAGTGCGTGACTGTATCACAGAGTGAAAACATTATTGTGAGAAATCTTCAACTTAAACAGGTCAGTGTCTATTATCTTTAGTTTTTTTATGAACTAATTTTCTATGGGTTTTTTCTATGATTAACAACAATCAAAGTTTCGTTTGTTTCGAGTTTATCTTAAAGAATGTAGACTGTATTATGTTTTATGTATGAATGTTTAACTGTAATGTTCTTTCCTTAGGCTGCTCATTGTAATCTATTGTAGGGTCAACATTTTGTGGATTGTAAAATATTTCTTACCCGTATTTATTTCTATATATATTGGCAAGAACCAAAAGCAGATTTAGGATACTTACATATACACCAGTTCTTAATTGTAGTAATATATTGAACACACTTTGAATATGCCCACTCCAATATAAGAACTCTGCAATAGGTGGTACATGATGATGGTTTGCCACGCCTTGTGTTTGGTTATCTAAGGCTTGTTCACATCTATCGACCTATCATGTTCTGGTGTTTTCTCATACTTTCAAGTTCGCATCTTATCAGGAGGGAGCTTTCAATTGGCCCTGAGCATGCCCTATATTATATCTGAAATGAATGTTTCATAGTCAGTCTAACATGATATCTTTTTTTCTTTTCTGATATCAAAACCCAACATTGGGTTATCGTGTCATAACAATATGAGTATATTTTTGATATGATATTATATATGAGTACACATTTTCATGAATGAAAATTCCAAAGGTTGATGTGTTCACATTTTCGAACATTAAACCACAGAGTTACCTTAATTGTTGCTCTGAAGCATAAAATCAAGGCAGAGCAGTAAAGATGTTGCCAGTTTGCAAATAAGATATTTTTCTTTTTTGATGATTATGCATTCTCTCCCTACAGAGGCAGCTCAGTGCGAGCAAGCCTCTATTCTAATAAGTCAAAATCCCGGGGTTCCGGTAGATTGCCATAGCGGCAAAACGTTCCAACTCAAGATATCTCCCTTATTTGCAGACAATCAAATCACCTCTTGGATATCTGTGATTGGGAGCATTCCTTACGGTCGTATACATAGTGACATGGAAAATATCAAGCCTTTATGTTTATTTTTCATTAACATTGTGACGGGGAAATATTTTAAAATTCAGATATAGATTGGTTTTTTCATAAGATAGTAACTGTTATCTACTTGTGTAAATCATAATTATCCCCCGCCACGAAGTGGAAGGGGGAAATAGGGGGAAATCCGTCCGCACGTCCGTCCGGCAGAGTTAAAGGGGACAGCTTTTCTCAAAAACTATTTAAGATAGGGTAACCAAATTTGCTGTGTGTCTTCGGGGTATCAATTCCTTGATGGAGTTCGAAAATCAGAACCGCAAAACTATGTTTTACGGATGTATTGCCCTTGTTTCGAGATTTTGGACTTTGTTTGAGGGAGTCGTCAAAGGGACAGCTTTTCTTAGAAACTATTTAAGATAGGTTAACCAAACTTGCTGTGTGTCTTCATTGTATCAATACCTTGATGGAGTTCGAAAATCAGAACCGCAAAATTACTTTTTATGGAGTTATTGCCTGTGTTTCGTGTTTTGGACTCTGTTCGAAAATGTCCTCAAAGGGGACAACTTTTCTCAAAACTATTTAAGATACAATAACAGCATTTGCACTGTGTCTTTAGGGTATCAATACCTTGATGGAGTTCAAAAATGAGGTTAATGCAATAACTTATTACAGAGCCCATTTAGGAAAATATTGGGAGCTTTGATGAAAACTTATTTGGCGAGGGATGTTGATGACCATGTCTTCTTGTTTGTTTTATGATAGATTTTATTTTACAAATTTACCACAAAAAAACTAACAAGAAGGTTCAAATCAATCTTTTGTGAGAGGAAGAGTGATCTCCCCTGGATGAAAAGTATCATTGATAGCTTTGCTGATGCATACAAAAATGACCACTTTTAAACAGCGTTGCTGATTGCACAACAAATTTTGACTGCCTCCAATCAGATTTATATACCTTTCTATCCCATGTATTTAGCTATCATGAACAGAGGCTTGCTCGGGTATGACTGAGCTACTTCTGTGGGGAGAGAATGAGTATAAAGTGTTGCATGATTCAAACTGTAAACTGCAATTGCTTTTCTCTCTCCAGGACAACAAAACACAGAACGTTTTACACCTCACTGCCAAGTTCTGGCCTGACGATGGTCTACCTGCAGTGTCCTCACTACTCCAACTTGTACGAATGGCAACAGAAACAACGGAGAAGGGACCCATAATAGTTCACTGCAGGTCTGGTTAACTATTTTCCAACAACATATTTAGCTAGTAAAATCTGTACTTTTCCATCCACTAACCATGTATTCATGAAAATTATCCTGAACTCTCCGGGGCTGCCACGCCTTATTGTTGTCAACTCCCCGTTTCACCTTCACTGTTTTGATTTAATCATACTATATTTAGAGAAGAAAGGGATTAGGAACAAGTTATCCAACTTAGGTGACCTTCTCCATATCATTTACAAATTGATACATAGCAACATACATATAAAATTAAAAAGTGATTTATTACAGAAATTGTGGAAAGAAGTATACTTATAAGTAATACAGTACATTCTGAAAAGTCTCTAACCTGATTAACAGAGATAAAGAAAGCAGATATTTATTACCTTGAATGCATACAAATATGTCTTTGACTTGATTAAAACGCACTACCATTCATTACTGTATTGATGACATCGAATATCGTAAACAAACGTTTCTCTTGTGATGAGTATAACTGTCAATTTAATAGTTCAAGTGCCAAGGCGACAAAACTATATCTGCCTTGGCATAGAACCTACCCATAAAAACTATATTTTGGTAAAAATATTCAAGAAAACTGTTTCAGGAATGGAGTAGACCGGAGCGGACTGTACTGTGCTGTATCTGCTGTGATTGAGAGAATCAAGGGAGACAACTCTGTAGCGGTTCCTCTAGTCGTCAGTGACATCAAAGCTGTTCGGAAACAGAATATACCAAATTTGGTAGGGAAATGCTAATCGAAACTTGAACAAAATGCACATGCATGAAAATACCACGGGTTTTTAGCATATAACTCATATAAGCATATTTATATTACTCTTCATGTATAATGAGATGCACTTAGAGGGGATCGGTTGACTGTTACCTAGAATTTTCTTTAAACGAACTGTTTATCAAGTTAATCATTATTCATTAGTTAATGAGAACATGAACTGCTTGCTTTGGAAATCTTAAATTCTTATCGAATAAATTAGTTACTCGGATATACCAGACTCATTGTAACTCACTGATCTACGGCATAAATCCTGCTTTTCCTCTTTGTTTGACTTCTTGCAATTAACGGCGCGGTAGCACGTTTTCATGAGGAATATAAGGTGATGTCAGGAAAATGTAAAATAATAGTATCAACTAAAAGACAATGTATTTAAACTATATGAAGCAGTAATAATTCAATAGATAATGTAAGCGATTCCTTTTTAACACAAACTGAATTAAAGGTGTTCACACAAAATGGCCGCCAATGGATTTTATGTGAATTTGTATACTTTGTTCTCTGATTTTGGATGATTGATTTGTGTAATGAGATTTCGGACACTATCAAAATAATAATTTAACATTAACGTATATTATCAGTGAAAAATATGAAATAATTTTTTTTCAAAAAACTCGCTACTGCCCCTTAAACATCAACTGAATAAACGTGTATCGTGTATTGCAGGTTAGGAATTTATTGCTTCTTTTATTTTGTTACATACATTATTCCATTCATATTCCACTTTGTAAGACCAACTTTTCTGTTTAAGGCTCAATACAAGCTATGTTACGAGGCTGCAGCAGAGTATCTCGGAGCTGGTGCTGTTTATGAAAATTCGGAAATGCACGCCCGCCCAAAAGCAGACGTAGAAGTAGAAGTGGGGAATGGGTACACGTCTATAGCTGAGGAACCTATCTACTCAAACCAGTAGTGAGGAATTGTGATGTATTGGAGAACATGGTTCAATAGACCGATCCAGTCGAGAGCAGTTAGGCCCCGCCCCCTACGACGTGATTGGTTGAAATATTTGAGGGGACAAGTTTCAAGCTCAGGCGAGCCGGGCCGTGTATCTCAACAACGTCACTTGCCGAATCTTTCGGCTTGCGTTCATGTTTATGTCGTTCATAACGCACATTATCTAACACATACATTCAAGATACACCTATAAGCTTTGATAAATCTTCATTTTATCAACAAATAAAAAGTAATTTTGACACTTTATCAATGCCCAGAGCAAGAGACGTCGTCGACCACTTTGTAAACAAACGCATTTCAACTCGGAATATTTAAATTTTTTTTAAATATCATTATTGAGAATTTTAATCCTTGAAACAACATTAACAATTAGTTGCCATATTTGAATTTTTTGGACACGCAATATTTACATTGCTAATTATTGATATATCTTTTTATACTGACACAGAGATCATATACATGTATATATTCATAAACAAATCAATATTCTCAAAATATTATTGCAGTATATGTAATTGATACTATCCTTTAAATGGTAATCATTTTCATGTTTCCTTCAAAGGTTATATTTAAAAAAAATAAAATTCAACTACCAAATGAGTCTCCCTTCAAAAATCAATTGACTGTACATATATCATCAAAGATTAATTCTTATTCAACAATACCATTAGAAAATATCATTTGGCGACACTCCATACAATCATAGTACAGTGTATACATTTATATTTTGCTTTAAAAAAATTATATTTCAAATGTAGCCAAATATAAATCTTTAATGAATCCCAAATATCTACAGTAAAAGAGAGAATGTTAAGTTGTAGGAGGTGAATACACAGGGATGATTTTTAAAATTAAATAAAATACATATTTGACAGGCTTCATTCATGATCTGGAAAATATCAATTTAAATAAATTTAGATCAACTTGCAGATCTTATATTTTGTCATACAACAGTTTGCTCTTATCATGCTTATTTAAAACCTCTTGATCTAAATTTATTTGTGATTGGGATAATATGGATATGACAAAATTTCCATTAGAAAAGCCTACAGACATACATAGATTTCACTGTACATGTAATTGTGTTAAAGAATTCAAAACTGAAAGATCCAAATAAATTAAGTGACACTATTACTTTTTTTAAATATATAATAGTTATAATAGTAACAATGTTTTGTGAAAATTATTTAACACAAAATATCAGGGATCCTGGAAGTAATCAATCTTGAAAATAACAAATAAATCTTTGCTTAACATAAATATTGCATTTCAGGTTTCCAAAGTAAAAATAGTAGAATGGGATTAGAAACAATTATCAGTGATCACTGAACATATGAGTAAACAGCAATAAAAAATAGCTTTATTGATCAAGATTTCACCTATGAAATTTTAATTTTTTCTTTACTATTTTGGTTTTTGTCTTATTGTATTCCAAATCATGGACATATATGCACCAAGTTTTATTTGATTGATAAAGAATAGTAATCAGATGTATTTTTGTCAACTGATCATATGGTCACAAAAACTCTTAAAATGATAGTTTTGAACAGTTTGGGTTATTGACTCATTTAAAAAATTATTGTTACAGCTTTGACAGAAAAGTTGATTGTTGCATAGCTAAAGTTTTTAATTATATACCTAGACTGGCACCAATTAATGAGGAAATAAAATAATTTGCTTGAATAGTTATGTTTTCTTTGGTCAAATATTTGAAAATCAATTTAACCATTGAACTGTAAAATTGAAATATTAAAAATAAACATGATATATTTTTCATGTTTAATCTTACAGGCAAGAATATTTTCAAGTTTTGTTAGTATCAAATGCCTGAAAGGTAATGCATGGGACATAGCCTACTAGCTGCTTGCATGAACGCTGTACATAAATTAATCTATGGGTTTGAGTGAAATGGAAATGCAGAAAACCTTATATTTATCAAAAATTCAATGTCTGCAAGTGTCTTTGATATTTGATTATTTCTAAGTGGGATATTTCGCCGTATTTTGCACAACAAGACGTCCAATATAGTTTGTTTACAATATGGCGAAATTTCGAAAATTGCCGAAATGTCAACGTGTAGGATTGCTATTAATGATCTCGATCAACTTAAATGAACTGTTGATTCAGAAACATACAGTACTGAAGATAAATTATCAAAGAGTACTTAGAGCTGTCACCTTGTTGAAAGTTTATGGGAGTGACTTGAAAAGTGCGTAATTCGAACAAATTCTCACCTTCGAACACTTGTCCGACCCGTGATTGTTTTTTTACCATGTAGTAAGCCATTTCCACAAGTTTAGCGATGTATAACGGTAACCATGCTACCCTACACAATGAGGAATACTTATGTCATAACATCGATACATTAATATTGTAAAGAACGTCATTTTAAATATTATTTGCAACAACAGAAACGAGTCGCCATTATCGCTTTGTTTGTCCCCGGAAGTAAAGTTGACAAATTCGCGTAGCAAAATCGCCGCTCTGATTGGCTGATGTAACGCATGCGCGAGATTTGATTGACAGACTGGATCGGTCTATTGCCAAGTACAAGAACACAGTGACTTTAAGACTGTGTAGGAAAGGGATTGTTGTTTATATATGACCTTCTATGAGGAGCTTCTATGTTGATTATAAGGTTACCACGAGTTTAGTATGATTCGGAAATTATGTCATTTGGGAAGAATAGTATAGTTTAAAGGGGCAGTAGCACGTTTTTAGGGAGAATATAAGGTGATGTCTGGAAAATGAAAATTAATGGTTCCAACTGAAAGACAATGTATTTAAACTAAGTGGAGCAGTAATAATTCAAATATATAACGTTCAGTTTAGCAATGCCATTCCTTTTTCTTACACAAAATGAATTAAGGTGTTCACAAAAAATGGCCGCCAATGGATTTTATGTGAATCTTCATACTTTGTCCTCCGACTATGGATGATTGACTTGTGCAATGAGATTTTTGACACTGTCAAAATAATATATTTAACATTAACTAACAATTATCAGTGACAATTTTAAAATATAAAATTATCAAAAAACGTGCTACTGCCCCTTTAAAGATCTAGGTCGATTGAGAGAGTATCTACAATCCAGCATGTGTTGATCATGTTATTATTCCTTCATGGAACTGAAACGGAGTACATCACCATTGACTTTTGCTGAGCAAACTGTCTCGGAGCTACCGAGTTATAAATGGATACCTGAAAGGAACATAATCTTTCCAAACCGTAAACCTTTTTTTATCTCCAATACGGGACGTATCAATTGTCTGAGATCGAGCAAGATCTCATGGGGGCTGTGTTTGGATAGTAGTTTTGCACAATGCCTGGACCCTCATCACCTACATGATGATGACGCGTCATATGAGGTCTATAGACCTCAAATGGTGATTACGTCATCCATGACGTCAATAACATTATGACGTCTCATTGCTATGACTTGGCATTGTATCTTGCAAGTGTCATGACATTGACTTGTCTATATCTTATATATACTTATAAATATGATATCGCCATGGTATACTAACACTCGTTGATGTTTAAAAAATTATTTTCAGCAAACCTCGACGCAGGTTTTTGTAGCTTGTATCAGCTTGTTTTGATAAAATTGGTATCAAAAAGCCTTTTGTGAGACTTTAATATTTTCCTGACTGTAATTTTTATCTTCCAGAAAAATCCGTTTTTAAAAAGTCATGGTCAATCATTTCAAATGTTGTCTCAGAACTTCGTAGAGCTGTAAGATTTCAATGAACCAAAAACATTAATCTTTCATCTTTTACTTTCATGATTTCGTGAACTCTGTTCAGAAAATTTAATAAGTACTAAACCTCTATCATTAGCTCATAGCTAGATGGATAGCGGATACTCAGCACAAGCCATATTGCAATTTATAATTGATTAAGAAAGTAAGATACATAACGAAGTTGGAATTCCGTAAACTATGTTTAAAAATTGATTGATGTAATAATGATATGATCATTATATATGTTCATATGTATATAAAAGTATATTGTTTTGTTTCATTTAAATGTTCTGTCAAAGCATGTTTATCAAAATGATATATTTGTGTTTGAATCTATGTCTGTTTGTACATTGTATTCATGAATAAACTGTAACGTCAAACATTTGACTGCATGTATAACATCTCATTTCTTATAAGTAATGAAAAAAGGTTACACTTTGTATAGATATTATGGAGAAGAAAAATAAAGATCATGAAATATGACTTCCAGAATCATGTGATCCTTTAAATCGAAGTACTTACTAGCTGTTGAGTTACTTGATATTGAATGAATAACTTAGTGGTTATTATTTGATCTACCCATCAGTCATTATCTTGTGATACGTCGACATATAAACCTTCTATTTGAATATCATTTAGTTTGAAAAGAGCAATGGACATTCGTCACGTCACTTTTTACTGCTGACATTCTGACATGTTATTGCTAAGAGATTATTAGAATTAGAAGCTAACTCTTGAAAACTACTATTCTTTACGGGAAAATAAATGCTGTAAAATCATTGTTATATCACATTATTACCTACAAGGGCAGTCATACCGAGGTTCATATTTTTCATATGTTGCCCTCGGGCAAACTATCACTTTTGCATTGTGACGTCACGTAATAAACAATGCTTTGACGTCACGCTTCACCTATGACGTCACAATCTCTACGGGCCGGCGGCGGCTAGTCCGCTTATGCAGAGAAGTAATTTAATTTTGAATATCATATTCGTGCCCATGACATACTATGTTTACGACACTCGTGCCTAAATATCAGTATATCCCTCGCTCTCGCTCGGGAAATACTAATATTTAGCCACTCGTGTCGTAAACATAGTATGTCATGGACACTCACATAATATCCTCTATTTATGAACAAACGTTTAACCTCGGAATTACTATGAATTATAATACTAAAGGAAGTACTTAAGTCTCTTTAAATGAAACTGTGTTTGGTTCGGAAGTGCCAGTTTCTTAAGTGAAACCTTTTCTAGAAGTTACGTGTACACGACTCAATCATATGCTTTTAATAAAAATTATGAGGTTCATATTTACAGTTCAAAGAGACATAATGATGAGATCATGAACGCAAGGTTTGAGTAACAAACAGGATGCATATGCGGATCTTGATATAGGAACTGTGTAAAGCGATGATAGGAAAACAGAAACATGATACGATACTCATGAAAAGGAAATGGTAACATTAAATTGATGATTTGTCATGCACGCCTTTTCTCTCCCCACAGAGGCATATCAAGACATGAAATAGTGATGATTCAGTCTCTGTTATATTACGCCAAAATCCTTGGGTTCTGGAAGTTTACCCTGGCGGAAAATTGCACCACAATCCATTTGTATTTCTTTAGCAAATGGCAACGCTTTTCGCATAGAAAAGGGTGGTTCATATCACAATGCTTTGGCCATAATTCAGTAGCCAAAATGATTATTTTAGAACAGCGTCGCTGATTGTACAGTCAACTTACTTTGATTGCCTCCAATCGGTGGCGTTCACTAATGCCTACATGGAAGAATGCCTACAGTCTTATCAAAACATCTTCATGCACCAGTGGCTTTAAGTTAAGCAACCATCACCCTATTAGCAAAGTGGAATGTTCCAACAGTGGTACACTAATGCCTACAGTTACATGTGATGGTTAGCAAAGTGGAATGTTCCAAGCCTAAAATGATAACAAAACACAATCGATATTTTCACCGATATTTAAATTAACATGTTTTTTTTTCAACATATACATGATATATACAAAGTCACTCAGGCCAATTTAACATGATCATATGTTGTTTTTCACAATATCTCTACAACATATACATAAAACGTCGTCTGTTGAACCTTGTCACTCAGGAGATGTAGGAGACGTTCATAGGTGCGGCGTCGACGATTTAGTGTAAGGCTTGGTAGTTATTAATAATAAGGTTATATATAATTTAGTTTGTAGAAGGAATACTGAAAGTTATTGGTAATTTGAGGTATTGGCTAACAGCTGTTGTGGGTTGTTAGCGCTTACATTTACCAGGAGTTGTCCCCTGTGTTTTTGGTATTTTTCAATGAGACAGTTGTTGTTGGATTGAGGTATTACGTGTTCTTCACCATTGGGTGATTTCGCCGACGTGGGGGACTATGCCTTAATTAACTCCAATGAATGGGGAAATACAATTTAGAATAGGTCATAGACACCCAAATAAAGTTAATAAAATTTCTAAAGTTGTAAAAAAATAGAATAGAGGGGGGGGGGGGGGGGGGGGGGGGGGTTGGAAATAGATTTGCTGAGTGTTGTGTAAAATGAAATTGTAGTTGAGAAGCTATGCTGTAATAATATTTATAGTTTATTGTATTAGTAATTTATGTTTGATACATACATATATTGATACATAGATGAATGGAGTTATACTTTTTCTTTGCTTGGTATACTAAATCGCCTATGCAAAGTGCAGAAGGTGGTCATTCCATACACCTATATATCTACCTGCTCGTTTATTCTCTATTGTAGGCATTACTCCAACTAATTGAAATAGTTAACTTATGTGCAGGTAGGCGTGTCGCTGTCACAACATTCAGTGTAGGCATTGTTCCCTGTAGGCGTTCTTCCTTGTAGGCATTATTAACCATATCCAATCAGGCATCTCCCATTCTACTCCACAAAGTCAGCGTAATAGAACAGAGGCTGTTTCAACTTGACTGTTTCATGACTTGATCTCTGTGGGGGAGAATGATGCACGTTGACCATATAAGGGACATAGAAACATACATGTATGCATATAATTTAGATATCTAATGTTGCAACGAAAGACTTATTATTCTTACCAGTTGACTTGCCATCAGCAAGTAAACGGTAAAGACATCCGAAGTCATGAAGGGATTTGGAAAGATATAGGTGTAACAAAACAATTGAAATATTGATTGTAGAAAACGACTAAACTTGATATACTTGCAGCCATTTCTTGAATCTTGAATTATGGGTTGACGTTTTAAATCAAGTTACAGGTACAGGTACAGGTATATGTATATTGCTCTAACATACATATTCAGTCTCTCGATATATAAACAACTTTGCATGTGTACCAGATATAAGTTAATGATGTAGTTTTGATGTTTACTCATGTCTGTCTTTAATCAACATCGTTGACATCGCTTATCATGAGTATAAGCTTATCAGCTTATCACCAATCCTAATTCATTTTCATGAATAGAAATATGAATAAATTATATTCACAGTATGAACATCGCTGTTGTATCAAAAATAGCGAATTCAGTTTTAAAAGGGGAGAATTTTGTTCAGTCATAAATGTACGTTTATGCTAAATGTTTGATATTTAATTATTTTGATAGTTTCAAAAATCTCATTACACAAACCAATCATCCAGAGAACAATCAAAAGGATTCACAAAAACTCCATTGGCGGCCATTTTTGTGTGAACACTTTTATTTCATTTTGTGTAAGAAAAGAAATCGCATGGCTTAACTTTTACTGTTTAATTCGGTCACACTGTCTTTGAATAGGAACTATTTTTTTCTTTTTCCTGACATCACCCTGTATTACCCCAAAACGTGCTACTGTCCCTTTGAGGGTGTAAGCACAATAGTGCTATTGCTGATCGGCGTTAATGCAGATTTGATAAAACTTTATAAAATTATTTCGGCCTTTAAAATCAACTTAATAACATCAACACATAGATGTTTTCAAAATCTTTCATGGTAGATTACCCAGAGCGGCAGAAATATTGAGATATTATGCATCTCATATATCTGTGCATTACCCAGTATTTACGAAGCATTTGTGCAATTGAAATAGCTTCGAATCAAACTATTTCGCTTAAGGTTTTTTATGCAAGAATGGTACACACGCTTTGTCACTATTGTTGTCACCGTATTTAGTAATTCATCAAATATCCTACCTGTCATTATTTTTTTTTTAACAATGATATTATCTCAAGAAGGTTTATTTGTGCAATTCAACCTGTTCAATATATAACAATATTTACATGATATCATTGGCATCGGCAATATCTGAATCCAAAATATAAAAATGCATGCTCACTATAGCTCATACCTGTGCCTTCATTACAAACTTTCATAAAAATCATGATAAACACCCTAATGTAGTATTCACAGAAAATATTAAAATCAAAAAAAAATTCTCAAAAAAAAGGTTGATAGATACTTTTACCATTAGTAAATAAGGTTTCCTCTACTATTATTTCTAATTATCTGAATCCAGGTTTGAAGGATTTAGAAGGAAAGCGACCGATGTCGAGTTTTTTATTTGTGATCATAGTGTAGAGACCATGGTTGAATAACTTGTGTTGACGTAATGGCCATTATAACAGAACATTTCATATCCATGTGTTTCATCAAATAGCTCATTCTCTCCCCACAGAGGCAACTCAGTCATACCTGAATTAGCCTCTGTTCTATTACGGCTAATACACGGGATAGAAAGTTAGAAATCTGATTGGAGGCAATCGAAGTTAGTTGTGCAATCAGCGACGCCCTTTCAAAAGTGGTCATTCGCAAAACTTCGGCCATCTCCGTGTGGTTCGTCAAAGCTTTCGTTGAAATTTAACATCGAGGGGAGGTATTTCTTCCTATTACAAACCATCGCTTTTTACCTTCTCATAAGTTATTATTTGGTTGATTAGTAAAATAAAATCTATCATAAAACAAATAATAATTTACACAATTATAAAACAGTTTCTATCTTATAAATAATAAAATTTTCGTAAATTTCAGTAAAAAGTGTCTATTGATAAATGAAATGTTGCGCATGTGCAGACAATTAACCATTTTTAATGCCTCCCGATCTTAAAGTAATAACCATATGATAGTGTACATTTGTGCCAAGTTTGGTGCTTTTATCGCAATTTGCACAATTATTTTGCAGAGCAGCCTCACTATATTGAAAAACCCTATCCATATCTGATTTTCAAATTGTCTCCTCTCACACTGTTAATGAAAAATAAACATATAGGCATAATATTTTCCATGTGACTATACGACCGTTAAGAACTCCCCAAGTCATGGATATCCAAAAGATGATTTCATTGGCTGCAAATAAGGGAGATATTTTAAGTTACAACTTTTTGCCGCTAGGGCAATCTGCCGGAACCCCAGGATCTTGGCGTAACAGAACTGAGGCTAATGCAGGTATGAGAGAATGGGAGAGAATACAAATCGCTATGACTAGACGATATTTTTATGCTATGAAAAATCTCACACAAATATTCTGCAATGTTCTGTCTAAAAGAACGAACAATAACTAGTATTAATTGTTAACCCGCTGATTCATCTAAGCTTTTGTTACAATGGGTGAACCAATTTTACTCAGCTATGAATCCGAGGTATACAGAATAATTGAAAAGATGCAATTCAATTCCATCAAATGATTTGGTTTTAAAACGAATAAGGTCGAGAACAACAAGATTTCAAGAGTGGTATGTTGAGATTCTCAGTAATAGAGAAATTCCGAAATACCTATAAGTATAACACAGATATTTAAAAGGTCTCTTTTATTACCGAAAGATGTCAATTGAATTAAAGTTTCGACCTTGTAATGTCAGCTTACCTGTTGAGAGAAGGAGACGGCGTGGCTAACATAGGGAAGAAAAGAATATCTGTTACTCAGCCATGCTTACTGACCAAGTCCATTATTCAACTTAAGCCTTATAAGAGGGAGTAGCACGATTTGTAGGTATATGAGATGATATCATGAACATAAGATAAATGTTACAAATCGCTGGTCAGTCTGATTAAAATCAAAGAATGCAGTTCTTAAACCAGCGTATCATGTTCATTTAAGCTCCGCAAACGTCATTTCTACCTCAAACTTCACACAAAATGGTTGCTATTAAATTTAAGATAAAATTCATACCAACTTATAACCCGCTAAATTGGCGACATCTTTTTTAATTTAGTCTGTTTTTAACAAGAAACAATGTGACTTATGGTCATCTTATGTACATTCTCAAAAATGATGTTTAATGCCATGTGCTTCGCCGTGCGCCTTTTCACAAAGATATTGACACAAACTTGCCAATTTAAGAACAATAAGTGTTCTCTTTTTGTTTTCGAACACACCCTGATTGCAAATTAGGCCCCATGAATGATGTTGTTATTATAAATTTTACACCAAACGACATTTGTTTTTCTAATTTTGTATGATAAATCTGACAACAATTTGCATATTGTTTAAGATATAAATAGCTTTATCATAAAGCGGAAGGATGTTGTGCGTACGAGGAAGTTAATTCATTGTGACAATGATGCACATATTGCAGTGAAAGTGTGCGTATATATAACGCCTCAGTTTATTATCAGGGACCGAATTTCTTTTCTTGATATGTAAAACGTAATTTACGTTATTGAGACTTTTGTCGATATGAAGATATCAATTTTATGGATTCTTCTATTCCTGACGTTTATTCTGGTGAACGGTAAGTGTTTCCTTTCTTTTGAGAACTAGAACTAAATAAGCTTGCAATCATCTATCAATGTAACATATTTGTCACATATTAAATATATAGTGGCTTTGGTATTGAACATATGCCTAATGTTTGCAAATCTTAAAGTTATTCATAACCCATATGCGCAAGGTTGACTCTACCTTGTTAGATAAGTTCAACTCTCGTGTATATTGTAAAACCATTGTTTGAACTGTTTACACTTACATTTAGGCTTATATATTACTGGCAGGAAGTGGTTTTGCATTAACACGTCATTCTGAACTTAGAGATCGTCAATCAAATAATCAGTCAATTAAAGCACTATATTGTTTTAAACGTTTTATGCTAATCCAACGTTGACATCGAAAATATGATTTTACGTCTAATTTGATGGAACTGTTTATGTTCATATACGTTTTCACCTGTCGAAGGTGTCTTGGTATACATATTAAAACCCCATACAATTACAGTTAGTAATCGCTATCCATTTACAGTGGTCTAGCTAAAGGACACGAGAGACCTCACGCAGCAAAACAAAAAGTTCATTGCTGTTTTTTTCATTAATATTGCTCTGTCATTCATAATGTTATTGTTTAATATCTTCCATCCATCTGTATTTTGGCAATACATCAATAGAAACCGAGGAACAATACCGTTTCTACTAAATGGTATACGAAGCGTTATTTTGTCAGGCAACTTACTTTTGAAGAGGGGTTTTCTTTCAAGTACCAACATAAAACACAATAGGGTTCGATAAACCGTTGATTTCTACGCTTGTCAACAGATAAAGACATAATTATGTTCGCCGAAATGCGAGTGCACTTATAAAGGTATAACCGGACTATGAAAGAAACTGTCCTCCTACTACTTTTCGTTTTCAGTATCCTCATGGCCCATGTTAAAACCAGAATAACTATTGAATAAGGTAGCGAGTTGATTGAAGATTCATATACAGTTTTTCAACTTTGTGATTTGTCATAGATATTGTGTATTCATTGTTAGTATGTTGGAAAGATTCTCTAATTTATTCGTGTACGTTGGCAGTCAATGTCGAGGGATAGACAAACAGATATGTGTTTTGATCTCATCACTTTTGGAAGATAATAAGAGGAGTGAGGATATGATGAATGTTCTCATATACAGGGATCGGTCAAAGGTACTTTACTGGACAGTTACTCTAACTTAGGATAAAATGAGACCTATATGAAAAGAGAAGGAACATAAAGTGAGAATAGAAATATTTGAAACCGCAGGTGAACGGGAATCTGTTTGGCCGAGTGATAACAATGATTTACTAAAATGTGCATAAACGTACTGACGTCGCGAGTGAAAACTATTCACGAAAGCAACACTTCCAATAAAAAAATGTGGCACATTGTACATACTATTGTAGGGAGAAGATAGAATTACATATACTTCACTTATACTTGGGCAAGTATGGTACACGAGATGTAACGACACGAATACAATCCAGGTCGTCATATTAACCCGTTGGTGCTTACTTTCAGGTTCATTGTCAGTTCTGTCAATTTTTAAAGTTTCAACATGACTGTTTAAACCTCAGATGATCTATCAAGGCTAATTGCTAGATACATGGTTACACCCGGAAACATATGCATCCTGAAATGCGTCTCATAGCATTTAATATGACTCTAAGTATTTGTATAGCTTTAAAGGGAAATAAACAGCCAGATTTATGATCGTTGGGAAAATCACCAATGGACAAAATCCCCATGGATAAAAACTTTAAATACAAAATCCCAAACAGGGCAGGACAACATTTGCAAGAAGAAAAAATCATAGAGTAAAGAAAATGATAACAACAATTCATTGTGTCATATAACCAATAACAATGCTAATCAAGCATGTTCACACAGCACTTTCATAGCACTCATAATTCTATCCTACGCCTAAATACTAGTTCCGAACTGTCAGTTTATGCCTTGTTGCATACCCTTGAGGTTTCTGTGCTTGCTCTCTAGCCATAGTATGAGAGATTTTTTTTATTCCTGGCTAGCTGTAACATAAATTTACAGAATTTAATCATCAGGGCAAAGGAAACCTTTGAAAAAAACATGGAGGAGTAATTGTTACTGGATTTGCCAGGATCTAGGATAAATTAATTACGATAAATTAAAGATTCCAAAATGGAACTAACTTTCTTTCTCTCTCTCTAAATACTCATACACTCGAAAGGAAAATTGCAATGGATAAATGTAATAAATTCTGTAATGCACATTGTACATTCATGAATTATACAAAAAAAATCATATAATGTTAATTTACATATAGCAAAGTAAAACTTCTTTAAGATAAAAAGATATATATCACCAACTACATTTCTTTCAATTGAAATGATTTACCTTATTGTCGTCAATATCGTTTAAAATCTTGAAGAGGGCCTGAAATTGTCTATGGCCTTTCTCTGGATTCATAAAGATGGGATTGAAATTAGACATTGACTTGACTTTGTATTTCTAAAATCGGACAGTGACCTGCCTAAAAACGACTTTTGAAATACACTGCTCAATTAGCCCCGTTGAACAGAATATGTGGTCACTAAAACGGGTCTGCCCTGAATGACTTCTATGACGTGTCACCTAATTATTATTTTTCAAAGTGTCCTAGAACATTTTAACTGTCGATTTAACATGCAAAGATTCGCTATGTAACTCAAATTTTCGATTATTCAATAGATAGATAAATATCGGTCATTTCATGTCCATGATTATTGTATATGCATGTAGTATTATATATCCAAAACCCCAATCAAATGACGTAACAAGACTGCTTGATAGACTGTACGGTTACTTTGGCGCCGTTATGGTCGTTATGATCCGCGTGTACATGTATCTTATTGTGAGATTCTGAAGGTCTGATGTTTGCCGAATCTTGCATAATACACCTGGATTATAATTTCCGACGGTAACAATTAACAGAACCTTTATCTTTCCACTCAACACATCACAAGTTTTTAACATACTTTCGAATAGCTACACAAGAGTTGCAATTTTTACTGCTCATTTTTTACTGTGATGGTTGAACTTGAGAGAAAGAAAAAAGTGAATGGTACATATTATTCACGAGTAATAGATAATACCGTATACCATTTCG
The DNA here is from genome assembly GCA_916613615.1 of Steromphala cineraria. Taxonomy (NCBI): domain Eukaryota; kingdom Metazoa; phylum Mollusca; class Gastropoda; order Trochida; family Trochidae; genus Steromphala; species Steromphala cineraria. The sequence continues at coordinate 69,569,151 of OU744722.1, read as the reverse complement.
ACCGTATTGAAAAAATACTTGAAATTATTCAATATATAGCTATAGTCACATTCACATAAATGAATCCGAAAACTGCCATTAAATTGAGTCCCAGTAGCCCAAAAAGTTGTTTGTTATTTAGATGACGTTGTTCCTGTTATTTGGAACTTATTTGGAATTTATAAACCTTAATTCTGCATATACACCGTTTTGAAATGCATAAGTTTAAGCTTGAAGAAACGGCGATAAGGGAGATATTGATTATTTTTCTAAAAAAGCATGCATTAATTTACATAACCCCGTTTAGTTTACTGAAGTGTCCCTGCTAATATTTGATCTCGCTGTTGCTAACATCTAAATGGACAAGAGTAATAAATCCGACTTACTTTATTGATAAAATGAGTATATAAGATTAGGTAATAATTTACAACAGAAGATGAAAGATACATATATGTATATCATTTAAATTTTTTTTATCATGGTTTGGAAAACCACGCCTATACATACACTACAGCAATATTAAGCATTTGAAAGGATCTTACACATTGAAGTGACAGGGGAGCACTCAATAAATGAGACCCGCCGTTAATGGCTGAAATATTGCCTAACCGGCGTTAAGCATTAACTCACTCACTCAATAAATGAGTGCATCATGCAGAAATTGCCTGTTATCTTTCTTCTGAGATTCATATTGAACACTACAATGGATATGTTATGGAGTTATAAGTACATAAAGATAATTGTCTCATTCACCCTTTTTGTCTTCTTTTCAATGCTTCTGCTCATTTTTGTGTTGTAACCATTAACATCCTAGACCATAAAAACATAGAAATACTATTTTATTTTAGTATTTAAGTTGATAAGACAACGAGATATTGTAAAATTTGTATTTGATGGCGGCCATTTTGAAAATTCAAAATAGTCACATAAAATCCTTTTTTTCTACTTTTTAATGCCTTTGATAAATTATTATGCTATCACCATTATCATCCCTGATTACAAAACATAGAACTACCATGTTTATTTTAGTTTCTGAGTTGACAAGAAGCTGATATATCGCAAAATTTATGTTTTATCGCGGCCATTTTGAAAATCCAAAATGGCCGCCATAACGGGGGTCTGCGCAAATGCCAACATTGGTTTTGTATAGTTTGCTTATCTCCAACGAAACGAAAATACATAGTGAACCTGACTAAAATAAACAAAATGCATAAAAGATACATTAGTCATCAAAAAAATCAATGAGAATTGCTATACAAACAAGCTTGATGACTATACCACAACTATGTTGAACTGGAATATTTAATGAACAAAAATAACTCTTTCAGGTGCAGTTGAGTACTTCGGATCCTCAGACCAGTTCGTGTGCCACTGTACCGATCCATGTGTCCCTTCGGGGGAGTGTAGCAACTGTCAGCCTGGCTGGATGGGACCCGCTTGTCAATACAGTAGGATGAATTTTGATTACTTTTGAAGAAGTGTAATGCAAATATTGTACCCGTGTCGATTCGAACCCGAGACAACCGTGTGAAAGTCAGTTACTCGACTTTATGATTTGATGGACTACTACTTACAGTTTTGTAAAATGTACGTTAAAATATATGTATTGTTAGTTTAATGGAAGGAATAATGGGATGAATAAGAGATATCTTCCCTAAAAGTTGTTTTGAGAAAAATATCGAGTGCGTTTGTAATGAACAATTTAAATGTCCAGAATGTGTTCTAAGATTGAAAGAGAGTGTGAGTGTGTTGAGTTGAAAGATAGCAGAGACGGACAGAGCAAATACAATAATGACAGAACACGGGAGATATGGAATGATTGAATCACTTTTAAGAAGATTGAAATTGACGGAACAGTGAAAGATACGAATGCAATTAAGTGTTAATGCAATTCGTAACAAAACAATGCCAACCATAAGTATTTACAAGTTGTACTTTTATGCGATGTCAGGAAGTTTAAATGGCCCTACATATAAATGTGGGAAACGCTAATGACATTGCTTTGGTACAGCAATTCCAATTTATAATTGTTGCTCTTCTGCATTATTTAGAATTTTCTTTTGACAGTCAATCTAGCAAATGGAGAGAAGGCATATATAACAACAGCATATCCACGTCTCAAACCTCTCTTCATCGACAATCAGGATAGTACGTGTTCGTACACTGGTCGTGCTACATCACATACAGTGGAACTCATCATGGAGGAATCGAAATGGATGAACTGGGTTCAGATAGTTGTTAGATCTAACGACTTAAGTATGTATATTTTGACATTTTACATTGCATGTATAGCAGATTAAACACTTCTTAATCACTTTTATACAAAATGAGTAAGGTATCACTTTGTAGACATGCCTAGCTGAAAGCGTTTTGTTCAACTGTTATATTCACACCAGCGACCGATCCTCATCTTAGCGATTCATAGTCAGATTTAAGAGCTTCAAGGATAACGAAACCAAACTAGTGGATATACTGGAAGTCCCGGTCTTTTTGGCACATAGATTTCCCAGCGTTCATCTGAGTTGTGGATTGCCATTTTTGAGCCCTTCTTATGTACTGTCTTTGCTTTGTTAAGAGTCGTGCACATGACTTGCATGTCTGCTTTTTTAAATTCGCTTCATGCTTATATTCTGAAATTTACACACGTTACTATAGTTCAATAACAATTGGTAATTGACATTACTTCAACATTCTAAAGATCTTTGCTACATTATACGAACTCATATTGTTTTTATCACCCTTTAAAGAGCACATTCAACAAATAAGGGCGGTCATCAAAGCTTTCCCCGACACGCCCTGTTCACTCTACGGCTCTCAGTCTGGACCAGTGTACGACTTCCTGTGTGATCGGACCCTGTATTCATCTCAAGTGGATTTCTATATCGATCTCAAAAGTCGTGAGATTATATCCGTGTGTGAGATTAGAATTAATGGAGGTTTGTAAAGTTACTGTTTATTATTCATATTAAAGATTATATATAGTATTTAAAAAACAAAGTCAAGGTCTTGGATCATTATGAGGTAAACCATCGACTTTTAATAGACTCAACGATTTGCTTATTAAACAACATACATGTAGCCTTGATTATCTTTAAAGTAATGATATTTCAGGGTAAATTGCATGTTAAATGTAATGCTGAATTACATTATTCCAAAGCTCATCATTTTGCATAGTGATAATAGGAAGGTATAAAGTGATCGAAAGTCGGGCTGTGGTGTGCGTCAATTTGTCAACCTTATATTTTCTGAAGCAGCCAGAATGACAGAAGTTGAAAGCATTTGTTAGGTTATATACAAAATATCCATTTATATTGGACGTTTGATCTTTGATCTTTGATTTTAATCATGTATACAACTGTATAACTGAAAACATGCTTCATAATGGTCACTTGGTGATGATAACTTTGAAATAATATAAACACGATAGGCGATTGATAAGTCAAAAAAGTAATATGGGTAATATTGGTATATCCGACTGTACATAAACGTTTGCCTATCACACATTTCCTGGCATAATTTGAGAGATACAAAAAAGAGCATGTGTATGTTTAAAATAGCGATTCTGCATTAATCGTAAGGTTATTCCTGTTTGCTTATCTGCTTTTTAAACGTTGCAATTATGTCGCTTTTTGTGAGAGTCCGATTAACTATCATGTTTCTTACACATACCCCTTTTGTGAATGTTGATCAATATCAGTTTTAAACCTCTGTTCTAGGTATGAATGTTGCGGTGAAGAAGCCAGCTATACAGACCAGTGATCTAACATATCTAGGAGTGGTGTTCCCTGCAGGACTTGCTGTGGATGGTAATACAGACAGACGCTTCTTAGTGTCGAAATCCTGTTCACATACTGGTCGATGTATATCTCGTTCAATCTTGGCATGGGAAGTGGACTTGCAATCGAACTACAATGTTCATATGGTGAAAATCTATAACAGACAAGGTATGTAATACTATATAAATGGTTGAATATATTTTGATGACATATATTTTTAAAAAGCCATATCATGTTTGTGATATTGTGATGAATAACTTGCAGACTATGGTGTTGAAGTTCCTTTGGTGCGCACGCCCTTCAATAGTTCCAAATATAGTAGACACTGAGAGTCGCTTCTGCAGTGAGTGGAGTAAAGGAAAGTCTTATTGGTTAAACTTTAATTAACATAAGTCTTTAATCAAAGGGCGAAAATGCTGTTTCTGACACTACATACAATTATATACATTGACTGTGTTTTCAATGAAACGCAGAAAAATCATTATCCATGGTCGAAATTTCGTCACTGATAGCTATAGTATGTACGAGAATTGTCAGTGAACAAATTTTGGACCAAGGACGTTTTATTTTCAGGAACAGCTGTTCATGTCGGTTTGGATCACAGGGTCACGTATAGCATGATGACAAAATAATTGATTGTCTACGAGAAGATACATTGAAATTGGGTTACGACAAAGACTCGTCATTCAAAAGATTTTTGATACTCAGAATCTCATATCACAGGGACGTGTATTGCCTATCCAATGTCAAATTTATGTTCATCATTTCAGGTAATGAATCTCGACTGAGAGGTTTTATACTTACAACACGGACAGAAGACGGTGACGTGAGACAACTGTACAAAGACAACCTCCCAACAGGACCCGGACAGATCATAACAGCATTAAGCGACAGGGAGCTGTTTGCACATTATGTGACAATAACGATACCGAGGTGCGAGAACCTGGCCTTGTGTGAAGTGGAGGTGTTTTCAAGTAAGTTTTTCGCCTAAGAAATATATGATATGATATTAGATATGATAACAGTTGTACATGAATGTTATAGATTAATAGTATCAAACTATAAAAAACCAATGCGATAACTATGGAAGAAGGCTTTCTAATGCCCGATTGACACTCTTATGCAGTCGTGGCACGCCGATGGTGCTCATTATATATATATATATATATATATATATATATATATATATATATATTTGAATAAGGAGAGTTGGTTTCTCACGTGAAGAAAGGTTGTATATAAGAAAGAGTAAACATCAGATGGTTCGGACTGGATCAATCTTCTTTAATACGATGAATTCATTTCGACCATTATGTGGGTCTTGTCAAGTATGATTACAAATGGAAGGTAACATGTACTTATACAGGAACAAAATAATAAATCAATTCATATAATCAACACATAGTTGTGTGCTCAGATTGACAGTTAAGAAATCAGTCATGTGTTGTCAATCACGTAATGATTGCCCCAAGCACTAATTGCCGGGTGCAGTTTGAATACAATAGAGTCAGTCAGCAATGACGAATCCGTGTTGTCTTATCAATCACTTGATGGTCAGAGAGGTGTAATTAAACAAGCATGCTAATATATCACAATGGTAATCACTTCCACATCAAGTGATTGATAAGATATATATATATCTATTGTGTGATATAAGTTTCTGTCAGTGTTCAAAAATAAAATTCTGTTCTGTTCTTCTTCTTCTGTTCAGGATTTCTTCCCGCAATTTGATTCGTGTTACTCACTTAACCTCATTGTGTACTTATGATCCTCACAGTGTACTCACTGGTGCTCAAAGTGTACTCACTGATCTTCACAGTGTACTCACTGAACCTCACTGTGTACTTACTGCTCCTCACCTTCAGTACCTCATATTTTACTCACTGATCCTCACAGTGTACTCACTGATCCTCACAGTGTGCTCACTGAACCTCACTGTGAACTTACTGATCCTCACCTTCAGTACCTCATATTTTACTCACTGGTGCTCACAGTGTACTCACTGATGCTCACAATGTACTCACTGATCCTCACAGTGTACTTACTGATTCTCACAGTGTACTTACTGATCCTCACTGTGTACTTACTGATCCTCACTGTGTACTAACTGAACCTCACAGTGTACTCACTGATTCTCACTGTGTACTTACTGATTCTCACAGTGTACTCACTGATGCTCACAATGTACTCACTGATCCTCACTGTGTACTCACTGATCCTCACAATGTACTTACTGATGCTCACAGTGTACTTACTGATCCTCACTGTGTACTTACTGATGCTCACAGTGTACTTACTGATGCTCACAGTGTACTTACTGATGCTCACAGTGTACTTACTGATGCTCACAGTGTACTTACTGATCCTCACTGTGTACTTACTGATCCTCACTGTGTACTAACTGAACCTCACTGTGTACTTACTGATCCTCACAGTGTACTTACTGATCCTCACTCTCAGTACCTCATACTTTACTCACTGATGCTCAATGTACTCACTGATCCTCACAGTGAACTCACTGGTGCTCACAGTGTACTCACTTATCCTCACACTCAGTACCTCATACTTTACTCATTGATCCACACTGTGTACTCGCTGATCCTCACTGTGTACTCGCTGATCCTCACTGTGTATTCACTGATCCTCACTGTGTACTCACTGGTGCTGATACTTTACTCACTAATGCTCATTGTTTACTCGCAAATTCTCATTTCCAGGTTTCATCATCTTGATACTGAATATTAGTATATTACTATTTTACCTTCCCTTTATAAACTATACTACTGTCCAAAAGAAACGCTACCATATTTCCAGAATATATCAATATATATCATCAAGAAGAGAATTCTTATACCGGATAGAGTTATATTTTAATGTATTCGATAATGTGTCTTGTGAAGAAGAGTACACAAATTCGTTTTAAAAAAACAAGATATGTTTTCATGTTGTGGCTGTTCAAACACTCATGGGATGCATAAATCGCAATTTCAAAATGTCTTTTGGACAGAATGTTCGGCATTTAAGTTTGAAATAAATAAGTTATGGAAGTTATGTTAGAAAACGAAGTTGCAGACATAATGTACTTTATTTGACATTAATTTGTTTAGGTGTCTTTGCCGTAGGAAGCTTTAAACAAGCAAAAGTGTTCAATTTCTCTCTGCTTTCTTAGGAGATTCCAAACGGGCGCGTTTTAAAGGCGTAATTCTGACAAACATGAAAATATAAAATTTAATTTTTTTACCTCAAATTAAGTTTGTCTCTTGGGAAATAATGTTTCGATCACCGGTTGATTGAATTATCTTGTGATTTGGTTGGTAGCATTTCTTTAGGACACTAGTTTATCTGTTTGAAGCGTGCCAGTGCGTATCACATAAGTACGCATAAGTACAAGACGCATGCTTGAGGCTGAGTACACTAACGTGACCAATACGCAACAGTGTAAGAACTGGCGCACCATATAACAACGAGAGTACCGAAACGGGCTCTTGTGGGACAATGCCGCATGAAGTGGGACATGTGAGAGACACTTAACATGGTACGAATGCGTACAAGTGCGCAAATGTTTGTCCACAAGGGCACGAACTATTTGATTGACATGTGAAATATACATGTTTACCATCCGCAGTGGTACGCTATATTCCGTATCATTGCGGAGTTAAAATGCATGAAAGTGTCACTGAGGCATACAATCACTAATAATATGCTTATTGGTCGTTTTTATCAGAGACAAGCTAACGGTCATAAGTCATCATTTTCATCACCAATAATCGAAACTATGAATAGGGTAAGAAAAAACAAATTTACTTGAACTAACAAAACCGATTGATTTGTCCATGCATTCAATTACATATAACTAGACTTAGTTTTATGTAACCATTTAGTCAATCATTCTCAGGTCACTGTTAAGTCAAATGTTTAAGTATTGTTTCCAATCCTAGCCACATCTTCGTGTCAACCAACTAACTATGGGTTCGACTGTAAGGGGATATGCAACTGCAAAAATGCATCTGAAAGCTGTGAAAAGATATTCGGCTACTGTGCATCCGGGTGCTTTCCAGGGTATCAGGGGGCAGGATGCAAAGATGGTAAGATATGAACTTGGTTAATGTTTAATTGTATATCTTATAATGAAGGGTGATGAGATATGAACATGGTCAATGTTTAATTGTATATCTTATAATGAAGGATGGTGAGATATGAACATTGTCAATGTTTAATTGTAAATCTTATATTGAAGGATGGCGAGTTGATTGTATGACTGAAATTGCAAGATGGTCAGAAATGAACATGGTCATTTTGTCATTGTATGACTTATGATGCAGAATGGTGAGATTTAAACATGGTCAATGTTTAATTGTATAACTAAAATTGCAGGATGGTGAGATAAGAACATGGTCAATGTTTAATTTCAATTTGCTCAGTAATTATATTGAGGTGTTTGTAAAAAGAATCAGAAAATATATACAAATGATAGTTTGATCTGTATATCATCAGGAAATTTGCTTTTTTCACATCTCTTTTCAATCTTTTTGCTTTTTAACACAGTCTGCCCAAACGGTTTCTTTGGAGACGGATGCAGAACAAGATGCAACAACTGTATTGATGCAAGGTGTGACCCAGAGACGGGGAGATGCAACATAGGATGCAGTGCTGGCTGGAGACTTGGGAACACTTCACAGTGCGATACACGTATGTTATGCCGACTGAAATGGCTACTTTTGAGATTCGTGAATAGGAACTTTCAGATAGACATAGATATGACTTTAAGTTTTGAATAAAAAAGTTATTTGAAGTGAAGATCTGTATAAACTAAGAACTAAGCGAAGAACTAAAGGTTAAAACAACAAGATGAAACCTCGGATATATGAAATCATTAAACAACCATTTAACTTAGTTGATCACTTTTCGATAATTTGTCAAATAAACACCTTGGATTGGATTTCGTTCGGGTGTGTCGGGTAACCAGACTCTTACAGGGTTATAATTCATTGTTTCAACTGAAAAACCGACTCGAATATTTCTTCAATAGCCATTGATGCGGATATCTTTATAATTCTAAATGCTAAAAATCGGCACATCTTCAAATGACTTATCTAACTTAGTGGTCATTATTTCCTGAAAATCATTGATCATTTGAGATTTTCTGTGATATTGTTACAATAAAAGTATATATTACGTGGAATGTTTTACGTTACAGAAGAGGCGAGTCACTAGTCATGCGTTCACTGGTTTATCATGCACAAGATAGATCCAGGCTATCCACCAAAAGAGGCATTCAGAAACGGCTATAATTACCAAACTAAACATATTTGAGTGGCAACATTCAAATGTTCCAAAGTAAATGATAAAATATATTTGTGATTATGGAAGCTTATCGTGTCGAAATCACGAGACACAATAAATAAAATTTTAAGAAAGATACTCTGTGTCACTTTAAGAGTTTTTCGTAGATTTTTCATCGGTCCTGACATATTCATCACAGTACATTGAACATATACATATATATCTCAAATCTCTTCGAAAAACTTCTGTAGCTCTCAATCCACGTTTGAAAATTAGCGTTACTAGGCAACATGTAAACAATACGAGGAAACCAATTTCAAACATCTGCATAATTTTTATTACTTGTTGTCATATACTTTTTTTTACAGAAAACACGTCACGATTATTTGTATTAAATGACCAATATAAAGTTATCAAGTATAAATGTACTGATAGAGACGAAAACGAAACATTACATAGGCATTGAGTAATATACATGTAGGTAATTGCTACAGTAAAATATATTAGTTTGTTGTCAGCATTTATCATATACTTGCTTATAAATACAGAGATTTTGTATGTACGATACACCCTCCGTCAAGCACCCTGTATCAGCCCGCAGGGCAGATAACCTGTATCAGCCCGTCGTCAAGGGCAAAAACCTGTATCAGCCCGTCGTCAAGGGACTTGAACGTGGAACCTTAGGCAACGAACGCAAAAAATAGATCGAAGTCGCGATGACTTTAGAGTATTCTCCCTTTGTACAGCTGACGTTTTAACGTGGCCGACATCGCGAAGAAAACGCTGCAGTCACTTGTGGATTTGTCAGCTTGATACAAACTAATTTTCCATATTGGAAATTCAACCCGAGAGAAAATTGAACTCAAAAGTCGCAAGAGGCGTGGGCTCAGGAGCTTTGACTATCGGTAGGCCTATGTGTCAGTTCACGTTAGCAAAATTGATATCATCAGCCACACAGTTAATGTTATGAATTAAAGTTTTAAAATGTTACATCTAATTTTGTCGTTTCTTTTGTAAATATATATGATATAAATAGCATGACATGGGTAATTTCATATCACATTCTGTATCAGCCCTCGACCAATATCAGCCCTCGACACGTACTGTTACAACTGGGATTACCACATGAACATGTAGATTATTGAAGATATCAACATGGGTGGATGAAAATCCTTTTCAATTGTTGAACGACTATATACTGTGTATCTAATAAACAAATAGCATCGTATATTAGATGTGAAGTCACCGATTTTCGTAACATATATTATTACGCAATAACGTTATTTAAATCATATCTTTTAGCCTTTCACTTTTACATTGTACAGAATCTACTGAGAAATGATGTCTGCTAGTGCAGACCGCACGATCTCACTAATTCTTAGAACAAAATATCTGATACAATACAAGTACACTATGTGTGTATGCTCCCCAGAATGCCCTTCAGGCCGCTACGGGCCCAACTGTGAGGATTCCTGCAGTGATGGGTGTGATGGCGGACTGTGTAACAGGACTGACGGCTCCTGTACTTGCGGACCAGGGTGGACGGGTCTACAATGTGATGAAGGTTTGTGGTTGGTTGAAAACGTTCATACGTTTTTAAATGTAACAACAGTTACAGTAATTTTGAATATGATCACGTTTCAATGTTTTTTTTGATAAACTTATTTCCATTTTACACCTTTTTAAACTCTCAAAACGACATGATTAATTGCATTTGCCTTTTCAGGATATGAATTTTGTTAGGCAAACATATTTTGAAATTATAGTTAAGAATATAAAATTATTCAGGTTATTCTATGTGTTTTCCTTTAAATTGATTTATCATATAATGGAGGGTGTTATCGATGCAATAAAGCTATCGGATAAAAATTGTATTAATATCTGATAAAGATGCAAATGAGGTAAAAAAACAAATTATTTTCTCATGCATGTCATGCGATCCCAAAACAGTAACCAACCATTGATAACGTCATCGGGAGTTTTCAGGGTTGTTTTTGATCGAACTAAAATTTGTAAACAAAATTCGAAACATTCGCTAAATTTATCGCGCATTCGTATTTGGGAAATAGCTTGGCTATCAAAGCATTGTCAAATTGTTTTCATTGTACGTTTTCACCCAAAAGTACAACAACATACAGCTTACTATATCGGCCATCAACAATTGAAATTACTACCGAATGTGCTCCAATTTTCGTGAATGACATGTTTGACCGCTTTGACACACAGTGTGTCACTGTTAAGAAACTCAAATAATAGTTTAGTGATGGTTCACATTATCAAGTATCGTAGTCACAAACGCAACAACCCAACCTTCACAAATAATGGGCGTTTAGTCTAAGGATACAGTAACTGAACTGGCGTCACAACCATGACAATGCAGCTTTTCAAAGTTGCAGTTAGAGTTACCCCCTCTGTTGTAGCGACGTTGGCAAGTGGTTTATACACATTGAGTGTTAGATGAAAAACCAAATCGTTGCTCGTGCACTGGAAATCCGACATAAATGTTGATGTAATAGTTAGAACCTATGAAGAGAAATCTTAGTGATTAAGAAGGGGCGGAGCGAGCGTAGCGAGCGAGCCCCTTCTTAATCACTAAGATTTCTCTTCATTGGTTCTAACTGACTTAGAGCTCCACCTACTTTTGATTAGCACTTCCTGTGACGTCATTATCAAGGTCAGTCTACGTCATTCAGCGTAATGTCGTCAGAGAGTATGGACGTGTTTGGCCTCGATGAAGAGGGAACGTTCGATTTGTTATTTGAAGATTTTTTGGAATCCACAAATATTGAGATTCCCAGTCTCATCCAACTGACATCTATCTCAACCCAAGAGCTTGTCAAAATCGAAAACCATGAAAACGATGGCCGTTTTGTGGCGCCGTTTTCCTCCGCCGACATCAAACAGGAACAAAAAGGCGCAATTCCCAAGAAAACGAGACAGAATAACCAGTGGGCACTAAATACCTGGAGAGAGTGGGTACGTTACAGAAATCAGCAAGGTACAACACTTCTAGAATTCGGCGTGATTCCAGAAGATATCTCGATGTTAAATAATTGCGATTTGGACTTTTGCATGCAGCGTTACATTCTTGAAATTCGGAGGAAAGACAAGTCGCCCTATCCCCCAAACACACTGACTCAGATAGTTTCTGCTCTTCAGAGATATCTCCGACAGGACTGTAACAGAACAGACATTAACTTTTTCAAGGAAGACGACCCAGCATTTTCTCATTTTCGGAAAACGTTGGATGCGCACATGAAAACGTTAACGGCAAAAGGCGTCAGCGTGGAGAAGAAACGCTGTGATCCCGTTACTGTCTCATAAATATGAATTAAATGAATATTTGTTATCAACTTCTATTTTATCTTCATATTACAAACTAACATATATGTTTATATATATGAATATATTACTGAATATCAAATGTTATTTTTTGTTCAGTACCTCTTTCTTTTTAATTTATATACCCCAAATCTTTTCAAAATTCCACAAAAAAATTATCCTCTAGCATTACTTTTTGTGCCACTGTAGAGCGTTTATTAGAGCGTCTACTTAGTTTTTTTTGGGGCCAATGATCTCTTCTAAATTTTATGTCCAAATGATTTCACATAGTTTAAGGAATGCCCCATACATTCGAAATGACCAAGAGGTCAAGAGGTGGAAGCAGATGTTAAACTTCAACACAACAATAACTTCTATACTTCTTCCTACCCTGTGTTGGGTTTTGTCTGCTAGGGATTTTGTCCTTGGAGACTTTGTCCTTGGGGATTTTGGCCACTGGGGATTTTGTCCCACAACCGGTGGTTCAAGGGCTTCAATCTTGTTGGATTTCACCCTTGTGTGGTTGGTGTTGTATCAGGTTTTAGAGCCTGAATATTGAGAGGTCAATGACAACGAGCCGTTGTGAGCGGAGCCATGTTTATTACGTGACGTAACTTGTACATTCAGAGTTATCGCCCTTAGGGGCTGTGGTAGTTAGTGAATAGTACTCCTAGATAGATACCACAACATCTCCCTTTCGAAAAGGAATTACACTCACTCATTTTAACATTAAAGCTTAAAGCCAAATTGATTAAGGAACATATAATAAAGCACTGTTAGAGTCCATAGTGCATATTATGAACTTTTAAATTAAAAACTTGGTGGCTATCACTGTAGCGTTCGAAATGATAAGTTCTTGGTTAAACTGGTTTATAGTGTTCAAAAACTTATAAATTCTAGAACATTAACATAAACACTGGAACAACAGTCTCTAGTACTGTTCATCGAATCTGACAGGTGGTTTAGATGATCTGCCAGATCTTGTCAGATACCCATCAGTTGGCGGAACAGATGGCACTCCGGTGTTAGGGATGTTGTCGTGAGTCGCCGTTGACTTTATCTCATCCTGTGTTGGCAGGAAATTCAAGTCCTTTCTATTGCGACGATATCTCCCTGATTCTGTCTGCACCATGTAAGAGCGAGGAGACAGTTTCTCTAGCACAGTTGCTTTCTCACCTCTGTCTGACATCCACGTCTCATCTCCCCTATTCAGTGACAGAAGGGGTCGTGCTGCATGACGTCTGTTGAAGTGCAGACGGTTATCTTCACGTCGGGAAGACTCGTGGTCCTTCACTTTCTTCTCGTCCGGCGGACTGCATTTGAGTTTCTGTGGGATGATTGGCAGCTTAGTACGGAGACGTCTGGACATGAGAAGCTCAGCAGGGCTGTAACCGCAACTCAAGGGTGTGGAGCGATAGTTCAGGAGTGTAGCATACGGATCATCTGCTGATTTCAAGAGAGTTTTGATTGTTCTTACTGCACGCTCTGCTTCCCCGTTGCCGGATGCATGTCCTGGGCTGCTAGTGACGTGGCAGAATCCATAGTCATTGCTGAACTCTGCAAACTCCCATGAAGAATATTGAGGACCGTTGTCTGATACGAGTATTTCAGGAACTCCATGACGTGCAAAAATACTCTTCAGATGATTTATCACCGCTTTCGATGATGTACTTGTGAGTCTCGCTATTTCAATGTAACGAGAGTGATAGTCCACTACGAGTACATAGGGTTGTTTGTTGAGTTCAAAGAGATCTGATGCAACCTTTTTCCATGGACGTTCAGGCATTTCTGATGACAGCAAAGGCTCAGGGTGATTGACTAGCTTCTTGCAACAAACGTGACATTTTGAAACAAATTCACCGATTTGTTTACTCAGATTTGGCCACCACACGCATTGCTTTGCTCTTTCCCGTGTTTTCGTGATGCCTTGATGACCTTCATGGAGTGTTTCGAGAATGCTGGGTCGCATCGTCACTGGTATGAGAATTCTCTCTCCACAGAGAATTAGATCGTCACAGACAGTTAAGTCTGCCTTATAGGGCCAGTAGTGTGATACTATCCCTTTCATCTGATGGCGTTCAGGCCATCCTTCCTTGCAGTACTGGATGATTTGTCTGCAAATGTCATCCTCATGTTGGTGACGTCGTATGTCATCCAGTTTCTTGTCCGATGCAGGAAAACTTATACTGTTCACAAAGGCCTCTACCTCCTCTTCAAGGTTTGAGTCAGACTGTCCTGTCTCGGGGGCTCGAGACAGAGTATCTGCAGTATAGAGTTCACGGCCTGGCACATGGTTGATGGTATAGGCAAACCTCATCAATCTCATCCTGAACCGTTGAACTCTAGGAGGCAGAGTGTCTAGATCTTTAAGACCTAGAAGTGGAACCAGGGGTTTATGGTCAGTTTCTAATACAAACTGAAGACCAATGAGATAATCCTGGAATCTCTCACAAGCCCATGTGAGTGCTAGGGCTTCCTTCTCAATCTGGGCGTATCTCGTTTCCGTGTCCGAGAGGGAACGAGAAGCATAGGCGACTGGTTTCCAGTCTTCATTGTGGCGTTGACACAAGACAGCTCCTAGTCCATAGGATGAGGCATCAGCTGTTACCTTCGTTGGCAGGTTTGGGTTGTATATGTAGAACTGCACTGCTGCTCACAGCTTGCTTGATTTTCGAGAATGCCTCTCTTTGTTGGTCACCCCAGTACCACGAGTTTTTCTTACTGAGTAGATCTCGGAGTGGCTTAGTCAACTCTGCAAGGTTAACTAAGAACTTGCCCAACTGGTTCACCATCCCAAGGAAGCGTCGTAGATCAGAAATGTTCTGAGGTTCTGGCAGATTCTTGATAGCAGAAACCTTTTCCTCACTTGCTTTGATGCCCTTCTCACCAACAATCTGTCCAAGGAACTGAACTTCAGATTGACCAAAGGCACATTTATCTCTGTTCAAGGTTATCCCAGCTTGCTGTAGAGAGGAGAGTGTGTGTCTCACACGCTCATCGTGTTCTACGTCATTAGTCCCATATATGAGAAAATCATCCATGATGCCAGTAATTCCTTCATGACCTTCAAGTGTTCTTGATACCTGTTTTTGGAAATACTCAGGGGCTGAAGTTATTCCAAATGGTAACCTCTTGTAACGGTATCGTCCAAATGGTGTCATGAATGTTGTCAAATATGAGGACTGCTCAGTCAATTTCACCTGGTGAAACCCTGAATTGGCATCTATTTTTGAGAATACTCTGGCATCTTTCAGTTGTCCGAGAGTATGATCTACTGTTGGCAGTGTGTGTCTCTCTCTGCGAACTGACTCGTTCAACCTTCTCAGATCGACACAAATCCTGACATCTCCATTGGCTTTAGGTACCACCACCATTGGCGCACACCAATCTGTCGGAGTGTCAACCTTTGAAATCACCCCCATTGACTCCAGTTTCTCTAACTGTCCTTTCACTTTCGGCAACAGAGGAATTGGCACTCGTCTTGGTGTTGAGACGACATATGGTTGGGCGTCAGCCTTCAGTTTGATGTCGTATTCACCTTCCATTTCCCCTAGACCTGTAAAGAGACCTGGGAACTCTGAGACCATGTCCTCCTTAGTGACAGCTGAGCAGAACTGGAGCAATCCAAGATCTTCACTTGCTTCACAGCTTAAGAGTGAGTGACTGCTTTCAGTCAAAACATAGAATGTTTCTTTGACAGTTTTATCTCTCCATTTGACGAGGGCGCTGAAACATCCAACCACTTTTAACTGATTCTGTATTCCTCGAAGAATGCGTCTAGGGCGTTGAAGCTCTCTTCCTGGGAATACCTTGTTGAAAATATCCTGAGATATTAGGCTGACATCTGCCCCTGTGTCTGCTTTGAGGGTGATAAGCTTGTCATCAACTTGTAAGTTGAAGTAGTGCCGACCTTTCTGTTTTGGAGTGTCGCTACTGATGGATCCAAGAAATACAGTTTCCTGTGAGTAATCTTCATCATAGCAACAGTCATCATCATCTTCATCAATAGCTCGAACGTACCCTTTCTGTGACTTGCATACATTGGCATAGTGACCCCGTTTCTTGCAATTATTACACGAAACATGTTTTGCTGGACAAACTTTTCTATCATGTCTCTCTTTACCACAATATGGACAACTGTCTCTTGTGTGTTTTGGAGTTTGTGCATGGGGTTTACCTCTACCTAAAGCTTTAGGTGTAGTGTGACCTCGTCGTTGAGTAGATGAAGTTTTCTTCTTGACATATCCGACACTGGCGGCTTTATCATCCTGCAAACTTTTCACTTGCGTGTCTGTAGCTTCAGCAGTTCTACAAATGCGTAAAGCTATTTCTAGAGTAAGATTTTCTTCTCTCAAAAGTCGTGATCTTGTGTCTTCACTCTGAATTCCAATGACTATCCTATCCCTCACTAGTGAATCTCTAAGATTTCCAAATTCACAATTGGCACTTTTATTTCGAATGTCAGTATAAAAAGAGTCAAACTTTTCCCCACTTTGTTGATTTCTGGTTCCAAATAGATATCTTTCAAATGTTACATTCTTTCTGGGATTACAATAATTTTCAAACTTTTGCATCAATTTTTCACAATCTTTCCGGTCATCTTCTTCTTGAAATTCAAATGTATTGTAAACGAGCCTAGCTTCTTTGCCTATCACATGCAAGAATGTAGATGCAACGACTTTCGCATCTTTTTTTTCAAGTCCACTTGCTATCTTGTATAGCTCAAATTCCTGTTTCCATATTCTAAAATTCTCAGAAATATTGCCAGTTAATTCCAATGGAGGCGGTGGCTTCAAGTTATTCATGATGAACACTGAACTATCACCGACACGAAAGAGCGTAACCTTAATAACCCGAGCGTCAGGACGATTTTCCTAGATCGACGAGAACGTGAGTGCAGAGAGCGCGGTAACAATGTGTGCAGGAGGACGATTGTCAGCACGTTTTCACAGTAGACACAGTTACAGTAATGTCATTGAGAGACGACCAGTCAAAAAGTTCAGAAATTGAGCTTAATATAGAGTTTGTAACTTGTCTCACCGAATCCCGGTTCTGACACCATGTTGTATCAGGTTTTAGAGCCTGAATATTGAGAGGTCAATGACAACGAGCCGTTGTGAGCGGAGCCATGTTTATTACGTGACGTAACTTGTACATTCAGAGTTATCGCCCTTAGGGGCTGTGGTAGTTAGTGAATAGTACTCCTAGATAGATACCACAACAGTTGGTTTTGAGTATATATATACCCTTCAAGGAGCTTCAAATTATATCACCAAATTAAAGACTGCATTGTGACTTTCTAACCTGTAATGGATATTTGAGTTTCCATTCTTTGTGAACCTGGTGGTGTTGTTCATGCAATACCTCCCATGGGCCGTACGAATGCTGACATTGATGTCGGTATTATCAAAACAGTTTCACTAATATCTATCAGTACAATGGATTTTCATCTGCAAAATGCATCAAAGCGTTTGTGAAGCCTCTCATGATTCATACCTTTGAATGATGTTGACACATATTGCTACTAGTAGTAAAAGAAAGGACCGTGCATGATCAACTTGCTGATATGATGGTGCGTGCAGTGGTAGTATGACAATGCTGACACACTGTTTTTTATTTTACTTTGACTTTATGATTCAACCAAAGATCACGTAAGTGGATTACAGGCGACTCAATGACACTCGTACGTTTTTGGTACTGTCTTGGTACTTTTGTGTGTATAATTTTTTTAAAGTGGGGAAAAAGGTTAATTAAAAAGTTTCTAAAGACAATTGTGATTAAAAATAACTTCATGTTAGAAAACTAAGCATTTAGGAAAAGCATTTGAGAAAAGCTTTTATTTGATATATTCCATGACATGATTATCAGTAAAATGACAAATTTCTAAATTTTACCAAAACCCCAACGGCTATATTGGAAATGGCGGTTGAAAAAGCCACCACCAATAATTCGCAGAACTTTGTGCCATTGATGTAAGGATGCTGGTTTGAAGGTCTCCAGAAAAAAAAATCAGCTTTCTACCATTTTTTTCCGGGTTGTCCATATCTTTTAACTAATGGTCCTGGCGTAAGAATGTCAGTTTCCAAGCTATAGCTCAAAAACTGTTAAATACTGTTTTACTTAAGTTGGTACATAGTAGGATCTAGAAGAGGAGTGGTGCCTATTGCTCCTTCGGTTATTCTGAATTTTGGTAGGATTTGTTTTGTTTTCATTGAACTTTTTCTGATCAAAAGTTTGTACAGAAGACATCACAGTGCATCACATGCACATTCTAGTTGTTACATGATTATTTACAGATTCAACAAATGGGACTTATCAGTCATTTCGTTTGTTAAAAAGCATTTGAAAACAGATTTGCAAAAATATATTGAAGAATATAAGTAAAGCAAGAACACATGTAGAGAGCGTAAAAGCATGTGGAACTGATAACCAAGCAAAGGCAAATATTGTTTCAAATTTTGTTATTCCATTAGGCATGAAAATGAGGATATAATTATGCAGTGTCAAAATTTCGGAAATTAAAACATCGTCGTACGTAAAATTGGAATGTGTAATGTCGAAAACAACAGAGTAAGAAGCTTTTTCAGTTGACTATCCAAAACATACTACTATAAAAAATTAAAGGGATGTAACGAAAGCAACACTCCATGTCCGTTTGAAAATATATTTCATAATGAAATCTTTACAATTACCTACCGTGTCATATATACATGTAGTTTCAAAGGCAATATATTTCCCATCAAAAGAAGCAATAAGCAATAAAAATCGGTTTGGTATTTTAAAATGAATTTTCAAAGTCGAAGATTAGCCGATCTCAACTTTCCAATGCAACCATTTGCTGGTCGACTCGGAAAACTCGAAAATACCACTTAACTATTTTTTTAAACCGCATAATCTTCCCTAGAACCTCAGCTTGGGCTCGATCGGTAAAAAAACCTTACTGATTCGATTCCGCCACAAAATGCACTTACAGACACTTCTAAATCATCTACACGTAGCAATTTTTAATATCACCGTAACTACTTTGGCCGACCGAACGGTCTTGGCGAAAACGGCACCAATTTTTTCTGGCGAGAACGGCACCACTTTGGCGAAACGGCACCGCGATACCTGACGGAAACGGCACCATTTAGGTCGTTTCCTCCAGGCTTAATTTCGACAGAAATATGCCAATATACGAACAACAAATAGTACCATCAAAACCACAAATTTCTACATCCTGGTCAATTACTTGCGCCATCGTCTTCTCACAACCATGAAGATTGAATAACGAATCCCTGCTTTGGGGATAAAAGTCGACCGCACTTCAGCGAGCCTTTTGTCTGAAATGAATATTCGACGATGAGAGCCAGTTATCGGCCCTGTTTTGCACGACTTAAAAATGCGCAATCGCCGTCAACCGTGTTTAAGAAAAGTAAATCTTATAATATTTAGGAAAGTCTAGTTGCTGTTGCATCACAATTCATTGATAACTGTGAGATGTAAAAGCGTTTCCCAGTTTTGTTTACAATCGAAAAAATGAAAATTTGGCCTGTAATTTCATTCTCATGTCAACAGACTCGGTTGAAAGGGTGTTTTAAATTAGGTCACAATATCAAGCATACAAGATCTGCCTAATGTGTTGTATTAGGAGAATTTGACAGAACGTCTATCAACACCCACTAATGTCAAATGCATTAGGATAATAGTCTGACAGGGGCACTTTTTAAGAACGATGGAGTTCATTCACATACAGCAGGCAACATGCTCCACTATGATGTCAAGATAAAGGTCAAAGTCCCGCAGAAACACCCTCAAACACAAGATCTAAACCTCGTTAGAAGATAATTGTAATGAATCTTATTTATGTGCACCTAAACGCCACATTACGTTTTAGACACTTCAACGACAGGCTACGAAATACGGGAAGGGTGGGGAAGATCTTTGTAAACGATTGTTTTACCTTTTCAATTCATTACGAGAAAGATGCCAACCAAGAATTGCTTGAAATGATAGCAAAAGAATAGAATAACTTCCGCGCAAAATGTTGGTCTAACAAAACTTGTGTTGATGTGCTCGTCAATACTTAGTCATCAACCATGTGAAATTTCACTATCTTTTCTTTGGAATTATGTGATATATTTTCCCTTAACTGAAGGCAATATATTATTAACCATGTGTGTCCCTGTCAATATTATCAGAAAACAGGAATAACAATATCTGTATTATTTATTCTTATTTTATGATTATATATTATATTTATTACTCGCCGTTTAAGATACCGCAGTTTATTATATGATCAGCGATAAAATATTAAGAGGTTATCACATGTCAATTTTCATATCATACTCAATATCAGCCCGAGACCCCCATATCAGCCCGAGGGCCGCAGGCCAGAGGGCTGATATGGGTCAAGGGCTTATATGGGGTATGATATGAAAATTGACATTTTGTAACCTTTTTATCATATATGAAACTTTTTTTATCTGGAAAATAATTATTTCAGGAAAATGTTTGATAATAAGGTTTGAAACAGAAATGTTTAGCACTACATGTAAGAAAACTTAAAAGATAAAGAACGAGAAAGATACTGTGAGAAGCTCCATTTATTCCAATTACAGGAATATGTAATTATTTTATGTTTTTAAAGAATATTTACAGTAAAAACGTCATCAACATCGTAAACGTACAATTTACTATCAATGCTACCAATTTACTCTGCAAAGGGAGATAACTCTCACCAAAAGTCCCACCGGGTCGATATTGATATTGATTTGCGGACCGGTCTGACATGGCTGATATGGATTTGTGGACCGGATGGCATTATGGGTGCTGTGTCCCTTGCCTCTATCACACATGCAAATTAGCCGTATTATTTGAAAGATATATTTGGTTTTATCAGTGAAATTAACTGTCTATCAGGCAACAGTGTCTATATATAATATATTCACTGTGACCAGTGGCGATATAAACTGATGTGAATTATTAAGTTCAATTAATTCTTGCTTTCTCGAAATCCATAAGTTTTGGTGACCGCAAGTGGAATTCTTGCACAAACAGTTTTAAAGGTGACCAGCATGATTAACTGGTACTATTGCAACGAAAAGCACACGATCAAAATTCCAAGATTAGCACCAAAGCAACGGTAGTGAGCCTCCGGTATGTCCAAGGTGGGAGCAACAAACAGTCATATTGCAGGAAATTTTGAATACAGCCGACAAACCATCATTTTACCATTTTACCAGGTGCCGGAACTACTTTCAGCCATGTGTACAAGGGGGACTAACTTTTAAGTTTTTAAGATTCTTATTTCATATTTAATTAACAAATCATATTATGAATAGAATACTTAATGTAGTTTTCCAAATACCAGATTTATTTCATCCCATGACATGGGTAAAGTTGATATTTCACTCGTGGCTGCGTGAATTATCAACTTAACCCACGAGTGACATGACAATCGATAAAATAAATCTGGTATTAGGAAAACTACTTTCCTCTATGTAGTATCTATACGGCAATATTTAACCAGTATAATACGACAATACAAGTATGACGTCACATTAGTGTGTTGTAATGACGTCACAATGTAAGCGCGCCGTCACAATGGCTGCTGAGTCGTGGAAATGCTAGTTTCAGCACTCTGTCGGCAAGTGTGCTTGAATTTTGGGCATGTGATAAACAGAATACTAAACTTCCTTCCATTCAATGCTATTCTTACTAAAATCGTAAACGATTTAGTATCAAACTCGCTTTCTCTCGTTTTTTACAAATCATTAACTCTTTTAATAAAAAGAGCATTGAATGGAAGGTCATTTAGTATCCTCTATGTAAATGTATGTGCAGCACTTCTTGTTACCCATTTTCAATAGAAGGTGTATGTACTGAATATATTCATTGTTCTTCAGCTACAGGAATGTCTACAGGACTTATTGCTGGGATTGCTGTAGCATGTATTATCATCCTGATTCTTGCTGTTATCATTGCGGTGATACTTGTCAGGTGACTTATTCCTTATACACATATTCCTACCGTTAATTATCTGGATAAGGCTTGGAGGAATTCGCTCATATCAATACATCAAGTGTTAAGTTTGAAGTTTTTACATGCCAGTTCATAAGATATAAGACATTTACATGTTACCAGTTGCAAACAGTCTTCGGTTTAAATTAACGTTAAGAACATGAGAAAAGCTTTGCAGATAAAAATATGAAATTTATGTTATTTTATGAAATTTTTATGAAATATCCCTCATATAAAACAAATCATCATTATTTTAAATTGGGAAGTGTCTGGAATTAATATTTTTGATAGCCAATAGCTTCATTGTAATTATGCATTAATTGTCATACTATATACATGTGACTACTTCGAGGCTTTTTAAATTTTTATGCAGTTTCTAACGCCGCCGCAATTGTATATGGACTTTTTCTCCGTAAACTTTTTCATTCTTCATATGCATATATTACTATACTATACCTAAAAGGGATTTCTTGACATGTTCACAATAAAGGTCAAAGAACAAGGTCACGAGTTATAAAATCAATGATAATTTTCAAAGATGATGATTTGATAAGTGTTTGTGCTGCTTCGATGGATCGACCCGTAACTGCATCTGGCTAGACTCAATACCGGAGTGAAGCGAGTACATTGAGGCTAGATTTACTTAGACTGAGTATTATCAATCAATGTTGAAGGTCGCAGCAATGTCACAACTTATGCATGGAAGATTGAAAATTATTTATCTTAAAGGGCGCACACTTAGCCGAATTTGACAATGGATGGAAACACGAATTTGAAAATGTGAAAATTCGCAAAGGATCGTAAGCAATCGGGCCATTCGTAAACGCATCTTAAGTCATTTTGTGGCCGCCGCTAGAGTTTTTCTGGCTTCGGCGGCAAAATCGGCCAAGTGAGCAAATTGTTTATTATGCCATTTTCGTGTTGCATCAGTGTCTCCATCTTCCCCTTTGCATGGTTATCGAGGGACCGTCGTGTGAATTCGTGCTGTGTTCGTATTGCCTTCGTAATGATCACTACGATGATGTCATTTGATTGTATTTGCATGTAAAACTCGTCCATTGAACAGATGATCACATGAAGGTTATACGATGACGTCACGCCTTCGAAGCGAACGACAAGATGGAGACACGATTTCACCCATCTTCCTACGCAGACCCTAAAACGCCAGTTTCCAAACTGTCATTTTATGCCTTGCTGCATAGCCTTGAGTTTTCTGTGCTTGCTCTCTACTCTGTAGGGGCACTATAGCAGCACAGAAAAGTAAAGTCTCTGCAGCAAGGAAATTGACCTTTTAGGCTCTGCGTAGGAAGATGGATTTCACCAAGAAAATGAATATTCGCATAGATTATCAGAATATTTTTGACATTCGAAAAAACGTCCCTGCACTGCCAGTTTTGCTGCCAGAGCTACAAAAACTCTACCGACTGTAACACGAAGCATTAAAGGGGCAGTAGCACGTTTTTTAGGAATATAAGGTGATGTCAGGAAAATGAAAATTAATGGTTCCAATTGAAAGACAATGTATTTAAACAAAATGGAGCAGTAATAATTCAAATATATAACGTAAAGTTTAGCCATGCGATTCCTTTTTCTCACACAAAATGAATTAAAGGTGTTCACAAAAAAATGGCCGCCAGTGGATTTTACATGAATATTCATATTTTGTCCTCTGACTATGGATGTTTGGCTTGTATAATGAGAATTTTGACACTGTCAAAATAATACATTCAACATTAACTTGCAATTATCAGTGAAAAATGTAAAATATCAAATTATCAAAAAACGTGCTACTGCCCCTTTAATATATTTTCACGATAGTCCCGGTAAATTTGCGATTCATTCTCGATGCACATGGCGCCGGTTAACAAACTTGATTTTTAAAAGTTCATGTGATTTCCAGGAAGAATAAAATAAATATCCAGATGATAAATAGTCGTAAGGTCGTTAAATACAATCGAATTGTGCAGCCACCTGACTTCCAGAGGTCACGTGATGTTTACGGGCATCTCATTTGCATCGTATTCCCGTTACGACGTCGTGCTGCCACCGTGTTGTCTTCGTGCAGACTTCGTAAAGGCTCAGTTCGAAAGCTTTAAAAATTTCAAATTGTTAACGATTGTTATCTAGCAAGTCAGCTGAAAATTATATTATAGGATTCATTGCCTGAATATGTTCCAAGAGGCCACAGATTAATAGTCTAACAACATGACTGGTTATCTTACTGATAGTTCAACCACATAGCCACCTTTCATGCATAGGCAAAAATTCAAATCAATACCAATTGTTATCAATTCCTGGCCAATCGAACTCAACCTAAGCTAAATCTCCTTTCCGATCGTGCATCCATTCGCATTGAGTTCGTTTTGTGGTAATGCGTCATTCTTCTAAACATCGTGTTTCCTTCTGTCATTATTGGAAGTGCCACCGATGATTACTGTTTTTTTAACCAAATTCGGGTCAAATCTTACGAATTTCAAATGTTCTAATTCGTGTTTCTGCCGTTGGTCAAAATTGGGACAGTGTAAAGCCACCTTTACTATTAACACTTTTAGTGATTATACGATTGTTATACTAAGAACAAGTTTTCATTGATCGTCAAAGGTCAAGGTCACGAGATGTGATTTATTGTCATGTACACCAAATTTGGTTTAACTTTATTCAATTAAGCTATTCATACTCATATACATAATATAACTGTTGACACCTCTTGGAATTTTTTTGGACATGTTTACATTCAAGGTCAAAGGTCAAGGCCACGAGATAGAAAATCACAAAAAAATCTTTTAAACAAGATAATTCAAAACTCTTTATAGCTATGAAACTCTTATTAAGTTTATATGATCTTTGGAAAAGTACAAAATCTGTAAAAGTTTCAAGTGAAATCAATCAAATATCAAGGTCACGACTTAAGCTGGTATAGCGAAGATGCTTTATATCATCTATTTTCACTTTTAATCATTACATGTTGTTATACTCAATAAAAAGTGTTCATTGATTGCACGACCTTGATTGGTAAGGGTCAAGGTCACGATATATAGGTTTTTGTCATCTACACTCAATTTGGGTATAACTTTATCCCATTAAGCTTTTCAGTCTCATAAACATACATTATTACTTTTTAACACCTTTTGGCAATTATTTATCTTATATATATTACTACACTACATTTGTATACTTAAGGAGGATTGTTTTGACATGTTCATATTTAAGATTAAAGGTCAAGGTCACGAGTTATGATGTCACAATATGTTCCTTTTAGGCAACATACATTTGTAGCTTGACACGTTTTTGTGCTACGAAGATCTAATTTGGTATATAGGTCAACTTTGGAGAAGTACAGCATTTTGAAAAGGTGTACGCTACAATTCATCACAGGTCAAAGTCACGACTAAGCATTGAATTGCGAATATATATTTAAACTGTTAAAACATTTATTCATTACAATTTTTTAGTGCAAATGATAAGTGACCAATGATTGTTGACCTTCAAGGTCACTAGATAGACTTTAGTTCACCTTTGATTAGATTTCGAAATCAGGTTTAGGTTTTTGATTTAAAAGAAATCATTTAATCCCCAGGGAATTTTTAAAAATAGTTTAAATCTAAAATCAAAGTTATTTATCCTAGAAAGTTATAGATCCTAGATCATTCAAATTTGTATTTCAGACAAAGGACCAAATCAGTGGCTGTTGACGACAGTGTACATTTCAGTACAGGAGCCGGAAGTAAAAAGGTTGTCATTTCTAAACCTGCAGCAGTTTCTACCAGAAATGGTTCGTATAAACAGAATTCTAGGAAACATAAATTGAAATGTATGATTTGTAGTCAATAGAGAGATTCTATGTAAAGATCAAAAGTCTTTTGACGGATCCTTTAATTGTAAATATATGAATCTCTTATTTCTTAGAAGGTACATTATTCATACCTAAGATATCACTATTCTTACTTAGGAGATACATCCATTCTTTTTTTTTTCATTTTTGGGGTTGTATGTAGTGCATTCTTTACCTCTAAATTTAATATCAAGCATAGCTTGCCTTATTACGTGTCATGGTTGAGGACACTTTGTCAGGAAATATGATCATTTGTGAATTAGAGGTAGGGGCAAAGGCAGCATTCCGCAAAATTATAGAATAAAGTTGCTTCTGTTCATTTGACGATTTGATTGTGTAAACATGTGATTTTACATCTCGCAAAGGAGTACTAACTTTTACATGAAATTGGGACAAAGAAGGTGCCCATTTCATTAGAAAGTATGGGTCATAATGTTGGCAAGTCTCTGATTTTGAAATTCATATTGCTGTTGCCTGCAAATCTATAGTAACCACTAAATTCACCGAGTGCAGTTTGTACGTACGCGGAGAAATGTGAAGCGTGCGTAAATATTTAGAAGTGATTATCGGCGAAATATTTACTCCTAATTCTTTTAAAAGGAAACAATCAAAAGCAGTATTTTCAAACTAGTTTTCGTGTTATGTTAGAATATCTTTTATTACTTAGTGTTCTGTTCGTACGATGCAGAAATAAACAATCATTCTACCCAAAAACGACAAGCTACAATCTATACCAAAGACATCGGCTAACTGATTAGCGCCCCCTTTTTTCAATTGATATGAATGTTTTCATTTGTAGATATAAATCTTTCGAAACAAAGCAATTTACAGAGAAACAATTCAATATTTCTTTTACATATGTTTAAAGGAGACGAGTACTACAACATTGCTCTCCCCATATCTATTCAACAAAACAACAAAAATTCAACAAAATATACATGTAGGCTATAAATTGATCTACCATCGTGACTTTAATGACGAGGCGTTTGGTACAGTAGATAGTACAAGAAAAGGGAACCATTACAATGCTATATTTCAGAGTCTTCACAGTCCTCCCTGATACCAAAGGTTGCCCCAGTCGATAACACAGGAGACGAGTACTACAACATTGCTGCCATCTCATCATCGTCTACCGTCGTATCAACCAGGAACTTCCCTCAGTTCGTCAGGAACATGAGAGCAGACAAGAACCAACTTTACAAGGAGTTCCAGGTGAAACTAGAACCTTACCCTCTCAAACTGGAAGCAGTTTAGAAACACATGGCAGTCATCTTTTTATAGAACAGTTAAAGTCTAAAAGTTACAAGTTTATCTTAAACCGCAGTACTTTCCATTGTTTCATAGTGGTAAAAGTATTGCATGCATCATTTTGTTTCCTTCATTATCTTTTATATGTTCTTATCTTCCTTTGAACAGATATCTAATCTTAAAATGGGGGAAAAATGGAAACACATTTCTTATGTTAGAGTTGCAGATTGTTTTCTATTAAATGAATCTTCTACATCAGAAGATGATTGATCGTGTCCCTTAGATATATGACATACTACTTTTTGAATTGTTTTAAATAAAAGCACAAGTACTTATTATTTGACATATTGCATCCAACGTGTTCTACGACACCTAGACATGTGTAGAAGTAATGATGAACATTACCTCACATTTGTAATAGCTGATGTTGTATCACAAAATGTTTATGATATATGAATGTTCCAGAAACTACCAAAAGGAATGACACACGAGTGGAAGACAGCTCGACGAGCAGAAAATGTGACAAAAAATAGATATAAAGATATCTGTGCATGTGAGTATCTTTTGACATTGGTCAACAATCATACTTTTAAACTGTAACAAGTAAGGTGCACTTACTTAAACGATATTATTTTCTGAAAAAGTGTTATTAAAAGAAATTAATACAGTCTTGATAACCAAAGCAATATAACGTGGCATGCAGAAAAGATCACATTCTCTCCCTACAGAGGCAGATCAAGTCATATTGATTTAGCCTCTGTTATATTACGCCGAGTTTTTGGGATAGAATGGGAGATGCCTGATTTGAGGCAATCAAAGTTAGTTGTGCAATCAGCGACGCTGTTTCTAAATCATCGTTTTGGCTACTAAATGATGACAAAGCGTTGTTATATGAACCATCCTTTCCATGCGAGAAGCGTTGTCATTTGATAAAAAAATTGCAATGTATTGTGAAGCAATTGTTCCGCAAGGGGAAACTGCCGGAACCCGCGGATTTCGGCGTAATATAACAGAGGCTGTATCAACATTTCATAGCTTGATCTGCCTCTGTTGGGAGAGAATGTAAAGATAATTGTTTTAAAATTTCAGACGACCATTCGCGTGTCATTCTACCGATAGATCCAGAAAAACCTGAACTTGGAAATTACATCAATGCTTGCTATATAGATGTATGTATACTTTGTTTATTTCCTATATATTTATCAACTCACCCATATTTAAAAAGAATGTTTCAACTTTGACTTTAGACATACTTTTTATGATTTCATAAATTTTATAAAACGTGATTATTTTTAATGATTTGATCAATGATTCATTCATCATTCATATGTTTTAATCAAACATTCGTAGTTTCTCTTGTTTTTAGTTTCTTAAACCATTTATGTTTTGATCAATCGTTCTAATTTTTTTACCAATAATTCTCACGTTCTCATGTGATGATCAATCAATGAACTAAAAATGTGTTTCCTCAATCTCTTAAAGATGCTGTATCATACTTGCAATATTTTAAAAAGTATTTTTAATGTATTCGGTGTATTTTTAGAAAAATTTAGCAACCAACCTAGGGAAAATCGGACCAAAATTCATTAAATATGAGATAATTTACCAAAATTACGGAAACGGCAGCCAACATAAAGCCGAATCAATTGTGGCCATCTCACAACTTCCGGTCTCTAAATATACGCTTAAAAACCGTCTTTGTCTCGCACGACTAGATTTTCTTTTCTTTTTCTCCGAAAAAAGTATTCGTTGCTGCCAAAGTTGATACCCATCGAACGCAATTACGCTAGCTGTGACACGGTGTAAATCCTACACGCGTAATGATTACGTCACCGAAAGCGGGTTCGTTAAATGCTATGCCCTTTCTACAAGGAGTACTGTGCTTCGGGCGTCGAAATAAGTATGTTATTGTTGATTAAACAATCTAAATCTGATATAACAATTTCGACGAAAGATTTTTCTACAAAGTGATGTATTTCTTTTCTCAATAGCTAAATGTCAGCCTGAACCGAATGCAAGTATGATACAGCATCTTTAAGTGTACCAAACTAGAATCGTGCTAGGAATGTTTCTTTTTTCATTAAATAATTAATGTATAGTTAATCAATGGGTTCTTTTTCAGACCCCGCGAAAGGAAAAATCATTCATCGCAGCTGAGGGTATAATTTTGTATTTACTTGTATAAAGTGTTTAAAGTTAGATTTATCTGATGATTTTCTTAAAGAGCATGAACTTGAAATTCTATTTTTTAGTATATGCCAAAAATGTTATCTTCAGAGTAGTCAATTATGAAATTACACCGGCGGCCATGTAAATGTGAACACCTTTTATTCATTTAAGGCACAAAAATGTAATCGTATAGCTTAACTGAACAGTTTACGCTCATCTCTGCACTTGACATACTATTTGTTGTAGGGCCAAATAATGTCATGATCAACGACTTTATTCGCATGCTGTGGCAGTTGAGAATAAGTCGCGTTGTCATGCTGACAAACTTGTTAGAGGAAGGGAAGGTAAGAAAATAAATAAACAAAGATACATTATTGTAGTTTAGAATCTGAGACATCATTATATATACGTTATTGTATAAGATATTAAAATAAAGCATTATAAATGAGCATCCTGTGGTTTTGTTTACACCTAGTTTTGTTTGTATCACTACAATAAATAAAGCCCGATTGTTTGAATATCAAAGTTCGGGTTTCATAGAACCGTTGTGGTTTTGAAACAGTTTGCAAAAAGATTTAAATCATTTGTGCGTCACGAAATAAACGGTGTGTCCGTTTTGCTAATATCCTTTTGTGATTCTTGAATCCTTTTCTTACTTTTTTATTTGCAGCAAAAATGTCTTCAATACTGGCCAGACGAAGGCAAAACTTTGGAATTTGGTGACATAAAAGTCAGCCTGAAGGAGATAGAAAGTTTTGCTAATTACACTATTCGAAAACTTTGCTTGACAAAGGTAATCACTGTTTTTGTTTCCTTGACTTTTCATTGATCAACTCAAATGCTGTCTCTTTGACATGAGGAATTAAGCTTAGCTATTAAATGTCCTGTTTTCACTATCGAAGCTCAATTTTCATCACAGAATATAATGAACACAAACTACAAACATCAGAAACATTTATCTTTTTTCATGAAGGATATTTATCATTATTTTAATTTTTTTAAATTCCTTTTTTTTGACATGCCAGAAAACGAACGTTTGGGCTACATTTCCCTGTGCGTCCCGTTTAAAAGTAACAAAACACGATATTGTTTTATTTAATTATTTTGTAGAATGGGAATGAGTCGCAACAGGTCACACAGTTCCATTATAACGCATGGCCGGATAAAGGTGTACCAACTTCCGGCGCATCACTCATCGACTTCCGGGAAAAGGTCATCCCAGTTGGAGCAACGGCAAAGAGTCCCATTGTGGTTCATTGCAGGTTATGAGAAATTTCTTTATGACAGGAAATATAGAATTATTGGGAGACTGTTTTATTAAGAAATACGATGGCCTAAAACTCATGACTGCAAGGACGACAAAGGTTAATTGTCTCCAATGGAATTAACACATTGAAATAACACATTGATGCATAGATTGGATTTAAGAAAGTGCACCCATTGGTACATTCTTAAAAATTAATTGGTTTATTACTTTCTTTAATTTCTAATTCACTGCTTTAAAAGTGACATGTTGAAGTAAATGTAACTACTTATGGTCATCCCTATTAGACTGCAAATAAATAGAGGAAATATCTCTCCAATCGCAGTGAAGGTGTTGGCAGAACAGGGACCTTCATAGCGCTGCAGTGTCTGAAGGAAGAAGCCGAGATGAGCTCTACACAGGACATCTACACGTGTGTCTGGAGACTGAGACAACAGAGGGTCAACATGGTCCAGACGAAGGTAAGACAACATTTGTAAAATGCACTGTTTAACTATGTGATCTTCCTGAATGATACACCAATTCATGAGCGATTTGTGATCTCTAGACGTGAAGCTTCGCGGGATGACATCGCACGTACCTAGGTGGTCCAATTCAGACAGTGCCTTATATCCCTATAAAATTGAGAAATCGCCAAAGTGATTAAAAATGATGTTTATGACCAACTTTTTTTCGTAAACACCATCTTTAGATCAACTGGTGTAGATCTTGTGTTTGAATGAGTTTGTGCAGGACTATGGTTTGACATGAGAGTGGAGCATGCAGCGTGCTTTATCAATTTCATTAGAATAAGTTCATAATTTACTTCACTACGTTACGCGCAGTGTAGCAAATAGATCATGTTTTAATACGACAGCGTGCTGTATGTAAATAAAATCTATCATATTTCCTTACTCCCTTGGTCATACCAGAATCATGACGGATTTGACGGTCGTTGATGCTGTTGATGGTCAGAGCTTCTGACAACCTCTCATAAAGAACTCATTAAGCAGACCCTGTGTGTTGGCTAATATATTGTAACTTACAACGTTAACATCATAAACTTACTACCGAATCTGATGACCTTGCGAAATACAAGTGTAGGCCAAATTTCCGTTTTACTGTTACTAAACAATACTGGGAAACACTGGTTTTCATTTCACAGTTTTTGATAAAATCATCATTACCAATCCAGATTTTCTTTAAAAAAAACCCACTTCGACGGCGATTGCATATTCCGGAGTGTCGCAAAACAGGGCCGAAAACTGACTCTCATGGTCAAATATAAACTTCAGCAGCTCGTTATAGGTTGGGCGATGTCCCCCAAAACAGGGATCTCTTATGTGATATTTATGGTTGTAACAAGACTATGTCGCAATTGATTGTCGCAATAGTTATAAATCCTTTGGGCCAAAATTTGTCTGAAAGAAATAACCCGAACGACTTAATATTGTGAGCTGTTTGAGTGGCATTCTAGAATATGGTGTTTTGGTGAAACTTTCAATATCAGACAAGGGAAGATTCTGTATCTTGAGTTTAAATCTTAACTACGCCGATGTTTTAATTTTCAACAGTTTGACATTGCATTATTATATCATCAATCTAATGCTTGAACGAAAAAGAATTTAGAAACAAATATTTTCCTTTGCTTGCTTATCTGTACCATGCTTTTGCGATTGTAATGTCGGTTTCGGTTTACATAATTTATTACGTACATTTTTCGAAAGGGTTTTACTTGTTTCTTAAAACGACTAAAATGACAAATATTCCCCAATTGTATTTTGCGCTGAAGCTGTAATATATCATATTACAAATACGTTCTAGAAAGAAATGTGATAGTTGCATAATCATATTCGTTTCTACACAAAACAGATCTCAAATCACTTTTGCGTTTCCTTTTTTGTCGAACATAGAGTCAATGTAAATAAAAGGAGTTAAGATCGTGCAGTTAATAAGCGCCTTTGGTATAACAATAAGGGATAAAAAGTGGTATATATTAAAACTAGAACTACAGTGCATAATGTATCCAAACACAATCATACTATACTTCACATTTCAGGACCAGTACGTGTTTCTCCATGAAACCTGCCTGTTGTCCCTGATCCTTACATCCAGGACATATTCAACTGGTCAGTTTGTCCGGCAATACCCTCAACTGGACCAGCAAAAGATAGAGGAAGAATTCAAGGTAGGAACATATGAAATTGTCTATTCATGTCATTGAAAATCTTTGTACACGAAATTCAAATCAAGAACATGACAACAATGCATTTGATCACATACACCTCATTTCTTCCGTTGTCTTACAACCGATCTGAACAGAGTATAGTTCAAAGTTATATTTATATTCAGAGATATTCTGACAAATACCAAAATGAAACAGAACCAACGACTTTACAGACAACTAAAAAAATTGGGATATTCCTCAAAGACAATATATGTGCCATGAGTAGACATTCGCCTCTCCTTACTATTCAAACACACAGAACTTGTTCGTCTGTGAAATGTGTCTTTTCACATGAGTTACCGTGGTAACGTTTTTACATATATATGAATAAAACATTGTATAGTTTCCCTATGCTTTAGTTTTTGACATATGCCTAGCCCATGTACACGGTTGTTCACATTTGGATAGATATTTGGATCGCAGGGACTAAATGTAAAAAGTAATATTAGGTTAGGCTGCCAAATTATTTTCTTGTTGTCTTTGTTAAAAGAACGGGCCTTTACAAAAACATGCCCTAAAAGTACTAAAAAGTACTAAAATAATAAACAGTAAAAACAGAAAACATCTGCAACAACTGTCATCCAAAGCTTGCCTATTGATCAAAAGTTAAAAGTATCACGAAATGTTTCACATACTTTAGAGGTAAAATTATTCCCCTAAAGTGATATTTCAAAATTCAATATAATGGAAAATATGTTTTTCGCCTCTAGAAAAAGAATATATTTAATAGCATAACCCAATCTAAATAAATTTAGATCAACAGATTTTTTATTTTGTCATACTGTTGACCAAATATAAAACCTGTTGATCTAAATTTATTTAGATTGTAGCATAACCTTGTTATGGCGTAGAATATATTGGTCAATCGGGGGATGTGCTAAGAGCGAAAGTCCGAGTGCAAACAACAGATTAAGCAGATTCATTTATGTTTTTGAATTCAACCATATAAAAATGAAATTGGTTTCAGGTGATAGACGAGTTTGCGGTAAGGAACGAAAAGGGTGAGTGGAGGGCAAAGTAGTTCTCAAAATTTATCTAGAATATTACATTTAATTTAAAGCGCAACTCATAAGTAATTCAGCATTTAATTGGTTCATCTTTCTCCGGGTCCAGCTCCACAAAGCTTTACATATACATTACGTAGATGTGAATATCACTTGGATATTAGATTTCAAATCAATTCACCTCTTTGGCATCAAAATGACTTACACTTTTTTAGAAAAAGCATTTAAGAAGCAAATTATTCTATTTACGTCGCTTTTTGACGTGCCGGCCATCTTGATTTACGGAAAACATAGGGAAAATCTCTATTCTTGTGGTTTGAATGTGCGACGTCAACTGTGGAACACGGCATGTGGAACACACGCCGTATAATTAGCACTGACAGACAAGTAAACACCAAGGGTTGTAGGGGCGATACCAGTCGACAAGTGCGCGAAATCTGTATAAACATTCTGAAGCAACAGTTGAAAGAAATAAACACAAAAGTGACGATAACTTTCTATTACACTTCCCGGAAGTAAATCCTTTTGTACAGCGAAACAATGGGACTTTCAGTTCAAAAACATTTAGGACATGAACGTGTTGTTATATGAGTAGTTTCTTAAGAATGCGGATTTGTTTATATTTGAAATTTCATCTCTGTTTTTGTTTTTGCTGTCGTTTTAGTGATTTTGCACTATGCACAGGTCCGGATTATAATTTTACTTCCACAGAACAGAGAATACCGAATTATAATTATTTAGACTGTCGTTATTAAACTGAAAGAAATTTATCTAAATATCATAAAATAATGCATTGTAAATTCACAACTGGTGTGCGTGAAATCTACCACAATATACTCCAAGATGTAACAAACAATAACTATGCGCATTACTTATCGAACCATTTTTGTTCACAAGCTTTTCGAGGAGTTTTCATCTGTTATTTGACCAAAATAAATTGATTATATCAGCATGTTTTATGAGTATTTAAATACATCATTTTTAAATAATGGCTATGAATAATATTGTATGTGTGAGGTTTGAAAGTAACATCATTCTTGACTCTTTGTCTGTGTTAATTACGTTCTATTCTGCCCAAAGCAGTTTATCAATTTGATATGATGTTTATTTAATGTTATCATAGAAATTGACATTAATATTAACATTTTACAAATATAAAATGCATATTTTCTCTTTTGATTGTGACGGTAATTGTATTTCCCAAGTTTCATTCATCAACTATTTTGAGATGTTGGTGCCTTCTGACATCTCATCCTGTGAGGATTTGTTCACATCATAACCATTTTATGTACTGCTTTTGGCATTGCCTGTAAAATGGTAGAACAAATCAAAATGAATAAAATCAGAAATGAAATTGAATAATGATGAAAACAATGTTATGGATATACAACATCTATATTCAGTGTTTGCGACGTTTTAAGATACATAAACATTTCCTTCATCATTATTCATCAACTCCTATAATGCCCATCAAAGAAGAAATGAAATCATTCAGTATTACTATTTCATGGTTTTAGACATCTGAAAACAAAAATATATTTTTGTTTTCTAGAAAAGAC
Source organism: Steromphala cineraria (assembly GCA_916613615.1). NCBI lineage: Eukaryota > Metazoa > Mollusca > Gastropoda > Trochida > Trochidae > Steromphala > Steromphala cineraria. The sequence continues at coordinate 69,533,508 of OU744722.1, read as the reverse complement.
ACTCCAGAGATATATTTATACCTGTCATTATTCCTTTTAGAAACTGCTAAAGTAGTTAAGACATTTATCTGTTTGGAATAAAGATAATAAGTGTACAAAAACGAACATAGACGAATCTGTTAATGTCATATAACTGTCTAATTGGACTGCCCTCATACTTAACTTGGTCTTCGTTTCACAAGTAAATGGTATCTATTGTTCTGGAAATGCTTTGTGACATCATCAATATATTAGCCATTAACTTTAATGAATTTATTTCGTAGAAAATGCAACACGGGCTCCAATGGTGCCAGATTCAGAATACGAGGAAATGGGAAACTATGTAACTGCAGTGCTTGAACCGGTACGTGTAAAAATTATTTATACTTACTGTAACATTTTTGCTTAATGAAACAACATAACTTATACGTATACACAATTTTATAATAAAGAACTTGTATTCAGATACAGGAGCCAAACAATGAATACGAGGACACCTTTGGAACGCCTCTGAACGCTTTGTTTGTGCCGGTAGGTGGACGATGTTACTTTATTGAGGCTGTTTATCATCATAATGATTGGATGCTTATTTAATTTAAAGTAATTGAACAACATGATCTCGACGATTTACCCTCTTTGAAGAGAGTAAAGACACTGATCCTGAAGTGAATTTGTAAAATAGTCACTCAACTTCGGTATCACAGAACCAAATGCACCGATATATTGCACCTGCATGAGACATTTTAATTTTCTTATGAAATTTCGTTTCAAATACATTTTGTAAATAACATAATGAATTTGATGATGGTAACCAATTATAACTGTTTTGTTTTAACAGTACATACATCTGCTTGATACGGCATGTAAAAACGATTTACATCAATTCCAGGCATTTGTTTTAGATACATATTAACTAACGTATATATAAAGCGTAGATATATCAAAATAGTTTCAAGTATTTTTTCTCTCCATTATTCTTTTATGAAACGATAATTTTTATAATAATTCTATATAATTTCTTTAAATATGAAATAAATCTTTTTATTGTATAATAACAAGATCCAAGGGTTGTTTCAGTACATCTTTCTCTGATGGAAGGTTCCCGGGGTACTATAGGGTAGAGCATTGGAACAATTGACCTTTAGTTACCGAGAGTCATTTCCACTTGAGCATGGTTTGAAAATCCTTTTTGAACTGTTTATCAGAGTTACGAGAATGCCCAGCGCTACATCCAGACCCAGACGCCTCTACCCAGCACTGTAGTGGACATCTGGAGACTGGTGCAGGGCCACGGAGTCTCCGTCATCGTCATGCTCGACTTCTACTCACAGGATCAAGGGGTACGTATCTTTACCATGGTACAATGTAGATATATACAGTATAGCCTATCGACCCCTACTCACAGGATCAAGGGGTACGTATCTATATCATGGCACAATGTAGATATATATAGTACAGCCTTTCGACCTATACTCACAGGATCAAGGGGTACGTATCTATACCATGGTACAATGTAGATATATATAGTACAGCCTTTCGACCCCTACTCACAGGATCAAGAGGTACGTATCTATACCATGGTACAATGTAGATATATATAGTACAGCCCATCGACCTCTACTCACAGGATCAAGGGGTACGTATCTATACCATGGTACAATGTAGATATATATAGTACAGCCAATCGATCACTACTCACAGGATCAAGAGGTACGTATCTATACCATGGTACAATGTAGATATATATAGTACAGCCAATCGACCCCTACTCACAGGATCAAGGGGTACGTATCTATACCATGGTACAATGTAGATATATATAGTACAGCCCATCGACCCCTACTCACAGGATCAAGGGGTACGTATCTTTACCGTTGTACAATGTAGATATATATAGTATAGCCTATCGACCCCTACTCACAGGATCAAGGGGTACGTATCTATACCATGGTACAATGTAGATATATATAGTACAGCCCATCGACCCCTACTCACAGGATCAAGGGGTACGTATCTTTACCATGGCACAATGTAGATATATATAGTATAGCCTATCGACCCCTACTCACAGGATCAAGGGGAAGGTATCTATACCATGGTACAATGTAGATATATATAGTACAGCCCATCGACCTCTACTCACAGGATCAAGGGGTACGTATCTATACCATGGTACAATGTAGATATATATAGTACAGCCTTTCGACCTATACTCACAGGATAAAGGGGTACGTATCTATACCATGGTACAATGTAGAAATATATAGTACAGCCTATCCACCTCTACTCACAGGATAAAGGGGTACGTATCTATATCATGGTACAATGTAGATATATATAGTACAGCCTATCCACCTCTACTCACAAGATCAAGGGGTACGTATCTTTACCATGGTACAATGTCGATATATATAGTACAGCCTTTCGACTTCTACTCACATGATCAAGGGGAAGGTATCTATACCATGGTACAATGTAGATATAAATAGTACAGCCTATCCACCTCTACTCACAGGATCAAGGGATACGTATCTTTACCATGGTACAATGTAGATACATACAGTACAGCCTATCGACTTCTACTCACATGATCAAGGGGAAGGTATCTATACCATGGTACAATGTAGATATATACAGTACAGCCTTTCGACTTCTACTCACAGGATCAAGGGATACGTATCTTTACCATGGTACAATGTAGATACATACAGAACAGCCTATCGACTTCTACTCACATGATCAAGGGGAAGGTATCTATACCATGGTACAATGTAGATATATACAGTACAGCCTTTCGACTTCTACTCACAGGATCAAGGGATACGTATCTATACCATGGTACAATGTAGATAATACAGTACAGCCTATCGACTTCTACTCACATGATCAAGGGGAAGGTATCTATACCATGGTACAATGTAGATATATACAGTACAGCCTTTCGACTTCTACTCACAGGATCAAGGGATACGTATCTTTACCATGGTACAATGTAGATACATACAGTATAGCCTATCGACCCCTACTCACAGGGTCAAGGGGTACGTATCTACACGTCGGTACAACGTGGATATATATAGTACAGCCTATCGACCTCTACTCACAGGATCAAGGGGTACGTATCTATACCATGGTACAATGTAGATATATATAGTACAGCCTATCGACCTCTACTCACAGGATCAAGGGATACGTATCTTTACCATGGTACAATGTAGATACATACAGTACAGCCTATCGACCTATACTCACAGGATCAATGGATACGTATCTTTACCATGGTACAATGTAGATATATACAGTACAGCCTTTCGACCTATACTCACAGGATCAAGGGGTACGTATCTATACCATGGTACAATGTAGATATATATAGTACAGCCTATCGACCTCTACTCACAGGATCAAGGGATACGTATCTTTACCATGGTACAATGTAGATACATACAGTACAGCCTATCGACTTCTACTCACAGGATCAAGGGGTACGTATCTTTACCATGGTACAATGTAGATATATATAGTACAGCCTATCGACCCCTACTCGCAGGATCAAGGGGAAGATATCTATACCATGGTTCATTGTAGATGCATACAGAGCAACCTTTTAAGACCAGTCCTACATTCATGCAGACCGGCACTAGGTTATAGGCATCTATTTGAAGGTACAATTGTATAGTATACCATACAACCTAGTTGGACCTCTGCTCGCAGTATCAAGAATATGTATATCACACAAAGCACAAAAGGTGCCGTAAGATCAAGCAAGGGAAAGGCGACTAAAGCAAGCTTAATGTATGCTGTGCAGAGCATACTTGTAAATGCCATGTTAAAATCATTTTGATTGAAAGTGATTTTAATCAAAAATATATTCATGTTCATTGTAAAGAAATATTATGTTGATGTTAATGGAACAGCAACAAGTAAAAACTCAGACCGTGTTTTTTTGATTTGTCAAAGAGATAATTTCGATAATAATGTTGTAATAGTGTATAGAGTAAGATGGTGTTAGATAGGATAATATTTTCTTGTCAAAAACCAAATTGTAGAGCATGAATAAAAAAATGAAAATACATACCCTTCCTTTGCGTTTACAACATAAACAGGTATTGCTCAAACATTTCTCGTTTTGCTTCTCTCTCAAAAATGTGGTTTGTAGTCAAGCAGTCAAAATACTTTTAGGTACAGGATGTTGCCGTGTATTGGCCTGAATTGAAATCCCCTCTTCAAATCGGATCGTATTGGCTTGAATGCATGACTATGTCGCAGGAAGGGGGCATAGCTGTGCGCAATATTCAGCTAAAACAGGTCAGTGTTTACTGTGATTTCTTTATCTTGAAATTAAGTCTTGAAAAATACCATTATTATCACAAGTCGCGAGGTAGAAATGTTATAAATCATACTTTGATTACGAGATAATACTACCAAAGCAAAGACACATATTTAATTATTCCAAATTGTTTTTGCTCTTATGTTTTATTTTGTATATAATGTGGTAGTATTTTTAAGTTTTGATATGTTACAACCAGTTCGCGCATATTGTGATGAACAGGGCCACTTCTTTTCGATAACAACAAAGTTTTGATTATGGTGATATTTTCTTTGACATTCAGGACCACAAAAGCCAGAACGTTTTACACCTCACTGCCAAGTTCTGGCCTGACGATGGTCTACCTGCAGTGTCCTCACTACTCCAACTTGTAAGAATGGCAACAGAAACAACGGAGAAGGGACCCATAATAGTTCACTGCAGGTCTGACTAGTTCTTGGTTATTGATTGAAACATATTTTATTGACAAAAGGTCAAATGGATTGGGCAAAAGTGAAAACACTTACTGGGCCCTCTCTTGGTTATTCAAAAGCATAGGTAGATCTAGTTAAAAACCACTGACTTTAAGAGAAATTTATACAATCTTGCATGTTATGCTCTGCTATTTATGGAGGTGAAGAATTGCTAAACTGAATATGTGTGAAGAAAAGTGTCCTGTGTCTGCTTCTTTCCGTTGCATTGATGATGAATGGTTCTTGAATTTCAATTGGTGAATTCTTAATGGTGTATCATCATCATCATCATCATCATCATCATCATCATCATCATCATCATCGCAAATGCCATTTTATGTAGTATGTGTCTACTTTGTGTATGTTTTTATATAAAAGGCAAACTATGACTAGTGGATATCATTTATCATTATGTTATACGTGTTTTATGCTTGTAATCAACATGTTCGTAAAATGATCTTTCGCATCATGATCATAAACGTAAGGTTTTCCCTCAAACTGTTTCAGGAATGGAGTAGACCGGAGCGGACTGTTCTGTGCTGTATCTGCTGTGATAGAGAGAATCAAGGGAGACAACTCTGTAGCGGTTCCTCTAGTCGTCAGTGACATCAAAGCTGTTCGGAAACAGAATATACCAAATATTGTAAGAAATTACTGAACAAGCATATTTGAACATAACTCAGGAACAAGATAACCGTAAAACAACAACTGGATAGTAATAGAATAGATTAATAGTAGAATAGTAACACCAAGAACACAAACAGACTACAAAGATAGAAGAAGTCGGGGTAACAAAAACTCCGCGGTTTATTTAAATACTAACTCTATATGGAATGTATGACAAAGGTTAATCATACGTAGTGCCAATTGCAGTCCCCATTGAAACTTTTAAAGCAATTGGCAAGAGGGGTTAAATAATAACTTAAATTACGTGAGACTTACACTGTCGCACCATGTCTCTATGACGATTAAGTTGTGTGTTTCACGACGAACATTTAAACAAAACAAACACTTATGTTGAAAAAGGCAAAGCACATTTAACCATTTAACTCTCCCTATCCAACGAGACTTTCGCAAAATATTACGAACCTACCCGATCTCCATCAGGATAGTAACATAAGTTCTTATATTAACCGTTATTTCATTGGCTCATTACTTAAAGTAATCTGAGGCACTTGTCAGGAAAGACTTTAGGGTGTTGTAGGAGCTGCGCTGATGTGGATTGGCTGACCCTCTATCAGTATTTTTGTTGTTGTAGTAACCGAAACAGTTACAGAACTTGTTTACGAATAGCACTTGGAAAAAATTCATATTCCAAATGAAATAAATCAATCAATTACCTATATTCAATTGATTTTAAATTTACAGTGATATATGACGATATAAAAGCCCGAAGGAGCATGTGACATTTTCTCTTATGTAGACATATTTTGCAAAATTAAAAAAAAACTGTCTCAATCAAAAATGTAAATTAGTGTTTAGCATTCAAATAGACAATTAGTACAATTTGTGCAAACACGTCAAATGAGATTAGTATTTTTATCTGAGTTATCAACTAATTCAATACATTTAATCTTGGCAACGACTACGACGTAATACAAACTATCAGTTCCAAATAGTCTTTGATGCATTTAATGTTAGTTAAACACCAAGACTATAGTTTGTAATATTTTCTCCTAAACATAACCTAACCTAACATACATAAAAATCTTGATCTCAAAGGCTCCTTTCCTATTTTGAATATAATAATCGATTTATGGAATTATCATTTCCGAGACTGAATATTAGTATAATTTAATGTCACAATTTCAAATTCTGTTATTTTCTTGTAAAGGGGATCATTTGGTTTCATGTGCATGAAAGTTACGATTTATGGAATGGTATATAACTGATAATTTTTCGAACTGAGGGCTTGCTTACTTTTAACGACATGATTACTTAGCTGGACAAAGACAAGTACCGTTTTGATACACTTCATCTTACAAAATGTATGCATTTATAGTTGTATTTGTATTGGCTGTAGTTACAATCACTGAATACACAGAATAAGTTACAACATAAAGCCAGCATTTCTCACTAATATGATTTTATTTTAATAAAACGAATTGTAGTAAACATGGTGGGGATAAAAATAGACTTTTACTTGGACATCCAAACAGGGCAACACTAATTTCATGAATCACGATTTAATTTACTAAGAGTATTTCTTTCTGTTTAAGGCTCAATACAAGCTGTGTTACGAGGCTGTGGCAGAGTATCTCGGAGCTGGTGCTGTTTATGAAAAACCGGAAGTACATGTCAGCGCAGGAACGGATGTTGACACGGAAATAGAAGCGGAACATGTGTACTCGGCGATATCTAACCAGCCGATCTACTCAAACTAGTAGTGTGTCTCTGAAGATATAATAGGATACAATGTAAATGATAGTTTATTTAATGGGAAAGTTGATTATAAATGTGAATTATAAAGATGTAAACATGACTATTAGATGAGATAAAATATCCAGATAACTAGTTCCATTGTGACCGTAAAAACAAACTGACATTTTGAGAAAATGCAACTATTCAACCGTGCATCACAAAGATGGAAAGACATTTTAAGTTATATTTTATTATATTATTTAGGTATCATTTAGGACTATATATACGACATCTGCTGTTATCAAATGACTCAGAATTGTTGCATTTTTCAAAATTGTTCCATACTCACGTTTTTCATTTTCGACACATCATTTGAGAACTTCATTTTGGCCAACATTTTTCAACATTTTTATAATATCTCAGTTATCGCATATTTTCAAACATGTTTATCCTGTCTATTGAGCTACGGCGTGCTTGATTTATAAATTCATAACTTCATCGACCGACATATATACTAACATTGAACAGCATAAGTTTGTACTTGTACATATTGAGTGGTGTATTTACTCATTTTCCTTATATAATGGATGCTACGATTTAAAGTCCATGCTTACATAACTTCCAGCATTAGTTGCAGAATACATGTATCTCTCGAACCCTTACTAATGTTCTTTTTTGTCGGTTTTGTACATTACAAAACCTTTAATTGCATCAGACAGTAATATTCTATTGGAGGAAAATATGTACTGCATGTATATAAATCTTGAAGTACAATTCATATTCAATTGCTACAGCATATTTTCTAAAATTTGGAATATCGTTTTTCTTTCTTTTCAGTACGTTTGAAAGTTTCCTCATTTCCTCTTATTTCTTAGTTGAATAAATGAAAATACTGTATCTAACATAAATCATTTGTTGTTGGTTACTTTGACTTCATGGAATGATTAGAATGTGTCTTTAATTAGGTTTGGATGTCGACATGACATCTAATTCTAGTAAATACCGCAATTATTGTTTATATTTACCTTGTGTAGCAAGTAAATGAAATGAAAACACAAAACATGTGATAATTATAAGACCATTTAAAGGGGCAGTAGCACGTTTTTTGATATTTTTATGTTTTAAAATTTTCACTGATAATTGTTAGTTAATGTTAAATGTAATATTTTGACAGTGTCAAAAATCTCATTACACAAGCCAATCATCCATAGTCAGAGGACAAAGTATGGGGATTCACATCAAATCCATTGGCGGCCATTTTGTGTGAACACCTTTTATTCATGTTTTGTAAGAAAAGGGAATTGCATGGCTAAACTTAACGTTATATAATTGAATTATTACTGCTCCATTTAGTTTAAATACATTGTCTTTCAATTGAAACCATTAATTTTCATTTTCCTGACATCACCTTATATTCCCCATAAAAACGTGCTACTGCCCCTTTAAATCTAAAATTCAGATCTAAAAGTTTATCATTTGAAAACTTTTTCTGTTCTTCATCAATGTCTAAATTCATGTTCATGGTGGTAGCCTATCATTCAATAAATTCGTTTTGCATACTTTTGTAATATGTAATCAAACATATTGACATAGATTTTATCAAAGGTGTTATTTGACCGAAACGTATGTCACCCGTGATAGACGTACGGATTTTATATAAAAGTATCATTTAGGTGTATCGGTATCTTACACTGTTAAACACTAAAGTACACGATTATGGTCGAAAACCGGACTTCGCTTCATTTGTAAGTGTTGTTTGATTGAAGGCTATCCTTGGTGTAAACGTGTGAAATCCTTACACATAATATTCCCAGTAACATGTATTCATTTGTAGGAACGCCTTTTGAATTCGTTTTTACAAAACATCCTTTGAAGTTACTCTCCTTATAGAAGCTCAGCACTTGATCATTCATACTACGTATACTACGTTCATGTAACATAGATTGAAAACATCTCCGAACATAAAAAGAGGAATTTCAAATGAAGCGTTCATAAAATATATCAAATGGGACTGCCATGCGTACAGATGTACTACACAACGATCTCTTGTCGAGTGGTAATCAAATCGATCTTTGTTGAGATTTCTTTCAGGGATATGGAATTCTGTCACGTTACCAATTAACACCTCGGGAGATGCCAACACATAAACCTATGAATGTCAAATTAGTTTCCAATGCTTTAGATGACAAAATACTGCTATTTTAAATACAATTCACATGCAAAAAGGTAACATATATTGAACTTGTAGAAATGTAATGAATGTTTGTCACGTCTTCTTATTCAGATTGACATTCCGAAATGTCATAATTAAGGATCAAATTTGAAACATTTTTTCGATAATAAGATATTTAAAAGTTCATTATAGAAGCCATTCTCTATGGATGTATATAAACTGATACGCATTTTGTATACAAAAAATTAACTTACGATTGAATATCTAGTCCTAAATCCTTGTAAATGAAGATATTATTTCATTGTTGTTTATTATGTTTTGATAAATGATATTCATAATAATAATAATAATGATAATACTTTATTATCCAAGAAGGGAATTTGTTTTGCACACAAGACAGACATCGGCATCACTAAAATACCGTTCACAAATCACAATGAACTTTAACTTTGGATTAAAACGATAAGCACATTAATAACATGAATGTCAATTGATAAGAGGCTTTTCTCAGCATGCTTAAATCAAACTGAAAAAGAAATTTATGTAAAAACTTGAAGATTAATTAACATCAATTAAAAGGGAACATGTACTCAATGATCCAATAACAGTAACTTTGTAATATCAAATTGTCAAACTTCAAAATAATGATGTAGACTGAGACATTTAAGAAAATAACGCAAAACCCGGCTGGGTTTGCTAGACAGGCACAGAAACGAAGTATCACATTAAACCGTTGGCATCTCCGCCTGTTCACGATAGGACGTTTTTGTCCTATGTGAGTTCCTATTTGGATGTGTGTCTTGGCTCTATCATATGATTGTTTAATCATACAACACTGACAATGGCACAGAGACCATATGTCAGCTCTGTTAGTCTCTTCTTTCGTCTTCTGGGTAATGTAGTTCTGTGGTACTTGAGTCTCTTATATTTCACAACATCAAGGATAACAGAAATCAGTTGGTCCTCAATCATGTATTTTCGTTCATCTACACATTACAAGTGTTCACAAAGAATTTCAAGCCCGCACTCCTCTTGGTGTGCCGAAATCAGCTGTTAAATATTCATACAAATAATTAATTTGGTAGCTGGAAACTTCGGCTCCTCCCGATGTTTCCTTTTATGATATCAAACTTTGGACAGTAGCAAAAACCAGATAGGGAGCATTTAACAATTGACTAACGCTCGACATCTGAAAAAAACCCGTTTAAATTGTTCGTATTAATTTTTGACATGAAGAGGTTTTTATTTATTCTATGACGAAAGCAATAACTACGTATCTTGACAATGATTATATTTTACATCATTTATTATAATTCACCAAAAATATGCAGCACGTAACTCAATTCTCCTAACATTTCAGCGGTCAGCAAAATTAATCAATATAACTGGGCCTTTCCACCCAAATCTTAGCTTTCATTAGTCACGTTATCAAAATAGTTCGCCAACTTTTCTCTTAGTCATAGCTGCAAATCAATATATTTATCTCAAACTGACCGTCATATTTTCGTTATTGTTTTCTAGCTTAAACTCTACCATATGATAAACGTTATATGCTCCTCTTCTTTCAGTTTCTCACTTCATCGTTATGCTCATTCTGATCCTGTTAGGGCGTGGTACCGAGGTCTGGAAGGGGTTTGAAGATTGTTGACGTTACCTTTTACATGCATGCCCCAGACATTCTCGATGGGATGCAGATCAGGAGTCATCGCTGTCAAAGGGATCTGGTGATTTTCTGTGCGGGAGGTATCTTTTGTCAAAATGGCGCCTTGCAATTGTATCCTAAAAGATGAAAGGGCGAGCGTGGCAAATGGCAAACATGGACTGTCAAAAAATTGTTACTGAACTGAATACTGAACTTTTTAGCAGCAACATGTCTTTCAGTGCCATCAAGAAATTCGATCACATGGAAATGCTCGTTTCGGTGACGTCACTCCCTCCTCTTTCTGTCCAGAAAAAGTTATTATCCTTGTCTACGAAATCGATCGTTTACAGAATATGTGGTATGGTTTGTGAGGCATAATCAGTTAATGACAAAACGTGAAACGACCGGGCCACAAGATTCTGAAACATCTGTAACACAATCGTGGTGTATTGTTAGAATCATAACGCAGTTAAGAATTAAACTGTCACATCTAAACTTCAAATTGCCTTTCACAATCGACATAGAATTCAAATTCGATGTCATGCAAATGTCATGATACACCTAAAACTGTAATTTGCATCAGGTCACGATACTGGGGTTGTGGTTAGCAGCCGAACTCTAATTTGGTATGTTTTAGCGATATATCGCTATAGGTATATATGTTTTTATTTGCATTGTCTGGTAACATGTTTTAAGGAGGCATATTCCCTCCCTTTCAAATGATACTCTGAGGTAGCTTTAATAAAGCAGTTAAAGAAAAGGAATTCCAAAAACTATTATATCACTCAACTAGTATTTTGCAAAACTTTATTGTTGTTTTTTCCTCAACTTAAAAAATCTATTTTGGGAAATTTCAAATTAATCTAAACCAAAACCATCATAACATGTGTACTTTTCGTTGATGAGTTATCTTACATTTGTCTATGAAATGTGAAAAACAATTCATGTTCAACTTGGCCTTTCCTCAGGCCAGGATGCCATTAGGATGGATAAATTAGATTTTCTTCTTCTTGTTTTCTACAAGACTTTTAGATTTAAGAACTTGGATAGATATTTCCATTTAAAAAATCCATTTCCGTTTGATTTATATATATAGTACAGCCCATCGACCTATACTCACAGAATCAAAGGGGTACGTAACGTATCTATACCATGGTACAATGTAGATATATATAGTACAGCCTATCCACCTCTACTCACAGGATCAAGGGGTACGTATCTATACCACGGTACAACGTAGATGTATATATAGAACAGCCTATCACTCACAGGAACAAGGGGTAGGTATCTTTACCATAGCACAATGTACAACATACAGAGCAACCTTGTTAGATCTCTCCTGGTAAGATCAAGTGTAGCATGTTGTGTCTAATTCACTAAAATGGCCATAGGACTTTAATATCGAGTTACAACGTCACTATAACAAGTACAACGTAGCTCGGATCGAATCCTACTCTCAGGATGAAGGGATAGGTATCTGCATTTATCATACAATGGAAAGTGAACTCGGCATGATAAAGTCAATGCATATTTTCGATATCCATCGGGGTCATATACGGACGAAGGTCAGGTTCGGAAGTTCTTTCAAACATTACGATTACATCATACGCGTTAATATTTTGAAAGCCTTTAGCAACCAGTAGCCATAACGAAGAATAAATGATGACAGGGAAAGGCGATAATTTTTAAAAAACGAACAAAAACTGTTGTCTCTGAATCTTTTGTAAAATGTATTATCAAGCAGTTTTTTAATACATAAACAAACTCAAAACGACTGAGTTATCCCAACAGCTACCTAGCTTCAGATGAGGCACATATTCTTACTTTTATCTATAAATCTTAAGTGTTTATTCAGAGGGGTTTGGAGTCTCAACTTGACATCTTCTAGTAAAACTCTCCTTTGATATTTGTCATTTACCTTTAGCAATCGAGCTGAAGGGAGGCAACTCTCGTTCCTTCTTGTGGTGGCCTTATTCACTTGATTACACGAGGGTAATAAAACGCGAGTTCCAAATTGCCAACTACTTCTCGTTTTATTAACAGTTTAATATCATGGTAGTTTACTTCAATTGAAACTATATAAATGTTGAGCCATTTCAAAATAACCGAAGGTTAATTTAAGGCAATTTTAAAAGGCACTTCATTTAATATCATTCACCTTCGAAATCTTACGCTATTCATTTGTATATATGAATTCACATATTATAAAACAACCCAAACTTTCAATATAGTATTTCTTTTACATTTTTCCTCAATAGTCAAAACATGACAATTATGATAAAGAAGTTATCCTGCTTATGTATTTTAGGATTTACTACTAATCTGTATTTGGAACAAACACTATGCATTTATACTTCAAGGCTTGCAAAAAAAACATATTAATTCCTTCCTAGTGCAGGATAATGACCATCACAAAACACGCGAGCATGATAACATCTACACATGCGCTGAAATATGCCTAGAACTTAAATATTGAGCTCATATGGTTAATATATGAAGCGAATTTTATGTGAGATAAATAAATGGATACCACAAAATGGAAAACAAATGTTGCCTTTTCGAACAACGCTTGAAAATCAAGGGAAGGCTACACGATAAACAGAAATGATAAAATGTGACCATACTAAGTTGGTCATTTACATTTTTCAGTTGATATTTTTCTTTGATACGGAAGCTTGTGTTAAAATTGCAAAGATGCATTTGATACGCCAACCTGTCTAATGAATTGAAAAAATTTACAGTAATTTGAAAAAGTTCTCTCATATTTAAAGATTAAGACTTAAACTAGATCTGTTGCATGAATGGCAATATGTATATTTGACAGTTTACAAAACATTTTCCCACATCATGAGCTTACCAACGTCAAAAATCCTGTTTTCACGTATCCCTCCTTTTAGCAATAAACCCCTTGTTATCTGAATTTTTTTTTCAAATGCCTTTACCTTATTCTATACGTTAAAGCAACTGTCATCGAACATTTTTTTTCTGTTTTCCTTCATTTCAAAGTTATAAAAAAGCACTAAAAATAAATTGTAGCGGATATTTATGATTCAAGTCCTGTGAATAACCTGTTGTTGTAGGATGTCGCCGTGTATTGGCCTGAAATGAAGTTGCCGCTCCAAGTTGGCCCGTATGGTTTGGAGTGCGTGACTGTATCACAGAGTGAAAACATTATTGTGAGAAATCTTCAACTTAAACAGGTCAGTGTCTATTATCTTTAGTTTTTTTATGAACTAACTTTCTATGGGTTTTTCTATGATTAACAACAAAGTTTCGTTTGTTTAGAGTTTATCTTAAAGAATGTAGACTGTATTATGTTTTATGTATGAATGTTTAACTGTAATGTTCTTTCCTTAGGCTGCTCATTGTTATCTATTGTCGGGTCAACATTTTGTGGATTGTAAAATATTTCTTACCCGTATTTATTTCTATATATATTGGCAAGAACCAAAAGCAGATTTAGGATACTTACATATGCACCAGTTCTTAATTGTAGTAATATATTGAACACACTTTGAATATGCCCACTCCAATATAAGAACTCTGCAATAGGTGGTTCATGATGATGGTTTGCCACGCCTTGTGTTTGGTTATCTAAGGCTTGTTCACATCTATCGACCTATCATGTTCTGGTGTTTGCTCATACTTTCAAGTTCGCATCTTATCAGGAGGGAGCTTTCAATTGGCCCTGAGCATGCCCTCAATTATATCTGAAATGAATGTTTCATAGTCAGTCTAACATGATATCTTTTTTTCTTTTCTGATATCAAAACCCAACATTGGGTTATCGTATCATAACAATATGAGTATATTGTATGATATGATATTATGTATGAGTACACATTTTCATGAATGAAAATTCCAAAGGTTGATGTGTTCACATTTTCGAACATTAAACCACAGAGTTACCTTAATTGTTGCTCTGAAGCATAAAATCAAGGCAGAGCAGTAAAGATGTTGCTAGTTTGCAAATAAGATATTTTTCTTTTTTGATGATTATGCATTCTCTCCCTACAGAGGCAGCTCAGTGCGAGCAAGCCTCTATTCAAATAAGTCAAAATCCCGGGGTTCCGGTAGATTGCCATAGCGACAAAAAGTTCCAACTCAAGATATCTCCCTTATTTGCAGACAATCAAATCACCTCTTGGATATCTGTGATTGGGAGCATTCCTTACGGTCGTATACATAGTGACATGGAAAATATCAAGCCTTTATGTTTATTTTTCATTAACATTGTGAGGGGGAAATATTTTAAAATTCAGATATAGATTGGTTTTTTCATAAGATAGTAACTGTTATCTACTTGTGTAAATCATAATTATCCCCCGCCACGAAGTGGAAGGGGGAAATAGGTTTGGGCTCCGTCCGTGCGTCCGTGCGTCTGTCCGTCCGCACGTCCGCCCGGCAGAGTTAAAGGGGACAGCTTTTCTCAAAAACTATTTAAGATAGGGTAACCAAATTTGCTGTGTGTCTTCGGGGTATCAATTCCTTGATGGAGTTCGAAAATCAGAACCGCAAAACTA
Source organism: Steromphala cineraria (assembly GCA_916613615.1). Lineage (NCBI taxonomy): Eukaryota > Metazoa > Mollusca > Gastropoda > Trochida > Trochidae > Steromphala > Steromphala cineraria. Next base: position 69,518,048 of record OU744722.1, on the reverse strand, counting down.
TGTTTTGCGGATGTATTGCCCTTGTTTCGAGATTGTGGACTTTGTTTGAGGGAGTCGTCAAAGGGACAGCTTTTCTTAGAAACTATTTAAGATAGGTTAACCAAACTTGCTGTGTGTCTTCATTGTATCAATACCTTGATGGAGTTCGAAAATCAGAACCGCAAAATTACTTTTTATGGAGTTATTGCCTGTGTTTCGTGTTTTGGACTCTGTTCGAAAATTTCCTCAAAGGGGACAACTTTTCTCAAAACTATTTAAGATACAATAACAGCATTTGCACTGTGTCTTTAGGGTATCAATACCTTGATGGAGTTCAAAAATGAGGTTAATGCAATAACTTATTACAGAGCCCATTTAGGAAAATATTGGGAGCTTTGATGAAAACTTATTTGGCGGGGGATGTTGATGACCATGTCTTCTTGTTTGTTTTATGATAGATTTTATTTTACAAATTTACCACAAAAAAACTAACAAGAAGGTTCAAATCAATCTTTTGTGAGAGGAAGAGTGATCTCCCCTGGATGAAAAGTATCATTGATAGCTTTGCTGATGCATACAAAAATGACCACTTTTGAATCAGCGTCGCTGATTGCACAACAAATTTTGACTACCTCCAATCAGATTTATATACCTTTCTATCCCATGTATTTAGCTAGCATGAACAGAGTCTTGCTCGGGTATGACTGAGTTACTTCTGTGGGGAGAGAATGAGTATAAAGTGTTGCATGATTCAAACTGTAAACTGCAATTGCTTTTTTCTCTCCAGGACAACAAAACACAGAACGTTTTATACCTCACTGCCAAGTTCTGGCCTGACGATGGTCTACCTGCAGTGTCCTCGCTACTCCAACTTGTACGAATGGCAACAGAAACAACGGAGAAGGGACCCATAATAGTTCACTGCAGGTCTGGTTAACTATTTTCCAACAACATATTTAGCTAGTAAAATCTGTACTTTTCCATCCACTAACCATGTATTCATGAACATTATCCTGATCTATCCGGGACTGCCACGCCTTATTGTTGTCAACTCCCCGTTTCACCTTCACTGTTTTGATTTAATCATACTTTATTTAGAGAAGAAAGGGATTAGGAACAAGTTATCCAACTTAGGTGACCTTCTCCATATTATTTACAAATTGATACATAGCAACATACATATAAAATTAAAAAGTGATTTATTACAGAAATTGTGGAAAGAAGTATACTTAAAAGTAATACAATACATGCATGCATGTATGTATGTATGTTGGTATGTAGGTATGAATGTATGGGCTTTTTGTTGTTTGTTTTGTTTGTATGTAAGTGATTGTATGAATGTTATCTACTTGTGCATGCATGCATGTATGTATGGATGACGGTATGCTGGTATAGGTATGTATGTATGTATGTATGTATGTATGTATGTATGTATGTATGTATGTATGTATGTATGTATGTATGTATGTATGAATGTATGTATGTCTGAATGTATTATTTATTTGTATGAATATATTATTTATTTGTATGAATGTATTATTTATTTGTATGAATATATTATTTTTTTGTATGAATGTATTATTTTTTTGTATGAATGTATTATTTATTTGTAAAATATAGTCTCTCATAACCGGTGGTTTCTGTACTTTTACAAATGATGAACATGTTTTTATATTATACTGGCAATGTACAGAAAGTGAGACTCAAATAGACAAAATCTCTCTCGCCCTCTCATTACTGCATTAATGACATTGAAAATGGAAAACAACTGTAAACGTTTCTCTTGTGATGAGTATAACTGTCAATTTAAAAGACAAAATACCAAGGCGACAAAGCTTTATCTGTCTTGGCATAAAACCTACCCATAAAACTTTATTTTGGTATAAATATTCAAGAAATTGTTATACAGTTCCAAACATATCCCCCACTAAACTGTTTCAGGAATGGAGTAGACCGGAGCGGACTGTTCTGTGCTGTATCTGCTGTGATTGAGAGAACCAAGGGAGACAACTCTGTAGCGGTTCCTCAAGTCGTCAGTGACATCAAAGCTGTTCGGAAACAGAATATACCAAATTTGGTAGGGAAATGCTAATCGAAACTTGAACAAAATGAACATACATGAAAATACGACGGTTTTTTGACATATTATACATTACTCTTCTGGTATAATGATATAGGCTTAGATCGGTTGACTGTTGCCTAGAATTAAAACGAACATGTTTATTGTTTATCAAGTTAATCATTATTCATTATTCAATGAAAACATGAACTGATTGCTTTGGAAATTAAAAATTATTATGGAATAATTAGTTACTCGGATATACCAGCCTCGTTGTAACTCACTGATGCACGGCATAAATCCTGCTTTTCGTCGTTGTTTGACAATTAAAGGGGCGGTAGCACGTTTTCATGGGGAATATAAGGTGATGTCAGACAAATGAAAATTAATAGTATCAACTAAAAGACAATTTATTTAGAGTAAATGAAGCAGTAATAATTCAATAGATAATGTAAAATTTAGCGATTCCTTTTAACACAAACTGAATTAAAGGTGTTCACACAAAATGGCCGCCAATGGATTTTATGTGAATCTGTATACTTTTCCTCTGATTTTTGATGATTGATTTGTGTAATGAGATTTCGGACACTATCAAAATAATAATTTAACATTAACGTATAATTATCAGTGAAAATATGAAATACAAAATTTTCAAAAAACGTGCTACTGCCCCTTAAAAATCAACTGAATAAACGTGTATCGTGTATTGCAGGTTAGGAATTTTATTGCTTCTTTTGTTTTGTTACATCCATTATTCCATTCATATTCCACTTTGTAAGACCAACTTTTCTGTTTAAGGCTCAATACAAGCTGTGTTACGAGGCTGCAGCAGAGTATCTCGGAGCTGGTGCTGTTTATGAAAATTCGGAAATGCACGCCCGCCCAAAAGCAGACGTAGAAGTAGAAGTGGGGAATGGGTACACGTCTATAGCTGAGGAACCTATCTACTCAAACCAGTAGTGAGGAATTGTGATGTATTGGAGAACATGGTTCAATTGCCAAGTACAAGAACACACTGACTTTAAGACTGTGTAGGAAAGAGATTGGTGTTTATACATAACCTTCTATGAGGAGCTTCTATGTTGATTATAAGGTTACCACGAGTTTAGTATGATTCGGAAATTATGTCATTTGGGAAGAATAGTATAGTTTAAAGATCTAGGTCGATTGAGAGATTATATACAATCCAGCATGTGTTGATCATGTAATTATTCCTTCATGGAAGTGAAACGGAGTACATCACCATTGATTTTTGCTGAGCAAACTGTCTGGGAGCTACCGAGTTATAAATGGATACCTGAAAATAACATTATCTTTCCAAAGCGTAAACCTTATTTTATCTCCAATACGGGACGTATCAATTGTCTGAGATCGAGCAAGATCTCATGGGGGCTGTGTTTGGATAGTAGTTTTGCACAATGAACCCTCATCACCTACATGATGATGACGCGCCATATGAGGTCTATAGACCTCAAATGGTGATTACGTCATCCATGACGTCAATAACATTATGACGTCTCATTGATATGACTTGGCATTGTATCTTGCAAGTGGCATGACATTGACTTGTCTATATCTTATATATACTTATAAATATGATATCGCCATGGTATACTAACACTCGTTGATGTTTAAAACATTATTTTCAGCAAACCTCGACGCAGGTTTTTGTAGCTTGTATCAGCTTGTTTTGATAAAGTTGGTATCAAAAAGCCTTTTGTGAGATTTTAATATTTTCCTGACTGTAATTTTTATCTTCCAGAAAAATCCTTTTTTAAAAAGTATCATTTCAAATGTTGTCTCAGAACTTCGTAGAGCTGTAAGATTTCAATGAACCAAAAACATTAATCTTTCATCTTTTACTTTCATGATTTCGTGAACTCTGTTCAGAAAAATTTAATAAGTACTAAACCTCTATCATTAGCTCATAGCTAGATGGATAGCGGATACTCAGCATAAGCCATATTGCAATTTATAATTGATTAAGAAAGTAAGATACATAACGAAGTTGGAATTCCGTAAACTATGTTTAAAAATTGATTGATGTAAAAATGATATGATCATTATATATGTTCATATGTATATAAAAGTATATTTTTTTTGTTTCATTTAAATGTTCTGTCAAAGCATGTTTACCAAAATGATGTATTTGTGTTTGAATCTACGTCTGTTTGTACATTGTATTCATAAATAAACTGTAACGTCAAACATTTGACTGCATGTAGAACATCTCATTTCTTATAAGTAATGAAAAAAAGGTTACACTTTGTATAGATATTAAGGAGAAGAAAAATAAAGATCATGAAATATGACTTCAAGAATCATGTGATCCTTTAAATCGAAGTACTTACTAGCTGTTAAGTTATTCGATATTGAATGAATAAGTTATTGGTTATTATTTGATCTACCCATCAATCATTATCTTGTGATACGTCGACATATAAACCTTCTATTTGAATATCATTTAGTTTGAAAAGAGCAATGGACATTCGTCACGTCACTTTTTACTGCTGACATTCTGACATGTTATTGCTAAGAGATTATTAGAATTAGAAGCTAACTCTTGAAAACTACTATTCTTTACGGGAAAATAAATGCTGTAAAATCATTGTTATATCACATTATTACCTACGAGGGCAGTCATACCGAGGTTAATATTTTTCATATGTTGCCATAGGGCAAACTATCACTTTTGCATTGTGACGTCACGTAATAAACAATGCTTTGACGTCACGCTTCACCTATGACGTCACAATCTCTACGGGCCGGCGGCGGCTAGTCCGCTTATGCTGAGAAGTAATTTTTGAGTATTTTCTTTAATTCTGTGACTACGGTAATAAACAGAATATCATATTCGTGCCCATGACATAATATGTTTACGACACTCGTGCCTAAATATCAGTATATCCCTCGCTCTCGCTCGGGAAATACTAGTATTTAGCCACTCGTGTCGTAAACATAGTATGTCATGGACACTCATATAATATCCTCTATTTATGAACAAACGTTTTACCACGGAATTACTATGAATTGTAATACTAAAGGAAGTACTTAAGTCTCTTTAAATGAAACTGTGGTTGGTTCGGAAGTGCCAGTTTCTTAAGTGAAACCTTTTCTAGAAGTTACGTGTACACGACTCAATCATATGCTTTTAATAATAATTATGAGGTTCAGATTTACAGTTCAAAGAGACATAATGATGAGATCATGAACGCAAGGTTTGGGTAACAAACAGGATGCATATGCGGATCTTGATATAGGAACTGTGTAAAGCGATGATAGGAAAACAGGAAGATGATACGATACTCATGAAAAGGAAATGGTAACATTAAGTTGATGATTTGTCATGCACGCCTTTTCTCTCCCCACAGAGGCACATCAAGACATGAAATAGTGATGATTCAGTCTCTGTTATATTACGCCAAAATCCTTGGGTTCTGGAAGTTTACCCTGGCGGAAAATTGCACCACAATCAATTTGTATTTCTTTAGCAAATGGCAACGCTTTTCGCATAGAAAAGGGTGGTTCATATCACAATGCTTTGGCCATGATTCAGTAGCCAAAATGATTATTTTAGAACAGCGTCGCTGATTGTACAGTCAACTTACTTTGATTGCCTCCAATCGGTGGCGTTCACTAATGCCTACATGGAAGAATGCCTACAGTCTTATCAAAACATCTTCATGTACCAGTGGCTTTAAGTTAAGCAACCATCACCCTATTAGCAAAGTGGAATGTTCCAACAGTGGTACACTAATGCCTACAGTTACATGTGATGGTTAGCAAAGTGGAATGTTCCAAGCCTAAAATGACAACAAAACACAATCGATATTTTCACCGATATTTAAATTAACATTGGAAATATATTTGTTGAGTGTTGTGTAAAATGAAATTGTAGTTGAGAAGCTATGCTGGAATAATATTTATAGTTTAGTGTATTAATAATTTATGTTTGATATATAAATATATTGATACATAGATGAATGGAGTATACTTTTCTTTTTTTGCTTGGTATACTTAGTACTAATTCGCCTTTGCAAAGTGCAGAAGGTGGTCATTCCATACACCTATTCATCTACCTGCTCGTTTATTCTCTATTATAGGCATTACTCCAACTACATGTAATTGGAATAGTTCACTTATGTGCAGGTAGGCGTGTCGCTGTCACAACATTCAGTGTAGGCATTGTTCCCTGTAGGCGTTCTTCCTTGTAGGCATTATTAACCATATCCAATCAGGCATCTCCCATTCTACTCCACAAAGTCAGCGTAATAGAACAGAGGCTGTTTCAACTTGACTGTTTCATGACTTGATCTCTGTGGGGGAGAATGATGCACGTTGACCCTATAAGGGACATAGAAACATACATGTATGCATATATTTTAGATATCTAATGTTGCAAGGAAACACTTATTATTCTTACCAGTTGACTTGCCATCAGCAAGTAAAAGGTAAAGACGTATGGAAACATATGCGTTTAACAAAACAATTGAAATATTGATTGTTGAAAACGACTATACTTGATTAACTTGCAGACATTTCGTGAATCTTGAAATATTTTTATTCAAAGTACAGGTACAGGTATATAGCTCTAACATCAATATTCACAGTCTCTCGATATATGGGAGACCGGGGTCGGTACGTCCCCTTTACACTAAAATAGAGATGATGAGTTGTTTTTTCGCAATATACTAGTGTACGTTCGTGCACATATTGAGACATATCATACCTTACTGCAATAAGTGTTGAAAGTGCCTAAAGTAACTAGTTTGCCAATATCTATGCTTTAAAGACAACGAACTTGCCCCGCATCGGGACAGGTCCGGTTTCCCTCAGGGGCAGGTTCGGCCATCTTTAGGAACAATGAAAACATGTTTAGCCTACAAAAATTAAAGAGAGATAAGATGCTATTCATAGTATTCGATATTTGGGACAGAAAAAAATACTACATTACTTTACAAAGATGTATTTTATAATTATGTGGACTCAGTTAACTTCTTTTACGAAAAGGATTCCGAATTCTTTCCAAATAGAGGAGCCTTCTCTTCAAGGACCCTCAAGAGGGTCCTTTTGAGGAGGAGGACCTTAAAAAAAATAGTTTCGAGGAGGACCGTACATTTTTGTGACCGTCCTCACGGCCGAATGTGCCCCGCCTGTAATGACCTAACGTACCCCACAGACCACGTTTGCTCTTTTTTCTATGCTACGAAAAAAACAGCTCTCATAACAAAATAGGGGATTCTTAATATTGCCTCATGAATATTCATGAGGCACGCAAAACGGAGTGTGCGTAATCGAAAACGAGGCTAAGGCCGCTTCTACACCCGGAAGTAACATTCAATAGCATTGACATGCCAGTAGCTTTCTCTAAAAACGCTTCGTTTTAGTAAATACTGAGCTATTTACAATTGTCAAAAGTCCAGAAACGATGCAGTAAATAAATATCTCCAGGTAACGCAGTCGATAATAGTATTTAACTGATTGGGTTAGTATTGTTGATTGATTCACAGGGCTGTTTACACGTTGTGTGCACCGTCATTTTGCATTCTGGTGTTGCTTTTTAAATTGTAAATGTACTTTACACATATACTTCATTTCGAGAATATTTCAATTTATAATCTACATACATATTTTATTGGTGTAAGAAAAACAATAATAAAGCGTTCTCTCTAGTCTTCGATATCTTAGAGTCAGTTTCAGGTCATCGAGTGCAGGCCTTGTGTAAACAAACTGTAGCTACTTAATTAATTCTTATATAATATATTTGTGAGTTAAATCACACTAAATAATACTTCTGGATATGTTCATGGTTATATTTTAACTCTTTCTATGTTCCTGCAAATGCCCACGTCAAGAATATTCTTAAGAATTACATGTATTTGAGAAATATTGATTGCAAATTCATATATTTTACATGAATAAAAAGTAATATAGTCTAGCTGCTGGATATCTCTACAGTGCAAAGTATCATGTTAGAAAACTTATTCTACTCAGTTTTTCGATTCAAAAAATGAATTAAAAATAATCAGGTATCTATGTGAGATAGTTTTGTAATTGTAAAATTGTTTAAAGATTTTTAAAAATCTATAAAAATAATTGTTTATTTATATATGAGATGCGAATGTATAATAAGGAAGATCCTTACTGCATATTATTGGGAATAGTATATTGAAAAAACACACCAATGCACACCATTGGAAAACAATATTGATCTCTTAAACCCTTTTGAATGGCAAAATACTAGACCTGTCTTGTTTTCATCAATCAGAACTGAAAAATAGATTTGGAGGCCTAAGAACATATTTCAATCAAATCTACAAACAAATCTTAATAGTAAATAATAAATTTTAAATACTGATATTCATAAACTGTTAAATTTTATCTGTGTTTAAACTACTTGTTTAGTTCTGTTGATACTTTTACTGTTTTTTATTATATTCTTGTCCTTGACACAGAACCAGCCATTATGTTAAGAAAACTTATTCAAATCACTATTGTTTTTTTGTTTAGGTATATTTGTTTTGGTTTGTTTGGGTTTTTTTTTGGGAGGGGGGGAGGTTGAAATATTCAAGATAATCACTAGTATTGATATAAACACCACTATGAATTATGTTACATGGATTATTAAAAACATGTTTTATATCAGAAGCAACTGCATGCATGTACTTTATGAGATAAATGAGGCAAATCTCAACAAATCATTTGGAAAAGGGATATATATTTTTTTAATTTACTAAAGAAACATTTATAATTTTTGATGACATAAATCTCCACCAAAATAGATTATTGAAACTGTCAGTTTATTTAGAAGGCATAGATACATATTTCAAATTATATTATTTATACCTAGCTAAAGCTTTTTTTTTTCATAATGCTGAAATTCATGAATATCTTTAGTATTTTTATTATATATTAATTATTCAAGCAATTCTATTGATATTTCATATGGTTTTAATTATTTTAGTTCAGTGTCTAGAATCAATCATCCAATATGTCAAGCATTAACCAATCATAGATCTACATTGCCATAAGTTCTGGCTACCACTCCTTATAAACTAATCAAATATTTATTGAAATATTATTAAATATCACATAAATTCTAATAAGGGAGTTACTCAGTATGTTTACAGATAAATAATAATCACAAATAATAACTTTTCTTGATTTTAATCGAATTTCAATTTTAAAATGGTCCATATCAAAGCAAAATGACATTTATTTATTCTAATTGCATGGATAGGATTCTAAATATTTACATGTTTCCCCCTCATCAATGCAGATCAACTTTGTCTAATGGAGTTTATTTGGTATTTGTGACATTTGGTAAAATATGTATAAAACTATTGTAGCATCTATATGTAATAAATTGTGCCATCATTCAAATTATTTGCCCATATTATTCTGCATCATTAATTGCCTCAACAATGAAAGGATTATTTAATAATACCACAATATCAATAAGTCTTCATTATGTTTGTATAATTATTAATAGTTTCCAATAGTTTTTGTTTAGAAATATTATGTATTGGAAGCTCCCTGTTTTCTATGATGTGTCTTTTTCACGGTTTTGCAGCACAATCAACATTGTTAATCACAATAAAAAATTGTAAATATGCCCTTACATACATTTGGGCAGTGCGTGTAGTTTGTTCAAAATTGGCAGTGAAGATAGAGAAAATAAACTGTACATGAATTACATTTTTTAGAATGATTATCAAAAATTTCCACTGAGGTATTAGCAATAAAAAACAATAATCTCGTTTGCAAAACTCGTCGGTCTTTTGAATTTGCCACGAATATAACTATCGAAAAGAAAGGTTTGTTATGGATTTACATGAAATAATTACCCTCCATTGTGTCGATTTTATTATCATACAACAGGTTTTCGTCACTGGTGTAGCTGGAATACGATTCAATCATACAGGCACAATCATTTCTAGCTGATAGAAACCACAGGGACTTGTAATGCAGAAAACAACAGAGTAAAAAGCTTTTTTAGTCGACGATCCAGCACATACTACTATATAATAAAAGTACTGAGGGTACAGAAGCTCGAATTAAAATGAATGATGTGGTAATATGGTTTAATTGTGTAACCATCTTTTATATGATAATTGATTATGGCTGCCATCATGATTTTTTTTATCTTTTAAAATGCTATTCTTCTGTTGGAAACCACTAGAGCTTGAACAAACATTAATACAAGAATGATATAATCATGATTTGTTAACAAGCAGTAGGTTTTTGTATAACTTTTTTGTATATCTATGGCTGAATTGGTGACCATCTTGGACTTTTTAATCTTCAAAATGCTACTTTTATGTGGGCATCTGTATTAATTTCATTATGATATCTTGATTGGTTTAGGAGTATTCATTTAGTCACACTCTCAACTTCCAAAGAACTAAAAAGATGATGCACATAAACATTTGGAATATATCCCTCTGACACAAATCACAAATTCAGCTAGTGATAAGTCTAATTGCCAAAGTAAACTGTCCAGGTCAATGTCTCATGTAATTCTAACTGAAGATTTCTGAATATCTTAAATCTTGACATATGTTAGTGCAATCTGATTGGTCAGAATAGGCTAGCAACATGGGGGTTTATGCTAATTACTAGATATGATGACCTATGATGACCTCTTGCACCTGCATGTAGATTATGTAACTTATCCTCTTATGTAAGTTACTGTTATTCCATATAGTGAGTGTCCTCCCCTCATTTCAATATGCAATACAGATACCCTTTAGAGGAGAGGGGCTGGAAGGATAGGAGGGGAAAGGGGGTGGTTGGGGGGGATAGAAGGGGTGGGGGTAAAAGAGAGGTTTGCAATGGAAATAATCTGGAGGTCAACTCAGTAATATGTTTATTGAAGTATCTTAACTAACAGAGAGAATTGGTGAGAAAGACTTTGTAAAAAAAGAATTGTTCAGACAGCTGTTCAATGAATGCTGTTTTGAAGATGAATATTATATCTTTTATTAGCATGACAAACAAAATAAAAGATAATTAGTTATTCATTAACCAAAATTTTCAATTTGGAATAAATTAATTGCATGGGAACAAAGGAGTAAAAAACCTTACAGTTAGTGTTACAGGGAGTGAACAAATTAAATCATTTTAAATGCTTTTGAAAAGGATTTGTTTGAATTGAATGATCATTATAGTATCTAGATAATCATTGTTCAGACAGTAATCAGATATAGATGATTAAAACTTTTTTATTTATCCCTCACTGGCTATGTTATTTGCCATATATGAAGTGTCAGGAATTATGTAACCCACTGATGGAGTGAACAACTTTTATCATTTTATGTTTTATTAAAAAGGATTTATTAAAACAGTCATGCTTCAGGCTGTTCGCAGATAAAGATGATTCATACATCTTTTTGTAACTGTATTTATAGTGTTGATAAATATTACAACAAGCGTATCAATACAAATATAATGAAATTGATTTGATTGATCAGGAAATGTATTCTTTTCAATGAATTTCATGAAATCTAATTGAAAATTCAATATATTTGACATATTGACCATCTTAGATTCTTGATAATAAAATAAATGCGTCTTTGTCAGGAATCACTATATAAAAAAATACTCACTTTTCAGAATGATATCTTAATTGATTTAGTAGGAGTAGTACTTGGCCTGAAATCTAATTGAAAAATAATGACTTCTATGATGACATGTTTTTCCCAGAACCCCTTCAGCATGATACAATTATCATTTAGTTTTACAGGTATTTATAAAACACATGGTATTGGAACTGGAACCTGATACAAAATACCTCTATTATTAACTTATCATGTAGATTACTGTACATAAAAGCAGATTCTTGACTTGTTAATATTAACTCATCGTGCAGATTGTTGTACACAATAGCTGATTCTTGACTTGTTTAAATTGTTATTTGTAAAAAGTATTACTATTATTAGAATACAAGTATACTTTTCATAAAGACAATTTATATACTTTCCATAAAGTCCATTATGTTCTATTTATCAATTAGGTCAGGATTACTATGCAATATACAAGCAGGCAGGGCTGCTAGCCTAAGATCCTTAAGGAGAGTGTAGCAATTTGTGTATTTGGCTTTGTGTACGTATATTTGGAGAAGCACCCTAGTGTGCTGAGCATGTAAACCTGAACTCTGGCTAAGCCCTCATGTGTGGTATTAAAAGACTTGAACATGAGAACATGAATTGTTGTGAAAAATATATATAATTTCACAAAATATAGTTAGCTTATGTCCTAAATTGATTTTGTGTCAAGAAGAACTTCTGTTAGATATAGAAATGGTACAAATATGAGTAAAACACAGGAAGTGGAACCTGATGCAAAATAACTCTTTCCACATCAACTTATCATGTAGATTGCTAAACACAAAGCTTACTGTTGACAAATTTTGTGTAAGTTGTTTTTCTTAGAAAGAACATATCACTTTCATGAGAATACAAATCTAATTTCCATAACTCTTATTGCATACACATGGCCATATAGCATAATGCTCTACCATATCAATTGGGTCAGGTTGATTATGCAACAGACTAGCAGCTGAGACTGTGATGCTAGCAGCCTGTATTGGGATGTGTATTAGAAATGCATAGTGGACTCAACAGGAATATCTGAACTCTGGTTGACCCCTTTTGTGTGGTATTTAAAGGAATATAAGGGAGATACCATTGTTTAAAATTCAACATGATGTTTAATGTCATTGGGTTTTTGCAGCTAGTTGCCATAAATATTTTAAACAAATTAATTAATTATGTTTGTCTTTCATCTTAATGTTTTAGGAACACTTAAAAATATAGAACAACTTGCATGACAATCTTAAATATTCCATATTCAAGATAATATTATGATTAGTAAGTTCAAATTAGAGAATTTATATGGTGCGAGTGATCACTTGATGAAAGCTTAAAATTTAGTAATAATGATGTGTCATCTGCAGCTGAAAAGTCAATATGGCTGCTATCGCGGCCATCTTGGATTCTCAGAACTGAAACGTCTACCTTTGTGGGAGGAATCACTATAGGTATAACATACTACAATATGAAAATGATATCTAGATTGGTTTAGGAGAAGGAGTCATTTTCATGAAATCTATTTGAAAATTCAATATGGCTGCCATGGCGGCCATATTGGATTCTCAAAACTGAAACGTCTACCTTTCTGTGCGGAATCACCATAGTTATAACATACTACAATTTCAGAATGATATCTAGATTGGTTTAGAAAGAGTAGTCTTTTCATGAAATCTAATTGAAAATTCAATATGGCTGCCATAGCGGCCATCTTTGATTCTCAAAACTGAAACGTCTACCTTTCTGTGAGGAATCACCATGGGTATAACATACTACAATTTCAGAATGATATCTGCATTCGTTTAGGAGGAGTAGTCTTTTTCCTGAAATCTAATTGAAAATTTAATATGGCTGCAATGGCGGCCATCTTGGATTCTCAAAACTGAAACGTCTACCTTTCTGTGCGGAATCACCATGGGTATAACATACTACAATTTCAGAATGATATCTGCATTCGTTTAGGAGGAGTAGTCTTTTTCCTGAAATCTAATTGAAAATTCATTATGGCTGCCATGGCTGCCATATTGGATTCTCAAAACTGAAACGTCTACCTTTCTGTGAGGAATCACCATGGGTATAACATACTACAATTTTAGAATGATATCTGCATTTGTTTAGGAGGAGTAGTCTTTTTTCTGAAATCTAATTGAAAATTCAATATGGCTGCCATGGCGGCCATCTTGGATTCTCAAAACTAAAACGTCTACCTTTCTGTGAGGAATCACCATGGGTAAAACATACTACAATTTCAGAATGATATCTGCATTCGTTTAGGAGGAGTAGTCTTTTTCCTGAAAGTTTACGGACGGACGGACGGACAGACAGACGGACGACGGACGAAGCGCCATGACATAAGCTCACATTTACTTTGTAAAGGTGAGCTAAAAAGTAAAGGGATATATCAAAGGCAATACCCCATGTCCGTTTGAAAATATATTTCATAATGAAATCTTTACAATTATATTTCCTGTCATATATGGCTTCAAAGGCAATACCTTTCCCTTCAAAACAAGCCATAAACAATAAAAATCGGTTGGGTATTTTAAATGATAGCAATTTTCAAAGTCGAAAAATAGCCCATCTCGGCCTTTCCAACCATTTGCTGGTCCACTCGGAAAACTCGAAAAAAACAACTTAAAATTTTTTATTAAATCGTAGAATATTCCCACGAAGCTCAGCTTGGGCTCGATCGGTAATAAAAATCTTACTGGTACGATTCCGTCACAAAATTCACTTACAAAGACTTCTAAATCATCCTCACCAGCATTTTTTAATATCACCGTAACTTCTCGGGCCGACTGGGGCAGACCGACCGCCATATTGGATAGGTCACAACTGCCCCGCACTAAACCACTCGCGCTATGGTTATCGCTAATTAACCTATCGCCACCAATCACATTTATTTTCCGACCAATCATAGAGCGTTATATATTCACTGCGCCATAGGCCGAGTTGCCGACGCCATTTTGTCCGTCAAACAATGAAACGTGTTTTACTTCCTTGTTTGATTTCCTCTGCATCCGAAGTCAGGATATGCCATATGAACTCGATAAGTGTACAGATGGTTTCTTGAGTACCGTCTTGATACGCAGACAAATATTATAAGATGTGTCATCTTCGGAAGAGGTTGTGTCACATATTGCAAATAGACGTTAAAACGGGAAAATTCGAAGCGGTGACGGACCAGGAATTAATTTCCTATTATTATACAACAAATACATCTGAATAAAATATGAACAAAAGGGATCGACAGTATTTACAATTGTTGCTGTTAATTAATTTTTGGGCATTTTGTAGATTTATTTCCCCCTCTCTTATTTCGTGGTTTGAATGCATTGAAGGCATAAACAATTTATTAATAAAAAGACATATTACCTAACTGATTTCAAACAACTTAATTTGGTTATTTACCGTTTGATAACCTTCGTTGATATATTTATCAGACATTTGTTTTTACAACATTTGCCCCGATACACATGAATTGAAAGTATCGCTCAAAAGCAATATAAAATGATTAAATATATCAATGAAAATTATGAATTGGGTCTTACACATTTCACATTTAAAACAATTGATTATTTTTTATACTTTTTATCAAGGAGTTATATAAAACTAATCAAATAGAAAATTAATCTGAATGCAACAATAAAAAACATTAAAGATAAAAATAAATAAAATTCTGTACTCATCATAATAATATTACTTTCAATAAGTTTGATATTATTTTTTTACATTTATGTTGTTTGTGAAAAATGGACAAACAGTTTGAATATATATAACAAATCATGTCAACTCTAATGATATTATCAAATTAGAAAGTATCATAGATATATGCTAATTATTATTTTGGATAATATATCCACATACTGTTCATCAATAATTTAACAAAACCTCAATTGTTTGTCAAGTTCTTAACTTGAAATATAATAAATGTTTAACCATTATAATGCTTATTATTCAATAAGTGTTCAAATATGTTCAAAGTGTTTTATGTTCCACAACTATAAAACATAAAATTGCCTTGAAACAATATTCAAGTCAATTCTGATGCTGACCATTGACATTTATAACTCTTACAATTTGCAAACAGCTAATCCCCCTCATTGACAAGTGTTCATATTTTCTAGAGGGAAAAATCAATTATAAATTTGAAATTTCTGGATATTATTGGGGATAGTAGTGGCATTCTTACAATTGCTTTGAAAAGGTAGGACCATGGGCCATTATGCACAATTGATAAAAAAAATTTGGACCTTTAAAATGTTGAGGCTTATATATATATAATACAAATTTGCCAATTTGATATGCAGAAAAATTATTTAAAGCCTGAAATGGGTCATTGTAAAAGCTGTCTTTCCCATGCCTGATCATTCTTTAGCAAAATATGTTTTTCAGTTGTCATAGTACATGATTGCAGTTTGATATTGAATTGATTAATATCTATTGACAAAGCAGAATAGCTATACTTTTAGAGCAATTTTGATTTTATCTTTATGATTTATAGCTTAGAAAGATACAATATACACCCTTACCAATTTCAAAGAAGTTTGACATCTGATCTCAATACTTGGCATATATCCATGATCTTAAGGGAATAGTTGATAAAAAGTCGATATTAAAGCTTATATTTGAGTTTAAAATAAGAAAATAAATTGTAAATAAGATTAAAGGAAGATTCAAAACTGAACATTGTAAAAGGTATTTCCTTTAATTTAAATTCATTTAAGAATAAGAAGGAAAAGGGTGTATAAAGTATTTACACCAGTCCATAGCAATGGCAATAATGAAATATTAAAGAAAATATTTTTAGTTATCTTGTTACTGAATATCACTTTCATGGAAGGTCCCTAAAGTTATTAGCTGTTTGGTCGATATAAACTATTTCTGAATACAAATGGTCATTGGTACTATACATTGGCTATAACTTTATAAACTATGGATTTTCAGAATTTCCTTACAATATATATATTTTCTTTTTCAAAACACAATATGTACTTTTGATATATATTGAATATTCGAAGCGAAAATTCACAGGAACCCACGTTTGCAAAACATTATATTTACGAAAGGGCTAAGGGGTTCCTGTGATCTCTACTGTACTGTTTGTTTTGTTTGTTATTTTTCACGGGAGAAATCGCAGGGGCGTGGGACCTATATATTTTAGATTAATTTAAGAAAGGGCAAAGGGCTGGTACACCAAATAATATGAGTAATTCTATATTTATATGTTCAGAAATGACCTATTTCCATATTAATCTTTGCGATCCCGTATGTCCGTCATACCACATAATCGGCACTTCCGCATTCGTTTTCTGTTGCACATGAAATAAATATTCGTCAATTGTGTTTGAAATATGTTGAAATTAGGATAATAAACAGTACAGAAACATTATCAATTGATCGTTTCGTTTAACATTACAGAATTAGGCAGTTATTACACACGGAATACCAATGTCCGTTTCACTCACGTCAATGACAACGTGCGTTTGTTTGTCGGACATAACATGAGTTACCTCCCTTGATTTCAAGGGGCGTGGTTATCTCTCATCTGGCGATAGGTTAATTCCTATAGACCTCTCCACAGAGCAGTGCGTCATGCCGCTCTCAGTTACCTCCCTTTGGGTGGCGCTAGCATCGTCCGCCATTAAGCGGCTGCAATCTTACGTTGACGTTCTACGTGCTTACAATTGACGTTTTTATTAATGATATGACTTCTAACAAATTAAAATGATCGTAAGCTGTCATGAACGGTTTGTGTCATTAAGTACCTTTCTTTGAATTCATATATTATGTGAAAAGAAGCCCCATGCACAGCTAAAAACCCGTCAGAGAGTCACTGTCACTGTTAATTTCTCCCTACTGCATCTATATATAGGTCTATCATCTCCAAAGAGCTCCTATCATATTTTCTGATTTATGTCTAGCTTATAATTAGGTATCACATACTGAATTTTACCAATTATGAAGCGGTTTTTGACCAATGTGAGTTTTAGTCAAAATTTAATAGAATAGATATAATCTTAAAAGTATACAGAAAATAGGCTTTAGGCCTAAGCTTTATATTTTAACACGTAACACTTACCCTTGTTCACAAGTTCGATAAGATAGTAAAAACGTGTGCACCAGAGTGCCTTTTTTTTGTTAAAAAGGGAAATTATCATTTAAAAAAACTCAACTTATATGCCTAAGGTAAACAATGGTTAATGGTTAATTTCTGGTTATATTTGTCAGTGATCTATGAAATCTTCCTAAGATTAACATAGAAAGCATGATTTCACTATCCTAACCTTTGTCATTACAAATTATGTGTTAATACTCAAGAAATACATACACACTCAAAACACGAAATAAGGGGAATTGTTTGGCCTATATATAATGCTTAAATCATATTTAATTACTTCAGTAATTACTTTTATACCTATTGAAGTTATGATGACTGATATCGTAAATGTTGTATTTTCAGTATTTTTTGTCGATCAATGAACTCATCATGTCAAGACTCATTTAATTTTGAAGGATGATTAAAACAAATTGAAATGAATCTATAATGTGTAATCGGGACGAATGTCACTCGATATAAATCGTATTTAGAAAAATGTAATGGAATATTTTTTCCTATCTTCGATGATACCACGCCGATATCGGGTCCAAATTCAACCACTGCAAGACATATAACCCCGACATGGTACTGTATAAATCAAATCATTACATCCAGTGATAAATAGTGCCAATACCATGTCAATATGTTCCGAGTTAACAGAAAACACAAAACTTGCTCTCGCGTGTAATTTAAATCTTCAATGAATAAATCAGTCACAAAATCGAATAATCAAAAATCAAAAAGCATTATTAGTTAAAACTTTTAATTGAAAACACAGTTGACAGTGTAATGATGTCACCCAATTCATGGCGCAACAATGCTGGTGATCCTGGGATCACTGCAGACGAGTTCGTGTTTTAAATATGCCTATAATTAATTACATATGAAGGATGATTTTATTTTATCTTCTGGTATTTGCAACAGAGGTTTTAGTCCTTACTGAAATATTCTAAATCAGAATATTTAAGGAAGCTATTTCTTAGGGAATTTTTAGAAATTTATCCATACTCCAAAAATCAATAAACTAGTTGACATAATATATTTAATGATCACTATGAAATTAACTGTTTGATGATCACTTTAGTTGGTAGTATAAGGAAAACTAGGAAATTCTACGTATGAACAACTTCTTTTATTTCATAATAGCAATGTTTCGAAAATTAAAATGTTTTCATGCTTTAAAAACGGAAAAGAACCTTTGCTGCAACGTCGCCATTGTCAAAGAAGTTGCTCATCATAGAATTTCCTTGTGATTAAATCTAAATAAAGTTACATCGACGGTTCCATATTGTCTAATATTATAACTTAAAAAACCTGTTGATCTAAAATTATTTAGATTGCTTGCGACGTTGCCTTAAAGGTTTTAAATTGTGTTTGTAGATTGCCCTTGTTGGTTGCTAATTAGAAAGTTTATCGTTGGATAAGAATGATTGGAATGTTGGAATTTTAAATGACTTTTATTTAAAATTAAACACTTAATTACTTCCTTAAAATATTAAAGTTTTACACATATTTTACTGTAAAAAATATCATGGAAAATTTATTACATTAAGGTAAATTCATTAGCATCGAAATCCTAATTTGCTGAAAGGCTTTCAACGCCTAGTAAATTGGCCAATCAATCCTTTACAAAGCTATAGGCCTACAGTAAATATTGATAGAATATTGTGATATAATCATGTTTCCTTGAAAACAAATATGCGTTAATCTAGATAATTGAACAAAAACAATCAGACAGGATAAAATAGCAGTTGAAATAAAGAAATAGTCGACTGAGTTAATAAATTAGATATCTAACGTCATCCATAGACCCTAAATTTCTGCACTTTAATATCGCCGACTTTAACATTAAATCGTATTTACCTGGTCAGTTACATTGCCAAGGTTTGCAAAATCTTAACTGAAGTGTTTGATGCCGATCTGACATAAGGAGATACTTAAAATGAACTATTAGTTGGTAAGGAAGGTGACGTTAGCGTATGCCGCTTAAGTGGTGACTGGGTACCGTCTTTACGTGTATGCAACGTCAATGCGCAAATTCCGCAGCGTTGCAAATAACACTGACCAGTTAACTTTGCAGCCGCTTAATGGCTGCCACAAAATGGCTGCGCCCATGAAATTCGCCGTGGAGAGGTCTATACGCTCAGCGAGCATTCTGCCGGAGTGTCTTTATCGACTTGTATACGCTTGCGCTAGATTGCCAACTGCACAAAGAGCGCGTGCGATAGTGTCCCGCTTCTTATTGTACGTTTACATATCCTACTGAACATTTTTAAAAATCGATATGTTAATGTTGCGACTTTTGAAAGACCAACTTTGATGATGGGTCATTTTCTACAGCCTATAACGAACATTATGGAAATTAAAACTAATTCGCTGTAACAATTAAACTCCAACATAATAACACAATAAAAGTTTCCTTTATTGAATGTGTATTAGATAAGATAACACTTTATTACCCAGAAGGGAACTACATGTATTATATTATGGAAAGTCATATTCATATTCATGTTAACTTAAATGAATGAATTTGGAACAACACCTATATGAAAACGCTGAACGAAAAGCCGATATATATTCATGAATAGAGGAGATATTGATCTTCCATTTGAGATTACACACGTTTCTGTGCCCTTTAATGAAAGAACAACGGCGATGTCAAAAATGCTCGCGGAACGGATAGCCAGTAATCTATTGGTCTTAATTATATAGGAAATGAAACTCAGAGTGTGGGTCTCTTCACCAGCAGGTATCTAACCAATGGAAGATGATATACTTATTAAACGTACATTTATTCAAAGAGGAGAGAATGACCATTTATTCTAGATTACATATATGTTTCTGTGCCCTTTAATGAAAGAACAACGATGATGAAAAAATAAGCTCGCGGAACGGATAACCAGTAATCTATTGGTCTTAATTATATAGGAAATGAAACTCAGAGTGTGGGTCTCTTCACCAGCAGGAATCTAACCAATGGAAGATGATATACTTATTAAACGTACATTTATTTAAAGAGGAGAGAATGACCTTTCATTTTGAGATTACATATAACTTTCTGTGCCCTTTAATGAAAGAACAACGGCGATGTCAAAAATGCTCGCTGAACGGATAGCCGACAAGCAATTTGTCTTATTTATATAGGAAATAAAACTCAGAGGGTGGGTCTCTTCACCAGCAGGTATCTACCCAATGGAAGATGATATAATTATTAAACGTATATCAATATAAAGAGGAGAGAATGACCTTTCATTTGAGATTACATATATGTTTCTGTGCCCTTTAATGAAAGAACAACGGCGATGTCAAAAATGCTCGCGGAACGGATAGCCGACAAGCAATTGGTCTTATTTATATAGGAAATGAAACTCAGAGGGTGGGTCTTTTCACCGGCGCGTATCTACCCAATGGAAGATGATATAATTATTAAACGTACATCAATATAAAGAGGAGAGAATGACCTTTCATTTGAGACTACATATAAGTTTCTGCGCCCTTTAATGAAAGAACAACGGCGATGTAAAAAATGCTCGCGGAACAGATAGCCGACAAGCAATTAGTCTTATTTATATAGGAAATGAAACTCAGAGTGTGGGTCTCTTCACCGGCGTGTATCTACCCAAATTGAACATGATATACTTATTAACCGTACAATTATGCAAAGAGGAGAGAATGACCTTTCATTTGAGATTGCATGTAAGTTTCTGTGCCCTTTAATGGAAGAACAACGGCGATGTAAAAAATGCTCGCGGAACGGATAGCCGACAAGCAATTAGTCTTATTTATACAGAAAATGAAACTCAGAGGGTGGGTCTCTACCTCAGCGTGTATCTACCCTATGGAAGGTGATATAATTATTAAACGTTTATCAATATAAAGAGGAGAGAATGACCTTTTATTTGAGATTACATATATGTTTCTCTGCCCTTTAATGAAAGAACAACGGCGATGTCAAAAATGCTCGCGGAACGGATAGCCGACAAGCAATTAATCTTATTTATATAGGAAATGAAACTCAGAGGCAGGGTCTCTTCACCGGCGTGTATCTACCACATGGAAGGTGATATACTTATGAAACATATATATCTACAACGAGGAGAAAATGGCCTTTCATTTGAGATTACATATAAGTTTCTGTGTCCTTTAATGAAAGAACAACGGCGATGTCAAAAATGCTCGCGGAACGGATAGCCGGTAATCAATTGGTCTTATTTATATAGGAAATGAAACTCAGAGGGTGGGTCTCTTCATCGGCGTGTATCTACCACATGGAAGGTGATATACTTATGAAACATATATTTCTTCAAAGAGGAGAGAATGGCCTTTCATTTGAGATTACATATTAGTTTCTGTGCCCTTTAATGAAAGAACAACGGCGATGTCAAAAATGTTCGCGGAACGGATAGCCAGTAATCAATTGGTCTTAATTATATAGGAAATGAAACTCAGAGGCAGGGTCTCTTCACCGGCGTGTATCTACCACATGGAAGGTGATATACTTATGAAACATATATTTCTACAACGAGGAGAGAATGACCTTTCATTTGAGATTACATATATGTTTCTGTGCCCTTTAATGAAAGAACAACGGCGATGTCAAAAATGCTCGCGGAACGGATAGCCGACAAGCAATTAGTCTTATTTATATAGGAAATGAAGCTCAGAGGGTGGGTCTCTTCACCGGCGTGTATCTACCCAAATGGAACATGATATACTTATTAACCGTACAATTATGCAAAGAGGAGAGAATGACCTTTCATTTGAGATTACATATATGTTTCTGTGCCCTTTAATGAAAGAACAACGGCGATGTCAAAAATGCTCGCGGAACGGATAGCCGACAAGCAATTAGTCTTATTTATATAGGAAATGAAGCTCAGAGGGTGGGTCTCTTCACCGGCGTGTATCTACCCAAATGGAACATGATATACTTATTAACCGTACAATTATGCAAAGAGGAGAGAATGACCTTTCATTTGAGATTACATGTAAGTTTCTGTGCCCTTTTATGAAAGAACAACGGCGATGTAAAAAATGCTCGCGGAACGGATAGCCGACAAGCAATTAGTCTTATTTATATAAGATAAGATAAGATAAGATAAGATAATCTTTATTGTCCCAGAAGGGAAATTTGTTTTGTATAATTACAATTCTCCAGAAATGTGATGACAACTAATTACATAATATTCAAAACAATTCATATCAAAAATAATTCACATAGACTAGAATACATGTAAAACGTGATGCAGCATTAGACAGAATTTATTTCTCTAATGCTGCACGGAATGAACGATTGGCGGAACCTGTTTGTTCGAAAAGTCGGCATACGAAGCCTACGTCCGGAAGGTAATGTTGAAAATTCCAAGAAAAGTGGATGGGTAGAATCACCCAAAATTTTGGTTCCTTTTTATGATAACTGCTTCTTATAAAAACTGCCGATCGTTTCAATGGGAAGCCCCATAATCTTTGATGCAGTATTCAAGATTTTGGACAATTTGTTTCTATTTTGAACAGACAGGTTCCCAAACCAACTTAAAAAGTTAAATGTAAGGACACTTTGAATGAAGGTTCTGTAAAACAACATCATGATGGTTTGATCAATTTTAAAGTGTTTCAGTTTCCACAAGAAATGTAAACGTTGTTGTCCTTTCTTATATATCTTCTCAGTATTCTCATTCCAAGAGAGTTTAGAATCAATGATAGTACCTAAGTATTTATATTCATTTACTCTTTCTATAACATTTCTATCAATACACACAGATTCTAATGTTGACTTTGTTCTCCTAAAATCAATTATCATTTCTTTAGTTTTTTGAACGTTCAGATATAAAAAATTTGCATTACACCAATCAACAAATCTTGATATCTCGGATCTATAGGCAAGTTCTGACTCTCTTATTAGGCCTACAACTGCAGCGTCGTCAGCAAATTTAATGGTAAAACACGAATCAGCATTTGAGAAACAATCATTTG
The DNA here is from genome assembly GCA_916613615.1 of Steromphala cineraria. NCBI lineage: Eukaryota > Metazoa > Mollusca > Gastropoda > Trochida > Trochidae > Steromphala > Steromphala cineraria. The sequence continues at coordinate 69,494,347 of OU744722.1, read as the reverse complement.
TGTACAAAATGAACAAAATTGGCGAAACAACACAACCCTGTGGAGCACCAGTAGATGTACATACAGTTGAAGATTTAACATTATTGACTTGTACAAATTGCTGTCTGTTGACAAGGAAAGAATGAATCCATCTGATAATATTTGAGTTTACATTCATATGACAAAGTTTATCAAGCAACAGATGTGGCTGAATCGTATTAAAAGCAGAGGAGAAGTCAACAAACATTATTCGGACATAGGAACTATAATTTTCCAAGTGTTTATAGATGTTATTAAGAAGAGTTATTGTTGCATCATCTACTCCACGCCGTGCTCTATAAGCAAATTGATAGGGGTCTAAAACGTCAATCACATCCTTTAACAAGAAATTCTTTACAATTCGTTCTAGACATTTCATAGCAACAGAGGTGAAAGCTACTGGTCTGTAATCATTATTGACAGAGGGGTTTTTCTTTTTTGGCAATGGGATGATTTTAGATGTTTTCCAAAGAGTGGGAACATGATTGAAATTTAATGAGAATTGAAAAATCTTTTGGAAAATATCAGCCAGTTGCACTCTGCATTCTTTTAGTACTACACCTAGCAAATTATCAGGTCCACAAGCTTTATGTGAATTTATCTTCGCAAAAGACGTTATCACATCATCTTTGGAAATATCTAACACATCACATGGTGGGAGTGATTCAAGTACATTGTTTCTTTCTTCTGAAAAATTACAACTATCAAATCTAGAGTAAAATGAGTTTAACTCATTTGCAAATACTAAGTCATCATTTGATTCTATCTTGTTAGGTTTGCTGTTTGATCCAATAATAGTCTTGATCATATAGGAAATGAAACTCAGAGGGTGGGTCTCTACCTCAGCGTGTATCTACCACATGGAAGGTGATATAATTATTAAACGTTTATCAATATAAAGAGAAGAGAATGACCTTTCATTTGAGATTACATATATGTTTCTGTGCCCTTTAATGAAAGAACAACGGCGATGTCAAAAATGCTCGCGGAACGGATAGCCGACAAGCAATTAGTCTTATTTATATAGGAAATGAAGCTCAGAGGGTGGGTCTCTTCACCGGCGTGTATCTACCCAAATGGAACATGATATACTTATTAACCGTACAATTATGCAAAGAGGAGAGAATGACCTTTCATTTGAAATTACACATATGTTTCTGTGCCCTTTAATGAAAGAACAACGGCGATATCAAAAATGCTCGCGGAACGGAAAGCCGACAAGCAATTAGTCTTATTTATATAGGAAATGAAACTCAGAGGGTGGGTCTCTACCTCAGCGTGTATCTACCCTATGGAAGGTGATATAATTATTAAACGTTTATCAATATAAAGAGGAGAAAATGACCTTTTATTTGAGATTACATATATGTTTCTGTGCCCTTTAATGAAAGAACAACGGCGATGTCAAAAATGCTCGCGGAACGGATAGCCAGTAATCAATTGGTCTTAATTATATAGGAAATGAAACTCAGAGGGTGGGTCTCTTCACCGGCGTGTATCTAACCAATGGAAGATGATATACTTATTAAACGTACATTTATGCAAAGAGGAGAGAATGACCTTTCATTTGAGATTACATATATGTTTCTGCGCCCTTTAATGAAAGAACAACAAGGATGTCAAAAATGCTCGCGGAACGGATAGCCGGTAATCTATTGTTCTTATTTATATAGGAAATGAAACTCAGAGTGTGGGTCTCTTCACCAGCGTGTATCTAACCAATGGAAGATGATATACTTATTAAACGTACATTTATGCAAAGATGAGAGAATGACCTTTCATTTGAGATTACACATATGTTTCTGTGCCCTTTAATGAAAGAACAACGGCGATATCAAAAATGCTCGCTGAACGGATAGCCGACAAGCAATTGGTCTTATTTATATAGGAAATGAAACTCAGAGGGTGGGTCTCTTCACCGGCGCGTATCTACCCAATGGAAGATGATATAATTATTAAACGTATATCAATATAAAGGGGAGAGAATGACCTTTCATTTGAGATTACATATAACTTTATGTGCCCTTTAATGAAAGAACAACGGCGATGTCAAAAATGCTCGCGGAACGGATAGCCGACAAGCAATTGGTCTTATTTATATAGGAAATAAAACTCAGAGGGTAGGTCTCTTCACCGGCGCGTATCTACCCAATGGAAGATGATATAATTATTAAACGTATATCAATATAAAGAGGAGAGAATGACCTTTCATTTGAGATTACATATATGTTTCTGTGCCCTTTAATGAAAGAACAACGGCGATGTCAAAAATGCTCGCGGAACGGATAGCCAGTAATTTATTGGTCTTATTTATATAGGAAATGAAAATAAGAGAGAGCTTAGAGATTTGATTATCAGGTGTTCAAGCATTGAAACGGTGAACTCTACCAATCGAATTTTAGACAAGGTGAAGAGAACCTTACAGCTTAAAAATAGCTTTGGAAAGACACAACAACATAAAAAACGAAGTGGAAAAAAACACGGTGACCTACAGAGCAAGTTACGGCGGAGAACACTGACGAAGCAAAAGTTACACATGTTCAGTGAGTGTAATAGACTTTGCGTATTCTGATATTAGTTACACAGTTGTTATGTCATTATCTCAATGTAAATACAAGTCTGATTGCTTATATCTCTTCATTTTCAAGAATACTGTTACTTTTGGTTTCAGAAAAAGCACACCTTTCATCATGGAGGTGCCACCGATTGCAAGAGACCAATCTAAGACAAGAGTGGCAAGTAACATTTAATTTCGTCCTAAAAAAAACAGAGATAAGAGCTTATCAGCGTAATGTCATAAGCTTCAAATATATTTCGAACAAAAGTTCATGTTACTTAATGTTTTTTTGCATGTTATTTGCAGTTTGGAAGGCACGCCACAAATAGAAAGGAACAGGAGCAAAGGAACCAACAGGAACAGGAGCAAAGGGACCAGCAGGAGCAAGAGCAAAGGGACCAACAGGAGCAGGATCAAGGAGACCAACAAGAGCAGGAGCAAAGGGACCAACAGGAGCAGGATCAAGGAGACCAACAAGAGCAGGAGCAAAGGGACCAACAGGAGCAGGATCAAGGAGACCAACAGGAGCAGGAGCAAAGGGACCAGCAGGAGCAAGAGCAAAGGGACCAACAGGAGCAGGAGCAAAGGGACCAGCAGGAGCAAGAGCAAAGGGACCAACAGGAGCAGGATCAAGGAGACCAACAAGAGCAGGAGCAAAGGGACCAACAGGAGCAGGATCAAGGAGACCAACAAGAGCAGGAGCAAAGGGACCAACAGGAGCAGGATCAAGGAGACCAACAAGAGCAGGAGCAAAGGGACCAACAGGAGCAGGATCAAGGAGACCAACAGGAGCAGGAGCAAAGGGACCAGCAGGAGCAAGAGCAAAGGGACCAACAGGAGCAGGATCAAGGAGACCAACAAGAGCAGGAGCAAAGGGAACAACAGGAGCAGGATCAAGGAGACCAACAAGAGCAGGAGCAAAGGGACCAACAGGAGCAGGATCAAGGAGACCAACAGGAGCAGGAGCAAAGGGACCAGCAGGAGCAAGAGCAAAGGGACCAACAGGAGCAGGATCAAGGAGACCAACAGGAGCAGGATCAAGGAGACCAACAAGAGCAAGAGCAAAGGGACCAACATGAGTATGATGAAAGGGACCAACAAGAGCAGGAGCAAAGGGACCAGCAGGAGCAAGAGCAAAGGGACCAACAGGAGCAGGATCAAGGAGACCAACAGGAGCATGAGCAAAGGGACCAACATGAGTATGATGAAAGGGACCAACAAGAGCAGGAGCAAAGGGACCAGCAGGAGCAAGAGCAAAGGGACCAACAGGAGCAGGATCAAGGAGATCAACAGGAGCATGAGCAAAGGGACCAACAGGAGCAGGAGCAATGGGGACAACAGGAGCAGGATCAAGGAGACCAACAAGAGCAGGAGCAAAGGGACCAACAGGAGCAGGATCAAGGAGACCAACAAGAGCAGGAGCAAAGGGACCAACAGAAGCAGGATCAAGGAGACCAACAAGAGCAGGAGCAAAGGGACCAACATGAGTATGATGAAAGGGACCAACAGGAGCAGGAGCAAAGGGACCAACAGGAGCAGGAGCAAAGGGACCAACAGGAGCAGGAGCAAAGGGACCAACAGCAGCAGGAGCAAAGGGACCAACAGGAGCAGGAGCAAAGGGACCAACATGAGTATGATGAAAGGGACCAACAGGAGCAGGAGCAAAGGGACCAACAGGAGCAGGAGCAAAGGGACCAACAGGAGCAGGAGCAAAGGGACCAACAGCAGCAGGAGCAAAGGGACCAACAGGAGCAGGAGCAAAGGGACCAACAGGAGCAGGAGCAAAGGGACCAACATGCACAGGGCCGTTAACCCCTGAATCCGTTTACCGGATCCCCTGCCTTATTCTCCGGATTCATGCTAAAATGGTGTACTGGGATACGGTGTCGTATACCTCGCCGGATCCTAGATCCTGAAGGACACCGCCGGATTTTCGTCCGGATCCTATGTAAATAAGAATACCAGGATCCGGCACCAGATCCCTCTCCGGATCCTAGATCCGGACGGACACCCCCGTATTCTCTTCCGGATCCTAAGGAGATTAGAATACTGGGATATGGTGCCGGATACCTCACCGGATCCTAACCTAGTGGTAGGAGTAGACAATTATGTAAGAATGAAAGGTTTATCATCAATTTGGTTCATTCTTTACCTGATCCAGACCTTCAGTTTAAAAACTCACCTTTCAAATAGTTAACATGAATTATCTGATGATTTTGAGAAATGGATTGAATCAATTAATTGATAACTCTATCTTTCTAAATCACAATATTGTACAAAATATTGTTTGAGATATTGTTTTAAATAATACATTGAAATCATAACAAATAGAGTTTCAAGTTCCATGTGTCCATGTGTCATGCTTAGTGACAAAAAAAGTCATGACATAGAGCTACAGTTTTCAAACAGATATTTTGAACAAATAAACATGATAAATGATCTCACTGACTTAGAATGCCAAGATTCAACCAGTTAAGCATACTGCCCAGCTCATTCAAGGATGAATGCAGACCACTTGACTGCCTCCTAGACACAATAAGTGTATTGTTCCACCTGCTAGGTATTTGTGCAATAAAACTAATGAATGTGAGTTGAATATCTTGATCCATTAACAGCTCATTGTCTCAATTTTATGTCTCTCTATCACTATCAAGGAACAGAGATATATGTATGTGTGTGTGTTGGTGTTTGTAGTTTTGTATTAAGTATGTACTTCTCTAAGTATGTACTTTGTGAAGTAGTTATTTTTGTATGAATGTATTCAGAGACCGCAAATATTCTGCCTATCATGCTTGAATACACATTACACACCTGATGTGCCGATCTCATTAACAGGCCTCATTAACCATATCACTAATTGCAATTAGGCGACAAGTGTTTATTGCAGTAGCATAGGGGATGGGGTAAAGGGATGAGGGATAAGGTTAGTGTAAAGCAACACTTAAACTTAAACAGACATATATACATGCATGTGTGTGTGTTGGTGTATGTAGTTTTGTACTAAGTATGTACTTCTCTAAGTATGTACTTTGCAAAGTATTTATTTTTGTATGAATGTATTCAGAGACCGCAAATATTCTGCCTATCATGCTTGAATACACATTACACACCTGATGTGTCGATCTCATTAACAGGCCTCATTAACCATATCACTAATTGCAATTAGGCGACAAGTGTTTATTGCAGTAGCATAGGGGATGGGGTAAAGGGATGAGGGATAAGGTTAGTGTAAAGCAACACTTAAACTTAAACAGACATATATATCTGTATGTGTGTGTGTTGGTGTGTGTAGTTTTGTACTAAGTATGTACTTCTCTAAGTATGTACTTTGCAAAGTATTTATTTTTGTATGAATGTATTCAGAGACCGCAAATATGCTGCCTATCATGCTTGAATACACATTACACACCTGATGTGTCCATCTCATTAACAGGCCTCATTAACCATATCACTAATTGCAATTAGGCGACAAGTGTTTATTGCAGTAGCATAGGGGATGGGGTAAAGGGATGAGGGATAAGGTTAGTGTAAAGAAACACTAAAACTTAAACAGATATAGGGAAATATGACTATATAAAAAAACCCAAAGTAAACACTTACTAAAGAACAAAAAATCTTAATAAAAGGAAATGGCATAACAAATGTTGTTAGCTCTCTTAATCCTTAATCGGAGCGTTTGATAGTTATGACCTATAGCAGAATGTTTACATTTTTTTGTGAAGCAAATGGTTTGACACTGATAAAATGCACATACTAGGTTGTTCTTTAATGTCACTCTTCTATCTTTCTAATATTATTTCTCTAATGTCTTAAGGTCACATATCTTTTTAGAACATTATTGGATTTTTTTAAATGTTGTACATCTGACCATTTTTCTAGTTAAGTAGTTATGAACCTTTGAACATTGAAAGGAACTTTCGTCAAAATTCAAAAGATTATCTTATTTATGTTCAAAGTCTTTGTTATTGACTTCATTGAGAACACTCAATTATGTTCAACGAACAAATACCAACAAACATCTGTATGGTCCAATAGAAGGCGCTTTGCTGCCTGCATTTATGCCGGAAGTGATCATACAAGAGATTGATGAACTCTACTTTGATTATTGTGGCTGTAACATGTGAATTCTTACTGACTGAAACTATGGTAAACTCCATTTATAATGAATCATGCCAGTCTATTAACCTTAAGCTTTATTAAGTTATAGTCTTGGTGCAGTGTTTGTTTTTAATTGAGAGTTTTACTTTCTATTGCACAGTGCTAATATTACATTGTTTTTCACAAAGGTCATACAGAAGATATTAGTGAATACATTATCATCTGACAGTCTTCCTTGATTTGTCTCATAGAAAAGTAGTTAAGGCACATGGGCCTCCTTTGAAACCTTTTGAACAGCAAGAGAAACTGAAATAAATAGGTATGAACTTGAACATAAGAACCAGTCAACTTTTACACCAATTGTTCACAACTCTTTTGATTGCTTTTAACTAAATTTAATGCAAGGGTTAAATTACTATAGTCTGTTCAAATTACATATTATGTCATTATAATTGTAACTTTCATCCCTCTGACAATTTGTTGTCAGTGGTTATGCTCTTCGTCCTGAATGCTTCCGACAGATAAATTATCCCCCCCCCCCCTCCCCTTACAAAAATTCACTCACTTTTAGTCCTGAATATGACATCGGTCCGCATTGACACATCAAAAGATTTTTCTAATAACACGGCTTTCAATCTCCATATACTTGTATTTCAGAACGTGACTTGTTAGATATTTCATAAGGTTCATGCCTGCAATATGAAAAGTACACAGCAAATTATCTACCTCTTTGACAAGGCTGTCCAATTTTAAATGGTAGATTTCAAACAGATGCATGATTATTCAAATCAGGAAAGAAAAGGCCAAATCATATTATGTTATTCAATCAGTACGGGGAAGCAGTATATTACGTAGTGAGAAGTCTTGACAATAGAAAATGTGAACAAATCCTGTAACTATGATAACAGTCATCAAACATGCATAGCATTGGTAATGAAACTTTTCCCCAAAGTATATAAGTAATAACCATGCGATTTGACCTGTATCTTTTGAAGGTAGATAATTATGAAAATTATTGAAATCTTTAGTTTGCCAAACGACTTGATACAAATAGCTGTTTCAATCCATTATTCATTTCTTGCACACATTTAATGGTTATATTTCTTCTTTTTTTTCACGTTTTATCTTTTGACTAGCTGCGAAGTATTTTTACCTTTTATACAGTGTTACCACCCATGCACTTGGTAGATCATACCAAATACCAAATCACAATTGTCATCCTAGCGAGATTACCTACAAGAAAATTAACATTCACACAAAAAATATCCCTATACACAATACGTTTGTATCTTGTTCAGGTACCACGTCATGTCACAAGATTATAACGCCGCTTATGGCTGAAATATTGCCTAAGCGGCGTAAAACAACAACTCACTCACTCACTCACAAGATTAAACAAAATACTTCCCCATTCACAAAATCATAACCTTTTATTCTTTACATGATCACATAATATACCTTGTCGTTTATGAAATGGTCAACACATGCAAAAAGGATTAACTTGCGCCCTAAGTTCTTGTTTTTGTACTTGTCAAAGTGTGTAGAATTTCTAATGGCAAGGGCCTGGGTGTTTTTATAGAAAGTATCTGACTGTGGTAATTCAGATATGTCACATTTGCCGCAAATATTTGTTTGTGAAGTTATTCAGACAAAGATATGTTAGAGGAAATTGGTTTATGGAATATTCAATTTTCAATGCACTATTATACAACACATTTGTAGCCTTATTAAAAGGGCTTTTATAAGTGCTAACGGTTTCCTATGAAAATAATATCTTGAAAAGCATGAATTCGTCACTTTTACCAAATAAAACACTTCATTGTTTCAACATTTTATCAATATGTGAACCATCACTAACAGACAAATTCTTTATTTCATAATGCATGTTCGGCCATAGGCCCAAATACATGGTACATTATTTCATTGATGTGGGTGATAATATACAATAACCACAATACACTAACCTCGACGTAACCACTTTTCGATTTTCATTTAAAGATTTTTCAACAAAATAAAAACTGGACTTCATTTTTGTTAAGTTGTCCAATAAACACCTTTAATTAGCCTGTCATTGAGACAGCGTAATCATCGGCTCTGATAGACCCACCTGGCCTGGATTAGGGGTCATAAAACTTGCTCGGGTGTGACGTAATAAACAGACTATACAGGTAACGCATCAAATACTGAAATACTGAAATACCGCCTAAATAATTGTTTAATTACAATTGTTGTGGATATGTTTTACGCCAAATGCTTAGTAGTATTACATCGTCAAATGATTAATCTAACTGAGTGGAAAACATTTTCTAAGAATTATGTTGTATTGTTACCATAGATGTATAAGATAACGAGGCTGATTCTGTTTGTGCAAGGACCCTAAATACAGATATATAGTACGTATATATATATACGTATATAGGGTCTTTGGTTTGTGACATCATATAAAGAGGGCATGGCCAGTCATGCATTCACTGGTTCGAGGCCTGATAGGTCTAAGCGGCCCATCAAAAGTGTCTTTTAAAGGGCTTTAATAACCAAACTGAACATACTTGAGTAGCGACCTTTGACGCACTATACAATATTGGAATCAGACTTTCTTATATTCCAAAGAAAAAAGTTGTAGTTATTTGAACTTGAAAAGATAAGTTTACTCTATTAGACAGAGAGGTCAGATATACAATACAAGATACATGACATAGTCAATTCAGTACATTACATATATTTCATAGACATAGCGTTCTATAAACAGGCGAACATGTGAACAGATAGGTAAATGGAATTACTAATATGTAAAATGGTACTATCAAAATAGGTTATGACATACTGACCAGACTTTTGAATGCTTAAGTACAGTTCGAATAGGCTTTAAAGCGATCAACGTAATATACTGTCTTAATGTTTTCTTTTACATGTCTAAAATTTGGTATCTTTTCCTGTTGTTTCATTTTAAATAAATTGTATTTAACAACAGTAATTATCAAATTTATGACACAGTTTCTCTGTTCACAAAATCCTAAAATAATGGATTTATTTGTTGAGAATTTTATTTTAGATAGAATGGATAAGGTCACATGCAGAATGTTTCGGGTGGACAACGTACAGATATTAGAATCTATAATTATTTTTTTGACCGGAGATCATTTGTTGGCAGAAACCTATGTATCAAACTGTATTAGAACCAAGAATTGGTGTAAGATTAAAATGTCATTTTTCTATTGTTTCCCATTTTTTCTCATCAGTGGTTTCATTAAGTTCTTTTTGCCATTTTTCTCGGAATTTTAACGTCGTGGATTGTTCTCCGTTATGAGTGTCTCATTAATTTTTCTAAAACCTTTCCGTTCTCCAACTATGTTTTGTAATAGATATGGTAAAATTGGTAGTTGAATTTTCTTTTCAATATGTACATTTATAGGTTTACAGTAATATTTTATGGATTCGTATTCCTTGATATTCCAGAACATTAGTTTTGCATTCAAATAAAATTTAATTTCTCCTTATCTAGAAAATAACCATTATCGTCAAACACATCATTGATTAAAGTTTTTCCTTTACCTGAGTAATGCTGCTAGGTTTTGATAGTTATTAAACATCTGTCGCGTTTTTGCGTTTTCTGCCTTTTGGGTTATAGATTTACCCCCATGACTTTAATGTGTCTTTCCAAACAGGATTTATTTGTGGTGTTATGACTGTTGTGAGTATATTTTGTTCGCATGTCTTAGAAAGCTGTCAATGTCGCGATGCATAGTTGGTTTTTCTTTTAATCCATGAAATCTTTTGTGATCAAATGAGATTTTTTATATCTGGAATTCGTATCCCCCTTGTTTAAAGTACTTTGTCAGGTTTATTTGTCCATATAACTTAAAGCAAAGCTGTTCTATTTGCTTGATCATTTGGTCACTTGGGTTGGGTAAATTATGTGATTAAGTTGTGGTAAGAGAAGGCTTTTTAATACAGTATTTCTACCTAAGGGGGTTAGATTTCTACCTAGCCATAGGTTCATGGATAATGTTTAGAGTCTTGAGTGTTTCTTTATAATCGCGTTCTACCTTTACTGCAAGATTATGAGTAAATATAATACCTGTAAACGAGTCAGTGTAAACGAGTTATTCTTCCAACCAAGATTCCAGTTTATGCAAAATTTTCTTTTCGAGTTCTTTTCTGAACCTATCCGTAACACTTGCATTTTATTTATGTTGATGTTTAAGTCTGAGAAGGAGGATTATTGATTAAGTGTTTTCAATCTGGCCTGTACGCTTTTTTCAGTTCCATCTAGTATGAGTGAGGTGTCATGGGCATATTGAGAAAAATAAGGTATTCAGTATATCCTATTGTTATCCCTTTAATTTTATCATTATTTTTTATCATTAGGACCAAGATTTATGTGCCGCCGATTTATTGGACATAGTTATGAATTATTATTTTTAAAAAAGGTTGCAGATTGATATTGGATTTTTATGACACATTTCGTTTATAACGAGGATTGACTTCCCAATCATTCAAGCTCACCGACCTGTTTGACCTACTACAATAGCCATCGAAATCCCAGTCAAGTTTTTGAAGGGACTTTTGTGTATTTGCGGTTGTTTATTAGCAAACTTTGATGTAAGAATGGTTCTCTTTAATCAATATACGTATGCATGGACTTAACAGAAGATCAGCTCATTAAGTCGTCTTAAATGAAGCCGAACGCTGTGGTCAAGTTAATTGTAGCTGATGTGCGGTAAACTGTGACTCACTAGGCTGAGTGATCTATGAAAGTCCCGTAACAAAAATATTTGCTGAATTCTGCTAAATCACTGTTTTCCTATCTTAAACATCCAATAGTTCAAAATGTATAAACACACTTACATAAAATGTATGCACTTAAACTGCGAACTGCGATGTGAACAACACAGTCATTTATCATTTCAAAATAAAAAAGTGAGCTTATTCTAATACATATTAGTATCTATGAGTTTGAATATTCTTTGTAGACATACATGACAATGAGTAAATTCTAGATATTACGCTAGCTTTATATAACAGAACTAAGCAGATTTCATCACACAATAACTTGATTTCATGCATTTAGCAAGACTTACTTTACCACAGGAGATGGTTTGTCTTGATATGATTTTATAGAATTGGTTATGTTAATATCAACACAAAGGGCTACATGTTGTCATGCACAATCTTTACATTTTACTTTTAATATTGATTCAACATTTGAACACGTTTGTAATAACTATCTCTACATATGCATAAGACGATTCGGAATGATATGGTTAATCCTACTCATTATAGAATATATGGAGTTATATATTATTGATATTGATGATCTAATCTTCAGGTCACCAGCAAACTTCACATCCTGTAGAAGATATTGGGCTTACATATTTTAAAATTTGATTCAAATGGAATGGTAGGATTCAGAACTTTTTATGATCTGATTAAACAGTCAATGTCGTTTCTCCAAAACACATGAATACTGAGAAAGTACATGTCCACATACCGTCCTCAACGACAGTTGATTTATATAATAAAAAAAATAAATAGTATCATAGACAGCGTCGGCAGCTGTTAAAAGACATTTAGAACGTACAGGTATGTATGTAGCTAAACATATACTAGCGGTAGAATAAACTACAGACCTACATTTTACATATAGAAGAAATATATAAAGCAGTTTTGCATCATTTTTATGTTGAAAAATCTACAAAAATAAAATAATTCTTCTCTAAAATATTTTGGACACCAAAAGTGTTACAAATTGTACATATATATGTAAAATATTATTATTTGCTCTATTGTTGGTATTGTTTTATAAAAATATTAATCATAGTGAAATTTCCGGCATTATAGGTGACTAACGCAACCGAATGAGTGAGTAATATTTAAGCAGCTATTTATGAAATTATTTTACAATTGATATTAATGCAGATTACGAATAACATTAATACAAGTTTCACAAATTAATGTGTATGTAAGTCTTATTATATGATGATCAGATTAGTGCTATAACTTTGTATATAAGACTCTCATTACTATTACTTATTTAGTATCAATCAAATACATGAAAATTTATATCAAAGTCCCATTCCAAACCAATACAATATCAACGAATATATACTCGCCGAATAATAACTTATTATCACCTGTCACGCGAGAGAGAGAGAGAGCGAGAGAGAGGGAGAGCGAGAGAGCGAGAGAGCGAGAGAGCGAGAGAGAGAGAGAGAGAGTTTATTAAAGTGTCACGCACTTTTACAACAAAAACAATACAGAGAGAGAGAGCGAGAGAGCGAGAGAGCGAGAGAGAGAGAGAGAGAGAGAGTTTATTAAAGTGTCATGCACTTTTACAACAAAAACAATACAGACATATCATACAAGAGATATAAAAAACGGCCATATGGCCTACGAGACACTAAAAGCATTGAATATCACAGTAGTACAATAATATAAGAGAATACATTAAAACAAATTATTTCACAGGTTCAACAGCACGACTTACAAGCCAATCACACGGCACACGCCTGCACTCACACACTGACATGTACTCGGCTCACCCACTCATCCTTAATCACAATCTCACACACATATACACACACGTACCTGTTCATAAAGTAGCCAAACACTCACATACATGCTATACATATGAACCATGCATTAATTCATACGCCCATTCACACATAAACGCTTCATGCACACTCATATAAAAAAAATATATGCATACATATTTCTTACATAAATTCATTCATTCAGACATACAGACACGGAAGACGAGGACGAGGGATGTGTTTAACATTTGAGTATTCAAACCATATTTGCAGAGTGTATGTCAAAAAGCCACAATTACACCATAGCCCAAAATATGTAAAAATTACGGCACTGACGATTGGACTGATTTTAAATGACAAGATGAAGTTATCTATTCACTGTTATCATGTGGAAATATGCGCTTTGTTTTCACACTTCCATCCTCATTCAAAGATTTGATATATGCTTCAAATTATATACCGGAGCGTTTTTCTTTTGAGTGAGTATATAAAGTAGATCACTGAGCTCTATTGAGACACAAGCTTACTTACAACACTTCGATGACACTTTAATACCTTTTTTTGACATATTGCCTGAACAGCAACAGTCAAATTGTCAAAAACACAGGATAAAATTTCAGTCATTTTGCCTAGGAAAACTAGTCATTTTATCAAATGAATTACCGTCGCAGTCATTTTTCATTTTTCGTATATATATATACGTAGAAATCGGACAAACTTTTAAAATAGTTTTAATGACTGTGCATAAAGTAAGGCCAATTTAGCAATAACTATATTTACATTACACGTTACACTCGAACTGTATGATTGTATGTATGTAGGCTTAACTCATAAACCCTGGACATGCTTCACGGCTCAACGCCCAGACCCTTTGTCGGCGTAACTGCCCGCTCTAGCGACGCCAATTAGCTCACAGTACCCCTCACCTCCCGAGACCGGATGAAAGGAAACTGTCTAGTCTGCCATAAAGTTCTGATTGTTTTATTGTTTCATGGAGATCAAACGGTAAAAAAGACAGGTGTGAATAGGGATATCAAACAAAGAAAATTCAGAGACGTTTTGTTGTAATTTGCACCATTGTTGTTGGTAATTTAAGGTGATTTGTTCATCTAAAGTTTATTGACATATGAATAACCAGTCACTTTTCTTTAGATCTTAACTCTGTTCACACGTGATGGGCGTGGTCTATATTTCTGATGAGCAAGTCCTGTAACTTCACAGCTTAAACAGATTGCCCTGAATGAATTCTGAATATGATGTAAAAATGTAGACAGACGGATAGATATTTTATTTATCATATCTGTCTGTCTGTCTGTCTGACTATAAAAAATGTATCTTGTATTAATACTGTCGGTTCCCAAACAATGTGAGGCATTCAACAAAACGTAAAAACAAACTATAATTAAACTGTAACTAAATTTGACCTATTGAAATGTTATTGAACAAACAAACAAGCCTATTTGTAAACATAACAGAATTAATATGTCATATAATATGTAGAATGTCACATTATTACATACGCAAATTAACCTTTATAATACCTTTTACGTACTTAATCTCTTTGAAGAATACTTATAGAATGCAAAAGTTTAAACAACATTCAAACTTTACACGACAGAATGACACATGCAAAGAGAATATTGTGCACTAAATGCAAATATGAATGAAAAACGCAAGTGAGGAGCATGGAATAGCCAATAGGTAACGAACATGAACACTATTGTCCAATGAAAGCAATTGCACGTGTTTGTTCTACAATTGCTACTATGTAGATGTGCATCTTGAGAGAGTGTTATTTCAAGGTCAATCTATTATGATAATGATTTAATTTCTAGAGTCTGATTGGATGTTTATTCGCGTGAGGATCCAACTCGTAGTTAAATCTAGATTCGGCTTTTATTGATGATTAGTCAAAAGAGACTTAATTCATTTGATGTCGATGTGATAATTAAATCAAACTGCATCACTGAATCGAACTAACAGGATATTACTGTTAATTGACATGATTATGACATAAATATGAACGATGTATATGTTATACATAAGCTTATTTCTGTGTTAAGTTCTAATAACAGATTATCTGTGAAAATTGTTACATACATTTTTGTTTATAGTTGCCATATTATGTCTAAAACGACCTCATTTGAATACAAATGGAAACGACGCATGTATGCGTCTCTCGCTGAATAGGAGGTGCTTTCAAGTGCCGCATATTTCACCTATTGTTAACAAATTGTACTTCTAGACATCGGTGTCACTTTTATCATATTGGTAAACATTTAAAGAAGGTTGTTAATGATTTGCAAATCGGTAAAATGGTGTTAAAATTGGCATTTTCTGTAAGGATGATTTATTTTCTTTGATTTAAGCTAATTCTAAGACGCATCTTTTAATATTTGTCAAATCTCTTGCATATACCCTTGTTGAGTATGAGGGTATGGATGAGTTTGCTACATCAGAGTATTCATTGGAATAAGTACTCGAAAACGGACTTGCAAATATACATCATGCATACATTTAAATGACGTTTAACCAATGAAAGTTGAAAGATTGAAGTTTTACTAGGAAGACAATATTTGCTTTAAGGTTCAAATGGATCTTTAAGAATAACTGTCACATGAATGGCAGAGGTTTTTCAACCTTTATGTTCTAAAATAGATATTAGTTTAGGAAGCGTGCATGGGGCTTGCATAACTATATTTAGAAACAGTTACAATATATAAATGTTGAAATTCACTCTATCAATGTTTTTTTCAAAGAAAGAGTTTGTTTCTTCTGTTAATGTGAAGTTGAAGGTACATCCCTTGTTTAGGAGTGAGTTATCGGGTTTGTTTTCAGCAGGTATTAACCACGTGGATGTTACAATTCAAAGAGAGTAGTGAGTTCAGGGAAAATAAGGCATAGTGAGACATAGAAAGCAAGTATTAGAAACGTTCATTCTTGTGATAGTTGTAATGATTTACATGATGGCCAAAAGTTACAATTTCAATTTCGAATACAATATTGATAATTTTTATTTCAAGCAAACATTTTGCTCTTTCTACATATATGTGTTAATAACGTTAGTCTATATCATAATCCCTTACAGGAATGTGTCACATTTCTATTTTTTGGCCTAATATATTTTATAAGCTTGATTTGAAACTTTAACTAACAAATTAATCTGTCTGTCGGTTTTAATTTAAGATTATATCTTTTATGGGATAATTAGACCCTTTGAGAGTCGTTTCCGCCGCATGGTAAGTGGGCGGGCATTAAATCATTCAAGCAGGACACGGGAGATACGCAGACAGGTCAAATCGCTTTTGTGCTTACCCAAGCTTGTTTATTTTTAAGTTCATATATGCAATTTATACTGTGATTTTATGTACATTATGTGACACTTTAATAAACATTTCTTCTTATAACAGTGGCGTATATTGCAGCATGTGACAAACTGAAAAGGATTGAGCGTGTTATTTCAAGAGAGACTTCATAAGATTTTGTTTTTTTACAAAGTCCAATTCAGTTCATGAAATTTTGATTGTAAACTTACTCTCCTGATAAAAGTTTAAATTTTGATGAACGGATTTTGATAGAATGTTTTTACTTGTTAGATAAAACAAATGCCCTTGATGAAAAACTACTTTTGATGATGAATTGACCTTATTGGAAAATAAGATTTAATCGATAAAATAATTTAATAAATCTTATCTTGTATTGAAAAATATTTTGAAAATGAATACCCTATTAACTTTTATTTAAATATTGACTTTGATGCAAATTGTTTATCATTAAAGGTTGTTTAATGAATTATGAACTGTGCTAAAGACGGCCTGTGATGAAAAAAAGACTTACTAAAAAGGTTTTTAGAAACAATATACTATAATGAAATTGAAGCATGTTCTTGCGTTTTGTGTTGACCATTTAGTAATGGAGCAACGTTATAACCGACGTCAATGTGGTGGCCAACTATATTGCAGAGGAAGACATGAATAATGATGAATTGTTTTGCTACGAGACAATCTGTCATTGCAAATTTATAAATTTGTACATTTTTATTTGATTAATTATCAAATTACGACTTAAGATATTAAGTTTATTAAAGCCTCTTTTATGGTTTGTTTGGGTTAAACATCTTACACAATTGGTGGTATTGTTGAAATTTGATTATAACAATGTTGTATGTGGATTGTGACAAATGAAATGGTTTCTGTACATATTAAAGGTTGTTACTGGTCACTCATTGTATTTCTCGGGGGTTTGAAGTCTTGCACATTTTAGGACAGAAGAATTATTCTTGAATATTGAATCTAGCGAAATAATATGATGAAATGAACGTTGATAAACAATGAGAAAAGTAAGATGTTTGAATGTGTGCCAGCAGTATGTCATAACTATTAAACGCTCCAGTAAGGATTAAGAGAGCTAACAACATTTGTTATGCCATTTCCTTTTATTAAAATCTGTTCTCCAGTAAGTGCTTACTTTGTTAGTTTTTTATATTCATATTTCCTTATATCTGTTTAAGCAAAAAAGTGTTGCTTTACACTAACCTTATCCCTCATCCCTTTACCCCATCCCCTATGCTACTACAATAAACACTTGTCGCCTAATTGCAATTAGTGATATGGTTAATGAGGTCTGTTAATGAGATCGGCACATCAGGTGTGTAATGTGTATTCAAGCATGATAGGCAGAATATTTGTGGTCTCTGAATACATTCATACAAAAATAAATACTTTGCAAAGTACATACTTAGAGAAGTACATACTTAATACAAAACTACACACACCAACACACACACATACAGATATATATGTCTGTTTAAGTTTAAGTGTTGCTTTACACTAACCTTATCCCTCATCCCTTTACCCCATCCCCTATGCTACTGCAATAAACATCTGTCGCCTAATTGCAATTAGTGATATGGTTAATGAGGCCTGTTAATGAGATCAGCGCATCAGGTATGTAATGTGTAATTAAGCATGATAGGCAGAATATTTGCGGTCTCTGAATACATTCATACAAAAATAACTGCTTTGCAAAGTAAATACTTAAAGAAGTACATACTTAATACAAAACTACACACACCAACACACACACACATACATATATCTATGTCTGTTTAAGTTTAAGTGTTGCTTTACACTAACCTTATCCCTCATCCCTTTACCCCATCCCCTATGCTACTGCAATAAACACTTGTCGCCTTATTGCAATTAGTGATATGGTCAATGAGGCCTCTTAAAGTTGTATAAGCGTATAAGTTCCATTGACCAAGAGCGACTTTTATTCAAGATTTTTAAATGGACAAATACTCAAGCTGAGCGTCGCAAACGCAACTGGAACAAACGGGTTCATGATTAATTGAAGATCTTAAACCTGGAACACTTCATACCTATCAACGATTTCAATATATGTTTTATAACGTCTACAGTATGCTCACAACTGCTGGAGAGTTTCAGAGCCACATGGATCACTGATTTACAGAGGACGCACAGTAAAACAAGTGTAGGAAGAAACAAGCTGCGACTCTACAATACTCTTAAGAGCGATATCTATGCTGAACCGATATCTATGCTGAACCGTACATACTGAGCTCTATCCCCAGAAGAAACCGAAGTGCCTTAGCGAAATTCAGAAGTGGAGTAGCCCCAATTCATATTGAGATTGGTCGATATACCAATACATCTATTGAGGAAAGAACATGTTTTCACTGCAAAAATGAAGTTGAAGACGAAGTCCATGTTTTGCTACACTGTCCCCTTTATGATGATATACGTCTTAATCTGTTAAGCAAATGTTTACAATACTGTTCTACTTTTAATGATTTTACTGATTTACAGAAAGTTAGTTTCATTTTAGCCAATGCTGATATTGTTTTATTCTGCCAAAACCTGCAAGCTTTTATTGCAGAAACGGACCCAAGTTTTATACTGCAATTGATAACTATATATTATTTTTATGGTGTAAATATATGTATCTATTTTAACTATGTATTGTGAGGTGAGACTTAAATCAATTATCTGTCTGTCTGTCTGTCTTAATGAGATCGGCACATCAGGTGTGTAATGTGTATTCAAGCATGATAGGCAGAATATTTGCGGTCTCTGAATACATTCATACAAAAATAAATACTTTGCAAAGTACATACTTAGAGAAGTACATACTTAATACAAAACTACACACACCAACACACACATACATATATCTATGTCTGTTTAAGTTTAAGTGTTGCTTTACACTAACCTTATCCCTCATCCCTTTACCCCATCCCCTATGCTACTGCAATAAACATCTGTCGCCTAATTGCAATTAGTGATATGGTTAATGAGGCCTGTTAATGAGATCAGCACATCAGGTATGTAATGTGTAATTAAGCATGATAGGCAGAATATTTGCGGTCTCTGAATACATTCATACAAAAATAACTGCTTTGCAAAGTAAATACTTAAAGAAGTACATACTTAATACAAAACTACACACACCAACACACACACACATACATATATCTATGTCTGTTTAAGTTTAAGTGTTGCTTTACACTAACCTTATCCCTCATCCCTTTACCCCATCCCCTATGCTACTGCAATAAACACTTGTCGCCTTATTGCAATTAGTGATATGGTCAATGAGGCCTCTTAAAGTTGTATAAGCGTATAAGTTCCATTGACCAAGAGCGACTTTTATTCAAGATTTTTAAATGGACAAATACTCAAGCTGAGCGTCGCAAACGCAACTGGAACAAACGGGTTCATGATTAATTGAAGATCTTAAACCTGGAACACTTCATACCTATCAACGATTTCAATATATGTTTTATAACGTCTACAGTATGCTCACAACTGCTGGAGAGTTTCAGAGCCACATGGATCACTGATTTACAGAGGACGCACAGTAAAACAAGTGTAGGAAGAAACAAGCTGCGACTCTACAATACTCTTAAGAGCGATATCTATGCTGAACCGATATCTATGCTGAACCGTACATACTGAGCTCTATCCCCAGAAGAAACCGAAGTGCCTTAGCGAAATTCAGAAGTGGAGTAGCCCCAATTCATATTGAGATTGGTCGATATACCAATACATCTATTGAGGAAAGAACATGTTTTCACTGCAAAAATGAAGTTGAAGACGAAGTCCATGTTTTGCTACACTGTCCCCTTTATGATGATATACGTCTTAATCTGTTAAGCAAATGTTTACAATACTGTTCTACTTTTAATGATTTTACTGATTTACAGAACGTTAGTTTCATTTTAGCCAATGCTGATATTGTTTTATTCTGCCAAAACCTGCAAGCTTTTATTGCAGAAACGGACCCAAGTTTTATACTGCAATTGATAACTATATATTATTTTTATGGTGTAAATATATGTATCTATTTTAACTATGTATTGTGAGGTGAGACTTAAATCAATTATCTGTCTGTCTGTCTGTCTTAATGAGATCGGCACATCAGGTGTGTAATGTGTATTCAAGCATGATAGGCAGAATATTTGCGGTCTCTGAATACATTCATACAAAAATAAATACTTTGCAAAGTACATACTTAGAGAAGTACATACTTAATACAAAACTACACACACCAACACACACATACATATATCTATGTCTGTTTAAGTTTAAGTGTTGCTTTACACTAACCTTATCCCTCATCCCTTTACCCCATCCCCTATGCTACTGCAATAAACATCTGTCGCCTAATTGCAATTAGTGATATGGTTAATGAGGCCTGTTAATGAGATCAGCACATCAGGTATGTAATGTGTAATTAAGCATGATAGGCAGAATATTTGCGGTCTCTGAATACATTCATACAAAAATAACTGCTTTGCAAAGTAAATACTTAAAGAAGTACATACTTAATACAAAACTACACACACCAACACACACACACATACATATATCTATGTCTGTTTAAGTTTAAGTGTTGCTTTACACTAACCTTATCCCTCATCCCTTTACCCCATCCCCTATGCTACTGCAATAAACACTTGTCGCCTTATTGCAATTAGTGATATGGTCAATGAGGCCTCTTAAAGTTGTATAAGCGTATAAGTTCCATTGACCAAGAGCGACTTTTATTCAAGATTTTTAAATGGACAAAAACTCAAGCTGAGCGTCGCAAACGCAACTGGAACAAACGGGTTCATGATTAATTGAAGATCTTAAACCTGGAACACTTCATACCTATCAACGATTACAATATATGTTTTATAACGTCTACAGTATGCTCACAACTGCTGGAGAGTTTCAGAGCCACATGGATCACTGATTTACAGAGGACGCACAGTAAAACAAGTGTAGGAAGAAACAAGCTGCGACTCTACAATACTCTTAAGAGCGATATCTATGCTGAACCGATATCTATGCTGAACCGTACATACTGAGCTCTATCCCCAGAAGAAACCGAAGTGCCTTAGCGAAATTCAGAAGTGGAGTAGCCCCAATTCATATTGAGATTGGTCGATATACCAATACATCTATTGAGGAAAGAACATGTTTTCACTGCAAAAATGAAGTTGAAGACGAAGTCCATGTTTTGCTACACTGTCCCCTTTATGATGATATACGTCTTAATCTGTTAAGCAAATGTTTACAATACTGTTCTACTTTTAATGATTTTACTGATTTACAGAAAGTTAGTTTCATTTTAGCCAATGCTGATATTGTTTTATTCTGCCAAAACCTGCAAGCTTTTATTGCAGAAACGGACCCAAGTTTTATACTGCAATTGATAACTATATATTATTTTTATGGTGTAAATATATGTATCTATTTTAACTATGTATTGTGAGGTGAGACTTAAATCAATTATCTGTCTGTCTGTCTGTCTTAATGAGATCGGCACATCAGGTGTGTAATGTGTATTCAAGCATGATAGGCAGAATATTTGCGGTCTCTGAATACATTCATACAAAAATAAATACTTTGCAAAGTACATACTTAGAGAAGTACATACTTAATACAAAACTACACACACCAACACACACATACATATATCTATGTCTGTTTAAGTTTAAGTGTTGCTTTAAACTAACCTTATCCCTCATCCCTTTACCCCATCCCCTATGCTACTGTAAAAATAAACAGGGTTGATGTACAAAGGTTGATTGAGCAATGTTGATTGGTTATAAGGTAATTGAACATTGCTCAATCAACCTTTGTACATCAACCCTGTTTATTGCATAAACATTGCTTGTATATATTTGCTCTATCACACCATAACTGTATCACTTGCTTGACAACGACATTAGGATCTATGTCGAAACGTCGCTTACAAAGAATAAAGAAGTTGATTATCCATAAAATAATCTTCCTTGTTGATCATCACACCAACTTCTAGAATGCCAATCAAAGTAGTGATAGAGAGACAATAAAATTGAGATAATGAGCTGATAATGGATGAATATATTTAACTCACATTCATTAGTTTTATTGCACAAATACCTAGCAAGTGGAACAATACACTTATTGTGTCTAGGAGGCAGTCAAGTGGTCTGCATTCATCCTTGAATGAGCTGGGCAGTATGTTTAACTGGTTGAATCTTGGCATTCTAAGTCAGTGAGATCAAGTTTTAAATTTAATATGCAAATCATTTATCATGCTTATTTGTTCAAAATATCTGTTTGAAAACTGTAGCTCTATGTCATGACTTTTGTCACTAAGCATGACACATGGACACATGGAACTTGAAAATCTATTTGTTATGAGTTCAATGTATTATTTAAAACAATATCTCAAACAATATGTTGTACAATACTGTGATTAAGAAAGATAGAGTTATCAATTAATTGATTCAATCCATTTCTCAAAATCATCAGATAATTCATGTTAACTATTTGAAAGGTGAGTTTTTAAACTGAAGGTCTGGATCAGGTAAAGAATGAACCAAATTGATGATAAACCTTTCATTCTTACATAATTGTCTACTCCTACCACTAGGTTAGGATCCGGTGAGGTATCCGGCACCATATCCCAGTATTCTAATCTCCTTAGGATCCGGAAGAGAATACGGGGGTGTCCGTCCGGATCTAGGATCCGGAGAGGGATCTGGTGCCGGATCCTGGTATTCTTATTTACATAGGATCCGGACGAGAATCTGGCGGTGTCCGTCAGGATCTAGGATCCGGCGAGGTATACGGCACCGTATCCCAGTACACCATTTTAGCATGAATCCGGAGAATAAGGCAGGGGATCCGGTAAACGGATTCAGGGGTTAACGGCCCTGTGATGAGTATGATGAAAGGGACCAACAGGAGCAGGAGCAAAGGGACCAACAGGAGCAGGAGCAATGGGACCAACAGGAGCAGGAGCAAAGGGACCAACAGGAGCAGGAGCAAAGGGACCAACAGGAGCAGGAGCAAAGGGACCAACAGGAGCAGGATCAAGGAGACCAACAAGAGCAGGAGCAAAGGGACCAACATGAGTATGATGAAAGGGACCAACAGGAGCAGGAGCAAAGGGACCAACAGGAGCAGGAGCAAAGGGACCAACAGGAGCAGGAGCAAAGGGACCAACAGGAGCAGGATCAAGGAGACCAACAAAAGCAGGAGCAAAGGGACCAACATGAGTATGATGAAAGGGACCAACATGAGTATGATGAAAGGGACCAATAGGTGCAGGAGCAAAGGGACCAACAGGAGCAGGAGCAAAGGGACCAACAGGAGCAGGATCAAGGAGAACAACAAGAGCAGGAGCAAAGGGACCAACATGAGTATGATGAAAGGGACCAACAGGAGCAGGAGCAAAGGGACCAACAGGAGCAGGAGCAAAGGGACCAACAGGAGCAGGATCAAGGAGACCAACAAGAGCAGGAGCAAAGGGACCAACAGGAGCCGGATCAAGGAGACCAACAAGAGCAGGAGCAAAGGGACCAACAGGAGCAGGATCAAGGAGACCAACAAGAACAGGAGCAAAGGGACCAACAGGAGCAGGATCAAGGAGACCAACAGGAGCAGGAGCAAAGGGACCAACATGAGTATGATGAAAGGGACCAACAGGAGCACGGTCAAGGAGACCAACAGGAGCAGGTGCAAAGGGACCAACAGGAGCAGGATCAAGGAGACCAACAAGAGCAGGAGCAAAGGGACCAACATGAGTATGATGAAAGGGACCAACAGGAGCACGGTCAAGGAGACCAACAGGAGCAGGAGCAATTGATTACCGGCTATCCGTTCCGCGAGCATTTTTGACATCGCCGTTGTTCTTTCATTAAAGGGCAGAGAAACTGATATGTAATCTCAAATGAAAGGTCATTCTCTCTTCTTTATAATGATATACGTTTCATAATTATATCATCTTCCATGTGGTAGATACACGCCGGTGAAGAGACCCACCCTCTGAGTTTCATTTCCTATATAAATAAGACCAATTGATTACTGGCTATCCGTTCCGCGAGCATGTTTGACATCGCCGTTGTTCTTTCATTAAAGGGCACAGAAACTAATATGTAATCTCAAATGAAAGGCCATTCTCTCCTCTTTGAAGAAATATATATTTCATAAGTATATCACCTTCCATGTGGTAGATACACGCCAGTGAAGAGACCCACCCTCTGAGTTTCATTTCCTATATAAATAAGACCAATTGATTACCGGCTATCCGTTCCGCGAGCATTTTTGACATCGCCGTTGTTCTTTCATTAAAGGGCACAGAAACTTACATGTAATCTCAAATGAAAGGTCATTCTCTCCTCTTTATATTGATATACGTTTAATAATTATATCATCTTCCATTGGGTAGATACGCGCCGGTGAAGAGAC
The DNA here is from genome assembly GCA_916613615.1 of Steromphala cineraria. Taxonomy (NCBI): domain Eukaryota; kingdom Metazoa; phylum Mollusca; class Gastropoda; order Trochida; family Trochidae; genus Steromphala; species Steromphala cineraria. Next base: position 69,469,391 of record OU744722.1, on the reverse strand, counting down.
CCACCCTCTGAGTTTCATTTCCTATATAAATAAGACTAATTGCTTGTCGGCTATCCGTTCCGCGAGCATTTTTTACATCGCCGTTGTTCTTTCATTAAAGGGCACAGAAACTTATATGTAAACACAAATGAAAGGCCATTGTCTCCTCTTTGCAGAAATATATGTTTCATAAGTATATCACCTTCCATGTGGTAGATACACGCCGATGAAGAGACCCACCCTCTGAGTTTCATTTCCTATATAAATAAGACCAATTGATTACCGGCTATCCGTTCCGCGAGCATTTTTGACATCGCCGTTGTTCTTTCATTAAAAGGCACAGACACTTATATGTAATCTCAAATGAAAGGTCAATCTCTCGTCTTTATAATGATATACGTTTCATAATTATATCATCTTCAATGTCGTATATACACGCCGGTGAAGAGACCCACCCTCTGAGTTTCATTTCCTATATAAATAAGACCAATTGATTACCGGCTATCCGTTCCGCGAGCATTTTTGACATCGCCGTTGTTCTTTCATTAAAAGGCACAGACACTAATATGTAATCTCAAATGAAAGGTCATTCTCTCGTCTTTATAATGATATACGTTTCATAATTATATCATCTTCAATGTCGTATATACACGCCGGTGAAGAGACCCACCCTCTGAGTTTCATTTCCTATATAAATAAGACCAATTGATTACCGGCTATCCGTTCCGCGAGCATTTTTGACATCGCCGTTGTTCTTTCATTAAAGGGCAGAGAAACTGATATGTAATCTCAAATGAAAGGTCATTCTCTCTTCTTTATAATGATATACGTTTCATAATTATATCATCTTCCATGTGGTAGATACACGCCGGTGAAGAGACCCACCCTCTGAGTTTCATTTCCTATATAAATAAGACCAATTGATTACTGGCTATCCGTTCCGCGAGCATGTTTGACATCGCCGTTGTTCTTTCATTAAAGGGCACAGAAACTAATATGTAATCTCAAATGAAAGGCCATTCTCTCCTCTTTGAAGAAATATATATTTCATAAGTATATCACCTTCCATGTGGTAGATACACGCCGGTGAAGAGACCCACCCTCTGAGTTTCATTTCCTATATAAATAAGACCAATTGATAACCGGCTATCCGTTCCGCGAGCATTTTTGACATCGCCGTTGTTCTTTCATTAAAGGGCACAGAAACTTACATGTAATCTCAAATGAAAGGTCATTCTCTCTTCTTTATAATGATATACGTTTCATAATTATATCATCTTCCATGTGGTAGATACACGCCGGTGAAGTGACCCACCCTCTGAGTTTCATTTCCTATATAAATAAGACCAATTGATTACTGGCTATCCGTTCCGCGAGCATGTTTGACATCGCCGTTGTTCTTTCATTAAAGGGCACAGAAACTAATATGTAATCTCAAATGAAAGGCCATTCTCTCCTCTTTGAAGAAATATATATTTCATAAGTATATCACCTTCCATGTGGTAGATACACGCCGGTGAAGAGACCCACCCTCTGAGTTTCATTTCCTATATAAATAAGACCAATTGATTACCGGCTATCCGTTCCGCGAGCATTTTTGACATCGCCGTTGTTCTTTCATTGAAGGGCACAGAAACTTATATGTAAACACAAATGAAAGGCCATTGTCTCCTCTTTGCAGAAATATATGTTTCATAAGTATATCACCTTCCATGTGGTAGATACACGCCGGTGAAGAGACCCACCCTCTGAGTTTCATTTCCTATATAAATAAGACCAATTGATTACCGGCTATCCGTTCCGCGAGCATTTTTGACATCGCCGTTGTTCTTTCATTAAAGGGCACAGAAACTTACATGTAATCTCAAATGAAAGGTCATTCTCTCCTCTTTATATTGATATACGTTTAATAATTATATCATCTTCCATTGGGTAGATACGCGCCGGTGAAGAGACCCACCCTCTGAGTTTCATTTCCTATATAAATAAGACTAATTGCTTGTCGGCTATCCGTTCCGCGAGCATTTTTTACATCGCCGTTGTTCTTTCATTAAAGGGCACAGAAACTTATATGTAAACACAAATGAAAGGCCATTGTCTCCTCTTTGCAGAAATATATGTTTCATAAGTATATCACCTTCCATGTGGTAGATACACGCCGATGAAGAGACCCACCCTCTGAGTTTCATTTCCTATATAAATAAGACCAATTGATTACCGGCTATCCGTTCCGCGAGCATTTTTGACATCGCCGTTGTTCTTTCATTAAAAGGCACAGACACTTATATGTAATCTCAAATGAAAGGTCATTCTCTCGTCTTTATAATGATATACGTTTCATAATTATATCATCTTCAATGTCGTATATATACGCCGGTGAAGAGACCCACCCTCTGAGTTTCATTTCCTATATAAATAAGACCAATTGATTACCGGCTATCCGTTCCGCGAGCATTTTTGACATCGCCGTTGTTCTTTCATTAAAGGGCAGAGAAACTGATATGTAATCTCAAATGAAAGGTCATTCTCTCTTCTTTATAATGATATACGTTTCATAATTATATCATCTTCCATGTGGTAGATACACGCCGGTGAAGAGACCCACCCTCTGAGTTTCATTTCCTATATAAATAAGACCAATTGATTACTGGCTATCCGTTCCGCGAGCATGTTTGACATCGCCGTTGTTCTTTCATTAAAGGGCACAGAAACTAATATGTAATCTCAAATGAAAGGCCATTCTCTCCTCTTTGAAGAAATATATATTTCATAAGTATATCACCTTCCATGTGGTAGATACACGCCGGTGAAGAGACCCACCCTCTGAGTTTCATTTCCTATATAAATAAGACCAATTGATAACCGGCTATCCGTTCCGCGAGCATTTTTGACATCGCCGTTGTTCTTTCATTAAAGGGCACAGAAACTTACATGTAATCTCAAATGAAAGGTAATTCTCTCCTCTTTATAATGATATACGTTTCATAATTATATCATCTTCCATGTGGTAGATACACGCCGGTGAAGTGACCCACCCTCTGAGTTTCATTTCCTATATAAATAAGACCAATTGATTACTGGCTATCCGTTCCGCGAGCATGTTTGACATCGCCGTTGTTCTTTCATTAAAGGGCACAGAAACTAATATGTAATCTCAAATGAAAGGCCATTCTCTCCTCTTTGAAGAAATATATATTTCATAAGTATATCACCTTCCATGTGGTAGATACACGCCGGTGAAGAGACCCACCCTCTGAGTTTCATTTCCTATATAAATAAGACCAATTGATTACCGGCTATCCGTTCCGCGAGCATTTTTGACATCGCCGTTGTTCTTTCATTAAAGGGCATAGAAACTTACATGTAATCTCAAATGAAAGGTCATTCTCTCCTCTTTATATTGATATACGTTTAATAATTATATCATCTTCCATTGGGTAGATACGCGCCGGTGAAGAGACCCACCCTCTGAGTTTCATTTCCTATATAAATAAGACTAATTGCTTGTCGGCTATCCGTTCCGCGAGCATTTTTTACATCGCCGTTGTTCTTTCATTAAAGGGCACAGAAACTTATATGTAAACACAAATGAAAGGCCATTGTCTCCTCTTTGCAGAAATATATGTTTCATAAGTATATCACCTTCCATGTGGTAGATACACGCCGATGAAGAGACCCACCCTCTGAGTTTCATTTCCTATATAAATAAGACCAATTGATTACCGGCTATCCGTTCCGCGAGCATTTTTGACATCGCCGTTGTTCTTTCATTAAAAGGCACAGACACTTATATGTAATCTCAAATGAAAGGTCATTCTCTCGTCTTTATAATGATATACGTTTCATAATTATATCATCTTCAATGTCGTATATACACGCCGGTGAAGAGACCCACCCTCTGAGTTTCATTTCCTATATAAATAAGACCAATTGATTACCGGCTATCCGTTCCGCGAGCATTTTTGACATCGCCGTTGTTCTTTCATTAAAGGGCACAGAAACTGATATGTAATCTCAAATGAAAGGTCATTCTCTCTTCTTTATAATGATATACGTTTCATAATTATATCATCTTCCATGTGGTAGATACACGCCGGTGAAGAGACCCACCCTCTGAGTTTCATTTCCTATATAAATAAGACCAATTGATTACTGGCTATCCGTTCCGCGAGCATGTTTGACATCGCCGTTGTTCTTTCATTAAAGGGCACAGAAACTAATATGTAATCTCAAATGAAAGGCCATTCTCTCCTCTTTGAAGAAATATATATTTCATAAGTATATCACCTTCCATGTGGTAGATACACGCCGGTGAAGAGACCCACCCTCTGAGTTTCATTTCCTATATAAATAAGACCAATTGATTACCGGCTATCCGTTCCGCGAGCATTTTTGACATCGCCGTTGTTCTTTCATTAAAGGGCACAGAAACTTATATGTAAACACAAATGAAAGGCCACTGTCTCCTCTTTGCAGAAATATATACTTCATAAGTATATCACCTTCCATGTGGTAGATACACGCCGGTGAAGAGACCCACCCTCTGAGTTTCATTTCCTACATAAATAAGACCAATTGATTACCGGCTATCCGTTCCGCGAGCATTTTTGACATCGCCGTTGTTCTTTCATTAAAGGGCACAGAAAATTATATGTAATCTCAAATGAAAGGTCATTCTCTCCTCTTTATATTGATATACGTTTAATAATTATATCATCTTCCATTGGGTAGATACACGCCGGTGAAGAGACCCACCCTCTGAGTTTCATTTCCTATATAAATAAGACCAATTGATTACCGGCTATCCGTTCCGCGAGCATTTTTGACATCGCCGTTGTTCTTTCATTAAAGGGCAGAGAAACTGATATGTAATCTCAAATGAAAGGTCATTCTCTCTTCTTTATAATGATATACGTTTCATAATTATATCATCTTCCATGTGGTAGATACACGCCGGTGAAGAGACCCACCCTCTGAGTTTCAATTCCTATATAAATAAGACCAATTGATTACTGGCTATCCGTTCCGCGAGCATGTTTGACATCGCCGTTGTTCTTTCATTAAAGGGCACAGAAACTAATATGTAATCTCAAATGAAAGGCCATTCTCTCCTCTTTGAAGAAATATATATTTCATAAGTATATCACCTTCCATGTGGTAGATACACGCCGGTGAAGAGACCCACCCTCTGAGTTTCATTTCCTATATAAATAAGACCAATTGATTACTGGCTATCCGTTCCGCGAGCATGTTTGACATCGCCGTTGTTCTTTCATTAAAGGGCACAGAAACTAATATGTAATCTCAAATGAAAGGCCATTCTCTCCTCTTTGAAGAAATATATATTTCATAAGTATATCACCTTCCATGTGGTAGATACACGCCGGTGAAGAGACCCACCCTCTGAGTTTCATTTCCTATATAAATAAGACCAATTGATTACCGGCTATCCGTTCCGCGAGCATTTTTGACATCGCCGTTGTTCTTTCATTAAAGGGCACAGAAACTTACATGTAATCTCAAATGAAAGGTCATTCTCTCGTCTTTATAATGATATACGTTTCATAATTATATCATCTTCAATGTCGTATATACACGCCGGTGAAGAGACCCACCCTCTGAGTTTCATTTCCTATATAAATAAGACCAATTGATTACTGGCTATCCGTTCCGCGAGCATGTTTGACATCGCCGTTGTTCTTTCATTAAAGGGCACAGAAACTAATATGTAATCTCAAATGAAAGGTCATTCTCTCCTCTTTATATTGATATACGTTTAATAATTATATCATTTTCCATTGGGTAGATACACGCCGATGAAGAGACCCACCCTCTGAGTTTCATTTCCTATATAAATAAGACCAATTGATTACCGGCTATCCGTTCCGCGAGCATTTTTGACATCGCCGTTGTTCTTTCATTAAAAGGCACAGACACTTATATGTAATCTCAAATGAAAGGTCATTCTCTCGTCTTTATAATGATATACGTTTCATAATTATATCATCTTCAATGTCGTATATACACGCCGGTGAAGAGACCCACCCTCTGAGTTTCATTTCCTATATAAATAAGACCAATTGATTACCGGCTATCCGTTCCGCGAGCATTTTTGACATCGCCGTTGTTCTTTCATTAAAGGGCAGAGAAACTGATATGTAATCTCAAATGAAAGGTCATTCTCTCTTCTTTATAATGATATACGTTTCATAATTATATCATCTTCCATGTGGTAGATACACGCCGGTGAAGAGACCCACCCTCTGAGTTTCATTTCCTATATAAATAAGACCAATTGATTACTGGCTATCCGTTCCGCGAGCATGTTTGACATCGCCGTTGTTCTTTCATTAAAGGGCACAGAAACTAATATGTAATCTCAAATGAAAGGCCATTCTCTCCTCTTTGAAGAAATATATATTTCATAAGTATATCACCTTCCATGTGGTAGATACACGCCGGTGAAGAGACCCACCCTCTGAGTTTCATTTCCTATATAAATAAGACCAATTGATTACCGGCTATCCGTTCCGCGAGCATTTTTGACATCGCCGTTGTTCTTTCATTAAAGGGCACAGAAACTTATATGTAAACACAAATGAAAGGCCACTGTCTCCTCTTTGCAGAAATATATACTTCATAAGTATATCACCTTCCATGTGGTAGATACACGCCGGTGAAGAGACCCACCCTCTGAGTTTCATTTCCTACATAAATAAGACCAATTGATTACCGGCTATCCGTTCCGCGAGCATTTTTGACATCGCCGTTGTTCTTTCATTAAAGGGCACAGAAAATTATATGTAATCTCAAATGAAAGGTCATTCTCTCCTCTTTATATTGATATACGTTTAATAATTATATCATCTTCCATTGGGTAGATACACGCCGGTGAAGAGACCAACCCTCTGAGTTTCATTTCCTATATAAATAAGACCAATTGATTACCGGCTATCCGTTCCGCGAGCATTTTTGACATCGCCGTTGTTCTTTCATTAAAGGGCACAGAAACTGATATGTAATCTCAAATGAAAGGTCATTCTCTCTTCTTTATAATGATATACGTTTCATAATTATATCATCTTCCATGTGGTAGATACACGCCGGTGAAGAGACCCACCCTCTGAGTTTCATTTCCTATATAAATAAGACCAATTGATTACTGGCTATCCGTTCCGCGAGCATGTTTGACATCGCCGTTGTTCTTTCATCAAAGGGCACAGAAACTAATATGTAATCTCAAATGAAAGGTCATTCTCTCGTCTTTATAATGATATACGTTTCATAATTATATCATCTTCAATGTCGTATATACACGCCGGTGAAGAGACCCACCCTCTGAGTTTCATTTCCTATATAAATAAGACCAATTGATTACCGGCTATCCGTTCCGCGAGCATTTTTGACATCGCCGTTGTTCTTTCATTAAAGGGCAGAGAAACTGATATGTAATTTCAAATGAAAGGTCATTCTCTCTTCTTTATAATGATATACGTTTCATAATTATATCATCTTCCATGTGGTAGATACACGCCAGTGAAGAGACCCACCCTCTGAGTTTCATTTCCTATATAAATAAGACCAATTGATTACTGGCTATCCGTTCCGCGAGCATGTTTGACATCGCCGTTGTTCTTTCATTAAAGGGCACAGAAACTAATATGTAATCTCAAATGAAAGGCCATTCTCTCCTCTTTGAAGAAATATATATTTCATAAGTATATCACCTTCCATGTGGTAGATACACGCCGGTGAAGAGACCCACCCTCTGAGTTTCATTTCCTATATAAATAAGACCAATTGATTACCGGCTATCCGTTCCGCGAGCATTTTTGACATCGCCGTTGTTCTTTCATTAAAGGGCACAGAAACTTATATGTAAACACAAATGAAAGGCCACTGTCTCCTCTTTGCAGAAATATATACTTCATAAGTATATCACCTTCCATGTGGTAGATACACGCCGGTGAAGAGACCCACCCTCTGAGTTTCATTTCCTACATAAATAAGACCAATTGATTACCGGCTATCCGTTCCGCGAGCATTTTTGACATCGCCGTTGTTCTTTCATTAAAGGGCACAGAAACTTACATGTAATCTCAAATGAAAGGTCATTCTCTTCTCTTTGCATAATTGTACGGTTAATAAGTATATCATGTTCCATTTGGGTAGATACACGCCGGTGAAGAGACCCACCCTCTGAGTTTCATTTCCTATATAAATAAGACCAATCGCTTGTCGGCTATCCGTTCCGCGAGCCTTCTTTACATTGTTTGTTTTCTTTTAAGAAACATAAATAAATAATATGTTCTTTATGTCAATAAACAATAATATCAGTTCAGCGAGCGTTCTTTCACAAGATAAACATATGTGTAATTTTAAATGAAAGTTCTCTTTTATGAATATGCGTTTGAATTCTCAATATTTCGATAAGGTACAATACAATACAAAGCAATAATATACAATACAAGGAGCCTATCAAAGGCCTTACATTATTTCATTGCGTTTACAAATTCACCATTATTTTCATTATTCCCAGCGCATCACATTCGCACGCCCAGTTTCTACATTTGGACAGCGCAAGCGTATACAAGTCGATAAAGACCCTCCCGCAGAATGCTCGCTGAGCGTATAGGAATTAGCGATAACCCTCGCGCTATCTGATTGGGTACACAAAGGGAGGTAACTCTGTCCCTTTGTTGTTGGAGTATCAGCTAATGGCGGACAACATGTGACAATCGCGATGTCGCTTACCCGTAAACAACTTGAGTGTTTGGCTATTGTCAAACAAGGTCACAATTTGGCAATATTAGGACAGGCAGGCGTCGGGAAAACTTTCCTTGTGAGTCACTTAAAGAATGAACTCGAACTCTTGGGGTTAAACGTTGCAGTGACATGCACAACCGGAATCGCCTGTTCCAACTACAGTGCGTGGCCATAAGTAAGTACGCAAAAATCACAACGTTCTCGCGATAGCGCTTGACTATCATATTTTTTAATCTCGCGTTTGGTAAGTTTGCATTGTAAAGAGATGAAATTCAGAGAAAATAATAATCATCGACTCCTCTTTCCACTGGCCCACTAAGGGAATTCCTATGTCTATTTTTAGCCTGACTACACACGTCATGCGGCATAGCAGTAACATTTCGTTTTCAATGGCAAATGCAAAAACAAAAGTAATTTGAGATGAACAGAGGTGATAAAAAATATTGAAAAAGTATCAGAAATGTTGGAATATATGTCAATTACCATCAATAGGTTCGGCATTTTTTTTCCGAGTCTTGGTTTGGTCGAAAATATTGAAAGATCGCAAAGCAGGAAAATGACGGGTGCGCAAGGCGCATTTTTTAGAACGATATAACCAGCGCCACGGATTAATATCTATGACTGATTTTAATAATTATTATAATATCTATTTAATCCTTTAAACAATCTCTATGGACATATTCTATCAAACTGTAAATATATTTTGAATCGTTAAAAAATTCTCAAGATGAAACAACAATGTAACACTTTCTAACAATTTCACAGATTTCATGAACCGTGTCCGTTAATTGATAGAAATTAACAAACAATGCCCCTTTTCTTTAAAAAAATTTAATGATATGATTGAATTTATTACACAAGGTTTGTTTTAGGTGTTGACAAAATATTTCATAAGGCAATCGCCAAACGAGAGATTCCCACCCGGGTGCTCGAAAATGTTTACAAACACGTCTCCCGCATTGCGCAGTATAACGGGAATGTTCACGGTCTTTATTCTTTGCAATGATTTGATACGAAAACGAAAGTTATCATAATTATAAAGTCTGGTATGTAAATTTTCATTTTAGATGATTATTTATGACATGATGCATCATATCTTTTTTTAAAGCAGCCTTGTGTTTTCAAGGATGAAAAAAACACGTGGTCACATCTTCGGGTGCTTCGTAAGAGATTTCAAAATGAGTAAATAAATTATTTGATATGGCTTTATCTTTCCTCACATATTATTGCAAAAGAAAATATATGGCAAATTATTTATAAAAATTTTGAAACTAAATTAAATGACGATCAATGAAAAGTTGATTTCAGTTGTGTTGCCAAGGTGATACTGTACACAAATTAGGCCCGAAATTGTCAGGTCATCATAGAATAAATCCTTTTATATTGAAATGAAATGATCAAACATTTAGAATGCTTAGCTCAAAGTGAACAATTCCCTAAAATTTCGAGCTTTTTCGATTAATATTTATTGAAATATCGCCTTATAACGAGGGAGGTGACCCGCTCGTCTAACGGCAGTTCATGACGTCATGACGCTCTTTGCGTACTTACTTATGGCCACGCACTGTACAATGTAAGTGCTTCCTTTGCTTATGTTTGCTGATTTGTTGAAAAATTCATATATAACGTTTTCCATAATATTTCAGTAATTAAAAGCAACGTAACACCATTAACATGTATGTTGACGAAAGACAAGACGAAGGGGTTTCTTTTAGTGAAAGGTGATTAAAAGCCCAAACACGTATTGATTTATAAATATTTTTTAATCATGGTAGATAAGATTAGTGTTTACTTTTGACAGAATATGGAAAGATATTCACATCCTGAATGCTATTGACATCATAACTTTGTTATAGTGATAGTAAGTGAATAATAGGGGATACGGACGAAACGGCGACACGGCAAAACGGCGACAAAAATTTAGTTAAAACGGCGACAAATTGGACTGAACGGCGACAGAATTGTATTGGACTGAACGGCGACACAAATATTTTTTTGTAATAGTTTGTAACATGTTTGTTATATTCGATTGCAGGTTTTAGACAAGGTTACACAACCATTTATAATGTGTTTATTCTACAAAGTGTTGTCAAGAAATGTCTTAATGTTAAAGGTGGGAAATTTTATGCTCTATTTGTTGACTTTGCGAAAGCTTTCGATTCAGTGGAAAGAAATAAACTATGGAATATCCTGAACATGCATGGCCTTAGTCCAAAAATGAGTAACCTTTTAGAGCAGATATATGAAAATGTAAAAGCGTGTGTCAGAAATAAGGATACTCTATCATAAACATTTGAGATACAAATAGGTGTCAGACAAGGTTGTGTATTAGGTGCTTCTAGGTGCTCGTCTCATGAACTATTTATCGAGATAGGGAGATATCATATAATTTATTCAACCTATATTTGACAGTTAACTTAGCCAAGTGATTCCAATCAATTCCAAAATTAATCCTTGGCTTATGCTATGTTTTTTAAGTGATGGAATTTAGATTTTCATAACTATTGGTAAGTAAGTTAATTATCGGAACTCACTGTGATGATAACAGAAATGAATGAAAACCAAAATAGTTCAACTAACAGAAAAAGCAAGTGTAAGAGGAAACAAAATTGGTGGAATGAAACTTTATGTATGCTTTGGAGTGATCTGTGCATAGCAGACCAACTGTCTTTCAACATGAATATTTGTATAAACGGAAATTATTTGATACATAAAAGCAGTCAAAACAAGTACATTTACATTTCCCAATGGAATTTTGGAGATCTATTGGGCGTATATTTGTTAGAGAGAGTGAGAGACGTAAACTTTTGAAACATTTTAAAAACTGAATTGTGTTATGCAATAATGGAGGTGACTCTACAACAATACGTAATTAGTTAAGAAAACATATAATCAATCTTCTACTGCAATACCTTGTTTGTTAAGAAAACAATTATTTGGATTGTGACAACTACTCGAAAAGAACATTGAGTAGTTTATTAAGAAAACAAATCAATCAATACGAAATCGAAAATTCAAGAGTGTATTAGTTATGAGCCAAGTGAAGTTTATTATCATAAATCATGACATAGTTATCAAATAATATATTGAAGTAATAGATATGAATTATACAATTAATTGAGCATTCGCAAGTCATATTTGATATATAGCGCAGTTTTATGGTTTTTTTTATGTGCTGGACATAATTGAAACATATCCCTTTATTGATAAAAGATAAAAATAATATGCGTATCAGACATGAAAGGTAAACGAATCAAAGTTAAACAATGTTTTCTTTGAAAAAAGGTGTCGCCGTTTAATCCAAATGCGTCGCCGTTTTGTCAAGCAATTTTTGTGTAAAATTTCATTGAAAATGTGTTTCGCCGTTCTGTCCAACAATTTTTTGGGGTGTGTCGCCGTTCCGTCCAAAATGTCGCCGTTTTGGCTTGTCGCCGTTTTGCCGTGTCGCCGTTTTGTCTATAACCCAATCATAGTAGGATATCAAGTTCAGAGTATGCATCATAAACAACTTGACATTTGTCATATATAAACCATAAGTTTTTCAAAGTAGACACTGCCCAATAGTGCTTATCTATTAGATAAAACATTTGTATATCTGCCCTTTCTACCGTTAACACAGAAAAAAGGGAAATTTTGAAATATTGAAGAATATCATGACTTATTAAGCAGCTCTCTCTTTTCAATAAAAATAAGAAATTGCTTTTGATACAAACATTTATTGCTGGTATCTATTGAATAGTATTGATAAATGCCAGGATTGAGATATATTATATGATATCATATAAACATTTTTGATTTTGCTTAAATATGTCAATGTATTGTGATACTCAATTTCTAGGCTAATCAAAACAAATCCACAGCTATATTGAATAGTTTCCCCTGAATTTTGCTAAAAAATTATCCAATAATAACAGCATAAAATAACTCTGTTATGTTATGGTATCTGGCATTTTTAAGTCTACACCAATATCCTACATCTTATTACAGTCACAGTCACAGTCACAGACTCACCCAAAGCCATATTATGACATGTTGATTTATCAAGTTTCCAAACACATTTACGAAATTTCACAAAAATAGACTCAATAATATTGCAGTATGCAGTGTTGTTCCTAGCTGGTCAGCTGAGGGGGTCATTTTGGCCTATTTTAAGCATATGGGACCCTTTGCAATGGAAATATCTTACTTCTAAAAATATTTAGGGGACACCAAGCAAAAAGGGTGGGCACATTTCCCCAGGACCCCCTCTAGGAACAGCACTGAGTATGTGCACAATATTTCCCCTCCCTTACATAGGAATAGTTAAATGATACTTTCAAAAATCTTCAACCAGTATCACATAAAATTGTTTTCCTTTTTAATTTTGTTTGATTAGTATCACAGTTATTGTTACCAAGCATCCTTTAGAAATTTGTAACAAAACATAGAGATGATGTTTTAATTTAAGAGTATACATACCGTTAATACCTAGATAATTATAAAATGATACTGACTGTATGATATTGCCTTGGTAAAACAAATGTTAGTATGAGTCTACTTAACTTATCTAAGAAAATAATAAACGTTTGAGGCCTCAAAACAGTGCCATGTCAAGTATTAATTTTACATGAGTAAGTATGCAAAACTCCCTTAGATGTCAAAACTTTATCTGACCAAGCCATGCATATAGATAATGTGAGCTGTGCTCACTTTTTCCTTGTTTATACATTTCAACCCATTTGATACATTAACCGTTATTACATTTTCCTTCAGGGTGCAATTACTATTCACCGTTTTTGTGGAATCAAAGATGGTCGATACTCTCTAAATGACATGGAAGATGTCCTTGAAAGAGAAGATTCTCTTAGAGAAAAGATTTGCAGCACTGATGTTCTCATCATTGATGAGATTTCTATGCTCAGGTATGTTGAAAAGATTGAAACAATTGTCTGTTTTATTTTGTAGACAACACTATTTTATGCCAATAAAAATAATGTTTCACTATTCCATCTGTCTTGTCTAAAATGTCAAAAACAAGTAAACAAAATAAGGCTTTTGAAGGTTTTACCTGGTCTTCCATTTTGTATACATTATAATTCTAAAAAAATATATCTACAACTAAAATAAAGTATTCTACAAACCATTTCTGCTATTGTTTTGATATGTTAAAAAATAACTTTACTTCATGAAATCTACATTTTGTCATCTAAAATGTGTCCATCTTATTATCAGATTTGTTTGTTGGTGAAAACGTGTTTTTTAAAACATACAGCCCCTTTTCTATGTCAACTGCATTTAAATACCATATAACTTAATGATTGGCAATTGGGCCATTTTTAAAATATGAGGGGCCCTTAGAGTTTCTATATATGCCCTCTGGAACTAACTTTAGAAATGTTTGAATAGGGATCACATCATAAGAAAATAACTTTTATTCTAATCCAGTTACAGATTTATGACAAATTTAAGTTGACCCCACCCATAATTCTGATTCAAATTCTGATTGTGCATACATTATTCTTTGATAGCTACAAGATGCTGTCTCAAGTAGAGGCAGTATGTCGAATGGCAAGGAAGAACAAGCAGATGTTTGGTGGATTACAGATGATAGTTTGTGGGGATTTTTTTCGACTGCAACCAGTTCCAAACCTTCTATATGGTGACAGAGGTGACTTTGCCTTCAGGTAATTTTCATGACATTTTCAACTAATTTCATAGCACTCAACGCTATTGATTTACATTGATCTATATCATATATTATTATTATTATCATAATCATCAGATACAAGGTTTCGTTCAATGGTAACAGGGTATTTGGAGAAGCCATGAGAATGAAAATACACTGCAACATGAGGATGCAAAGCAATTCAAAGAATGAGAACTATAAGGTCACAATTATCATATATCCATGAATAGCCATATTGTCTGCATAAACAAAAATGCAAAGTTGCAGTCTTTTTTACTTTTTAAGTGGACCACTCTGGAACGACGCATTTCCCCATCACATCATACTCAGTGAAGTGATACGACAAAAGGAGCACCAACTCATAGATGCCATCAGAGAAACAAGTAGGGGCACTTTGTCTGAAGCCACTGAAGAGTTCCTGACCAGCCTTTCAAGACCCTTAACAAGTGATCAGGATTTTGTGAAGATATGTGCAACAAACCAACAGGCAGATCTTCACAACCAGAGGGAAATCCTTCGACTCAAAGGTTTCTTTCAAAATAGTTAAAATAACTTTTCTAGTTCCCTTGATTATACTATCAATTATTTGTTTGTATTCACAAGGATCGATCACGTATGTCGGCATTATTCCTCATGAAATCCATCTACAGTTCTTTGTTAAATACCCAACTTCATCAATATTGTCAGATGTTTGTACATGATAAGTCTTGAATCTAGCAATTTTTCCCATCCACATCTATTAACTCTTCGAAGGATATATCTGTTATCCTCACTTTCTGGTTCACATTCTGTAATTCAGTTAATGAAAGTATTGTTAGAATTTGTCAGCTGAATGTCTTATTCATGTTGCACAGGTGATTTGAAAACATTTCACAGCGAAGACTGGGGTGAGAAGAAATATCTGGACAGACTGGTCGCTCCGAAGTGTCTCTGGTTGAAAGTTGGATGTCAGGTTATGCTCCTGAGGAACCTATCTGATAATCTTGTCAACGGCTGTACTGGTGTTGTTACAGGCATAGGAGATACCTTCATTGATGTCAATTTTCAAGGTCAATCTTCAAGGATACTCAAGTACACATTTGCAGGTAAGCTCATTAATGAGGTCAAAAGACATTAACATAAATGTTCCTTTCAGTGGCTAAGTTGACAATGTACTGAGAGATACTACACAGTATACATGTTCACTCTGTATTACGTGTTCATATTAATTCATTATTCCACACTGAATAGAGCTTATCAAAAACTCAGTCATTATTTGACACTGAACATCAATTCAAAAATTGCATTTTAAGTTAGCTGTTCCTAACTAATTTAACTATTTTAACTTGACTATTCACCATTAGATATTAGCATTAACATGCTTATGATGCGTTGTGTCTCTTATAACATAAAGAATTCTTATAAATTGAATGAAAACTATAAACATCCAACATAAAAAGTGAACTCCTTTCCCCAAAAAATGGATTAAACAGCTATTTAGAGTATCAAAGGCAAAAAACCATAGTTATCAAAGTGAATGTTGTCAAGGTTTAGTTAATTTACTTAAATATGAAGATATTAGAATGTTAAGAATTAAGCCAGGTTCAAGACAACAATGGACAAAACTATGAGTTATGACTCAGTTTTCCTTTCCCCAAAGAAATGTAAGCATTCAAGTTTATGTTGGTAACTTGAGATTCACTTTGATAAGTGTTTCCTGACTGTCCTCCTTATATTATCTTAACTGGTCATTTGATTTACTACATTGTTTCCTCAGGTCTTAGATGAGATGGTATACAAAATACTTACCGGCACATAGGAATCATATCAATGATTTGTTTTAAATTACATTTATCCTTTAGAGTAAGTTATTAAATCATTCCTTAAAATGCAAATTTTGAATTTATGGGTCATGGTTTTCCTATTGTCTTATTTTAAGTGAGACATGCCTATTTCAAAGAATTTATAAGCTAGTTGATTGTTTTCAGAGGTTTCCTCTTTCTTCTCAATGGTTCTTTTAACTTGAAAGAAACTGGATCAGCTGTTGTTTGTTGGCGATGACAATTACTTTTCCTTGACACCAAGGATTGTCCCAGAATGATGCTGTTGTTGGTTTTCTGGTATGTAGCATATGTAGGGTTGGTGGCATTCCCATTGTGCAATCCTCTCTGCTGGCAAAAGTGGTTTTCAATTGGGTCACTGTTGATACAGGAGGGTTTTACCTGACTTCCAGGGTGTTTTCCAATGAAATCTCTCACCATGTTGTCAAACCCAAGAACACAAGAGGTTAGATCTTCCCGACACTGACTTGACATCAGTTTGCGCTGCTTTTCAGATGGTTTCAGATCACTGGTAATGACCTCCTTCTCCCAGTTTTGGAACCATTTAAAAGCCTCCCTGTTTTGACCTAAGCGGTGGTCACCAATGTGTGTTATTGGTCGATGATCCCGAAAGTTTTCTACAAGGACACTTGTCTGAGTTAGTAGATCAATTGTTCCATCCAGCTTGCTCCCTTCTGCACCTAGAGAAGACTTGTATTGGACAAAGAGTTCCAACATGTCGCTGTTGAGGACTTCTTCTGCTAGGTGGTTTCTCATCTTCTGAGCTTGATCTGGGGAAATGTGGTCAGCTGTCAATTTTCTGTGGAACTGAACAATATTGGACTTGTCCCACTGGTAAGCTTCTTTCCAGTGGTCCCAGAATATCTGAAAGCCAGATGGTAGTTGAAGGCTTCTTGTCTTGCTGTTTTGACCACTTTTCATCAAATTATTCCTTATCTTCTTGAAGCAGTGTGACACATCCATTATAAAGAAAATCTTCTGTGATGGATCTGCTTCTGCACGGCCTTCGAAAGACAGTCTGTCAATATCAACATTCATTTTCATGAATGCTCTGTTTGCCCCAGCCCCATCCATGCTTACATAGTTCACATTGAAGTCCCAAAGAGATAGTTCTGCAATTGCGTCATGGACAATAGCATGTACTGTGTGGGCAGATGCTGTCACCACTGGAAAATGTGCAATTGGGAATCTGAATCCACCCATTCCTAAAAACACCATCTGGAATACATGAGTTGCAATTTGTTGTTGCTTCTGTCCACTCTGGATGACTTTGAGAAGTTGTGATTCCAAAGGGGTTTCAGTGAAACCTACAAATTCAACTCCTGAGCCCCTCCTGGAGATGTGAATGTCTGACTGTATCGCCATCTCATCTATGAGAAGACCCCTGGTTCTGCCTGATACTGGAACATTAAGGCGATCAGCTTCTGTGTGCATCCAGCTAAAAACCTCATCCTGAAACCCAGCCTTCTGTTCAACACTATTTTTGTAGAGAACCAAAAGAGACTCTGAAGGGAGCAGTAGCATTCCGCTATTTCGAAGGTCCCTATAGCTTCTTGGACTTCTTGTCCAAAGTGTCAAACATGTTTTGATAACAGACTTTGGCCACCGGTTACTCCTTTGGTCCTTTGGTCCTTATTTGATGAATTAGACATTTGGCTTTTTAAAATGTCCAGCATGCTCTCGGTAGCATTTGGAAGCATGTCCCTGAAACATTTGTCATCATCCGCTTTTGATTTCTTGGAATCTTTCGTTGCTGCTGTGAAGGGTATTTGTCTGCAAACTCTACAACAACCCCTTGTTCCTATGAAAGATACCACTTTCATGCAATTTGGTGAAAAGATGTGTTGTTTATTGATATTTTCATCACCCTCTTTTGTAATGTTCATCTGTATTCCATGGGATGAATTTTTAGACTTCCCTACTCCAAAACAAAGTGGCAATCTTTTCACAATGTCACAGATTGATGTTATATCCTGCGACGAGCACAAGAGTTTGCAGTTAATATGGAGTGGATGAAGGTTAACTTTCTTTCCAGAGATGAGTAAGGACCATCCATTTTCAGCAAAAATGACTTCCTTTTCAATGATATTTCCATTGCTTTGGAAATTAAAAATTATTATGGAATAATTAGTTACTCGGATATACCAGCCTCGTTGTAACTCACTGGTGCACGGCATAAATCCTGCTTTTCGTCGTTGTTTGACAATTAAAGGGGCGGTAGCACGTTTTCATGGGGAATATAAGGTGATGTCAGACAAATGAAAATTAATAGTATCAACTAAAAGACAATTTATTTAGAGTAAATGAAGCAGTAATAATTCAATAGATAATGTAAAATTTAGCGATTCCTTTTAACACAAACTGAATTAAAGGTGTTCACACAAAATGGCCGCCAATGGATTTTATGTGAATCTGTATACTTTTCCTCTGATTTTTGATGATTGATTTGTGTAATGAGATTTCGGACACTATCAAAATAATAATTTAACATTAACGTATAATTATCAGTGAAAATATGAAATACAAAATTTTCAAAAAACGTGCTACTGCCCCTTAAAAATCAACTGAATAAACGTGTATCGTGTATTGCAGGTTAGGAATTTTATTGCTTCTTTTGTTTTGTTACATCCATTATTCCATTCATATTCCACTTTGTAAGACCAACTTTTCTGTTTAAGGCTCAATACAAGCTGTGTTACGAGGCTGCAGCAGAGTACCTCGGAGCTGGTGCTGTTTATGAAAATTCGGAAATGCACGCCCGCCCAAAAGCAGACGTAGAAGTAGAAGTGGGGAATGGGTACACGTCTATAGCTGAGGAACCTATCTACTCAAACCAGTAGTGAGGAATTGTGATGTAATGGAGAACATGGTTCAATTGCCAAGTACAAGAACACACTGACTTTAAGACTGTGTAGGAAAGAGATTGGTGTTTATACATAACCTTCTATGAGGAGCTTCTATGTTGATTATAAGGTTACCACGAGTTTAGTATGATTCGGAAATTATGTCATTTGGGAAGAATAGTATAGTTTAAAGATCTAGGTCGATTGAGAGATTATATACAATCCAGCATGTGTTGATCATGTTATTATTCCTTCATGGAAGTGAAACGGAGTACATCACCATTGATTTTTGCTGAGCAAACTGTCTGGGAGCTACCGAGTTATAAATGGATACCTGAAAATAACATTATCTTTCCAAAGCGTAAACCTTATTTTATCTCCAATACGGGACGTATCAATTGTCTGAGATCGAGCAAGATCTCATGGGGGCTGTGTTTGGATAGTAGTTTTGCACAATGGACCCTCATCACCTACATGATGATGACGCGCCATATGAGGTCTATAGACCTCAAATGGTGATAACGTCATCCATGACGTCAATAACATTATGACGTCTCATTGCTATGACTTGGCATTGTATCTTGCAAGTGGCATGACATTGACTTGTCTATATCTTATATATACTTATAAATATGATATCGCCATGGTATACTAACACTCGTTGATGTTTAAAACATTATTTTCAGCAAACCTCGACGCAGGTTTTTGTAGCTTGTATCAGCTTGTTTTGATAAAGTTGGTATCAAAAAGCCTTTTGTGAGATTTTAATATTTTCCTGACTGTAATTTTTATCTTCCAGAAAAATCCTTTTTTAAAAAGTATCATTTCAAATGTTGTCTCAGAACTTCGTAGAGCTGTAAGATTTCAATGAACCAAAAACATTAATCTTTCATCTTTTACTTTCATGATTTCGTGAACTCTGTTCAGAAAAATTTAATAAGTACTAAACCTCTATCATTAGCTCATAGCTAGATGGATAGCGGATACTCAGCATAAGCCATATTGCAATTTATAATTGATTAAGAAAGTAAGATACATAACGAAGTTGGAATTCCGTAAACTATGTTTAAAAATTGATTGATGTAAAAATGATATGATCATTATATATGTTCATATGTATATAAAAGTATATTTTTTTTGTTTCATTTAAATGTTCTGTCAAAGCATGTTTACCAAAATGATGTATTTGTGTTTGAATCTACGTCTGTTTGTACATTGTATTCATAAATAAACTGTAACGTCAAACATTTGACTGCATGTAGAACATCTCATTTCTTATAAGTAATGAAAAAAAGGTTACACTTTGTATAGATATTAAGGAGAAGAAAAATAAAGATCATGAAATATGACTTCAAGAATCATGTGATCCTTTAAATCGAAGTACTTACTAGCTGTTAAGTTATTCGATATTGAATGAATAAGTTATTGGTTATTATTTGATCTACCCATCAATCATTATCTTGTGATACGTCGACATATAAATCTTCTATTTGAATATCATTACGTTTGAAAAGAGCAATGGACATTCGTCACGTCACTTTTTACTGCTGACATTCTGACATGTTATTGCTAAGAGATTATTAGAATTAGAAGCTAACTCTTGAAAACTACTATTCTTTACGGGAAAATAAATGCTGTAAAATCATTGTTATATCACATTATTACCTACGAGGGCAGTCATACCGAGGTTAATATTTTTCATATGTTGCCATAGGGCAAACTATCACTTTTGCATTGTGACGTCACGTAATAAACAATGCTTTGACGTCACGCTTCACCTATGACGTCACAATCTCTACGGGCCGGCGGCGGCTAGTCCGCTTATGCTGAGAAGTAATTTTTGAGTATTTTCTTTAATTCTGTGACTACGGTAATAAACAGAATATCATATTCGTGCCCATGACATAATATGTTTACGACACTCGTGCCTAAATATCAGTATATCCCTCGCTCTCGCTCGGGAAATACTAGTATTTAGCCACTCGTGTCGTAAACATAGTATGTCATGGGCACGAATATAATATCCTCTATTTATGAACAAACGTTTTACCACGGAATTACTATGAATTGTAATACTAAAGGAAGTACTTAAGTCTCTTTAAATGAAACTGTGGTTGGTTCGGAAGTGCCAGTTTCTTAAGTGAAACCTTTTCTAGAAGTTACGTGTACATGACTCAATCATATGCTTTTAATAATAATTATGAGGTTCAGATTTACAGTTCAAAGAGACATAATGATGAGATCATGAACGCAAGGTTTGGGTAACAAACAGGATGCATATGCGGATCTTGATATAGGAACTGTGTAAAGCGATGATAGGAAAACAGGAAGATGATACGATACTCATGAAAAGGAAATGGTAACATTAAGTTGATGATTTGTCATGCACGCCTTTTCTCTCCCCACAGAGGCACATCAAGACATGAAATAGTGATGATTCAGTCTCTGTTATATTACGCCAAAATCCTTGGGTTCTGGAAGTTTACCCTGGCGGAAAATTGCACCACAATCAATTTGTATTTCTTTAGCAAATGGCAACGCTTTTCGCATAGAAAAGGGTGGTTCATATCACAATGCTTTGGCCATGATTCAGTAGCCAAAATGATTATTTTAGAACAGCGTCGCTGATTGTACAGTCAACTTACTTTGATTGCCTCCAATCGGTGGCGTTCACTAATGCCTACATGGAAGAATGCCTACAGTCTTATCAAAACATCTTCATGTACCAGTGGCTTTAAGTTAAGCAACCATCACCCTATTAGCAAAGTGGAATGTTCCAACAGTGGTACACTAATGCCTACAGTTACATGTGATGGTTAGCAAAGTGGAATGTTCCAAGCCTAAAATGACAACAAAACACAATCGATATTTTCACCGATATTTAAATTAACATTGGAAATATATTTGTTGAGTGTTGTGTAAAATGAAATTGTAGTTGAGAAGCTATGCTGGAATAATATTTATAGTTTAGTGTATTAATAATTTATGTTTGATATATAAATATATTGATACATAGATGAATGGAGTATACTTTTCTTTTTTTGCTTGGTATACTTAGTACTAATTCGCCTTTGCAAAGTGCAGAAGGTGGTCATTCCATACACCTATTCATCTACCTGCTCGTTTATTCTCTATTATAGGCATTACTCCAACTACATGTAATTGGAATAGTTCACTTATGTGCAGGTAGGCGTGTCGCTGTCACAACATTCAGTGTAGGCATTGTTCCCTGTAGGCGTTCTTCCTTGTAGGCATTATTAACCATATCCAATCAGGCATCTCCCATTCTACTCCACAAAGTCAGCGTAATAGAACAGAGGCTGTTTCAACTTGACTGTTTCATGACTTGATCTCTGTGGGGGAGAATGATGCACGTTGACCCTATAAGGGACATAGAAACATACATGTATGCATATATTTTAGATATCTAATGTTGCAAGGAAACACTTATTATTCTTACCAGTTGACTTGCCATCAGCAAGTAAAAGGTAAAGACGTCCGTAGTCATGAAGGGATTTGGAAACATATGCGTTTAACAAAACAATTGAAATATTGATTGTTGAAAACGACTATACTTGATTAACTTGCAGACATTTCGTGAATCTTGAAATATTTTTATTCAAAGTACAGGTACAGGTATATAGCTCTAACATCAATATTCACAGTCTCTCGATATATGGGAGACCGGGGTCGGTACGTCCCCTTTACACTAAAATAGAGATGATGAGTTGTTTTTTCGCAATATACTAGTGTACGTTCGTGCACATATTGAGACATATCATACCTTACTGCAATAAGTGTTGAAAGTGCCTAAAGTAACTAGTTTGCCAATATCTATGCTTTAAAGACAACGAACTTGCCCCGCATCGGGACAGGTCCGGTTTCCCTCAGGGGCAGGTTCGGCCATCGTTAGGAACAATGAAAACATGTTTAGCCTACAAAAATTAAAGAGAGATAAGATGCTATTCATAGTATTCGATATTTGGGACAGAAAAAAATACTACATTACTTTACAAAGATGTATTTTATAATTATGTGGACTCAGTTAACTTCTTTTACGAAAAGGATTCCGAATTCTTTCCAAATAGAGGAGCCTTCTCTTCAAGGACCCTCAAGAGGGTCCTTTTGAGGAGGAGGACCTTAAAAAAAATAGTTTCGAGGAGGACCGTACATTTTTGTGACCGTCCTCACGGCCGAATGTGCCCCGCCTGTAATGACCTAACGTACCCCACAGACCACGTTTGCTCTTTTTTCTATGCTACGAAAAAAACAGCTCTCATAACAAAATAGGGGATTCTTAATATTGCCTCATGAATATTCATGAGGCACGCAAAACGGAGTGTGCGTAATCGAAAACGAGGCTAAGGCCGCTTCTACACCCGGAAGTAACATTCAATAGCATTGACATGCCAGTAGCTTTCTCTAAAAACGCTTCGTTTTAGTAAATACTGAGCTATTTACAATTGTCAAAAGTCCAGAAACGATGCAGTAAATAAATATCTCCAGGTAACGCAGTCGATAATAGTATTTAACTGATTGGGTTAGTATTGTTGATTGATTCACAGGGCTGTTTACACGTTGTGTGCACCGTCATTTTGCATTCTGGTGTTGCTTTTTAAATTGTAAATGTACTTTACACATATACTTCATTTCGAGAATATTTCAATTTATAATCTACATACATATTTTATTGGTGTAAGAAAAACAATAATAAAGCGTTCTCTCTAGTCTTCGATATCTTAGAGTCAGTTTCAGGTCATCGAGTGCAGGCCTTGTGTAAACAAACTGTAGCTACTTAATTAATTCTTATATAATATATTTGTGAGTTAAATCACACTAAATAATACTTCTGGATATGTTCATGGTTATATTTTAACTCTTTCTATGTTCCTGCAAATGCCCACGTCAAGAATATTCTTAAGAATTACATGTATTTGAGAAATATTGATTGCAAATTCATATATTTTACATGAATAAAAAGTAATATAGTCTAGCTGCTGGATATCTCTACAGTGCAAAGTATCATGTTAGAAAACTTATTCTACTCAGTTTTTCGATTCAAAAAATGAATTAAAAATAATCAGGTATCTATGTGAGATAGTTTTGTAATTGTAAAATTGTTTAAAGATTTTTAAAAATCTATAAAAATAATTGTTTATTTATATATGAGATGCGAATGTATAATAAGGAAGATCCTTACTGCATATTATTGGGAATAGTATATTGAAAAAACACACCAATGCACACCATTGGAAAACAATATTGATCTCTTAAACCCTTTTGAATGGCAAAATACTAGACCTGTCTTGTTTTCATCAATCAGAACTGAAAAATAGATTTGGAGGCCTAAGAACATATTTCAATCAAATCTACAAACAAATCTTAATAGTAAATAATAAATTTTAAATACTGATATTCATAAACTGTTAAATTTTATCTGTGTTTAAACTACTTGTTTAGTTCTGTTGATACTTTTACTGTTTTTTATTATATTCTTGTCCTTGACACAGAACCAGCCATTATGTTAAGAAAACTTATTCAAATCACTATTGTTTTTTTGTTTAGGTATATTTGTTTTGGTTTGTTTGGGTTTTTTTTGGGAGGGGGGAGGTTGAAATATTCAAGATAATCACTAGTATTGATATAAACACCACTATGAATTATGTTACATGGATTATTAAAAACATGTTTTATATCAGAAGCAACTGCATGCATGTACTTTATGAGATAAATGAGGCAAATCTCAACAAATCATTTGGAAAAGGGATATATATTTTTTTAATTTACTAAAGAAACATTTATAATTTTTGATGACATAAATCTCCACCAAAATAGATTATTGAAACTGTCAGTTTATTTAGAAGGCATAGATACATATTTCAAATTATATTATTTATACCTAGCTAAAGCTTTTTTTTTTCATAATGCTGAAATTCATGAATATCTTTAGTATTTTTATTATATATTAATTATTCAAGCAATTCTATTGATATTTCATATGGTTTTAATTATTTTAGTTCAGTGTCTAGAATCAATCATCCAATATGTCAAGCATTAACCAATCATAGATCTACATTGCCATAAGTTCTGGCTACCACTCCTTATAAACTAATCAAATATTTATTGAAATATTATTAAATATCACATAAATTCTAATAAGGGAGTTACTCAGTATGTTTACAGATAAATAATAATCACAAATAATAACTTTTCTTGATTTTAATCGAATTTCAATTTTAAAATGGTCCATATCAAAGCAAAATGACATTTATTTATTCTAATTGCATGGATAGGATTCTAAATATTTACATGTTTCCCCCTCATCAATGCAGATCAACTTTGTCTAATGGAGTTTATTTGGTATTTGTGACATTTGGTAAAATATGTATAAAACTATTGTAGCATCTATATGTAATAAATTGTGCCATCATTCAAATTATTTGCCCATATTATTCTGCATCATTAATTGCCTCAACAATGAAAGGATTATTTAATAATACCACAATATCAATAAGTCTTCATTATGTTTGTATAATTATTAATAGTTTCCAATAGTTTTTGTTTAGAAATATTATGTATTGGAAGCTCCCTGTTTTCTATGATGTGTCTTTTTCACGGTTTTGCAGCACAATCAACATTGTTAATCACAATAAAAAATTGTAAATATGCCCTTACATACATTTGGGCAGTGCGTGTAGTTTGTTCAAAATTGGCAGTGAAGATAGAGAAAATAAACTGTACATGAATTACATTTTTTAGAATGATTATCAAAAATTTCCACTGAGGTATTAGCAATAAAAAACAATAATCTCGTTTGCAAAACTCGTCGGTCTTTTGAATTTGCCACGAATATAACTATCGAAAAGAAAGGTTTGTTATGGATTTACATGAAATAATTACCCTCCATTGTGTCGATTTTATTATCATACAACAGGTTTTCGTCACTGGTGTAGCTGGAATACGATTCAATCATACAGGCACAATCATTTCTAGCTGATAGAAACCACAGGGACTTGTAATGCAGAAAACAACAGAGTAAAAAGCTTTTTTAGTCGACGATCCAGCACATACTACTATATAATAAAAGTACTGAGGGTACAGAAGCTCGAATTAAAATGAATGATGTGGTAATATGGTTTAATTGTGTAACCATCTTTTATATGATAATTGATTATGGCTGCCATCATGATTTTTTTTATCTTTTAAAATGCTATTCTTCTGTTGGAAACCACTAGAGCTTGAACAAACATTAATACAAGAATGATATAATCATGATTTGTTAACAAGCAGTAGGTTTTTGTATAACTTTTTTGTATATCTATGGCTGAATTGGTGACCATCTTGGACTTTTTAATCTTCAAAATGCTACTTTTATGTGGGCATCTGTATTAATTTCATTATGATATCTTGATTGGTTTAGGAGTATTCATTTAGTCACACTCTCAACTTCCAAAGAACTAAAAAGATGATGCACATAAACATTTGGAATATATCCCTCTGACACAAATCACAAATTCAGCTAGTGATAAGTCTAATTGCCAAAGTAAACTGTCCAGGTCAATGTCTCATGTAATTCTAACTGAAGATTTCTGAATATCTTAAATCTTGACATATGTTAGTGCAATCTGATTGGTCAGAATAGGCTAGCAACATGGGGGTTTATGCTAATTACTAGATATGATGACCTATGATGACCTCTTGCACCTGCATGTAGATTATGTAACTTATCCTCTTATGTAAGTTACTGTTATTCCATATAGTGAGTGTCCTCCCCTCATTTCAATATGCAATACAGATACCCTTTAGAGGAGAGGGGCTGGAAGGATAGGAGGGGAAAGGGGGTGGTTGGGGGGGATAGAAGGGGTGGGGGTAAAAGAGAGGTTTGCAATGGAAATAATCTGGAGGTCAACTCAGTAATATGTTTATTGAAGTATCTTAACTAACAGAGAGAATTGGTGAGAAAGACTTTGTAAAAAAAGAATTGTTCAGACAGCTGTTCAATGAATGCTGTTTTGAAGATGAATATTATATCTTTTATTAGCATGACAAACAAAATAAAAGATAATTAGTTATTCATTAACCAAAATTTTCAATTTGGAATAAATTAATTGCATGGGAACAAAGGAGTAAAAAACCTTACAGTTAGTGTTACAGGGAGTGAACAAATTAAATCATTTTAAATGCTTTTGAAAAGGATTTGTTTGAATTGAATGATCATTATAGTATCTAGATAATCATTGTTCAGACAGTAATCAGATATAGATGATTAAAACTTTTTTATTTATCCCTCACTGGCTATGTTATTTGCCATATATGAAGTGTCAGGAATTATGTAACCCACTGATGGAGTGAACAACTTTTATCATTTTATGTTTTATTAAAAAGGATTTATTAAAACAGTCATGCTTCAGGCTGTTCGCAGATAAAGATGATTCATACATCTTTTTGTAACTGTATTTATAGTGTTGATAAATATTACAACAAGCGTATCAATACAAATATAATGAAATTGATTTGATTGATCAGGAAATGTATTCTTTTCAATGAATTTCATGAAATCTAATTGAAAATTCAATATATTTGACATATTGACCATCTTAGATTCTTGATAATAAAATAAATGCGTCTTTGTCAGGAATCACTATATAAAAAAATACTCACTTTTCAGAATGATATCTTAATTGATTTAGTAGGAGTAGTACTTGGCCTGAAATCTAATTGAAAAATAATGACTTCTATGATGACATGTTTTTCCCAGAACCCCTTCAGCATGATACAATTATCATTTAGTTTTACAGGTATTTATAAAACACATGGTATTGGAACTGGAACCTGATACAAAATACCTCTATTATTAACTTATCATGTAGATTACTGTACATAAAAGCAGATTCTTGACTTGTTAATATTAACTCATCGTGCAGATTGTTGTACACAATAGCTGATTCTTGACTTGTTTAAATTGTTATTTGTAAAAAGTATTACTATTATTAGAATACAAGTATACTTTTCATAAAGACAATTTATATACTTTCCATAAAGTCCATTATGTTCTATTTATCAATTAGGTCAGGATTACTATGCAATATACAAGCAGGCAGGGCTGCTAGCCTAAGATCCTTAAGGAGAGTGTAGCAATTTGTGTATTTGGCTTTGTGTACGTATATTTGGAGAAGCACCCTAGTGTGCTGAGCATGTAAACCTGAACTCTGGCTAAGCCCTCATGTGTGGTATTAAAAGACTTGAACATGAGAACATGAATTGTTGTGAAAAATATATATAATTTCACAAAATATAGTTAGCTTATGTCCTAAATTGATTTTGTGTCAAGAAGAACTTCTGTTAGATATAGAAATGGTACAAATATGAGTAAAACACAGGAAGTGGAACCTGATGCAAAATAACTCTTTCCACATCAACTTATCATGTAGATTGCTAAACACAAAGCTTACTGTTGACAAATTTTGTGTAAGTTGTTTTTCTTAGAAAGAACATATCACTTTCATGAGAATACAAATCTAATTTCCATAACTCTTATTGCATACACATGGCCATATAGCATAATGCTCTACCATATCAATTGGGTCAGGTTGATTATGCAACAGACTAGCAGCTGAGACTGTGATGCTAGCAGCCTGTATTGGGATGTGTATTAGAAATGCATAGTGGACTCAACAGGAATATCTGAACTCTGGTTGACCCCTTTTGTGTGGTATTTAAAGGAATATAAGGGAGATACCATTGTTTAAAATTCAACATGATGTTTAATGTCATTGGGTTTTTGCAGCTAGTTGCCATAAATATTTTAAACAAATTAATTAATTATGTTTGTCTTTCATCTTAATGTTTTAGGAACACTTAAAAATATAGAACAACTTGCATGACAATCTTAAATATTCCATATTCAAGATAATATTATGATTAGTAAGTTCAAATTAGAGAATTTATATGGTGCGAGTGATCACTTGATGAAAGCTTAAAATTTAGTAATAATGATGTGTCATCTGCAGCTGAAAAGTCAATATGGCTGCTATCGCGGCCATCTTGGATTCTCAGAACTGAAACGTCTACCTTTGTGGGAGGAATCACTATAGGTATAACATACTACAATATGAAAATGATATCTAGATTGGTTTAGGAGAAGGAGTCATTTTCATGAAATCTATTTGAAAATTCAATATGGCTGCCATGGCGGCCATATTGGATTCTCAAAACTGAAACGTCTACCTTTCTGTGCGGAATCACCATAGTTATAACATACTACAATTTCAGAATGATATCTAGATTGGTTTAGAAAGAGTAGTCTTTTTCCTGAAAGTTTACGGACGGACGGACGGACAGACAGACGGACGACGGACGAAGCGCCATGACATAAGCTCACATTTACTTTGTAAAGGTGAGCTAAAAAGTAAAGGGATATATCAAAGGCAATACCCCATGTCCGTTTGAAAATATATTTCATAATGAAATCTTTACAATTATATTTCCTGTCATATATGGCTTCAAAGGCAATACCTTTCCCTTCAAAACAAGCCATAAACAATAAAAATCGGTTGGGTATTTTAAATGATAGCAATTTTCAAAGTCGAAAAATAGCCCATCTCGGCCTTTCCAACCATTTGCTGGTCCACTCGGAAAACTCGAAAAAAACAACTTAAAATTTTTTATTAAATCGTAGAATATTCCCACGAAGCTCAGCTTGGGCTCGATCGGTAATAAAAATCTTACTGGTACGATTCCGTCACAAAATTCACTTACAAAGACTTCTAAATCATCCTCACCAGCATTTTTTAATATCACCGTAACTTCTCGGGCCGACTGGGGCAGACCGACCGCCATATTGGATAGGTCACAACTGCCCCGCACTAAACCACTCGCGCTATGGTTATCGCTAATTAACCTATCGCCACCAATCACATTTATTTTCCGACCAATCATAGAGCGTTATATATTCACTGCGCCATAGGCCGAGTTGCCGACGCCATTTTGTCCGTCAAACAATGAAACGTGTTTTACTTCCTTGTTTGATTTCCTCTGCATCCGAAGTCAGGATATGCCATATGAACTCGATAAGTGTACAGATGGTTTCTTGAGTACCGTCTTGATACGCAGACAAATATTATAAGATGTGTCATCTTCGGAAGAGGTTGTGTCACATATTGCAAATAGACGTTAAAACGGGAAAATTAGAAGCGGTGACGGACCAGGAATTAATTTCCTATTATTATACAACAAATACATCTGAATAAAATATGAACAAAAGGGATCGACAGTATTTACAATTGTTGCTGTTAATTAATTTTTGGGCATTTTGTAGATTTATTTCCCCCTCTCTTATTTCGTGGTTTGAATGCATTGAAGGCATAAACAATTTATTAATAAAAAGACATATTACCTAACTGATTTCAAACAACTTAATTTGGTTATTTACCGTTTGATAACCTTCGTTGATATATTTATCAGACATTTGTTTTTACAACATTTGCCCCGATACACATGAATTGAAAGTATCGCTCAAAAGCAATATAAAATGATTAAATATATCAATGAAAATTATGAATTGGGTCTTACACATTTCACATTTAAAACAATTGATTATTTTTTATACTTTTTATCAAGGAGTTATATAAAACTAATCAAATAGAAAATTAATCTGAATGCAACAATAAAAAACATTAAAGATAAAAATAAATAAAATTCTGTACTCATCATAATAATATTACTTTCAATAAGTTTGATATTATTTTTTTACATTTATGTTGTTTGTGAAAAATGGACAAACAGTTTGAATATATATAACAAATCATGTCAACTCTAATGATATTATCAAATTAGAAAGTATCATAGATATATGCTAATTATTATTTTGGATAATATATCCACATACTGTTCATCAATAATTTAACAAAACCTCAATTGTTTGTCAAGTTCTTAACTTGAAATATAATAAATGTTTAACCATTATAATGCTTATTATTCAATAAGTGTTCAAATATGTTCAAAGTGTTTTATGTTCCACAACTATAAAAAATAAAATTGCCTTGAAACAATATTCAAGTCAATTCTGATGCTGACCATTGACATTTATAACTCTTACAATTTGCAAACAGCTAATCCCCCTCATTGACAAGTGTTCATATTTTCTAGAGGGAAAAATCAATTATAAATTTGAAATTTCTGGATATTATTGGGGATAGTAGTGGCATTCTTACAATTGCTTTGAAAAGGTAGGACCATGGGCCATTATGCACAATTGATAAAAAAAATTTGGACCTTTAAAATGTTGAGGCTTATATATATATAATACAAATTTGCCAATTTGATATGCAGAAAAATTATTTAAAGCCTGAAATGGGTCATTGTAAAAGCTGTCTTTCCCATGCCTGATCATTCTTTAGCAAAATATGTTTTTCAGTTGTCATAGTACATGATTGCAGTTTGATATTGAATTGATTAATATCTATTGACAAAGCAGAATAGCTATACTTTTAGAGCAATTTTGATTTTATCTTTATGATTTATAGCTTACAAAGATACAATATACACCCTTACCAATTTCAAATAAGTTTGACATCTGATCTCAATACTTGGCATATATCCATGATCTTAAGGGAATAGTTGATAAAAAGTCGATATTAAAGCTTATATTTGAGTTTAAAATAAGAAAATAAATTGTAAATAAGATTAAAGGAAGATTCAAAACTGAACATTGTAAAAGGTATTTCCTTTAATTTAAATTCATTTAAGAATAAGAAGGAAAAGGGTGTATAAAGTATTTACACCAGTCCATAGCAATGGCAATAATGAAATATTAAAGAAAATATTTTTAGTTATCTTGTTACTGAATATCACTTTCATGGAAGGTCCCTAAAGTTATTAGCTGTTTGGTCGATATAAACTATTTCTGAATACAAATGGTCATTGGTACTATACATTGGCTATAACTTTATAAACTATGGATTTTCAGAATTTCCTTACAATATATATATTTTCTTTTTCAAAACACAATATGTACTTTTGATATATATTGAATATTCGAAGCGAAAATTCACAGGAACCCACGTTTGCAAAACATTATATTTACGAAAGGGCTAAGGGGTTCCTGTGATCTCTACTGTACTGTTTGTTTTGTTTGTTATTTTTCACGGGAGAAATCGCAGGGGCGTGGGACCTATATATTTTAGATTAATTTAAGAAAGGGCAAAGGGCTGGTACACCAAATAATATGAGTAATTCTATATTTATATGTTCAGAAATGACCTATTTCCATATAAATCTTTGCGATCCCGTATGTCCGTCATACCACATAATCGGCACTTCCGCATTCGTTTTCTGTTGCACATGAAATAAATATTCGTCAATTGTGTTTGAAATATGTTGAAATTAGGATAATAAACAGTACAGAAACATTATCAATTGATCGTTTCGTTTAACATTACAGAATTAGGCAGTTATTACACACGGAATACCAATGTCCGTTTCACTCACGTCAATGACAACGTGCGTTTGTTTGTCGGACATAACATGAGTTACCTCCCTTGATTTCAAGGGGCGTGGTTATCTCTCATCTGGCGATAGGTTAATTCCTATAGACCTCTCCACAGAGCAGTGCGTCATGCCGCTCTCAGTTACCTCCCTTTGGGTGGCGCTAGCATCGTCCGCCATTAAGCGGCTGCAATCTTACGTTGACGTTCTACGTGCTTACAATTGACGTTTTTATTAATGATATGACTTCTAACAAATTAAAATGATCGTAAGCTGTCATGAACGGTTTGTTTCATTAAGTACCTTTCTTTGAATTCATATATTATGTGAAAAGAAGCCCCATGCACAGCTAAAAACCCGTCAGAGAGTCACTGTCACTGTTAATTTCTCCCTACTGCATCTATATATAGGTCTATCATCTCCAAAGAGCTCCTATCATATTTTCTGATTTATGTCTAGCTTATAATTAGGTATCACATACTGAATTTTACCAATTATGAAGCGGTTTTTGACCAATGTGAGTTTTAGTCAAAATTTAATAGAATAGATATAATCTTAAAAGTATACAGAAAATAGGCTTTAGGCCTAAGCTTTATATTTTAACACGTAACACTTACCCTTGTTCACAAGTTCGATAAGATAGTAAAAACGTGTGCACCAGAGTGCCTTTTTTTTGTTAAAAAGGGAAATTATCATTTAAAAAAACTCAACTTATATGCCTAAGGTAAACAATGGTTAATGGTTAATTTCTGGTTATATTTGTCAGTGATCTATGAAATCTTCCTAAGATTAACATAGAAAGCATGATTTCACTATCCTAACCTTTGTCATTACAAATTATGTGTTAATACTCAAGAAATACATACACACTCAAAACACGAAATAAGGGGAATTGTTTGGCCTATATATAATGCTTAAATCATATTTAATTACTTCAGTAATTACTTTTATACCTATTGAAGTTATGATGACTGATATCGTAAATGTTGTATTTTCAGTATTTTTTGTCGATCAATGAACTCATCATGTCAAGACTCATTTAATTTTGAAGGATGATTAAAACAAATTGAAATGAATCTATAATGTGTAATCGGGACGAATGTCACTCGATATAAATCGTATTTAGAAAAATGTAATGGAATATTTTTTCCTATCTTCGATGATACCACGCCGATATCGGGTCCAAATTCAACCACTGCAAGACATATAACCCCGACATGGTACTGTATAAATCAAATCATTACATCCAGTGATAAATAGTGCCAATACCATGTCAATATGTTCCGAGTTAACAGAAAACACAAAACTTGCTCTCGCGTGTAATTTAAATCTTCAATGAATAAATCAGTCACAAAATCGAATAATCAAAAATCAAAAAGCATTATTAGTTAAAACTTTTAATTGAAAACACAGTTGACAGTGTAATGATGTCACCCAATTCATGGCGCAACAATGCTGGTGATCCTGGGATCACTGCAGACGAGTTCGTGTTTTAAATATGCCTATAATTAATTACATATGAAGGATGATTTTATTTTATCTTCTGGTATTTGCAACAGAGGTTTTAGTCCTTACTGAAATATTGTAAATCAGAATATTTAAGGAAGCTATTTCTTAGGGGATTTTTAGAAATTTATCCATACTCCAAAAATCAATAAACTAGTTGACATAATATATTTAATGATCACTATGAAATTAACTGTTTGATGATCACTTTAGTTGGTAGTATAAGGAAAACTAGGAAATTCTACGTATGAACAACTTCTTTTATTTCATAATAGCAATGTTTCGAAAATTAAAATGTTTTCATGCTTTAAAAACGGAAAAGAACCTTTGCTGCAACGTCGCCATTGTCAAAGAAGTTGCTCATCATAGAATTTCCTTGTGATTAAATCTAAATAAAGTTACATCGACGGTTCCATATTGTCTAAGATTATAACTTAAAAAACCTGTTGATCTAAAATTATTTAGATTGCTTGCGACGTTGCCTTAAAGGTTTTAAATTGTGTTTGTAGATTGCCCTTGTTGGTTGCTAATTAGAAAGTTTATCGTTGGATAAGAATGATTGGAATGTTGGAATTTTAAATGACTTTTATTTAAAATTAAACACTTAATTACTTCCTTAAAATATTAAAGTTTTACACATATTTTACTGTAAAAAATATCATGGAAAATTTATTACATTAAGGTAAATTCATTAGCATCGAAATCCTAATTTGCTGAAAGGCTTTCAACGCCTAGTAAATTGGCCAATCAATCCTTTACAAAGCTATAGGCCTACAGTAAATATTGATAGAATATTGTGATATAATCATGTTTCCTTGAAAACAAATATGCGTTAATCTAGATAATTGAACAAAAACAATCAGACAGGATAAAATAGCAGTTGAAATAAAGAAATAGTCGACTGAGTTAATAAATTAGATATCTAACGTCATCCATAGACCCTAAATTTCTGCACTTTAATATCGCCGACTTTAACATTAAATCGTATTTACCTGGTCAGTTACATTGCCAAGCTTTGCAAAATCTTAACTGAAGTGTTTGATGCCGATCTGACATAAGGAGATACTTAAAATGAACTATTAGTTGGTAAGGAAGGTGACGTTAGCGTATGCCGCTTAAGTGGTGACTGGGTACCGTCTTTACGTGTATGCAACGTCAATGCGCAAATTCCGCAGCGTTGCAAATAACACTGACCAGTTAACTTTGCAGCCGCTTAATGGCTGCCACAAAATGGCTGCGCCCATGAAATTCGCCGTGGAGAGGTCTATACGCTCAGCGAGCATTCTGCCGGAGTGTCTTTATCGACTTGTATACGCTTGCGCTAGATTGCCAACTGCACAAAGAGCGCGTGCGATAGTGTCCCGCTTCTTATTGTACGTTTACATATCCTACTGAACATTTTTAAAAATCGATATGTTAATGTTGCGACTTTTGAAAGACCAACTTTGATGATGGGTCATTTTCTACAGCCTATAACGAACATTATGGAAATTAAAACTAATTCGCTGTAACAATTAAACTCCAACATAATAACACAATAAAAGTTTCCTTTATTGAATGTGTATTAGATAAGATAACACTTTATTACCCAGAAGGGAACTACATGTATTATATTATGGAAAGTCATATTCATATTCATGTTAACTTAAATGAATGAATTTGGAACAACACCTATATGAAAACGCTGAACGAAAAGCCGATATATATTCATGAATAGAGGAGATATTGATCTTCCATTTGAGATTACACACGTTTCTGTGCCCTTTAATGAAAGAACAACGGCGATGTCAAAAATGCTCGCGGAACGGATAGCCAGTAATCTATTGGTCTTAATTATATAGGAAATGAAACTCAGAGTGTGGGTCTCTTCACCAGCAGGTATCTAACCAATGGAAGATGATATACTTATTAAACGTACATTTATTCAAAGAGGAGAGAATGACCATTTATTCTAGATTACATATATGTTTCTGTGCCCTTTAATGAAAGAACAACGAGGATGTCAAAAATGCTCGCGGAACGGATAACCAGTAATCTATTGGTCTTAATTATATAGGAAATGAAACTCAGAGTGTGGGTCTCTTCACCAGCAGGTATCTAACCAATGGAAGATGATATACTTATTAAACGTACATTTATTTAAAGAGGAGAGAATGACCTTTCATTTTGAGATTACATATAACTTTCTGTGCCCTTTAATGAAAGAACAACGGCGATGTCAAAAATGCTCGCTGAACGGATAGCCGACAAGCAATTTGTCTTATTTATATAGGAAATAAAACTCAGAGGGTGGGTCTCTTCACCAGCAGGTATCTACCCAATGGAAGATGATATAATTATTAAACGTATATCAATATAAAGAGGAGAGAATGACCTTTCATTTGAGATTACATATATGTTTCTGTGCCCTTTAATGAAAGAACAACGGCGATGTCAAAAATGCTCGCGGAACGGATAGCCGACAAGCAATTGGTCTTATTTATATAGGAAATGAAACTCAGAGGGTGGGTCTTTTCACCGGCGCGTATCTACCCAATGGAAGATGATATAATTATTAAACGTACATCAATATAAAGAGGAGAGAATGACCTTTCATTTGAGACTACATATAAGTTTCTGCGCCCTTTAATGAAAGAACAACGGCGATGTAAAAAATGCTCGCGGAACAGATAGCCGACAAGCAATTAGTCTTATTTATATAGGAAATGAAACTCAGAGTGTGGGTCTCTTCACCGGCGTGTATCTACCCAAATTGAACATGATATACTTATTAACCGTACAATTATGCAAAGAGGAGAGAATGACCTTTCATTTGAGATTGCATGTAAGTTTCTGTGCCCTTTAATGGAAGAACAACGGCGATGTAAAAAATGCTCGCGGAACGGATAGCCGACAAGCAATTAGTCTTATTTATACAGAAAATGAAACTCAGAGGGTGGGTCTCTACCTCAGCGTGTATCTACCCTATGGAAGGTGATATAATTATTAAACGTTTATCAATATAAAGAGGAGAGAATGACCTTTTATTTGAGATTACATATATGTTTCTCTGCCCTTTAATGAAAGAACAACGGCGATGTCAAAAATGCTCGCGGAACGGATAGCCGACAAGCAATTAATCTTATTTATATAGGAAATGAAACTCAGAGGCAGGGTCTCTTCACCGGCGTGTATCTACCACATGGAAGGTGATATACTTATGAAACATATATATCTACAACGAGGAGAAAATGGCCTTTCATTTGAGATTACATATAAGTTTCTGTGTCCTTTAATGAAAGAACAACGGCGATGTCAAAAATGCTCGCGGAACGGATAGCCGGTAATCAATTGGTCTTATTTATATAGGAAATGAAACTCAGAGGGTGGGTCTCTTCATCGGCGTGTATCTACCACATGGAAGGT
Organism: Steromphala cineraria; assembly: GCA_916613615.1. NCBI lineage: Eukaryota > Metazoa > Mollusca > Gastropoda > Trochida > Trochidae > Steromphala > Steromphala cineraria. The sequence goes on along the minus strand of OU744722.1, from coordinate 69,431,922 downwards.
GATATACTTATGAAACGTATATTTCTTCAAAGAGGAGAGAATGGCCTTTCATTTGAGATTACATATTAGTTTCTGTGCCCTTTAATGAAAGAACAACGGCGATGTCAAAAATGTTCGCGGAACGGATAGCCAGTAATCAATTGGTCTTAATTATATAGGAAATGAAACTCAGAGGCAGGGTCTCTTCACCGGCGTGTATCTACCACATGGAAGGTGATATACTTATGAAACATATATTTCTACAACGAGGAGAGAATGACCTTTCATTTGAGATTACATATATGTTTCTGTGCCCTTTAATGAAAGAACAACGGCGATGTCAAAAATGCTCGCGGAACGGATAGCCGACAAGCAATTAGTCTTATATATATAGGAAATGAAGCTCAGAGGGTGGGTCTCTTCACCGGCGTGTATCTACCCAAATGGAACATGATATACTTATTAACCGTACAATTATGCAAAGAGGAGAGAATGACCTTTCATTTGAGATTACATGTAAGTTTCTGTGCCCTTTTATGAAAGAACAACGGCGATGTAAAAAATGCTCGCGGAACGGATAGCCGACAAGCAATTAGTCTTATTTATATAAGATAAGATAAGATAAGATAAGATAATCTTTATTGTCCCAGAAGGGAAATTTGTTTTGTATAATTACAATTCTCCAGAAATGTGATGACAACTAATTACATAATATTCAAAACAATTCATATCAAAAATAATTCACATAGACTAGAATACATGTAAAACGTGATGCAGCATTAGACAGAATTTATTTCTCTAATGCTGCACGGAATGAACGATTGGCAGAACCTGTTTGTTCGAAAAGTCGGCATACGAAGCCTACGTCCGGAAGGTAATGTTGAAAATTCCAAGAAAAGTGGATGGGTAGAATCACCCAAAATTTTGGTTCCTTTTTTTGATAACTGCTTCTTATAAAAACTGCCGATCGTTTCAATGGGAAGCCCCATAATCTTTGATGCAGTATTCAAGATTTTGGACAATTTGTTTCTATTTTGAACAGACAGGTTCCCAAACCAACTTAAAAAGTTAAATGTAAGGACACTTTGAATGAAGGTTCTGTAAAACAACATCATGATGGTTTGATCAATTTTAAAGTGTTTCAGTTTCCACAAGAAATGTAAACGTTGTTGTCCTTTCTTATATATCTTCTCAGTATTCTCATTCCAAGAGAGTTTAGAATCAATGATAGTACCTAAGTATTTATATTCATTTACTCTTTCTATAACATTTCTATCAATACACACAGATTCTAATGTTGACTTTGTTCTCCTAAAATCAATTATCATTTCTTTAGTTTTTTGAACGTTCAGATATAAAAAATTTGCATTACACCAATCAACAAATCTTGATATCTCGGATCTATAGGCAAGTTCTGACTCTCTTATTAGGCCTACAACTGCAGCGTCGTCAGCAAATTTAATGGTAAAACACGAATCAGCATTTGAGAAACAATCATTTGTGTACAAAATGAACAAAATTGGCGAAACAACACAACCCTGTGGAGCACCAGTAGATGTACATACAGTTGAAGATTTAACATTATTGACTTGTACAAATTGCTGTCTGTTGACAAGGAAAGAATGAATCCATCTGATAATATTTGAGTTTACATTCATATGACAAAGTTTATCAAGCAACAGATGTGGCTGAATCGTATTAAAAGCAGAGGAGAAGTCAACAAACATTATTCGGACATAGGAACTATAATTTTCCAAGTGTTTATAGATGTTATTAAGAAGAGTTATTGTTGCATCATCTACTCCACGCCGTGCTCTATAAGCAAATTGATAGGGGTCTAAAACGTCAATCACATCCTTTAACAAGAAATTCTTTACAATTCGTTCTAGACATTTCATAGCAACAGAGGTGAAAGCTACTGGTCTGTAATCATTATTGACAGAGGGGTTTTTCTTTTTTGGCAATGGGATGATTTTAGATGTTTTCCAAAGAGTGGGAACATGATTGAAATTTAATGAGAATTGAAAAATCTTTTGGAAAATATCAGCCAGTTGCACTCTGCATTCTTTTAGTACTACACCTAGCAAATTATCAGGTCCACAAGCTTTATGTGAATTTATCTTCGCAAAAGACGTTATCACATCATCTTTGGAAATATCTAACACATCACATGGTGGGAGTGATTCAAGTACATTGTTTCTTTCTTCTGAAAAATTACAACTATCAAATCTAGAGTAAAATGAGTTTAACTCATTTGCAAATACTAAGTCATCATTTGATTCTATCTTGTTAGGTTTGCTGTTTGATCCAATAATAGTCTTGATCATATAGGAAATGAAACTCAGAGGGTGGGTCTCTACCTCAGCGTGTATCTACCACATGGAAGGTGATATAATTATTAAACGTTTATCAATATAAAGAGAAGAGAATGACCTTTCATTTGAGATTACATATATGTTTCTGTGCCCTTTAATGAAAGAACAACGGCGATGTCAAAAATGCTCGCGGAACGGATAGCCGACAAGCAATTAGTCTTATTTATATAGGAAATGAAGCTCAGAGGGTGGGTCTCTTCACCGGCGTGTATCTACCCAAATGGAACATGATATACTTATTAACCGTACAATTATGCAAAGAGGAGAGAATGACCTTTCATTTGAGATTACATATATGTTTCTGTGCCCTTTAATGAAAGAACAACGGCGATGTCAAAAATGCTCGCGGAACGGATAGCCGACAAGCAATTAGTCTTATTTATATAGGAAATGAAGCTCAGAGGGTGGGTCTCTTCACCGGCGTGTATCTACCCAAATGGAACATGATATACTTATTAACCGTACAATTATGCAAAGAGGAGAGAATGACCTTTCATTTGAGATTACATGTAAGTTTCTGTGCCCTTTTATGAAAGAACAACGGCGATGTAAAAAATGCTCGCGGAACGGAAAGCCGACAAGCAATTAGTCTTATTTATATAGGAAATGAAACTCAGAGGGTGGGTCTCTACCTCAGCGTGTATCTACCCTATGGAAGGTGATATAATTATTAAACGTTTATCAATATAAAGAGGAGAAAATGACCTTTTATTTGAGATTACATATATGTTTCTGTGCCCTTTAATGAAAGAACAACGGCGATGTCAAAAATGCTCGCGGAACGGATAGCCAGTAATCAATTGGTCTTAATTATATAGGAAATGAAACTCAGAGGGTGGGTCTCTTCACCGGCGTGTATCTAACCAATGGAAGATGATATACTTATTAAACGTACATTTATGCAAAGAGGAGAGAATGACCTTTCATTTGAGATTACATATATGTTTCTGCGCCCTTTAATGAAAGAACAACAAGGATGTCAAAAATGCTCGCGGAACGGATAGCCGGTAATCTATTGTTCTTATTTATATAGGAAATGAAACTCAGAGTGTGGGTCTCTTCACCAGCGTGTATCTAACCAATGGAAGATGATATACTTATTAAACGTACATTTATGCAAAGATGAGAGAATGACCTTTCATTTGAGATTACACATATGTTTCTGTGCCCTTTAATGAAAGAACAACGGCGATATCAAAAATGCTCGCGGAACGGATAGCCGACAAGCAATTGGTCTTATTTATATAGGAAATGAAACTCAGAGGGTGGGTCTCTTCACCGGCGCGTATCTACCCAATGGAAGATGATATAATTATTAAACGTATATCAATATAAAGGGGAGAGAATGACCTTTCATTTGAGATTACATATAACTTTATGTGCCCTTTAATGAAAGAACAACGGCGATGTCAAAAATGCTCGCGGAACGGATAGCCGACAAGCAATTGGTCTTATTTATATAGGAAATAAAACTCAGAGGGTAGGTCTCTTCACCGGCGCGTATCTACCCAATGGAAGATGATATAATTATTAAACGTATATCAATATAAAGAGGAGAGAATGACCTTTCATTTGAGATTACATATATGTTTCTGTGCCCTTTAATGAAAGAACAACGGCGATGTCAAAAATGCTCGCGGAACGGATAGCCAGTAATTTATTGGTCTTATTTATATAGGAAATGAAAATAAGAGAGAGCTTAGAGATTTGATTATCAGGTGTTCAAGCATTGAAACGGTGAACTCTACCAATCGAATTTTAGACAAGGTGAAGAGAACCTTACAGCTTAAAAATAGCTTTGGAAAGACACAACAACATAAAAAACGAAGTGGAAAAAAACACGGTGACCTACAGAGCAAGTTACGGCGGAGAACACTGACGAAGCAAAAGTTACACATGTTCAGTGAGTGTAATAGACTTTGCGTATTCTGATATTAGTTACACAGTTGTTATGTCATTATCTCAATGTAAATACAAGTCTGATTGCTTATATCTCTTCATTTTCAAGAATACTGTTACTTTTGGTTTCAGAAAAAGCACACCTTTCATCATGGAGGTGCCACCGATTGCAAGAGACCAATCTAAGACAAGAGTGGCAAGTAACATTTAATTTCGTCCTAAAAAAAACAGAGATAAGAGCTTATCAGCGTAATGTCATAAGCTTCAAATATATTTCGAACAAAAGTTCATGTTACTTAATGTTTTTTTGCATGTTATTTGCAGTTTGGAAGGCACGCCACAAATAGAAAGGAACAGGAGCAAAGGAACCAACAGGAACAGGAGCAAAGGGACCAGCAGGAGCAAGAGCAAAGGGACCAACAGGAGCAGGATCAAGGAGACCAACAAGAGCAGGAGCAAAGGGACCAACAGGAGCAGGATCAAGGAGACCAACAAGAGCAGGAGCAAAGGGACCAACAGGAGCAGGATCAAGGAGACCAACAGGAGCAGGAGCAAAGGGACCAGCAGGAGCAAGAGCAAAGGGACCAACAGGAGCAGGAGCAAAGGGACCAGCAGGAGCAAGAGCAAAGGGACCAACAGGAGCAGGATCAAGGAGACCAACAAGAGCAGGAGCAAAGGGACCAACAGGAGCAGGATCAAGGAGACCAACAAGAGCAGGAGCAAAGGGACCAACAGGAGCAGGATCAAGGAGACCAACAAGAGCAGGAGCAAAGGGACCAACAGGAGCAGGATCAAGGAGACCAACAAGAGCAGGAGCAAAGGGACCAGCAGGAGCAAGAGCAAAGGGACCAACAGGAGCAGGATCAAGGAGACCAACAAGAGCAGGAGCAAAGGGAACAACAGGAGCAGGATCAAGGAGACCAACAAGAGCAGGAGCAAAGGGACCAACAGGAGCAGGATCAAGGAGACCAACAGGAGCAGGAGCAAAGGGACCAGCAGGAGCAAGAGCAAAGGGACCAACAGGAGCAGGATCAAGGAGACCAACAGGAGCAGGATCAAGGAGACCAACAAGAGCAAGAGCAAAGGGACCAACATGAGTATGATGAAAGGGACCAACAAGAGCAGGAGCAAAGGGACCAGCAGGAGCAAGAGCAAAGGGACCAACAGGAGCAGGATCAAGGAGACCAACAGGAGCATGAGCAAAGGGACCAACATGAGTATGATGAAAGGGACCAACAAGAGCAGGAGCAAAGGGACCAGCAGGAGCAAGAGCAAAGGGACCAACAGGAGCAGGATCAAGGAGATCAACAGGAGCATGAGCAAAGGGACCAACAGGAGCAGGAGCAATGGGGACAACAGGAGCAGGATCAAGGAGACCAACAAGAGCAGGAGCAAAGGGACCAACAGGAGCAGGATCAAGGAGACCAACAAGAGCAGGAGCAAAGGGACCAACAGAAGCAGGATCAAGGAGACCAACAAGAGCAGGAGCAAAGGGACCAACATGAGTATGATGAAAGGGACCAACAGGAGCAGGAGCAAAGGGACCAACAGGAGCAGGAGCAAAGGGACCAACAGGAGCAGGAGCAAAGGGACCAACAGCAGCAGGAGCAAAGGGACCAACAGGAGCAGGAGCAAAGGGACCAACAGGAGCAGGAGCAAAGGGACCAACATGCACAGGGCCGTTAACCCCTGAATCCGTTTACCGGATCCCCTGCCTTATTCTCCGGATTCATGCTAAAATGGTGTACTGGGATACGGTGTCGTATACCTCGCCGGATCCTAGATCCTGAAGGACACCGCCGGATTTTCGTCCGGATCCTATGTAAATAAGAATACCAGGATCCGGCACCAGATCCCTCTCCGGATCCTAGATCCGGACGGACACCCCCGTATTCTCTTCCGGATCCTAAGGAGATTAGAATACTGGGATATGGTGCCGGATACCTCACCGGATCCTAACCTAGTGGTAGGAGTAGACAATTATGTAAGAATGAAAGGTTTATCATCAATTTGGTTCATTCTTTACCTGATCCAGACCTTCAGTTTAAAAACTCACCTTTCAAATAGTTAACATGAATTATCTGATGATTTTGAGAAATGGATTGAATCAATTAATTGATAACTCTATCTTTCTTAATCACAATATTGTACAAAATATTGTTTGAGATATTGTTTTAAATAATACATTGAAATCATAACAAATAGATTTTCAAGTTCCATGTGTCCATGTGTCATGCTTAGTGACAAAAAAAGTCATGACATAGAGCTACAGTTTTCAAACAGATATTTTGAACAAATAAACATGATAAATGATCTCACTGACTTAGAATGCCAAGATTCAACCAGTTAAGCATACTGCCCAGCTCATTCAAGGATGAATGCAGACCACTTGACTGCCTCCTAGACACAATAAGTGTATTGTTCCACCTGCTAGGTATTTGTGCAATAAAACTAATGAATGTGAGTTGAATATCTTGATCCATTAACAGCTCATTGTCTCAATTTTATGTCTCTCTATCACTATCAAGGAACAGAGATATATGTATGTGTGTGTGTTGGTGTTTGTAGTTTTGTATTAAGTATGTACTTCTCTAAGTATGTACTTTGTGAAGTAGTTATTTTTGTATGAATGTATTCAGAGACCGCAAATATTCTGCCTATCATGCTTGAATACACATTACACACCTGATGTGCCGATCTCATTAACAGGCCTCATTAACCATATCACTAATTGCAATTAGGCGACAAGTGTTTATTGCAGTAGCATAGGGGATGGGGTAAAGGGATGAGGGATAAGGTTAGTGTAAAGCAACACTTAAACTTAAACAGACATATATACATGCATGTGTGTGTGTTGGTGTATGTAGTTTTGTACTAAGTATGTACTTCTCTAAGTATGTACTTTGCAAAGTATTTATTTTTGTATGAATGTATTCAGAGACCGCAAATATTCTGCCTATCATGCTTGAATACACATTACACACCTGATGTGTCGATCTCATTAACAGGCCTCATTAACCATATCACTAATTGCAATTAGGCGACAAGTGTTTATTGCAGTAGCATAGGGGATGGGGTAAAGGGATGAGGGATAAGGTTAGTGTAAAGCAACACTTAAACTTAAACAGACATATATATCTGTATGTGTGTGTGTTGGTGTGTGTAGTTTTGTACTAAGTATGTACTTCTCTAAGTATGTACTTTGCAAAGTATTTATTTTTGTATGAATGTATTCAGAGACCGCAAATATGCTGCCTATCATGCTTGAATACACATTACACACCTGATGTGTCCATCTCATTAACAGGCCTCATTAACCATATCACTAATTGCAATTAGGCGACAAGTGTTTATTGCAGTAGCATAGGGGATGGGGTAAAGGGATGAGGGATAAGGTTAGTGTAAAGAAACACTAAAACTTAAACAGATATAGGGAAATATGACTATATAAAAAAACCCAAAGTAAACACTTACTAAAGAACAAAAAATCTTAATAAAAGGAAATGGCATAACAAATGTTGTTAGCTCTCTTAATCCTTAATCGGAGCGTTTGATAGTTATGACCTATAGCAGAATGTTTACATTTTTTTGTGAAGCAAATGGTTTGACACTGATAAAATGCACATACTAGGTTGTTCTTTAATGTCACTCTTCTATCTTTCTAATATTATTTCTCTAATGTCTTAAGGTCACATATCTTTTTAGAACATTATTGGATTTTTTTAAATGTTGTACATCTGACCATTTTTCTAGTTAAGTAGTTATGAACCTTTGAACATTGAAAGGAACTTTCGTCAAAATTCAAAAGATTATCTTATTTATGTTCAAAGTCTTTGTTATTGACTTCATTGAGAACACTCAATTATGTTCAACGAACAAATACCAACAAACATCTGTATGGTCCAATAGAAGGCGCTTTGCTGCCTGCATTTATGCCGGAAGTGATCATACAAGAGATTGATGAACTCTACTTTGATTATTGTGGCTGTAACATGTGAATTCTTACTGACTGAAACTATGGTAAACTCCATTTATAATGAATCATGCCAGTCTATTAACCTTAAGCTTTATTAAGTTATAGTCTTGGTGCAGTGTTTGTTTTTAATTGAGAGTTTTACTTTCTATTGCACAGTGCTAATATTACATTGTTTTTCACAAAGGTCATACAGAAGATATTAGTGAATACATTATCATCTGACAGTCTTCCTTGATTTGTCTCATAGAAAAGTAGTTAAGGCACATGGGCCTCCTTTGAAACCTTTTGAACAGCAAGAGAAACTGAAATAAATAGGTATGAACTTGAACATAAGAACCAGTCAACTTTTACACCAATTGTTCACAACTCTTTTGATTGCTTTTAACTAAATTTAATGCAAGGGTTAAATTACTATAGTCTGTTCAAATTACATATTATGTCATTATAATTGTAACTTTCATCCCTCTGACAATTTGTTGTCAGTGGTTATGCTCTTGGTCCTGAATGCTTCCGACAGATAAAATTATCCCCCCCCCCCCCTCCCCTTACAAAAATTCACTCACTTTTAGTCCTGAATATGACATCGGTCCGCATTGACACATCAAAAGATTTTTCTAATAACACGGCTTTCAATCTCCATATACTTGTATTTCAGAACGTGACTTGTTAGATATTTCATAAGGTTCATGCCTGCAATATGAAAAGTACACAGCAAATTATCTACCTCTTTGACAAGGCTGTCCAATTTTAAATGGTAGATTTCAAACAGATGCATGATTATTCAAATCAGGAAAGAAAAGGCCAAATCATATTATGTTATTCAATCAGTACGGGGAAGCAGTATATTACGTAGTGAGAAGTCTTGACAATAGAAAATGTGAACAAATCCTGTAACTATGATAACAGTCATCAAACATGCATAGCATTGGTAATGAAACTTTTCCCCAAAGTATATAAGTAATAACCATGCGATTTGACCTGTATCTTTTGAAGGTAGATAATTATGAAAATTATTGAAATCTTTAGTTTGCCAAACGACTTGATACAAATAGCTGTTTCAATCCATTATTCATTTCTTGCACACATTTAATGGTTATATTTCTTTTTTTTTTTCACGTTTTATCTTTTGACTAGCTGCGAAGTATTTTTACCTTTTATACAGTGTTACCACCCATGCACTTGGTAGATCATACCAAATACCAAATCACAATTGTCATCCTAGCGAGATTACCTACAAGAAAATTAACATTCACACAAAAAATATCCCTATACACAATACGTTTGTATCTTGTTCAGGTACCACGTCATGTCACAAGATTATAGCGCCGCTTATGGCTGAAATATTGCCTAAGCGGCGTAAAACAACAACTCACTCACTCACTCACAAGATTAAACAAAATACTTCCCCATTCACAAAATCATAACCTTTTATTCTTTACATGATCACATAATATACCTTGTCGTTTATGAAATGGTCAACACATGCAAAAAGGATTAACTTGCGCCCTAAGTTCTTGTTTTTGTACTTGTCAAAGTGTGTAGAATTTCTAATGGCAAGGGCCTGGGTGTTTTTATAGAAAGTATCTGACTGTGGTAATTCAGATATGTCACATTTGCCGCAAATATTTGTTTGTGAAGTTATTCAGACAAAGATATGTTAGAGGAAATTGGTTTATGGAATATTCAATTTTCAATGCACTATTATACAACACATTTGTAGCCTTATTAAAAGGGCTTTTATAAGTGCTAACGGTTTCCTATGAAAATAATATCTTGAAAAGCATGAATTCGTCACTTTTACCAAATAAAACACTTCATTGTTTCAACATTTTATCAATATGTGAACCATCACTAACAGACAAATTCTTTATTTCATAATGCATGTTCGGCCATAGGCCCAAATACATGGTACATTATTTCATTGATGTGGGTGATAATATACAATAACCACAATACACTAACCTCGACGTAACCACTTTTCGATTTTCATTTAAAGATTTTTCAACAAAATAAAAACTGGACTTCATTTTTGTTAAGTTGTCCAATAAACACCTTTAATTAGCCTGTCATTGAGACAGCGTAATCATCGGCTCTGATAGACCCACCTGGCCTGGATTAGGGGTCATAAAACTTGCTCGGGTGTGACGTAATAAACAGACTATTCAGGTAACGCATCAAATACTGAAATACTGAAATACCGCCTAAATAATTGTTTAATTACAATTGTTGTGGATATGTTTTACGCCAAATGCTTAGTAGTATTACATCGTCAAATGATTAATCTAACTGAGTGGAAAACATTTTCTAAGAATTATGTTGTATTGTTACCATAGATGTATAAGATAACGAGGCTGATTCTGTTTGTGACATCATATAAAGAGGGCATGGCCAGTCATGCATTCACTGGTTCGAGGCCTGATAGGTCTAAGCGGCCCATCAAAAGTGGCTTTTAAAAGGGCTTTAATAACCAAACTGAACATACCTGAGTAGCGACCTTTGACGCACTATACAATATTGGAATCAGACTTTCTTATATTCCAAAGAAAAAAGTTGTAGTTATTTGAACTTGAAAAGATAAGTTTACTCTATTAGACAGAGAGGTCAGATATACAATACAAGATACATGACATAGTCAATTCAGTACATTACATATATTTCATAGACATAGCGTTCTATAAACAGGCGAACATGTGAACAGATAGGTAAATGGAATTACTAATATGTAAAATGGTACTATCAAAATAGGTTATGACATACTGACCAGACTTTTGAATGCTTAAGTACAGTTCGAATAGGCTTTAAAGCGATCAACGTAATATACTGTCTTAATGTTTTCTTTTACATGTCTAAAATTTGGTATCTTTTCCTGTTGTTTCATTTTAAATAAATTGTATTTAACAACAGTAATTATCAAATTTATGACACAGTTTCTCTGTTCACAAAATCCTAAAATAATGGATTTATTTGTTGAGAATTTTATTTTAGATAGAATGGATAAGGTCACATGCAGAATGTTTCGGATGGACAACGTACAGATATTAGAATCTATAATTATTTTTTTGACCGGAGATCATTTGTTGGCAGAAACCTATGTATCAAACTGTATTAGAACCAAGAATTGGTGTAAGATTAAAATGTCATTTTTCTATTGTTTCCCATTTTTTCTCATCAGTGGTTTCATTAAGTTCTTTTTGCCATTTTTCTCGGAATTTTAACGTCGTGGATTGTTCTCCGTTATGAGTGTCTCATTAATTTTTCTAAAACCTTTCCGTTCTCCAACTATGTTTTGTAATAGATATGGTAAAATTGGTAGTTGAATTTTCTTTTCAATATGTACATTTATAGGTTTACAGTAATATTTTATGGATTCGTATTCCTTGATATTCCAGAACATTAGTTTTGCATTCAAATAAAATTTAATTTCTCCTTATCTAGAAAATAACCATTATCGTCAAACACATCATTGATTAAAGTTTTTCCTTTACCTGAGTAATGCTGCTAGGTTTTGATAGTTATTAAACATCTGTCGCGTTTTTGCGTTTTCTGCCTTTTGGGTTATAGATTTACCCCCATGACTTTAATGTGTCTTTCCAAACAGGATTTATTTGTGGTGTTATGACTGTTGTGAGTATATTTTGTTCGCATGTCTTAGAAAGCTGTCAATGTCGCGATGCATAGTTGTTTGTGACAATGTCTTTATTTTTATTCAGAGTTGGTTTTTCTTTTAATCCATGAAATCTTTTGTGATCAAATGAGATTTTTTATATCTGGAATTCGTATCCCCCTTGTTTAAAGTACTTTGTCAGGTTTATTTGTCCATATAACTTAAAGCAAAGCTGTTCTATTTGCTTGATCATTTGGTCACTTGGGTTGGGTAAATTATGTGATTAAGTTGTGGTAAGAGAAGGCTTTTTAATACAGTATTTCTACCTAAGGGGGTTAGATTTCTACCTAGCCATAGGTTCATGGATAATGTTTAGAGTCTTGAGTGTTTCTTTATAATCGCGTTCTACCTTTACTGCAAGATTATGAGTAAATATAATACCTGTAAACGAGTCAGTGTAAACGAGTTATTCTTCCAACCAAGATTCCAGTTTATGCAAAATTTTCTTTTCGAGTTCTTTTCTGAACCTATCCGTAACACTTGCATTTTATTTATGTTGATGTTTAAGTCTGAGAAGGAGGATTATTGATTAAGTGTTTTCAATCTGGCCTGTACGCTTTTTTCAGTTCCATCTAGTATGAGTGAGGTGTCATGGGCATATTGAGAAAAATAAGGTATTCAGTATATCCTATTGTTATCCCTTTAATTTTATCATTATTTTTTATCATTAGGACCAAGATTTATGTGCCGCCGATTTATTGGACATAGTTATGAATTATTATTTTTAAAAAAGGTTGCAGATTGATATTGGATTTTTATGACACATTTCGTTTATAACGAGGATTGACTTCCCAATCATTCAAGCTCACCGACCTGTTTGACCTACTACAATAGCCATCGAAATCCCAGTCAAGTTTTTGAAGGGACTTTTGTGTATTTGCGGTTGTTTATTAGCAAACTTTGATGTAAGAATGGTTCTCTTTAATCAATATACGTATGCATGGACTTAACAGAAGATCAGCTCATTAAGTCGTCTTAAATGAAGCCGAACGCTGTGGTCAAGTTAATTGTAGCTGATGTGCGGTAAACTGTGACTCACTAGGCTGAGTGATCTATGAAAGTCCCGTAACAAAAATATTTGCTGAATTCTGCTAAATCACTGTTTTCCTATCTTAAACATCCAATAGTTCAAAATGTATAAACACACTTACATAAAATGTATGCACTTAAACTGCGAACTGCGATGTGAACAACACAGTCATTTATCATTTCAAAATAAAAAAGTGAGCTTATTCTAATACATATTAGTATCTATGAGTTTGAATATTCTTTGTAGACATACATGACAATGAGTAAATTCTAGATATTACGCTAGCTTTATATAACAGAACTAAGCAGATTTCATCACACAATAACTTGATTTCATGCATTTAGCAAGACTTACTTTACCACAGGAGATGGTTTGTCTTGATATGATTTTATAGAATTGGTTATGTTAATATCAACACAAAGGGCTACATGTTGTCATGCACAATCTTTACATTTTACTTTTAATATTGATTCAACATTTGAACACGTTTGTAATAACTATCTCTACATATGCATAAGACGATTCGGAATGATATGGTTAATCCTACTCATTATAGAATATATGGAGTTATATATTATTGATATTGATGATCTAATCTTCAGGTCACCAGCAAACTTCACATCCTGTAGAAGATATTGGGCTTACATATTTTAAAATTTGATTCAAATGGAATGGTAGGATTCAGAACTTTTTATGATCTGATTAAACAGTCAATGTCGTTTCTCCAAAACACATGAATACTGAGAAAGTACATGTCCACATACCGTCCTCAACGACAGTTGATTTATATAATAAAAAAAATAAATAGTATCATAGACAGCGTCGGCAGCTGTTAAAAGACATTTAGAACGTACAGGTATGTATGTAGCTAAACATATACTAACGGTAGAATAAACTACAGACCTACATTTTACATATAGAAGAAATATATAAAGCAGTTTTGCATCATTTTTATGTTGAAAAATCTACAAAAATAAAATAATTCTTCTCTAAAATATTTTGGACACCAAAAGTGTTACAAATTGTACATATATATGTAAAATATTATTATTTGCTCTATTGTTGGTATTGTTTTATAAAAATATTAATCATAGTGAAATTTCCGGCATTATAGGTGACTAACGCAACCGAATGAGTGAGTAATATTTAAGCAGCTATTTATGAAATTATTTTACAATTGATATTAATGCAGATTACGAATAACATTAATACAAGTTTCACAAATTAATGTGTATGTAAGTCTTATTATATGATGATCAGATTAGTGCTATAACTTTGTATATAAGACTCTCATTACTATTACTTATTTAGTATCAATCAAATACATGAAAATTTATATCAAAGTCCCATTCCAAACCAATACAATATCAACGAATATATACTCGCCGAATAATAACTTATTATCACCTGTCACGCGAGAGAGAGAGAGAGCGAGAGAGAGGGAGAGCGAGAGAGCGAGAGAGCGAGAGAGCGAGAGAGAGAGAGAGAGAGTTTATTAAAGTGTCACGCACTTTTACAACAAAAACAATACAGAGAGAGAGAGCGAGAGAGCGAGAGAGCGAGAGAGAGAGAGAGAGAGAGTTTATTAAAGTGTCATGCACTTTTACAACAAAAACAATACAGACATATCATACAAGAGATATAAAAAACGGCCATATGGCCTACGAGACACTAAAAGCATTGAATATCACAGTAGTACAATAATATAAGAGAATACATTAAAACAAATTATTTCACAGGTTCAACAGCACGACTTACAAGCCAATCACACGGCACACGCCTGCACTCACACACTGACATGTACTCGGCTCACCCACTCATCCTTAATCACAATCTCACACACATATACACACACGTACCTGTTCATAAAGTAGCCAAACACTCGCATACATGCTATACATATGAACCATGCATTAATTCATACGCCCATTCACACATAAACGCTTCATGCACACTTATATAAAAAAAATATATGCATACATATTTCTTACATAAATTCATTCATTCAGACATACAGACACGGAAGACGAGGACGAGGGATGTGTTTAACATTTGAGTATTCAAACCATATTTGCAGAGTGTATGTCAAAAAGCCACAATTACACCATAGCCCAAAATATGTAAAAATTACGGCACTGACGATTGGACTGATTTTAAATGACAAGATGAAGTTATCTATTCACTGTTATCATGTGGAAATATGCGCTTTGTTTTCACACTTCCATCCTCATTCAAAGATTTGATATATGCTTCAAATTATATACCGGAGCGTTTTTCTTTTGAGTGAGTATATAAAGTAGATCACTGAGCTCTATTGAGACACAAGCTTACTTACAACACTTCGATGACACTTTAATACCTTTTTTTGACATATTGCCTGAACAGCAACAGTCAAATTGTCAAAAACACAGGATAAAATTTCAGTCATTTTGCCTAGGAAAACTAGTTATTTTATCAAATGAATTACCGTCGCAGTCATTTTTCATTTTTCGTATATATATATACGTAGAAATCGGACAAACTTTTAAAATAGTTTTAATGACTGTGCATAAAGTAAGGCCAATTTAGCAATAACTATATTTACATTACACGTTACACTCGAACTGTATGATTGTATGTATGTAGGCTTAACTCATAAACCCTGGACATGCTTCACGGCTCAACGCCCAGACCCTTTGTCGGCGTAACTGCCCGCTCTAGCGACGCCAATTAGCTCACAGTACCCCTCACCTCCCGAGACCGGATGAAAGGAAACTGTCTAGTCTGCCATAAAGTTCTGATTGTTTTATTGTTTCATGGAGATCAAACGGTAAAAAAGACAGGTGTGAATAGGGATATCAAACAAAGAAAATTCAGAGACGTTTTGTTGTAATTTGCACCATTGTTGTTGGTAATTTAAGGTGATTTGTTCATCTAAAGTTTATTGACATATGAATAACCAGTCACTTTTCTTTAGATCTTAACTCTGTTCACACGTGATGGGCGTGGTCTATATTTCTGATGAGCAAGTCCTGTAACTTCACAGCTTAAACAGATTGCCCTGAATGAATTCTGAATATGATGTAAAAATGTAGACAGACGGATAGATATTTTATTTATCATATCTGTCTGTCTGTCTGTCTGACTATAAAAAATGTATCTTGTATTAATACTGTCGGTTCCCAAACAATGTGAGGCATTCAACAAAACGTAAAAACAAACTATAATTAAACTGTAACTAAATTTGACCTATTGAAATGTTATTGAACAAACAAACAAGCCTATTTGTAAACATAACAGAATTAATATGTCATATAATATGTAGAATGTCACATTATTACATACGCAAATTAACCTTTATAATACCTTTTACGTACTTAATCTCTTTGAAGAATACTTATAGAATGCAAAAGTTTAAACAACATTCAAACTTTACACGACAGAATGACACATGCAAAGAGAATATTGTGCACTAAATGCAAATATGAATGAAAAACGCAAGTGAGGAGCATGGAATAGCCAATAGGTAACGAACATGAACACTATTGTCCAATGAAAGCAATTGCACGTGTTTGTTCTACAATTGCTACTATGTAGATGTGCATCTTGAGAGAGTGTTATTTCAAGGTCAATCTATTATGATAATGATTTAATTTCTAGAGTCTGATTGGATGTTTATTCGCGTGAGGATCCAACTCGTAGTTAAATCTAGATTCGGCTTTTATTGATGATTAGTCAAAAGAGACTTAATTCATTTGATGTCGATGTGATAATTAAATCAAACTGCATCACTGAATCGAACTAACAGGATATTACTGTTAATTGACATGATTATGACATAAATATGAACGATGTATATGTTATACATAAGCTTATTTCTGTGTTAAGTTCTAATAACAGATTATCTGTGAAAATTGTTACATACATTTTTGTTTATAGTTGCCATATTATGTCTAAAACGACCTCATTTGAATACAAATGGAAACGACGCATGTATGCGTCTCTCGCTGAATAGGAGGTGCTTTCAAGTGCCGCATATTTCACCTATTGTTAACAAATTGTACTTCTAGACATCGGTGTCACTTTTATCATATTGGTAAACATTTAAAGAAGGTTGTTAATGATTTGCAAATCGGTAAAATGGTGTTAAAATTGGCATTTTCTGTAAGGATGATTTATTTTCTTTGATTTAAGCTAATTCTAAGACGCATCTTTTAATATTTGTCAAATCTCTTGCATATACCCTTGTTGAGTATGAGGGTATGGATGAGTTTGCTACATCAGAGTATTCATTGGAATAAGTACTCGAAAACGGACTTGCAAATATACATCATGCATACATTTAAATGACGTTTAACCAATGAAAGTTGAAAGATTGAAGTTTTACTAGGAAGACAATATTTGCTTTAAGGTTCAAATGGATCTTTAAGAATAACTGTCACATGAATGGCAGAGGTTTTTCAACCTTTATGTTCTAAAATAGATATTAGTTTAGGAAGCGTGCATGGGGCTTGCATAACTATATTTAGAAACAGTTACAATATATAAATGTTGAAATTCACTCTATCAATGTTTTTTTCAAAGAAAGAGTTTGTTTCTTCTGTTAATGTGAAGTTGAAGGTACATCCCTTGTTTAGGAGTGAGTTATCGGGTTTGTTTTCAGCAGGTATTAACCACGTGGATGTTACAATTCAAAGAGAGTAGTGAGTTCAGGGAAAATAAGGCATAGTGAGACATAGAAAGCAAGTATTAGAAACGTTCATTCTTGTGATAGTTGTAATGATTTACATGATGGCCAAAAGTTACAATTTCAATTTCGAATACAATATTGATAATTTTTATTTCAAGCAAACATTTTGCTCTTTCTACATATATGTGTTAATAACGTTTGTCTATATCATAATCCCTTACAGGAATGTGTCACATTTCTATTTTTTGGCCTAATATATTTTATAAGCTTGATTTGAAACTTTAACTAACAAATTAATCTGTCTGTCGGTTTTAATTTAAGATTATATCTTTTATGGGATAATTAGACCCTTTGAGAGTCGTTTCCGCCGCATGGTAAGTGGGCGGGCATTAAATCATTCAAGCAGGACACGGGAGATACGCAGACAGGTCAAATCGCTTTTGTGCTTACCCAAGCTTGTTTATTTTTAAGTTCATATATGCAATTTATACTGTGATTTTATGTACATTATGTGACACTTTAATAAACATTTCTTCTTATAACAGTGGCGTATATTGCAGCATGTGACAAACTGAAAAGGATTGAGCGTGTTATTTCAAGAGAGACTTCATAAGATTTTGTTTTTTTACAAAGTCCAATTCAGTTCATGAAATTTTGATTGTAAACTTACTCTCCTGATAAAAGTTTAAATTTTGATGAACGGATTTTGATAGAATGTTTTTACTTGTTAGATAAAACAAATGCCCTTGATGAAAAACTACTTTTGATGATGAATTGACCTTATTGGAAAATAAGATTTAATCGATAAAATAATTTAATAAATCTTATCTTGTATTGAAAAATATTTTGAAAATGAATACCCTATTAACTTTTATTTAAATATTGACTTTGATGCAAATTGTTTATCATTAAAGGTTGTTTAATGAATTATGAACTGTGCTAAAGACGGCCTGTGATGAAAAAAAGACTTACTAAAAAGGTTTTTAGAAACAATATACTATAATGAAATTGAAGCATGTTCTTGCGTTTTGTGTTGACCATTTAGTAATGGAGCAACGTTATAACCGACGTCAATGTGGTGGCCAACTATATTGCAGAGGAAGACATGAATAATGATGAATTGTTTTGCTACGAGACAATCTGTCATTGCAAATTTATAAATTTGTACATTTTTATTTGATTAATTATCAAATTACGACTTAAGATATTAAGTTTATTAAAGCCTCTTTTATGGTTTGTTTGGGTTAAACATCTTACACAATTGGTGGTATTGTTGAAATTTGATTATAACAATGTTGTATGTGGATTGTGACAAATGAAATGGTTTCTGTACATATTAAAGGTTGTTACTGGTCACTCATTGTATTTCTCGGGGGTTTGAAGTCTTGCACATTTTAGGACAGAAGAATTATTCTTGAATATTGAATCTAGCGAAATAATATGATGAAATGAACGTTGATAAACAATGAGAAAAGTAAGATGTTTGAATGTGTGCCAGCAGTATGTCATAACTATTAAACGCTCCAGTAAGGATTAAGAGAGCTAACAACATTTGTTATGCCATTTCCTTTTATTAAAATCTGTTCTCCAGTAAGTGCTTACTTTGTTAGTTTTTTATATTCATATTTCCTTATATCTGTTTAAGCAAAAAAGTGTTGCTTTACACTAACCTTATCCCTCATCCCTTTACCCCATCCCCTATGCTACTACAATAAACACTTGTCGCCTAATTGCAATTAGTGATATGGTTAATGAGGTCTGTTAATGAGATCGGCACATCAGGTGTGTAATGTGTATTCAAGCATGATAGGCAGAATATTTGTGGTCTCTGAATACATTCATACAAAAATAAATACTTTGCAAAGTACATACTTAGAGAAGTACATACTTAATACAAAACTACACACACCAACACACACACATACAGATATATATGTCTGTTTAAGTTTAAGTGTTGCTTTACACTAACCTTATCCCTCATCCCTTTACCCCATCCCCTATGCTACTGCAATAAACATCTGTCGCCTAATTGCAATTAGTGATATGGTTAATGAGGCCTGTTAATGAGATCAGCACATCAGGTATGTAATGTGTAATTAAGCATGATAGGCAGAATATTTGCGGTCTCTGAATACATTCATACAAAAATAACTGCTTTGCAAAGTAAATACTTAAAGAAGTACATACTTAATACAAAACTACACACACCAACACACACACACATACATATATCTATGTCTGTTTAAGTTTAAGTGTTGCTTTACACTAACCTTATCCCTCATCCCTTTACCCCATCCCCTATGCTACTGCAATAAACACTTGTCGCCTTATTGCAATTAGTGATATGGTCAATGAGGCCTCTTAAAGTTGTATAAGCGTATAAGTTCCATTGACCAAGAGCGACTTTTATTCAAGATTTTTAAATGGACAAATACTCAAGCTGAGCGTCGCAAACGCAACTGGAACAAACGGGTTCATGATTAATTGAAGATCTTAAACCTGGAACACTTCATACCTATCAACGATTTCAATATATGTTTTATAACGTCTACAGTATGCTCACAACTGCTGGAGAGTTTCAGAGCCACATGGATCACTGATTTACAGAGGACGCACAGTAAAACAAGTGTAGGAAGAAACAAGCTGCGACTCTACAATACTCTTAAGAGCGATATCTATGCTGAACCGATATCTATGCTGAACCGTACATACTGAGCTCTATCCCCAGAAGAAACCGAAGTGCCTTAGCGAAATTCAGAAGTGGAGTAGCCCCAATTCATATTGAGATTGGTCGATATACCAATACATCTATTGAGGAAAGAACATGTTTTCACTGCAAAAATGAAGTTGAAGACGAAGTCCATGTTTTGCTACACTGTCCCCTTTATGATGATATACGTCTTAATCTGTTAAGCAAATGTTTACAATACTGTTCTACTTTTAATGATTTTACTGATTTACAGAAAGTTAGTTTCATTTTAGCCAATGCTGATATTGTTTTATTCTGCCAAAACCTGCAAGCTTTTATTGCAGAAACGGACCCAAGTTTTATACTGCAATTGATAACTATATATTATTTTTATGGTGTAAATATATGTATCTATTTTAACTATGTATTGTGAGGTGAGACTTAAATCAATTATCTGTCTGTCTGTCTGTCTGTCTGTCTTAATGAGATCGGCACATCAGGTGTGTAATGTGTATTCAAGCATGATAGGCAGAATATTTGCGGTCTCTGAATACATTCATACAAAAATAAATACTTTGCAAAGTACATACTTAGAGAAGTACATACTTAATACAAAACTACACACACCAACACACACATACATATATCTATGTCTGTTTAAGTTTAAGTGTTGCTTTACACTAACCTTATCCCTCATCCCTTTACCCCATCCCCTATGCTACTGCAATAAACATCTGTCGCCTAATTGCAATTAGTGATATGGTTAATGAGGCCTGTTAATGAGATCAGCACATCAGGTATGTAATGTGTAATTAAGCATGATAGGCAGAATATTTGCGGTCTCTGAATACATTCATACAAAAATAACTGCTTTGCAAAGTAAATACTTAAAGAAGTACATACTTAATACAAAACTACACACACCAACACACACACACATACATATATCTATGTCTGTTTAAGTTTAAGTGTTGCTTTACACTAACCTTATCCCTCATCCCTTTACCCCATCCCCTATGCTACTGCAATAAACACTTGTCGCCTTATTGCAATTAGTGATATGGTCAATGAGGCCTCTTAAAGTTGTATAAGCGTATAAGTTCCATTGACCAAGAGCGACTTTTATTCAAGATTTTTAAATGGACAAATACTCAAGCTGAGCGTCGCAAACGCAACTGGAACAAACGGGTTCATGATTAATTGAAGATCTTAAACCTGGAACACTTCATACCTATCAACGATTTCAATATATGTTTTATAACGTCTACAGTATGCTCACAACTGCTGGAGAGTTTCAGAGCCACATGGATCACTGATTTACAGAGGACGCACAGTAAAACAAGTGTAGGAAGAAACAAGCTGCGACTCTACAATACTCTTAAGAGCGATATCTATGCTGAACCGATATCTATGCTGAACCGTACATACTGAGCTCTATCCCCAGAAGAAACCGAAGTGCCTTAGCGAAATTCAGAAGTGGAGTAGCCCCAATTCATATTGAGATTGGTCGATATACCAATACATCTATTGAGGAAAGAACATGTTTTCACTGCAAAAATGAAGTTGAAGACGAAGTCCATGTTTTGCTACACTGTCCCCTTTATGATGATATACGTCTTAATCTGTTAAGCAAATGTTTACAATACTGTTCTACTTTTAATGATTTTACTGATTTACAGAACGTTAGTTTCATTTTAGCCAATGCTGATATTGTTTTATTCTGCCAAAACCTGCAAGCTTTTATTGCAGAAACGGACCCAAGTTTTATACTGCAATTGATAACTATATATTATTTTTATGGTGTAAATATATGTATCTATTTTAACTATGTATTGTGAGGTGAGACTTAAATCAATTATCTGTCTGTCTGTCTGTCTTAATGAGATCGGCACATCAGGTGTGTAATGTGTATTCAAGCATGATAGGCAGAATATTTGCGGTCTCTGAATACATTCGTACAAAAATAAATACTTTGCAAAGTACATACTTAGAGAAGTACATACTTAATACAAAACTACACACACCAACACACACATACATATATCTATGTCTGTTTAAGTTTAAGTGTTGCTTTACACTAACCTTATCCCTCATCCCTTTACCCCATCCCCTATGCTACTGCAATAAACATCTGTCGCCTAATTGCAATTAGTGATATGGTTAATGAGGCCTGTTAATGAGATCAGCACATCAGGTATGTAATGTGTAATTAAGCATGATAGGCAGAATATTTGCGGTCTCTGAATACATTCATACAAAAATAACTGCTTTGCAAAGTAAATACTTAAAGAAGTACATACTTAATACAAAACTACACACACCAACACACACACACATACATATATCTATGTCTGTTTAAGTTTAAGTGTTGCTTTACACTAACCTTATCCCTCATCCCTTTACCCCATCCCCTATGCTACTGCAATAAACACTTGTCGCCTTATTGCAATTAGTGATATGGTCAATGAGGCCTCTTAAAGTTGTATAAGCGTATAAGTTCCATTGACCAAGAGCGACTTTTATTCAAGATTTTTAAATGGACAAATACTCAAGCTGAGCGTCGCAAACGCAACTGGAACAAACGGGTTCATGATTAATTGAAGATCTTAAACCTGGAACACTTCATACCTATCAACGATTTCAATATATGTTTTATAACGTCTACAGTATGCTCACAACTGCTGGAGAGTTTCAGAGCCACATGGATCACTGATTTACAGAGGACGCACAGTAAAACAAGTGTAGGAAGAAACAAGCTGCGACTCTACAATACTCTTAAGAGCGATATCTATGCTGAACCGATATCTATGCTGAACCGTACATACTGAGCTCTATCCCCAGAAGAAACCGAAGTGCCTTAGCGAAATTCAGAAGTGGAGTAGCCCCAATTCATATTGAGATTGGTCGATATACCAATACATCTATTGAGGAAAGAACATGTTTTCACTGCAAAAATGAAGTTGAAGACGAAGTCCATGTTTTGCTACACTGTCCCCTTTATGATGATATACGTCTTAATCTGTTAAGCAAATGTTTACAATACTGTTCTACTTTTAATGATTTTACTGATTTACAGAAAGTTAGTTTCATTTTAGCCAATGCTGATATTGTTTTATTCTGCCAAAACCTGCAAGCTTTTATTGCAGAAACGGACCCAAGTTTTATACTGCAATTGATAACTATATATTATTTTTATGGTGTAAATATATGTATCTATTTTAACTATGTATTGTGAGGTGAGACTTAAATCAATTATCTGTCTGTCTGTCTGTCTTAATGAGATCGGCACATCAGGTGTGTAATGTGTATTCAAGCATGATAGGCAGAATATTTGCGGTCTCTGAATACATTCATACAAAAATAAATACTTTGCAAAGTACATACTTAGAGAAGTACATACTTAATACAAAACTACACACACCAACACACACATACATATATCTATGTCTGTTTAAGTTTAAGTGTTGCTTTAAACTAACCTTATCCCTCATCCCTTTACCCCATCCCCTATGCTACTGTAAAAATAAACAGGGTTGATGTACAAAGGTTGATTGAGCAATGTTGATTGGTTATAAGGTAATTGAACATTGCTCAATCAACCTTTGTACATCAACCCTGTTTATTGCATAAACATTGCTTGTATATATTTGCTCTATCACACCATAACTGTATCACTTGCTTGACAACGACATTAGGATCTATGTCGAAACGTCGCTTACAAAGAATAAAGAAGTTGATTATCCATAAAATAATCTTCCTTGTTGATCATCACACCAACTTCTAGAATGCCAATCAAAGTAGTGATAGAGAGACAATAAAATTGAGATAATGAGCTGATAATGGATGAATATATTTAACTCACATTCATTAGTTTTATTGCACAAATACCTAGCAAGTGGAACAATACACTTATTGTGTCTAGGAGGCAGTCAAGTGGTCTGCATTCATCCTTGAATGAGCTGGGCAGTATGCGTAACTGGTTGAATCTTGGCATTCTAAGTCAGTGAGATCAAGTTTTAAATTTAATATGCAAATCATTTATCATGCTTATTTGTTCAAAATATCTGTTTGAAAACTGTAGCTCTATGTCATGACTTTTGTCACTAAGCATGACACATGGACACATGGAACTTGAAAATCTATTTGTTATGAGTTCAATGTATTATTTAAAACAATATCTCAAACAATATGTTGTACAATACTGTGATTAAGAAAGATAGAGTTATCAATTAATTGATTCAATCCATTTCTCAAAATCATCAGATAATTCATGTTAACTATTTGAAAGGTGAGTTTTTAAACTGAAGGTCTGGATCAGGTAAAGAATGAACCAAATTGATGATAAACCTTTCATTCTTACATAATTGTCTACTCCTACCACTAGGTTAGGATCCGGTGAGGTATCCGGCACCATATCCCAGTATTCTAATCTCCTTAGGATCCGGAAGAGAATACGGGGGTGTCCGTCCGGATCTAGGATCCGGAGAGGGATCTGGTGCCGGATCCTGGTATTCTTATTTACATAGGATCCGGACGAGAATCTGGCGGTGTCCGTCAGGATCTAGGATCCGGCGAGGTATACGGCACCGTATCCCAGTACACCATTTTAGCATGAATCCGGAGAATAAGGCAGGGGATCCGGTAAACGGATTCAGGGGTTAACGGCCCTGTGATGAGTATGATGAAAGGGACCAACAGGAGCAGGAGCAAAGGGACCAACAGGAGCAGGAGCAATGGGACCAACAGGAGCAGGAGCAAAGGGACCAACAGGAGCAGGAGCAAAGGGACCAACAGGAGCAGGAGCAAAGGGACCAACAGGAGCAGGATCAAGGAGACCAACAAGAGCAGGAGCAAAGGGACCAACATGAGTATGATGAAAGGGACCAACAGGAGCAGGAGCAAAGGGACCAACAGGAGCAGGAGCAAAGGGACCAACAGGAGCAGGAGCAAAGGGACCAACAGGAGCAGGATCAAGGAGACCAACAAAAGCAGGAGCAAAGGGACCAACATGAGTATGATGAAAGGGACCAACATGAGTATGATGAAAGGGACCAATAGGTGCAGGAGCAAAGGGACCAACAGGAGCAGGAGCAAAGGGACCAACAGGAGCAGGATCAAGGAGACCAACAAGAGCAGGAGCAAAGGGACCAACATGAGTATGATGAAAGGGACCAACAGGAGCAGGAGCAAAGGGACCAACAGGAGCAGGAGCAAAGGGACCAACAGGAGCAGGATCAAGGAGACCAACAAGAGCAGGAGCAAAGGGACCAACAGGAGCCGGATCAAGGAGACCAACAAGAGCAGGAGCAAAGGGACCAACAGGAGCAGGATCAAGGAGACCAACAAGAACAGGAGCAAAGGGACCAACAGGGGCAGGATCAAGGAGACCAACAGGAGCAGGAGCAAAGGGACCAACATGAGTATGATGAAAGGGACCAACAGGAGCACGGTCAAGGAGACCAACAGGAGCAGGTGCAAAGGGACCAACAGGAGGAGGATCAAGGAGACCAACAAGAGCAGGAGCAAAGGGACCAACATGAGTATGATGAAAGGGACCAACAGGAGCACGGTCAAGGAGACCAACAGGAGCAGGAGCAATTGATTACCGGCTATCCGTTCTGCGAGCATTTTTGACATCGCCGTTGTTCTTTCATTAAAGGGCAGAGAAACTGATATGTAATCTCAAATGAAAGGTCATTCTCTCTTCTTTATAATGATATACGTTTCATAATTATATCATCTTCCATGTGGTAGATACACGCCGGTGAAGAGACCCACCCTCTGAGTTTCATTTCCTATATAAATAAGACCAATTGATTACTGGCTATCCGTTCCGCGAGCATGTTTGACATCGCCGTTGTTCTTTCATTAAAGGGCACAGAAACTAATATGTAATCTCAAATGAAAGGCCATTCTCTCCTCTTTGAAGAAATATATATTTCATAAGTATATCACCTTCCATGTGGTAGATACACGCCAGTGAAGAGACCCACCCTCTGAGTTTCATTTCCTATATAAATAAGACCAATTGATTACCGGCTATCCGTTCCGCGAGCATTTTTGACATCGCCGTTGTTCTTTCATTAAAGGGCACAGAAACTTACATGTAATCTCAAATGAAAGGTCATTCTCTCCTCTTTATATTGATATACGTTTAATAATTATATCATCTTCCATTGGGTAGATACGCGCCGGTGAAGAGACCCACCCTCTGAGTTTCATTTCCTATATAAATAAGACTAATTGCTTGTCGGCTATCCGTTCCGCGAGCATTTTTTACATCGCCGTTGTTCTTTCATTAAAGGGCACAGAAACTTATATGTAAACACAAATGAAAGGCCATTGTCTCCTCTTTGCAGAAATATATGTTTCATAAGTATATCACCTTCCATGTGGTAGATACACGCCGATGAAGAGACCCACCCTCTGAGTTTCATTTCCTATATAAATAAGACCAATTGATTACCGGCTATCCGTTCCGCGAGCATTTTTGACATCGCCGTTGTTCTTTCATTAAAAGGCACAGACACTTATATGTAATCTCAAATGAAAGGTCAATCTCTCGTCTTTATAATGATATACGTTTCATAATTATATCATCTTCAATGTCGTATATACACGCCGGTGAAGAGACCCACCCTCTGAGTTTCATTTCCTATATAAATAAGACCAATTGATTACCGGCTATCCGTTCCGCGAGCATTTTTGACATCGCCGTTGTTCTTTCATTAAAAGGCACAGACACTTATATGTAATCTCAAATGAAAGGTCATTCTCTCGTCTTTATAATGATATACGTTTCATAATTATATCATCTTCAATGTCGTATATACACGCCGGTGAAGAGACCCACCCTCTGAGTTTCATTTCCTATATAAATAAGACCAATTGATTACCGGCTATCCGTTCCGCGAGCATTTTTGACATCGCCGTTGTTCTTTCATTAAAGGGCAGAGAAACTGATATGTAATCTCAAATGAAAGGTCATTCTCTCTTCTTTATAATGATATACGTTTCATAATTATATCATCTTCCATGTGGTAGATACACGCCGGTGAAGGGACCCACCCTCTGAGTTTCATTTCCTATATAAATAAGACCAATTGATTACTGGCTATCCGTTCCGCGAGCATGTTTGACATCGCCGTTGTTCTTTCATTAAAGGGCACAGAAACTAATATGTAATCTCAAATGAAAGGCCATTCTCTCCTCTTTGAAGAAATATATATTTCATAAGTATATCACCTTCCATGTGGTAGATACACGCCGGTGAAGAGACCCACCCTCTGAGTTTCATTTCCTATATAAATAAGACCAATTGATAACCGGCTATCCGTTCCGCGAGCATTTTTGACATCGCCGTTGTTCTTTCATTAAAGGGCACAGAAACTTACATGTAATCTCAAATGAAAGGTCATTCTCTCCTCTTTATAATGATATACGTTTCATAATTATATCATCTTCCATGTGGTAGATACACGCCGGTGAAGTGACCCACCCTCTGAGTTTCATTTCCTATATAAATAAGACCAATTGATTACTGGCTATCCGTTCCGCGAGCATGTTTGACATCGCCGTTGTTCTTTCATTAAAGGGCACAGAAACTAATATGTAATCTCAAATGAAAGGCCATTCTCTCCTCTTTGAAGAAATATATATTTCATAAGTATATCACCTTCCATGTGGTAGATACACGCCGGTGAAGAGACCCACCCTCTGAGTTTCATTTCCTATATAAATAAGACCAATTGATTACCGGCTATCCGTTCCGCGAGCATTTTTGACATCGCCGTTGTTCTTTCATTAAAGGGCACAGAAACTTATATGTAAACACAAATGAAAGGCCATTGTCTCCTCTTTGCAGAAATATATGTTTCATAAGTATATCACCTTCCATGTGGTAGATACACGCCGGTGAAGAGACCCACCCTCTGAGTTTCATTTCCTATATAAATAAGACCAATTGATTACCGGCTATCCGTTCCGCGAGCATTTTTGACATCGCCGTTGTTCTTTCATTAAAGGGCACAGAAACTTACATGTAATCTCAAATGAAAGGTCATTCTCTCCTCTTTATTTTGATATACGTTTAATAATTATATCATCTTCCATTGGGTAGATACGCGCCGGTGAAGAGACCCACCCTCTGAGTTTCATTTCCTATATAAATAAGACTAATTGCTTGTCGGCTATCCGTTCCGCGAGCATTTTTTACATCGCCGTTGTTCTTTCATTAAAGGGCACAGAAACTTATATGTAAACACAAATGAAAGGCCATTGTCTCCTCTTTGCAGAAATATATGTTTCATAAGTATATCACCTTCCATGTGGTAGATACACGCCGATGAAGAGACCCACCCTCTGAGTTTCATTTCCTATATAAATAAGACCAATTGATTACCGGCTATCCGTTCCGCGAGCATTTTTGACATCGCCGTTGTTCTTTCATTAAAAGGCACAGACACTTATATGTAATCTCAAATGAAAGGTCATTCTCTCGTCTTTATAATGATATACGTTTCATAATTATATCATCTTCAATGTCGTATATACACGCCGGTGAAGAGACCCACCCTCTGAGTTTCATTTCCTATATAAATAAGACCAATTGATTACCGGCTATCCGTTCCGCGAGCATTTTTGACATCGCCGTTGTTCTTTCATTAAAGGGCAGAGAAACTGATATGTAATCTCAAATGAAAGGTCATTCTCTCTTCTTTATAATGATATACGTTTCATAATTATATCATCTTCCATGTGGTAGATACACGCCGGTGAAGAGACCCACCCTCTGAGTTTCATTTCCTATATAAATAAGACCAATTGATTACTGGCTATCCGTTCCGCGAGCATTTTTGACATCGCCGTTGTTCTTTCATTAAAGGGCACAGAAACTAATATGTAATCTCAAATGAAAGGCCATTCTCTCCTCTTTGAAGAAATATATATTTCATAAGTATATCACCTTCCATGTGGTAGATACACGCCGGTGAAGAGACCCACCCTCTGAGTTTCATTTCCTATATAAATAAGACCAATTGATAACCGGCTATCCGTTCCGCGAGCATTTTTGACATCGCCGTTGTTCTTTCATTAAAGGGCACAGAAACTTACATGTAATCTCAAATGAAAGGTAATTCTCTCCTCTTTATAATGATATACGTTTCATAATTATATCATCTTCCATGTGGTAGATACACGCCGGTGAAGTGACCCACCCTCTGAGTTTCATTTCCTATATAAATAAGACCAATTGATTACTGGCTATCCGTTCCGCGAGCATGTTTGACATCGCCGTTGTTCTTTCATTAAAGGGCACAGAAACTAATATGTAATCTCAAATGAAAGGCCATTCTCTCCTCTTTGAAGAAATATATATTTCATAATTATATCATCTTCCATGTGGTAGATACACGCCGGTGAAGAGACCCACCCTCTGAGTTTCATTTCCTATATAAATAAGACCAATTGATTACCGGCTATCCGTTCCGCGAGCATTTTTGACATCGCCGTTGTTCTTTCATTAAAGGGCACAGAAACTTACATGTAATCTCAAATGAAAGGTCATTCTCTCCTCTTTATATTGATATACGTTTAATAATTATATCATCTTCCATTGGGTAGATACGCGCCGGTGAAGAGACCCACCCTCTGAGTTTCATTTCCTATATAAATAAGACTAATTGCTTGTCGGCTATCCGTTCCGCGAGCATTTTTTACATCGCCGTTGTTCTTTCATTAAAGGGCACAGAAACTTATATGTAAACACAAATGAAAGGCCATTGTCTCCTCTTTGCAGAAATATATGTTTCATAAGTATATCACCTTCCATGTGGTAGATACACGCCGATGAAGAGACCCACCCTCTGAGTTTCATTTCCTATATAAATAAGACCAATTGATTACCGGCTATCCGTTCCGCGAGCATTTTTGACATCGCCGTTGTTCTTTCATTAAAAGGCACAGACACTTATATGTAATCTCAAATGAAAGGTCATTCTCTCGTCTTTATAATGATATACGTTTCATAATTATATCATCTTCAATGTCGTATATACACGCCGGTGAAGAGACCCACCCTCTGAGTTTCATTTCCTATATAAATAAGACCAATTGATTACCGGCTATCCGTTCCGCGAGCATTTTTGACATCGCCGTTGTTCTTTCATTAAAGGGCACAGAAACTGATATGTAATCTCAAATGAAAGGTCATTCTCTCTTCTTTATAATGATATACGTTTCATAATTATATCATCTTCCATGTGGTAGATACACGCCGGTGAAGAGACCCACCCTCTGAGTTTCAATTCCTATATAAATAAGACCAATTGATTACTGGCTATCCGTTCCGGGAGCATGTTTGACATCGCCGTTGTTCTTTCATTAAAGGGCACAGAAACTAATATGTAATCTCAAATGAAAGGCCATTCTCTCCTCTTTGAAGAAATATATATTTCATAAGTATATCACCTTCCATGTGGTAGATACACGCCGGTGAAGAGACCCACCCTCTGAGTTTCATTTCCTATATAAATAAGACCAATTGATTACTGGCTATCCGTTCCGCGAGCATGTTTGACATCGCCGTTGTTCTTTCATTAAAGGGCACAGAAACTGATATGTAATCTCAAATGAAAGGCCATTCTCTCCTCTTTGAAGAAATATATATTTCATAAGTATATCACCTTCCATGTGGTAGATACACGCCGGTGAAGAGACCCACCCTCTGAGTTTCATTTCCTATATAAATAAGACCAATTGATTACAGGCTATCCGTTCCGCGAGCATTTTTGACATCGCCGTTGTTCTTTCATTAAAGGGCACAGAAACTTACATGTAATCTCAAATGAAAGGTCATTCTCTCGTCTTTATAATGATATACGTTTCATAATTATATCATCTTCAATGTCGTATATACACGCCGGTGAAGAGACCCACCCTCTGAGTTTCATTTCCTATATAAATAAGACCAATTGATTACTGGCTATCCGTTCCGCGAGCATGTTTGACATCGCCGTTGTTCTTTCATTAAAGGGCACAGAAACTAATATGTAATCTCAAATGAAAGGTCATTCTCTCCTCTTTATATTGATATACGTTTAATAATTATATCATTTTCCATGTGGTAGATACACGCCGATGAAGAGACCCACCCTCTGAGTTTCATTTCCTATATAAATAAGACCAATTGATTACCGGCTATCCGTTCCGCGAGCATTTTTGACATCGCCGTTGTTCTTTCATTAAAAGGCACAGACACTTATATGTAATCTCAAATGAAAGGTCATTCTCTCGTCTTTATAATGATATACGTTTCATAATTATATCATCTTCAATGTCGTATATACACGCCGGTGAAGAGACCCACCCTCTGAGTTTCATTTCCTATATAAATAAGACCAATTGATTACCGGCTATCCGTTCCGCGAGCATTTTT
Organism: Steromphala cineraria; assembly: GCA_916613615.1. Classification (NCBI taxonomy): domain Eukaryota; kingdom Metazoa; phylum Mollusca; class Gastropoda; order Trochida; family Trochidae; genus Steromphala; species Steromphala cineraria. The sequence goes on along the minus strand of OU744722.1, from coordinate 69,400,204 downwards.
GACATCGCCGTTGTTCTTTCATTAAAGGGCAGAGAAACTGATATGTAATCTCAAATGAAAGGTCATTCTCTCTTCTTTATAATGATATAAGTTTCATAATTATATCATCTTCCATGTGGTAGATACACGCCGGTGAAGAGACCCACCCTCTGAGTTTCATTTCCTATATAAATAAGACCAATTGATTACTGGCTATCCGTTCCGCGAGCATGTTTGACATCGCCGTTGTTCTTTCATTAAAGGGCACAGAAACTAATATGTAATCTCAAATGAAAGGCCATTCTCTCTTCTTTGAAGAAATATATATTTCATAAGTATATCACCTTCCATGTGGTAGATACACGCCGGTGAAGAGACCCACCCTCTGAGTTTCATTTCCTATATAAATAAGACCAATTGATTACCGGCTATCCGTTCCGCGAGCATTTTTGACATCGCCGTTGTTCTTTCATTAAAGGGCACAGAAACTTATATGTAAACACAAATGAAAGGCCACTGTCTCCTCTTTGCAGAAATATATACTTCATAAGTATATCACCTTCCATGTGGTAGATACACGCCGGTGAAGAGACCCACCCTCTGAGTTTCATTTCCTATATAAATAAGACCAATTGATTACCGGCTATCCGTTCCGCGAGCATTTTTGACATCGCCGTTGTTCTTTCATTAAAGGGCACAGAAAATTATATGTAATCTCAAATGAAAGGTCATTCTCTCCTCTTTATATTGATATACGTTTAATAATTATATCATCTTCCATTGGGTAGATACACGCCGGTGAAGAGACCAACCCTCTGAGTTTCATTTCCTATATAAATAAGACCAATTGATTACCGGCTATCCGTTCCGCGAGCATTTTTGACATCGCCGTTGTTCTTTCATTAAAGGGCAAAAAAACTGATATGTAATCTCAAATGAAAGGTCATTCTCTCTTCTTTATAATGATATACGTTTCATAATTATATCATCTTCCATGTGGTAGATACACGCCGGTGAAGAGACCCACCCTCTGAGTTTCATTTCCTATATAAATAAGACCAATTGATTACTGGCTATCCGTTCCGCGAGCATGTTTGACATCGCCGTTGTTCTTTCATTAAAGGGCACAGAAACTAATATGTAATCTCAAATGAAAGGCCATTCTCTCCTCTTTGAAGAAATATATATTTCATAAGTATATCATGTTCCATTTGGGTAGATACACGCCGGTGAAGAGACCCACCCTCTGAGTTTCATTTCCTATATAAATAAGACCAATTGATTACCGGCTATCCGTTCCGCGAGCATTTTTGACATCGCCGTTGTTCTTTCATTAAAGGGCACAGAAACTTACATGTAATCTCAAATGAAAGGTCATTCTCTCGTCTTTATAATGATATACGTTTCATAATTATATCATCTTCAATGTCGTATATACACGCCGGTGAAGAGACCCACCCTCTGAGTTTCATTTCCTATATAAATAAGACCAATTGATTACCGGCTATCCGTTCCGCGAGCATTTTTGACATCGCCGTTGTTCTTTCATTAAAGGGCAGAGAAACTGATATGTAATTTCAAATGAAAGGTCATTCTCTCTTCTTTATAATGATATACGTTTCATAATTATATCATCTTCCATGTGGTAGATACACGCCAGTGAAGAGACCCACCCTCTGAGTTTCATTTCCTATATAAATAAGACCAATTGATTACTGGCTATCCGTTCAGCGAGCATGTTTGACATCGCCGTTGTTCTTTTATTAAAGGGCACAGAAACTAATATGTAATCTCAAATGAAAGGCCATTCTCTCCTCTTTGAAGAAATATATATTTCATAAGTATATCACCTTCCATGTGGTAGATACACGCCGGTGAAGAGACCCACCCTCTGAGTTTCATTTCCTATATAAATAAGACCAATTGATTACCGGCTATCCGTTCCGCGAGCATTTTTGACATCGCCGTTGTTCTTTCATTAAAGGGCACAGAAACTTATATGTAAACACAAATGAAAGGCCACTGTCTCCTCTTTGCAGAAATATATACTTCATAAGTATATCACCTTCCATGTGGTAGATACACGCCGGTGAAGAGACCCACCCTCTGAGTTTCATTTCCTACATAAATAAGACCAATTGATTACCGGCTATCCGTTCCGCGAGCATTTTTGACATCGCCGTTGTTCTTTCATTAAAGGGCACAGAAACTTACATGTAATCTCAAATGAAAGGTCATTCTCTTCTCTTTGCATAATTGTACGGTTAATAAGTATATCATGTTCCATTTGGGTAGATACACGCCGGTGAAGAGACCCACCCTCTGAGTTTCATTTCCTATATAAATAAGACCAATCGCTTGTCGGCTATCCGTTCCGCGAGCCTTCTTTACATTGTTTGTTTTCTTTTAAGAAACATAAATAAATAATATGTTCTTTATGTCAATAAACAATAATATCAGTTCAGCGAGCGTTCTTTCACAAGATAAACATATGTGTAATTTTAAATGAAAGTTCTCTTTTATGAATATGCGTTTGAATTCTCAATATTTCGATAAGGTACAATACAATACAAAGCAATAATATACAATACAAGGAGCCTATCAAAGGCCTTACATTATTTCATTGCGTTTACAAATTCACCATTATTTTCATTATTCCCAGCGCATCACATTCGCACGCCCAGTTTCTACATTTGGACAGCGCAAGCGTATACAAGTCGATAAAGACCCTCCCGCAGAATGCTCGCTGAGCGTATAGGAATTAGCGATAACCCTCGCGCTATCTGATTGGGTACACAAAGGGAGGTAACTCTGTCCCTTTGTTGTTGGAGTATCAGCTAATGGCGGACAACATGTGACAATCGCGATGTCGCTTACCCGTAAACAACTTGAGTGTTTGGCTATTGTCAAACAAGGTCACAATTTGGCAATATTAGGACAGGCAGGCGTCGGGAAAACTTTCCTTGTGAGTCACTTAAAGAATGAACTCGAACTCTTGGGGTTAAACGTTGCAGTGACATGCACAACCGGAATCGCCTGTTCCAACTACAGTGCGTGGCCATAAGTAAGTACGCAAAAATCACAACGTTCTCGCGATAGCGCTTGACTATCATATTTTTTAATCTCGCGTTTGGTAAGTTTGCATTGTAAAGAGATGAAATTCAGAGAAAATAATAATCATCGACTCCTCTTTCCACTGGCCCACTAAGGGAATTCCTATGTCTATTTTTAGCCTGACTACACACGTCATGCGGCATAGCAGTAACATTTCGTTTTCAATGGCAAATGCAAAAACAAAAGTAATTTGAGATGAACAGAGGTGATAAAAAATATTGAAAAAGTATCAGAAATGTTGGAATATATGTCAATTACCATCAATAGGTTCGGCATTTTTTTTCCGAGTCTTGGTTTGGTCGAAAATATTGAAAGATCGCAAAGCAGGAAAATGACGGGTGCGCAAGGCGCATTTTTTAGAACGATATAACCAGCGCCACGGATTAATATCTATGACTGATTTTAATAATTATTATAATATCTATTTAATCCTTTAAACAATCTCTATGGACATATTCTATCAAACTGTAAATATATTTTGAATCGTTAAAAAATTCTCAAGATGAAACAACAATGTAACACTTTCTAACAATTTCACAGATTTCATGAACCGTGTCCGTTAATTGATAGAAATTAACAAACAATGCCCCTTTTCTTTAAAAAAATTTAATGATATGATTGAATTTATTACACAAGGTTTGTTTTAGGTGTTGACAAAATATTTCATAAGGCAATCGCCAAACGAGAGATTCCCACCCGGGTGCTCGAAAATGTTTACAAACACGTCTCCCGCATTGCGCAGTATAACGGGAATGTTCACGGTCTTTATTCTTTGCAATGATTTGATACGAAAACGAAAGTTATCATAATTATAAAGTCTGGTATGTAAATTTTCATTTTAGATGATTATTAATGACATGATGCATCATATCTTTTTTTAAAGCAGCCTTGTGTTTTCAAGGATGAAAAAAACACGTGGTCACATCTTCGGGTGCTTCGTAAGAGATTTCAAAATGAGTAAATAAATTATTTGATATGGCTTTATCTTTCCTCACATATTATTGCAAAAGAAAATATATGGCAAATTATTTATAAAAATTTTGAAACTAAATTAAATGACGATCAATGAAAAGTTGATTTCAGTTGTGTTGCCAAGGTGATACTGTACACAAATTAGGCCCGAAATTGTCAGGTCATCATAGAATAAATCCTTTTATATTGAAATGAAATGATCAAACATTTAGAATGCTTAGCTCAAAGTGAACAATTCCCTAAAATTTCGAGCTTTTTCGATTAATATTTATTGAAATATCGCCTTATAACGAGGGAGGTGACCCGCTCGTCTAACGGCAGTTCATGACGTCATGACGCTCTTTGCGTACTTACTTATTGCCACGCACTGTACAATGTAAGTGCTTCCTTTGCTTATGTTTGCTGATTTGTTGAAAAATTCATATATAACGTTTTCCATAATATTTCAGTAATTAAAAGCAACGTAACACCATTAACATGTATGTTGACGAAAGACAAGACGAAGGGGTTTCTTTTAGTGAAAGGTGATTAAAAGCCCAAACACGTATTGATTTATAAATATTTTTTAATCATGGTAGATAAGATTAGTGTTTACTTTTGACAGAATATGGAAAGATATTCACATCCTGAATGCTATTGACATCATAACTTTGTTATAGTGATAGTAAGTGAATCATAGGGGATACGGACGAAACGGCGACACGGCAAAACGGCGACAAAAATTTAGTTAAAACGGCGACAAATTGGACTGAACGGCGACAGAATTGTATTGGACTGAACGGCGACACAAATATTTTTTTGTAATAGTTTGTAACATGTTTGTTATATTCGATTGCAGGTTTTAGACAAGGTTACACAACCATTTATAATGTGTTTATTCTACAAAGTGTTGTCAAGAAATGTCTTAATGTTAAAGGTGGGAAATTTTATGCTCTATTTGTTGACTTTGCGAAAGCTTTCGATTCAGTGGAAAGAAATAAACTATGGAATATCCTGAACATGCATGGCCTTAGTCCAAAAATGAGTAACCTTTTAGAGCAGATATATGAAAATGTAAAAGCGTGTGTCAGAAATAAGGATACTCTATCATAAACATTTGAGATACAAATAGGTGTCAGACAAGGTTGTGTATTAGGTGCTTCTAGGTGCTCGTCTCATGAACTATTTATCGAGATAGGGAGATATCATATAATTTATTCAACCTATATTTGACAGTTAACTTAGCCAAGTGATTCCAATCAATTCCAAAATTAATCCTTGGCTTATGCTATGTTTTTTAAGTGATGGAATTTAGATTTTCATAACTATTGGTAAGTAAGTTAATTATCGGAACTCACTGTGATGATAACAGAAATGAATGAAAACCAAAATAGTTCAACTAACAGAAAAAGCAAGTGTAAGAGGAAACAAAATTGGTGGAATGAAACTTTATGTATGCTTTGGAGTGATCTGTGCATAGCAGACCAACTGTCTTTCAACATGAATATTTGTATAAACGGAAATTATTTGATACATAAAAGCAGTCAAAACAAGTACATTTACATTTCCCAATGGAATTTTGGAGATCTATTGGGCGTATATTTGTTGGAGAGAGTGAGAGACGTAAACTTTTGAAACATTTTAAAAACTGAATTGTGTTATGCAATAATGGAGGTGACTCTACAACAATACGTAATTAGTTAAGAAAACATATAATCAATCTTCTACTGCAATACCTTGTTTGTTAAGAAAACAATTATTTGGATTGTGACAACTACTCGAAAAGAACATTGAGTAGTTTATTAAGAAAACAAATCAATCAATACGAAATCGAAAATTCAAGAGTGTATTAGTTATGAGCCAAGTGAAGTTTATTATCATAAATCATGACATAGTTATCAAATAATATATTGAAGTAATAGATATGAATTATACAATTAATTGAGCATTCGCAAGTCATATTTGATATATAGCGCAGTTTTATGTTTTTTTTTATGTGCTGGACATAATTGAAACATATCCCTTTATTGATAAAAGATAAAAATAATATGCGTATCAGACATGAAAGGTAAACGAATCAAAGTTAAACAATGTTTTCTTTGAAAAAAGGTGTCGCCGTTTAATCCAAATGCGTCGCCGTTTTGTCAAGCAATTTTTGTGTAAAATTTCATTGAAAATGTGTTTCGCCGTTCTGTCCAACAATTTTTTGGGGTGTGTCGCCGTTCCGTCCAAAATGTCGCCGTTTTGGCTTGTCGCCGTTTTGCCGTGTCGCCGTTTTGTCTATAACCCAATCATAGTAGGATATCAAGTTCAGAGTATGCATCATAAACAACTTGACATTTGTCATATATAAACCATAAGTTTTTCAAAGTAGACACTGCCCAATAGTGCTTATCTATTAGATAAAACATTTGTATATCTGCCCTTTCTACCGTTAACACAGAAAAAAGGGAAATTTTGAAATATTGAAGAATATCATGACTTATTAAGCAGCTCTCTCTTTTCAACAAAAATAAGAAATTGCTTTTGATACAAACATTTATTGCTGGTATCTATTGAATAGTATTGATAAATGCCAGGATTGAGATATATTATATGATATCATATAAACATTTTTGATTTTGCTTAAATATGTCAATGTATTGTGATACTCAATTTCTAGGCTAATCAAAACAAATCCACAGCTATATTGAATAGTTTCCCCTGAATTTTGCTAAAAAATTATCCAATAATAACAGCATAAAATAACTCTGTTATGTTATGGTATCTGGCATTTTTAAGTCTACACCAATATCCTACATCTTATTACAGTCACAGTCACAGTCACAGACTCACCCAAAGCCATATTATGACATGTTGATTTATCAAGTTTCCAAACACATTTACGAAATTTCACAAAAATAGACTCAATAATATTGCAGTATGCAGTGTTGTTCCTAGCTGGTCAGCTGAGGGGGTCATTTTGGCCTATTTTAAGCATATGGGACCCTTTGCAATGGAAATATCTTACTTCTAAAAATATTTAGGGGACACCAAGCAAAAAGGGTGGGCACATTTCCCCAGGACCCCCTCTAGGAACAGCACTGAGTATGTGCACAATATTTCCCCTCCCTTACATAGGAATAGTTAAATGATACTTTCAAAAATCTTCAACCAGTATCACATAAAATTGTTTTCCTTTTTAATTGTGTTTGATTAGTATCACAGTTATTGTTACCAAGCATCCTTTAGAAATTTGTAACAAAACATAGAGATGATGTTTTAATTTAAGAGTATACATACCGTTAATACCTAGATAATTATAAAATGATACTGACTGTATGATATTGCCTTGGTAAAACAAATGTTAGTATGAGTCTACTTAACTTATCTAAGAAAATAATAAACGTTTGAGGCCTCAAAACAGTGCCATGTCAAGTATTAATTTTACATGAGTAAGTATGCAAAACTCCCTTAGATGTCAAAACTTTATCTGACCAAGCCATGCATATAGATAATGTGAGCTGTGCTCACTTTTTCCTTGTTTATACATTTCAACCCATTTGATACATTAACCGTTATTACATTTTCCTTCAGAGTGCAATTACTATTCACCGTTTTTGTGGAATCAAAGATGGTCGATACTCTCTAAATGACATGGAAGATGTCCTTGAAAGAGAAGATGCTCTTAGAGAAAAGATTTGCAGCACTGATGTTCTCATCATTGATGAGATTTCTATGCTCAGGTATGTTGAAAAGATTGAAACAATTGTCTGTTTTATTTTGTAGACAACACTATTTTATGCCAATAAAAATAATGTTTCACTATTCCATCTGTCTTGTCTAAAATGTCAAAAACAAGTAAACAAAATAAGGCTTTTGAAGGTTTTACCTGGTCTTCCATTTTGTATACATTATAATTCTAAAAAAATATATCTACAACTAAAATAAAGTATTCTACAAACCATTTCTGCTATTGTTTTGATATGTTAAAAAATAACTTTACTTCATGAAATCTACATTTTGTCATCTAAAATGTGTCCATCTTATTATCAGATTTGTTTGTTGGTGAAAACGTGTTTTTTAAAACATACAGCCCCTTTTCTATGTCAACTGCATTTAAATACCATATAACTTAATGATTGGCAATTGGGCCATTTTTAAAATATGAGGGGCCCTTAGAGTTTCTATATATGCCCTCTGGAACTAACTTTAGAAATGTTTGAATAGGGATCACATCATAAGAAAATAACTTTTATTCTAATCCAGTTACAGATTTATGACAAATTTAAGTTGACCCCACCCATAATTCTGATTCAAATTCTGATTGTGCATACATTATTCTTTGATAGCTACAAGATGCTGTCTCAAGTAGAGGCAGTATGTCGAATGGCAAGGAAGAACAAGCAGATGTTTGGTGGATTACAGATGATAGTTTGTGGGGATTTTTTTCGACTGCAACCAGTTCCAAACCTTCTATATGGTGACAGAGGTGACTTTGCCTTCAGGTAATTTTCATGACATTTTCAACTAATTTCATAGCACTCAACGCTATTGATTTACATTGATCTATATATTATTATTATTATCATAATCATCAGATACAAGGTTTCGTTCAATGGTAACAGGGTATTTGGAGAAGCCATGAGAATGAAAATACACTGCAACATGAGGATGCAAAGCAATTCAAAGAATGAGAACTATAAGGTCACAATTATCATATATCCATGAATAGCCATATTGTCTGCATAAACAAAAATGCAAAGTTGCAGTCTTTTTTACTTTTTAAGTGGACCACTCTGGAACGACGCATTTCCCCATCACATCATACTCAGTGAAGTGATACGACAAAAGGAGCACCAACTCATAGATGCCATCAGAGAAACAAGTAGGGGCACTTTGTCTGAAGCCACTGAAGAGTTCCTGACCAGCCTTTCAAGACCCTTAACAAGTGATCAGGATTTTGTGAAGATATGTGCAACAAACCAACAGGCAGATCTTCACAACCAGAGGGAAATCCTTCGACTCAAAGGTTTCTTTCAAAATAGTTAAAATAACTTTTCTAGTTCCCTTGATTATACTATCAATTATTTGTTTGTATTCACAAGGATCGATCACGTATGTCGGCATTATTCCTCATGAAATCCATCTACAGTTCTTTGTTAAATACCCAACTTCATCAATATTGTCAGATGTTTGTACATGATAAGTCTTGAATCTAGCAATTTTTCCCATCCACATCTATTAACTCTTCGAAGGATATATCTGTTATCCTCACTTTCTGGTTCACATTCTGTAATTCAGTTAATGAAAGTATTGTTAGAATTTGTCAGCTGAATGTCTTATTCATGTTGCACAGGTGATTTGAAAACATTTCACAGCGAAGACTGGGGTGAGAAGAAATATCTGGACAGACTGGTCGCTCCGAAGTGTCTCTGGTTGAAAGTTGGATGTCAGGTTATGCTCCTGAGGAACCTATCTGATAATCTTGTCAACGGCTGTACTGGTGTTGTTACAGGCATAGGAGATACCTTCATTGATGTCAATTTTCAAGGTCAATCTTCAAGGATACTCAAGTACACATTTGCAGGTAAGCTCATTAATGAGGTCAAAAGACATTAACATAAATGTTCCTTTCAGTGGCTAAGTTGACAATGTACTGAGAGATACTACACAGTATACATGTTCACTCTGTATTACGTGTTCATATTAATTCATTATTCCACACTGAATAGAGCTTATCAAAAACTCAGTCATTATTTGACACTGAACATCAATTCAAAAATTGCATTTTAAGTTAGCTGTTCCTAACTAATTTAACTATTTTAACTTGACTATTCACCATTAGATATTAGCATTAACATGCTTATGATGCGTTGTGTCTCTTATAACATAAAGAATTCTTATAAATTGAATGAAAACTATAAACATCCAACATAAAAAGTGAACTCCTTTCCCCAAAAAATGGATTAAACAGCTATTTAGAGTATCAAAGGCAAAAAACCATAGTTATCAAAGTGAATGTTGTCAAGGTTTAGTTAATTTACTTAAATATGAAGATATTAGAATGTTAAGAATTAAGCCAGGTTCAAGACAACAATGGACAAAACTATGAGTTATGACTCAGTTTTCCTTTCCCCAAAGAAATGTAAGCATTCAAGTTTATGTTGGTAACTTGAGATTCACTTTGATAAGTGTTTCCTGACTGTCCTCCTTATATTATCTTAACTGGTCATTTGATTTACTACATTGTTTCCTCAGGTCTTAGATGAGATGGTATACAAAATACTTACCGGCACATAGGAATCATATCAATGATTTGTTTTAAATTACATTTATCCTTTAGAGTAAGTTATTAAATCATTCCTTAAAATGCAAATTTTGAATTTATGGGTCATGGTTTTCCTATTGTCTTATTTTAAGTGAGACATGCCTATTTCAAAGAATTTATAAGCTAGTTGATTGTTTTCAGAGGTTTCCTCTTTCTTCTCAATGGTTCTTTTAACTTGAAAGAAACTGGCTCAGCTGTTGTTTGTTGGCGATGACAATTACTTTTCCTTGACACCAAGGATTGTCCCAGAATGATGCTGTTGTTGGTTTTCTGGTATGTAGCATATGTAGGGTTGGTGGCATTCCCATTGTGCAATCCTCTCTGCTGGCAAAAGTGGTTTTCAATTGGGTCACTGTTGATACAGGAGGGTTTTACCTGACTTCCAGGGTGTTTTCCAATGAAATCTCTCACCATGTTGTCAAACCCAAGAACACAAGAGGTTAGATCTTCCCGACACTGACTTGACATCAGTTTGCGCTGCTTTTCAGATGGTTTCAGATCACTGGTAATGACCTCCTTCTCCCAGTTTTGGAACCATTTAAAAGCCTCCCTGTTTTGACCTAAGCGGTGGTCACCAATGTGTGTTATTGGTCGATGATCCCGAAAGTTTTCTACAAGGACACTTGTCTGAGTTAGTAGATCAATTGTTCCATCCAGCTTGCTCCCTTCTGCACCTAGAGAAGACTTGTATTGGACAAAGAGTTCCAACATGTCGCTGTTGAGGACTTCTTCTGCTAGGTGGTTTCTCATCTTCTGAGCTTGATCTGGGGAAATGTGGTCAGCTGTCAATTTTCTGTGGAACTGAACAATATTGGACTTGTCCCACTGGTAAGCTTCTTTCCAGTGGTCCCAGAATATCTGAAAGCCAGATGGTAGTTGAAGGCTTCTTGTCTTGCTGTTTTGACCACTTTTCATCAAATTATTCCTTATCTTCTTGAAGCAGTGTGACACATCCATTATAAAGAAAATCTTCTGTGATGGATCTGCTTCTGCACGGCCTTCGAAAGACAGTCTGTCAATATCAACATTCATTTTCATGAATGCTCTGTTTGCCCCAGCCCCATCCATGCTTACATAGTTCACATTGAAGTCCCAAAGAGATAGTTCTGCAATTGCGTCATGGACAATAGCATGTACTGTGTGGGCAGATGCTGTCACCACTGGAAAATGTGCAATTGGGAATCTGAATCCACCCATTCCTAAAAACACCATCTGGAATACATGAGTTGCAATTTGTTGTTGCTTCTGTCCACTCTGGATGACTTTGAGAAGTTGTGATTCCAAAGGGGTTTCAGTGAAACCTACAAATTCAACTCCTGAGCCCCTCCTGGAGATGTGAATGTCTGACTGTATCGCCATCTCATCTATGAGAAGACCCCTGGTTCTGCCTGATACTGGAACATTAAGGCGATCAGCTTCTGTGTGCATCCAGCTAAAAACCTCATCCTGAAACCCAGCCTTCTGTTCAACACTATTTTTGTAGAGAACCAAAAGAGACTCTGAAGGGAGCAGTAGCATTCCGCTATTTCGAAGGTCCCTATAGCTTCTTGGACTTCTTGTCCAAAGTGTCAAACATGTTTTGATAACAGACTTTGGCCACCGGTTACTCCTTTGGTCCTTTGGTCCTTATTTGATGAATTAGACATTTGGCTTTTTAAAATGTCCAGCATGCTCTCGGTAGCATTTGGAAGCATGTCCCTGAAACATTTGTCATCATCCGCTTTTGATTTCTTGGAATCTTTCGTTGCTGCTGTGAAGGGTATTTGTCTGCAAACTCTACAACAACCCCTTGTTCCTATGAAAGATACCACTTTCATGCAATTTGGTGAAAAGATGTGTTGTTTATTGATATTTTCATCACCCTCTTTTGTAATGTTCATCTGTATTCCATGGGATGAATTTTTAGACTTCCCTACTCCAAAACAAAGTGGCAATCTTTTCACAATGTCACAGATTGATGTTATATCCTGCGACGAGCACAAGAGTTTGCAGTTAATATGGAGTGGATGAAGGTTAACTTTCTTTCCAGAGATGAGTAAGGACCATCCATTTTCAGCAAAAATGACTTCCTTTTCAATGATATTTCCATTGCTTTGGAAATTAAAAATTATTATGGAATAATTAGTTACTCGGATATACCAGCCTCGTTGTAACTCACTGGTGCACGGCATAAATCCTGCTTTTCGTCGTTGTTTGACAATTAAAGGGGCGGTAGCACGTTTTCATGGGGAATATAAGGTGATGTCAGACAAATGAAAATTAATAGTATCAACTAAAAGACAATTTATTTAGAGTAAATGAAGCAGTAATAATTCAATAGATAATGTAAAATTTAGCGATTCCTTTTAACACAAACTGAATTAAAGGTGTTCACACAAAATGGCCGCCAATGGATTTTATGTGAATCTGTATACTTTTCCTCTGATTTTTGATGATTGATTTGTGTAATGAGATTTCGGACACTATCAAAATAATAATTTAACATTAACGTATAATTATCAGTGAAAATATGAAATACAAAATTTTCAAAAAACGTGCTACTGCCCCTTAAAAATCAACTGAATAAACGTGTATCGTGTATTGCAGGTTAGGAATTTTATTGCTTCTTTTGTTTTGTTACATCCATTATTCCATTCATATTCCACTTTGTAAGACCAACTTTTCTGTTTAAGGCTCAATACAAGCTGTGTTACGAGGCTGCAGCAGAGTATCTCGGAGCTGGTGCTGTTTATGAAAATTCGGAAATGCACGCCCGCCCAAAAGCAGACGTAGAAGTAGAAGTGGGGAATGGGTACACGTCTATAGCTGAGGAACCTATCTACTCAAACCAGTAGTGAGGAATTGTGATGTAATGGAGAACATGGTTCAATTGCCAAGTACAAGAACACACTGACTTTAAGACTGTGTAGGAAAGAGATTGGTGTTTATACATAACCTTCTATGAGGAGCTTCTATGTTGATTATAAGGTTACCACGAGTTTAGTATGATTCGGAAATTATGTCATTTGGGAAGAATAGTATAGTTTAAAGATCTAGGTCGATTGAGAGATTATATACAATCCAGCATGTGTTGATCATGTAATTATTCCTTCATGGAAGTGAAACGGAGTACATCACCATTGATTTTTGCTGAGCAAACTGTCTGGGAGCTACCGAGTTATAAATGGATACCTGAAAATAACATTATCTTTCCAAAGCGTAAACCTTATTTTATCTCCAATACGGGACGTATCAATTGTCTGAGATCGAGCAAGATCTCATGGGGGCTGTGTTTGGATAGTAGTTTTGCACAATGGACCCTCATCACCTACATGATGATGACGCGCCATATGAGGTCTATAGACCTCAAATGGTGATAACGTCATCCATGACGTCAATAACATTATGACGTCTCATTGCTATGACTTGGCATTGTATCTTGCAAGTGGCATGACATTGACTTGTCTATATCTTATATATACTTATAAATATGATATCGCCATGGTATACTAACACTCGTTGATGTTTAAAACATTATTTTCAGCAAACCTCGACGCAGGTTTTTGTAGCTTGTATCAGCTTGTTTTGATAAAGTTGGTATCAAAAAGCCTTTTGTGAGATTTTAATATTTTCCTGACTGTAATTTTTATCTTCCAGAAAAATCCTTTTTTAAAAAGTATCATTTCAAATGTTGTCTCAGAACTTCGTAGAGCTGTAAGATTTCAATGAACCAAAAACATTAATCTTTCATCTTTTACTTTCATGATTTCTTGAACTCTGTTCAGAAAAATTTAATAAGTACTAAACCTCTATCATTAGCTCATAGCTAGATGGATAGCGGATACTCAGCATAAGCCATATTGCAATTTATAATTGATTAAGAAAGTAAGATACATAACGAAGTTGGAATTCCGTAAACTATGTTTAAAAATTGATTGATGTAAAAATGATATGATCATTATATATGTTCATATGTATATAAAAGTATATTTTTTTTGTTTCATTTAAATGTTCTGTCAAAGCATGTTTACCAAAATGATGTATTTGTGTTTGAATCTACGTCTGTTTGTACATTGTATTCATAAATAAACTGTAACGTCAAACATTTGACTGCATGTAGAACATCTCATTTCTTATAAGTAATGAAAAAAAGGTTACACTTTGTATAGATATTAAGGAGAAGAAAAATAAAGATCATGAAATATGACTTCAAGAATCATGTGATCCTTTAAATCGAAGTACTTACTAGCTGTTAAGTTATTCGATATTGAATGAATAAGTTATTGGTTATTATTTGATCTACCCATCAATCATTATCTTGTGATACGTCGACATATAAACCTTCTATTTGAATATCATTACGTTTGAAAAGAGCAATGGACATTCGTCACGTCACTTTTTACTGCTGACATTCTGACATGTTATTGCTAAGAGATTATTAGAATTAGAAGCTAACTCTTGAAAACTACTATTCTTTACGGGAAAATAAATGCTGTAAAATCATTGTTATATCACATTATTACCTACGAGGGCAGTCATACCGAGGTTAATATTTTTCATATGTTGCCATAGGGCAAACTATCACTTTTGCATTGTGACGTCACGTAATAAACAATGCTTTGACGTCACGCTTCACCTATGACGTCACAATCTCTACGGGCCGGCGGCGGCTAGTCCGCTTATGCTGAGAAGTAATTTTTGAGTATTTTCTTTAATTCTGTGACTACGGTAATAAACAGAATATCATATTCGTGCCCATGACATAATATGTTTACGACACTCGTGCCTAAATATCAGTATATCCCTCGCTCTCGCTCGGGAAATACTAGTATTTAGCCACTCGTGTCGTAAACATAGTATGTCATGGACACTCATATAATATCCTCTATTTATGAACAAACGTTTTACCACGGAATTACTATGAATTGTAATACTAGAGGAAGTACTTAAGTCTCTTTAAATGAAACTGTGGTTGGTTCGGAAGTGCCAGTTTCTTAAGTGAAACCTTTTCTAGAAGTTACGTGTACACGACTCAATCATATGCTTTTAATAATAATTATGAGGTTCAGATTTACAGTTCAAAGAGACATAATGATGAGATCATGAACGCAAGGTTTGGGTAACAAACAGGATGCATATGCGGATCTTGATATAGGAACTGTGTAAAGCGATGATAGGAAAACAGGAAGATGATACGATACTCATGAAAAGGAAATGGTAACATTAAGTTGATGATTTGTCATGCACGCCTTTTCTCTCCCCACAGAGGCACATCAAGACATGAAATAGTGATGATTCAGTCTCTGTTATATTACGCCAAAATCCTTGGGTTCTGGAAGTTTACCCTGGCGGAAAATTGCACCACAATCAATTTGTATTTCTTTAGCAAATGGCAACGCTTTTCGCATAGAAAAGGGTGGTTCATATCACAATGCTTTGGCCATGATTCAGTAGCCAAAATGATTATTTTAGAACAGCGTCGCTGATTGTACAGTCAACTTACTTTGATTGCCTCCAATCGGTGGCGTTCACTAATGCCTACATGGAAGAATGCCTACAGTCTTATCAAAACATCTTCATGTACCAGTGGCTTTAAGTTAAGCAACCATCACCCTATTAGCAAAGTGGAATGTTCCAACAGTGGTACACTAATGCCTACAGTTACATGTGATGGTTAGCAAAGTGGAATGTTCCAAGCCTAAAATGACAACAAAACACAATCGATATTTTCACCGATATTTAAATTAACATTGGAAATATATTTGTTGAGTGTTGTGTAAAATGAAATTGTAGTTGAGAAGCTATGCTGGAATAATATTTATAGTTTAGTGTATTAATAATTTATGTTTGATATATAAATATATTGATACATAGATGAATGGAGTATACTTTTCTTTTTTTGCTTGGTATACTTAGTACTAATTCGCCTTTGCAAAGTGCAGAAGGTGGTCATTCCATACACCTATTCATCTACCTGCTCGTTTATTCTCTATTATAGGCATTACTCCAACTACATGTAATTGGAATAGTTCACTTATGTGCAGGTAGGCGTGTCGCTGTCACAACATTCAGTGTAGGCATTGTTCCCTGTAGGCGTTCTTCCTTGTAGGCATTATTAACCATATCCAATCAGGCATCTCCCATTCTACTCCACAAAGTCAGCGTAATAGAACAGAGGCTGTTTCAACTTGACTGTTTCATGACTTGATCTCTGTGGGGGAGAATGATGCACGTTGACCCTATAAGGGACATAGAAACATACATGTATGCATATATTTTAGATATCTAATGTTGCAAGGAAACACTTATTATTCTTACCAGTTGACTTGCCATCAGCAAGTAAAAGGTAAAGACGTCCGTAGTCATGAAGGGATTTGGAAACATATGCGTTTAACAAAACAATTGAAATATTGATTGTTGAAAACGACTATACTTGATTAACTTGCAGACATTTCGTGAATCTTGAAATATTTTTATTCAAAGTACAGGTACAGGTATATAGCTCTAACATCAATATTCACAGTCTCTCGATATATGGGAGACCGGGGTCGGTACGTCCCCTTTACACTAAAATAGAGATGATGAGTTGTTTTTTCGCAATATACTAGTGTACGTTCGTGCACATATTGAGACATATCATACCTTACTGCAATAAGTGTTGAAAGTGCCTAAAGTAACTAGTTTGCCAATATCTATGCTTTAAAGACAACGAACTTGCCCCGCATCGGGACAGGTCCGGTTTCCCTCAGGGGCAGGTTCGGCCATCGTTAGGAACAATGAAAACATGTTTAGCCTACAAAAATTAAAGAGAGATAAGATGCTATTCATAGTATTCGATATTTGGGACAGAAAAAAATACTACATTACTTTACAAAGATGTATTTTATAATTATGTGGACTCAGTTAACTTCTTTTACGAAAAGGATTCCGAATTCTTTCCAAATAGAGGAGCCTTCTCTTCAAGGACCCTCAAGAGGGTCCTTTTGAGGAGGAGGACCTTAAAAAAAATAGTTTCGAGGAGGACCGTACATTTTTGTGACCGTCCTCACGGCCGAATGTGCCCCGCCTGTAATGACCTAACGTACCCCACAGACCACGTTTGCTCTTTTTTCTATGCTACGAAAAAAACAGCTCTCATAACAAAATAGGGGATTCTTAATATTGCCTCATGAATATTCATGAGGCACGCAAAACGGAGTGTGCGTAATCGAAAACGAGGCTAAGGCCGCTTCTACACCCGGAAGTAACATTCAATAGCATTGACATGCCAGTAGCTTTCTCTAAAAACGCTTCGTTTTAGTAAATACTGAGCTATTTACAATTGTCAAAAGTCCAGAAACGATGCAGTAAATAAATATCTCCAGGTAACGCAGTCGATAATAGTATTTAACTGATTGGGTTAGTATTGTTGATTGATTCACAGGGCTGTTTACACGTTGTGTGCACCGTCATTTTGCATTCTGGTGTTGCTTTTTAAATTGTAAATGTACTTTACACATATACTTCATTTCGAGAATATTTCAATTTATAATCTACATACATATTTTATTGGTGTAAGAAAAACAATAATAAAGCGTTCTCTCTAGTCTTCGATATCTTAGAGTCAGTTTCAGGTCATCGAGTGCAGGCCTTGTGTAAACAAACTGTAGCTACTTAATTAATTCTTATATAATATATTTGTGAGTTAAATCACACTAAATAATACTTCTGGATATGTTCATGGTTATATTTTAACTCTTTCTATGTTCCTGCAAATGCCCACGTCAAGAATATTCTTAAGAATTACATGTATTTGAGAAATATTGATTGCAAATTCATATATTTTACATGAATAAAAAGTAATATAGTCTAGCTGCTGGATATCTCTACAGTGCAAAGTATCATGTTAGAAAACTTATTCTACTCAGTTTTTCGATTCAAAAAATGAATTAAAAATAATCAGGTATCTATGTGAGATAGTTTTGTAATTGTAAAATTGTTTAAAGATTTTTAAAAATCTATAAAAATAATTGTTTATTTATATATGAGATGCGAATGTATAATAAGGAAGATCCTTACTGCATATTATTGGGAATAGTATATTGAAAAAACACACCAATGCACACCATTGGAAAACAATATTGATCTCTTAAACCCTTTTGAATGGCAAAATACTAGACCTGTCTTGTTTTCATCAATCAGAACTGAAAAATAGATTTGGAGGCCTAAGAACATATTTCAATCAAATCTACAAACAAATCTTAATAGTAAATAATAAATTTTAAATACTGATATTCATAAACTGTTAAATTTTATCTGTGTTTAAACTACTTGTTTAGTTCTGTTGATACTTTTACTGTTTTTTATTATATTCTTGTCCTTGACACAGAACCAGCCATTATGTTAAGAAAACTTATTCAAATCACTATTGTTTTTTTGTTTAGGTATATTTGTTTTGGTTTGTTTGGGTTTTTTTTGGGAGGGGGGAGGTTGAAATATTCAAGATAATCACTAGTATTGATATAAACACCACTATGAATTATGTTACATGGATTATTAAAAACATGTTTTATATCAGAAGCAACTGCATGCATGTACTTTATGAGATAAATGAGGCAAATCTCAACAAATCATTTGGAAAAGGGATATATATTTTTTTAATTTACTAAAGAAACATTTATAATTTTTGATGACATAAATCTCCACCAAAATAGATTATTGAAACTGTCAGTTTATTTAGAAGGCATAGATACATATTTCAAATTATATTATTTATACCTAGCTAAAGCTTTTTTTTTTCATAATGCTGAAATTCATGAATATCTTTAGTATTTTTATTATATATCAATTATTCAAGCAATTCTATTGATATTTCATATGGTTTTAATTATTTTAGTTCAGTGTCTAGAATCAATCATCCAATATGTCAAGCATTAACCAATCATAGATCTACATTGCCATAAGTTCTGGCTACCACTCCTTATAAACTAATCAAATATTTATTGAAATATTATTAAATATCACATAAATTCTAATAAGGGAGTTACTCAGTATGTTTACAGATAAATAATAATCACAAATAATAACTTTTCTTGATTTTAATCGAATTTCAATTTTAAAATGGTCCATATCAAAGCAAAATGACATTTATTTATTCTAATTGCATGGATAGGATTCTAAATATTTACATGTTTCCCCCTCATCAATGCAGATCAACTTTGTCTAATGGAGTTTATTTGGTATTTGTGACATTTGGTAAAATATGTATAAAACTATTGTAGCATCTATATGTAATAAATTGTGCCATCAATTCAAATTATTTGCCCATATTATTCTGCATCATTAATTGCCTCAACAATGAAAGGATTATTTAATAATACCACAATATCAATAAGTCTTCATTATGTTTGTATAATTATTAATAGTTTCCAATAGTTTTTGTTTAGAAATATTATGTATTGGAAGCTCCCTGTTTTCTATGATGTGTCTTTTTCACGGTTTTGCAGCACAATCAACATTGTTAATCACAATAAAAAATTGTAAATATGCCCTTACATACATTTGGGCAGTGCGTGTAGTTTGTTCAAAATTGGCAGTGAAGATAGAGAAAATAAACTGTACATGAATTACATTTTTTAGAATGATTATCAAAAATTTCCACTGAGGTATTAGCAATAAAAAACAACAATCTCGTTTGCAAAACTCGTCGGTCTTTTGAATTTGCCACGAATATAACTATCGAAAAGAAAGGTTCGTTATGGATTTACATGAAATAATTACCCTCCATTGTGTCGATTTTATTGTCATACAACAGGTTTTCGTCACTGGTGTAGCTGGAATACGATTCAATCATACAGGCACAATCATTTCTAGCTGATAGAAACCACAGGGACTTGTAATGCAGAAAACAACAGAGTAAAAAGCTTTTTTAGTCGACGATCCAGCACATACTACTATATAATAAAAGTACCGAGGGTACAGAAGCTCGAATTAAAATGAATGATGTGGTAATATGGTTTAATTGTGTAACCATCTTTTATATGATAATTGATTATGGCTGCCATCATGATTTTTTTTATCTTTTAAAATGCTATTCTTCTGTTGGAAACCACTAGAGCTTGAACAAACATTAATACAAGAATGATATAATCATGATTTGTTAACAAGCAGTAGGTTTTTGTATAACTTTTTTGTATATCTATGGCTGAATTGGTGACCATCTTGGACTTTTTAATCTTCAAAATGCTACTTTTATGTGGGCATCTGTATTAATTTCATAATGATATCTTGATTGGTTTAGGAGTATTCATTTAGTCACACTCTCAACTTCCAAAGAACTAAAAAGATGATGCACATAAACATTTGGAATATATCCCTCTGACACAAATCACAAATTCAGCTAGTGATAAGTCTAATTGCCAAAGTTAACTGTCCAGGTCAATGTCTCATGTAATTCTAACTGAAGATTTCTGAATATCTTAAATCTTGACATATGTTAGTGCAATCTGATTGGTCAGAATAGGCTAGCAACATGGGGGTTTATGCTAATTACTAGATATGATGACCTATGATGACCTCTTGCACCTGCATGTAGATTATGTAACTTATCCTCTTATGTAAGTTACTGTTATTCCATATAGTGAGTGTCCTCCCCTCATTTCAATATGCAATACAGATACCCTTTAGAGGAGAGGGGCTGGAAGGATAGGAGGGGAAAGGGGGTGGTTGGGGGGGATAGAAGGGGTGGGGGTAAAAGAGAGGTTTGCAATGGAAATAATCTGGAGGTCAACTCAGTAATATGTTTATTGAAGTATCTTAACTAACAGAGAGAATTGGTGAGAAAGACTTTGTAAAAAAAGAATTGTTCAGACAGCTGTTCAATGAATGCTGTTTTGAAGATGAATATTATATCTTTTATTTGCATGACAAACAAAATAAAAGATAATTAGTTATTCATTAACCAAAATTTTCAATTTGGAATAAATTAATTGCATGGGAACAAAGGAGTAAAAAACCTTACAGTTAGTGTTACAGGGAGTGAACAAATTAAATCATTTTAAATGCTTTTGAAAAGGATTTGTTTGAATTGAATGATGATTATAGTATCTAGATAATCATTGTTCAGACAGTAATCAGATATAGATGATTAAAAAATTTTTATTTATCCCTCACTGGCTATGTTATTTGCCATATATGAAGTGTCAGGAATTATGTAACCCACTGATGGAGTGAACAACTTTTATCATTTTATGTTTTATTAAAAAGGATTTATTAAAACAGTCATGCTTCAGGCTGTTCGCAGATAAAGATGATTCATACATCTTTTTGTAACTGTATTTATAGTGTTGATAAATATTACAACAAGCGTATCAATACAAATATAATGACATTGATTTGATTGATCAGGAAATGTATTCTTTTCAATGAATTTCATGAAATCTAATTGAAAATTCAATATATTTGACATATTGACCATCTTAGATTCTTGATAATAAAATAAATGCGTCTTTGTCAGGAATCACTATATAAAAAAATACTCACTTTTCAGAATGATATCTTAATTGATTTAGTAGGAGTAGTACTTGGCCTGAAATCTAATTGAAAAATAATGACTTCTATGATGACATGTTTTTCCCAGAACCCCTTCAGCATGATACAATTATCATTTAGTTTTACAGGTATTTATAAAACACATGGTATTGGAACTGGAACCTGATACAAAATACCTCTATTATTAACTTATCATGTAGATTACTGTACATAAAAGCAGATTCTTGACTTGTTAATATTAACTCATCGTGCAGATTGTTGTACACAATAGCTGATTCTTGACTTGTTTAAATTGTTATTTGTAAAAAGTATTACTATTATTAGAATACAAGTATACTTTTCATAAAGACAATTTATATACTTTCCATAAAGTCCATTATGTTCTATTTATCAATTAGGTCAGGATTACTATGCAATATACAAGCAGGCAGGGCTGCTAGCCTAAGATCCTTAAGGAGAGTGTAGCAATTTGTGTATTTGGCTTTGTGTACGTATATTTGGAGAAGCACCCTAGTGTGCTGAGCATGTAAACCTGAACTCTGGCTAAGCCCTCATGTGTGGTATTAAAAGACTTGAACATGAGAACATGAATTGTTGTGAAAAATATATATAATTTCACAAAATATAGTTAGCTTATGTCCTAAATTGATTTTGTGTCAAGAAGAACTTCTGTTAGATATAGAAATGGTACAAATATGAGTAAAACACAGGAAGTGGAACCTGATGCAAAATAACTCTTTCCACATCAACTTATCATGTAGATTGCTAAACACAAAGCTTACTGTTGACAAATTTTGTGTAAGTTGTTTTTCTTAGAAAGAACATATCACTGTCATGAGAATACAAATCTAATTTCCATAACTCTTATTGCATACACATGGCCATATAGCATAATGCTCTACCATATCAATTGGGTCAGGTTGATTATGCAACAGACTAGCAGCTGAGACTGTGATGCTAGCAGCCTGTATTGGGATGTGTATTAGAAATGCATAGTGGACTCAACAGGAATATCTGAACTCTGGTTGACCCCTTTTGTGTGGTATTTAAAGGAATATAAGGGAGATACCATTGTTTAAAATTCAACATGATGTTTAATGTCATTGGGTTTTTGCAGCTAGTTGCCATAAATATTTTAAACAAATTAATTAATTATGTTTGTCTTTCATCTTAATGTTTTAGGAACACTTAAAAATATAGAACAACTTGCATGACAATCTTAAATATTCCATATTCAAGATAATATTATGATTAGTAAGTTCAAATTAGAGAATTTATATGGTGCGAGTGATCACTTGATGAAAGCTTAAAATTTAGTAATAATGATGTGTCATCTGCAGCTGAAAAGTCAATATGGCTGCTATCGCGGCCATCTTGGATTCTCAGAACTGAAACGTCTACCTTTGTGGGAGGAATCACTATAGGTATAACATACTACAATATGAAAATGATATCTAGATTGGTTTAGGAGAAGGAGTCATTTTCATGAAATCTATTTGAAAATTCAATATGGCTGCCATGGCGGCCATATTGGATTCTCAAAACTGAAACGTCTACCTTTCTGTGCGGAATCACCATAGTTATAACATACTACAATTTCAGAATGATATCTAGATTGGTTTAGAAAGAGTAGTCTTTTCATGAAATCTAATTGAAAATTCAATATGGCTGCCATAGCGGCCATCTTTGATTCTCAAAACTGAAACGTCTACCTTTCTGTGAGGAATCACCATGGGTATAACATACTACAATTTCAGAATGATATCTGCATTCGTTTAGGAGGAGTAGTCTTTTTCCTGAAATCTAATTGAAAATTTAATATGGCTGCAATGGCGGCCATCTTGGATTCTCAAAACTGAAACGTCTACCTTTCTGTGCGGAATCACCATGGGTATAACATACCACAATTTCAGAATGATATCTGCATTCGTTTAGGAGGAGTAGTCTTTTTCCTGAAATCTAATTGAAAATTCATTATGGCTGCCATGGCGGCCATATTGGATTCTCAAAACTGAAACGTCTACCTTTCTGTGAGGAATCACCATGGGTATAACATACTACAATTTTAGAATGATATCTGCATTTGTTTAGGAGGAGTAGTCTTTTTTCTGAAATCTAATTGAAAATTCAATATGGCTGCCATGGCGGCCATCTTGGATTCTCAAAACTAAAACGTCTACCTTTCTGTGAGGAATCACCATGGGTAAAACATACTACAATTTCAGAATGATATCTGCATTCGTTTAGGAGGAGTAGTCTTTTTCCTGAAAGTTTACGGACGGACGGACGGACAGACAGACGGACGACGGACGAAGCGCCATGACATAAGCTCACATTTACTTTGTAAAGGTGAGCTAAAAAGTAAAGGGATATATCAAAGGCAATACCCCATGTCCGTTTGAAAATATATTTCATAATGAAATCTTTACAATTATATTTCCTGTCATATATGGCTTCAAAGGCAATACCTTTCCCTTCAAAACAAGCCATAAACAATAAAAATCGGTTGGGTATTTTAAATGATAGCAATTTTCAAAGTCGAAAAATAGCCCATCTCGGCCTTTCCAACCATTTGCTGGTCCACTCGGAAAACTCGAAAAAAACAACTTAAATTTTTTTATTAAATCGTAGAATATTCCCACGAAGCTCAGCTTGGGCTCGATCGGTAATAAAAATCTTACTGGTACGATTCCGTCACAAAATTCACTTACAAAGACTTCTAAATCATCCTCACCAGCATTTTTTAATATCACCGTAACTTCTCGGGCCGACTGGGGCAGACCGACCGCCATATTGGATAGGTCACAACTGCCCCGCACTAAACCACTCGCGCTATCTGATTGGTTGAAAATAAATTATTAAATATACGTTTATTTGACTGTCGTCTGCTAAAATACCGCGCGAAATATGAATCGGAAATTTGCAACATGACATCAAACACAGTTAATTGGTAAGATAATTTTTAAATGGACTGATAACATGTTTGTAAAACAATTCTGTCACAATATCAAGACAATATTCCATATTATACCAATATCTGAAGTGAATGTTATCATTGATTTATTATAGAAAAAGAATTTATTATTCAAAATCTGACATTTGTGAATGTGTGGGAAAATGTTAACATGTGAATTAAGTATGTAGCAGGCATCTATGAATAAATTAACAGTTTAAATAAATAGACAATCATCAATTATGATTAGTTTCAATTTTTTAAATATTTTGTCTGTTTTGATTATCACGGGTTTCACATGTACATTTCCCTCTAAATAAGTAGCCTACAATCTAAATATTGTTTCTTGTTTTTAAACTCTGCACATATGTCCTTTCAAAATATGTTAATTAAACTTCTATCTATGGAAAGTATATTTTTGGACATAGATATCTATATAAAAAATCATATCTGTGTGATGCATTTAATCCGAAGTGTCCCTTACATCAAGGTAATTAGTATATGATAAATAAATTATTCTCAGAAGATGAAATCACCTATGTAAGATTATTATTTACCGATTGAATGAAAATTGATTTGATATTAGGAAATTGAACTCAATATTTGCAAAGCTGTAACATGAAAATTCTAATAAAAAGACGCCTTGTCGCAGTTTTACCGAGCAGCCATTTTTTATAAGTGATTTGAACACTTTCTTAACAAAATGCCACTTTTAACAATTAAATTATGTATATAATAGTCAAGTAGCATTGCTCCTGAAAAGTGAGAATGTTGCAATCTATTTTGAGCTCATTAATAACCTACTTGAATATGAGGAAAGGTTATGATTTTAGGGTTTGTGTCTTATTTTTGCATTAAATGTAATTCTACCTTCAACATCTTTGAAACCATCAAAACATTTTCCTTTCATACATTTCTGTATGTTATCTATCAAACTTTTCACATAAAAAATAAAAACCTCTCGGACAATATTTTGTGAAGACAGGATCATTTTTTTGATCAATTGCACATGCAGTTGATATTTCATAAATGAAAATGATATTCATTATCTCAGGTCAATGAAAATGTGAGAAATTATTACTGAACATTTGATTCAATGTTTTTTTTAGATGACTCGGTATTTAGTTTATTCATCTATGATGTGCTTTGCAAATATAAATATTCCTTGTAGACATTGGAGACTTAAATGAGTTTACCACGATAATAAAGTTACCACGATAATAGGGTCACTACTCACTAGCCATATAACGTCTTCTTATCATGTTGTTTTAGAGCTGGGGGATAAAGGTTACTGGTATTTAAACATAAATAAAAGCAAGGTTTCTAATAAGGACCCTATAGAATTTTTTTAGTTATATGTTTCCCGTAAATAAAAGATAATGGTTAATATGGTAAAAGAGACATGGAAATACCATAATGATCAGGTAGGCTTTAATTGGTGCCAGGAGGTGAGCCACTGAGGGCTTCGAAATTTCAATAAGGGCCTGGACCCCTATTATTTCTATTTCTATAAGAAGTAATACAGTATATTGCAGGGTTGTAAGGAATACTAAGGATACAGCGATTCAGTATTGTATCCCGATACAAGGCCAGTATGGTATCATATCGTCCTGTAGAAGGTCTATAGTGATACTTTCAATACATAAGTAACTATGGTTTTTTTTCATTTTCTGTTGACATTTTCTTTAACACTATTTGAAACAACAATTACTTGATTCATGATTTTGACTTCAAGCTTGTAAAAAGAAGCTGGATCATAATCAGTGGCTATGAATGTTTTTGTTTGAAAATACACATACCAGTATAAACTCATCTACATTTCGATTCGATCTATATAAAAGGTACAGAATTATAATCTAAGTGTATTGCGATAGGTATACGTATTGTATCGAAACCCTTACATCTGGATGCGTATCATATTGCCATCCTCCTGTATTGTTACACCTCTAGTATATTGACTATATACCCCATACTATTTTCCAGAGATATACTATTTTGAGTAAATAATTGAAGGAACAAATGTTTTAGTTAACAATTTATTTAGTTTATGTCAACATGAATCTTCCATACAGACATTAAGCATTTGATAAACCATCTTTTATACATTCTAAAAATTCTGGGTTATTTTCATATCCGTACCTAGATCATAGTAATATAATTTTAAACTAGTGTTTCTAAAAATGAGACTACCATCATTATCAGAAAAAGAGCTGAAACTTTCCAAAATATTCTGGTTAGTAAATATTATCCAAACAAAACTAGAGCCATGTGTTGTGTAGCTCATCGGGAAAAATACAACTTTCATTACATCATTTTTGTACAAACCATTGGTAAATTAAACATAAAACAAAGAATAATTGGCCTAGGATATAAAATTCCACTGTAATTGCAATATTAAAATATAGTCGCAAGCGACGACAAACGGATTCAGCACTGTATGGTGTTAATTTTTATTAACAGAGGTAATTATCTAAGTCAAAAAGCTTGAGCGAGAATGCTTACAATAATGACAAGGGTTGTCAGTCCGGTACTTAATGGCAAGAGCTCATTTATGCATACACTGCTATTCAACATAGCTGTAGCAACGAGGCATCATCTTTGGTGTTATTACAATGAACCAAATCTATCAGTGTAAAGTTATATATTTTTCCCTCAAATTAACTGACGACACTCACCGTGCGGCATTCCTATCATCCGAACCATTAGCGACACTTCAAAATTGTTTTCCCCATCGTGTAGAGGAGAGAAATGGTTTTATTTTGATGTATTATTTGTTAATGAGCATGAAAAAGTAAAGAAACGGTGAGCGATGCGACATATGTTACAAATATCATGTTTTCAATCAAATTACCGTAAACCTCAAGAGGTAAACAGTAACTAATGCATTATGAAAATGACCACATTGCACTTGATATTCAACGTTAAGTCTTTACAGAAAATTCATCATGGCTGTAAACATGAATCATTTCAGGTTAAACGGTCTTGTTGCTGACTGATGATAGATAAAACATTGCCTAGTGTTATATTGCTAATTAACTACATTTTTCAATCATTCATATATCATAATAATTCAAAACGAAAGTAGGATTGACCACATTTAAATAATCCGAATTTCAATGTAAATGTTTAATATAATTTTAATGAGATTTATCCAAGATTGTATGTTCTTTTGGCTTTCATATGATATATAGAGCAATGTGTTATCGTACGTCGTTGATTAGCAATGAGTATTCAAACGTACCCACCAAAACACCCGTTTTCCAAAATGCAAACTTTGACCCTTCCGCGTGACCGGAAATGACTGTTCGCGAGCGATTTTATTCTTTTATCTTGAAGACCTTGCTAATGTCTAACTCTCATGCAAAAATAATCAAATTCGTCTGGGAGGTTTTTGAGTTATCTGCCCTTGAATATTGCAAAATGTGCAAACTTTGAAGATTTTTATAAAAAAAACTATTTCGAATTTTTGAATTTTGAAACAAACTTGTTATAGGCCAATGTCTCAGCGACATTATGTGTAAGTTTCAGCTTTCTAGTATCAGCAGTTGCCGAGTGGTGATTCCTGAAAGGTGCCTGGGGTCGGACTTTTGAAAAAAATGCAGAAAATTCAAGATGGCGGCCAAACCACGTGACCTACGAATTTGTCATGATTTCGTTTTTTGCAGCATTTTTGATTGCGCATCTTTTAAAAAAAAAATTAGGTCTCTAAGTGCATTTTGAAAAAAAATAGAGCCATTGGCTCTGTAGCTCATCAGGCATCATATCAAGTTTGCTTTATACAGGCAAGATGAGCTAAAAATGAAACTGATGTTACCTATTACAAGAAAACCTATAAAAAAATTACAAAACAAATGTATTATTATTCAACACGTTCTAGATCGCCAATATCAGACAGTGAAAGAAGTCCACACTAAACTATCCAAGGAGAAATAAATTTGTTAAAGACTGTCATCTAATGGAGAAAAATAGGTTTTTAAGATTGTGACCCTTGTGACCCTATTTGGGGTCATGGGGTCACAAAACCTACAGTTTAGAATCCCAATTGGCCAAGGAGTCTACATGCAGTCTTTCAGCTCAATAGACCTTTAGGAGCTAAAGATGATGATGAAAATAAGTTTTTAAGGTTGTGACCCCTGTGACTCTATTTGGGGTCATGGGGTCACGAAATCTATAATTTAGAATCCCCATTGGCCAAGGAGTCTGCACATATAATTTCAGCTCTCTAGACCTTTTGGAACTTGAGAAGAAGATGAAAATAGTTTTTTAAGGTTGTGACCCCTGTGACCCTATTTGGGGTCACAGGTTCACCAAAGTTACAAATTAGAATCCCCATTGTCCAAGGAGTCTGCACATATCACTTTCAACTCTCTAGTCCTTTTAGAACTGGAGAAGAAGATGAAAATAGGTTTTTAAGGTTGTGACCCCTGTGACCCTATTTGGGGTCACAGGTTCACCAAAGTTACAAATAAGAATCCCAATTGTCCAAGGAGTCTGCACATATCACTTTCAACTCTCTAGTCCTTTTAGAACTGGAGAAGAAGATGAAAATAGGTTTTTAAGGTTGTGACCCTATTTGGGGTCACAGGTTCAACAAAGTTACAAATAAGAATCCCCATTGTCCAAGGAGTCTGCACATATCACTTTCAACTCTCTTGTCCTTTTAGAACTGGAGAAGAAGATGAAAATAGGTTTTTAAGGTTGTGACCCCTGTGACCCTATTTGGGGTCACAGGTTCACCAAAGTTACAAATTAGAATCCCCATTGTCCAAGGAGTCTGCACATATCACTTTCAACTCTCTAGTCCTTTTAGAACTGGAGAAGAAGATGAAAATAGGTTTTTAAGGTTGTGACCCCTGTGACCCTATTTAGGGTCATGGGGTCAAGAAATCTACAATTTAGAATCCCCATTCGCCAAGGAGTCTGCACATATCGTTTTTAACTCTCTAGTACCTTTTAGAACTGGAGAAGAAGATGAAAATAGGTTTTTAAGGTTGTGACCCCTGTGACCTGATTTGGGGTCACAGGGTCACCAAAGTTACAAATTAGAATCCCCATTGGCCAAGGAGTCTGCACATATAATTTTTAACTCTCTACTCCTTTTGGAACTGGAGAAGAAGATGAAAATAGGTATTTAAGGTTGTGACCCCTGTGACCCTATTTGGGGTCACAGGGTCACCAAAGTTACAAATTAGAATCCCCATTGGCCAAGGAGTCTGCACATATCATTTTTAACTCTCTAGTCTTTCTGGAACTTGAGAAGAAGATGAAAATAGGTTTTTAAAGTTGTGACCCCTGTGACCCTATTTGGGGTCACAGGGTCACCAAAGTTACAAATTAGAATCGCCATATGCTAAGGTACTTGTACACAAGATTTCAGCTCTCTAATGTGTATGGTTCATGAGGAGAAGTCGAAAGTGTCAAAAGTTTACGGACGGACGGACGGACGGACGACGGACGGACGGACGGACGACGGACGGACGGCGGGCCATGCCATAAGCCCATCTGGACTTTCAGTCCTGATGAGCTAAAAAAGTCAATGTTAAATTTTCGATTTTGGAATCGAACTGGACCTTTAACGTATGGGCCGAATTGTCCAAAAAGCTTATTGTCGCCATTCCTCAACAAGGTCTACAAGCCTGTGAAATTTGGCTTCGATAGCATCAGCCGTTTGGGCTGAAAGTTGTTCACAAAAATCGTGGAATAATAATAAAAAAAAACAAAAAACATGCCAATAACAATAAGGATTCAGCCTTATGGCTGAATCCTTAACAAGCAAAAAAGTGTTTGTGTCTCTCACTTATACCCCTGATCTTTGACAAGGACCATGGGAAAATGCTTTTATTAGGCAGAAAGTGCTTTTGAGGATTTTTCGGTCGTTTTTATTGTCCCAGCTATGTATCATTTGAAGAGAATGAGGTATATACTTTTGCTAATTGGGACAAAAATACACCAGAAACACATTTGTAAAACCATTTTAAAATACGAGTTTGAAGAACAGTTTTCTGTTATCAGACAAATTTTGATATAGGGGTTAATTAAGTTAAAATATTGTTTTAAATTTGTAACTTGGCACTACACTGTTTTCAAGAGTGTAAATGATACATGTAATATGGAAAGGAAGGAATGGATGAATAGTCCTGGTTAACAAAACCAAATGAAATCTGTAGTATATTCTAACCTCTGGTGGTACCGACCACATACATTTACTCTATAAATTCCTTTATTGAAGGTTATATCACAACAATATTGGTTACATCAAGGCTACATTTTATAATTGATTATAAAATCTCATGTTCCCTGTTCCCACGCCTATAGTAAAAAGAATAAACACTAACACATGTCTCTTAACAGTGACATCCATTAATGAAATATGAGGCCTTTGTTGATGATCATAAATATTTCACTATTTCCATTATTAATTTTTGCAAGAGTATAAAAATAACAATTATAGAAGATCTTAAATAACAAGAAAAAGAACAAAAAGGTAGACCACAGAATATCCCGAAAAATAAATAAAGTTGTTACATAAATCCAAGCCATTGAATTCATTTTTTAAAAAGCCATTGGCTCTGTATGCTAGCTCATCAAAACTTGAAAATTGGAACTAAAGCACTGTCCAAATTGCTAATATATTCACATCATTTAAAAAAAGTTACAGTATTGCTTTAGGAGATTGAGATGAAAATAGGTTTAAATGGCAATGCCCTGAGGCCTTTAATTGGATTCAACAAAGTTACCTTGGCATATATATGGGGATTCTAAATGGTAACGATTCACAAAATAACAGCTCTCTAGTGAATATGGTTCATGAGCCCATTATGAGAAGAGATTGATGATCTAAAAATGCTTTTCTAGCCATTGTTTGTTAGAGATTAATAATAAAAATTCTTAAACGAGTTTTCATACATAAAATGCCTCTCAAAGGAGTTTTGATACCCTGACAATATGCAAAAAACAATCATATTTATGCTCTCATTGACAAAAAGCATTGCACCGGAAAATTCAAGATTTTTTTATAAGAATTACATTAAGTTTTAAAGTAAAGGAAACATATATTCATCTATCATATCGCTCTTGGTTGTAACGCCATGAACATATTTGCGTCTAGATGTGTTCTGTTTGAATGAAAACACTTAAAAAGAACAAAAAACTGGTAACATTACTTCACACATATTGATTCACATGTAATAGTTTAAAAAGGTAACATTCAAAGAAAGAGTCTCAGTAATGATCATAGGGCAATAGCCTATGGTTGACATACTACAAGGCACATATCACAATCATGAGAAACTGTTATGCAAACTTACATATTGTTCCTTCTCTCCATAATTTTTCATCAATTGGCACTTGACATCAATAGTTTTAGTGTAATTAAAGTGGGTTAATGGTCTTCAGGCCTTGACATCATTATTTTTTTAGGTATGGTATTTGGATTAACCTTAACATAAATATTTCAAGTCTGAAATGATGTTATGCATACATCCTTTTTTGCTTTCATTGAAAAACAAACACGTCAACATAAACAGGTGGCCCATATAGTTTCTGGAGATATCCAAAACAGTCTGTAACACCTGTCTGACCTTTAAGGCTTTCAGACTTCATACATTCACATAGTAACTATAAACAAAACTAAGTAGGGATGTAACGATATATCAAACTCTCAAACTCTTGTGACAGTTAACATGGAAATAATACACTATCAATTGCAAACTCAAAAGGACAATCCTTATAACAATAGTAAGGTTAACTAGAGATATTTATTCCACTGAAACTATTGAAAGCTCTGTGATCCCATCAATTTTATTTCTTACTTTGATATCTTGAATATATTTCAAATTAATTTTTTAGGAAAATGTCAAAATAAAATTTATCTCATGATTTTTTCACATATTTTTTGTAACATAATAGTTTCAGCAAAGATGATTGTGATACAGACAATTTCTCAGTTAGTTTTGAGGGAAAATTATCACAATAGCAAGCACTAAGCAGGAATAAATTATTGCAATATTGGTCAAGTCACCCCTTAAAACTAGAGTGTTTTTTGCAAGAAGAATGAGCATTTGCAGGTCATCATAAACGAATAGCATCACCGAAAAGTACTTTAACATAGGGTCAAGCAATCCAATTCTCTGATGTTTCTACATCAACAACATAACAAGCAGACTAGAGTCGTCCCTATTTCCTGGCATTGGGAAAAGTTAGTGAATGATTCTTGATGTGGAATAGTGCTTAAGTTCTAATGTGAAGAAAAGGAAAGCTTGTAATTCACACAAAACTTCTTTCATCTAGATCTTACGTTCTAGGTTTTTTTACTCTTCACATTTGGGACAAAACCATTCATCAGGTAATGAATCAAGGTCATAGATTTTTAAACAGTTGCCGTGATACCACTTGTCACACATGTCACAAGCTACACAATCAATAAATGATTCATCACCACATATTCCACAAGGATTTTCCACCTGGACACTCTTTTTAATCCTGCCTTTTCCTTTCCCTGAACAAACTTGCCTCCTTTTGCTCTTCCCGATGCACTTCTGTCTCCTCTACCTCTTCCTGAACCACCTCTTGCCCTTCCTGAACGACCTCTTGCCCTTCCTGATCCACTGCTTTCTCCTCTTGCCCTTCCTGATCCACTGCTTTCTCCACCTCTTGCCCTTCCTGATCCACTGCTTTCTCCTCTTGCCCTTCCCGATCCACTGCTTTCTCCACCTCTTGCCCTTCCTGATCCACTGCTTTCTCCACCTCTTGCCCTTCCTGATCCACTGCTTTCTCCTCTTGCCCTTCCCGATCCACTGCTTTCCTTCTTGCCCTTCCTGAACGACCTCTTGCCCTTCCTGATCCACTGCTTTCTCCTCTTGCCCTTCCTGATCCACTGCTTTCTCCTCTTGCCCTTCCTGATCCACTGCTTTCTCCTCTTGCCCTTCCTGAACCACCTCTTGCCCTTCCCGATCCACGCTTGCTTTCTCCAGCATCACCAATTCTTCCTCGTTCTCCAGACACCCCTTCATCCTTCCTTATTTTAATATCCTTACGGTGAGCTTCTTTCTTCTTGATGGCCTTTTTCTCTAGAATGTCTCTTACAAATTGCTTTGACATTATTCTGACAAATGTTTCTGTGAAATCATTGAACATTTCAATAATGTCACTCGCAAAGTTCACTGCTCTTTCCAGACATTCTATTTCGGCAGGTTGATTTTTCTCCTCGGTGTATCCTTCTGGTTGAAAGACATTCAGCCACTTCTGGAAGAGACCAGAGTCTCTTTGGAGAGTTGTGGAAACAAACAAATGAAAGTGTTTTCCATACCTATTGAGGTTGTAGTCAGTTTGAAGATTTATACACTTTTGTGCAAGCAAAACTGAAAAATCAAAGGCAACATCACTCACATGAGTTAGTCCTTCTCGCATATTCTGTTTTCTCAGTACTTCACTTAGACTTGCATAGTCTGCAGTTTCATCAATTATAGTTCTCTGTTTCCTGAGAGCCTTTCTGATCAACATTTTCTTCCGATAGGAGTTTTCTAAATTCTCCAAAGAGTTTGGTCCCAGTTTGAATATGTTGTTTCTAGTGCTGTGTATTGTGACCTTACTGGCGATACAATATATCCCGATATTGATATTATGAGGCGATACAATATATCATGAAAGTATTGGCAAGGAACCTGCGAGACGATTATCATCACGATACACAGATGACGATACAATACGTATCACGATACACAACAGTTACTAAAAAGAACAAATAACGAAGACAATGTGACTTAAACTTTATTATTCTGAGTTCTGAAAAAGGCAACTAGTAACAGAAAACGAAGTATTGATTTTAGTTTTCACTTATGAAAGCTAGAACTAATAGTCTGACAATCTAATAGTCTGACAATCTAAGAGTCAGCAATCCTCAGATTCTTCTTCAGGAAAACAAGTTTGTCAACATGTGCCGCCTTGAGGGAGGCTCTCAACTATTAACGTTCTGAAAAGGTAACTAGTAACAGAAAACGAAGTATTGATTTTAGTTTTCACTAATGAAAGCTAGAACTAATAGCATTAGTCTGACAATCTAAGAGTCAGCAATCCTCAGATTCTTCTTCAGGAAAACAAGTTTGTCAACATGTGCCGCCTTGAGGGAGGCTCTCTGTGCAGTCACAATATCACCAGAGGTAGAGAATACTCTCTCTGATGGAACAGAAGTACCTGGAATGCACAAGTATTTTCTTGCAATTTTTGCAAGATTTGGATAGAAAATGTTATTTTCCTGCCACCATTTCATTGCACTGGATGAGAGTTGGATTGAAGGAGATTTTCTGAACATACTTATCTCCTCGTTTATTACGTCAAGCTTGGATCTTGTAGGGGCTTCATCCTGACCAGTTATAAAGACTTCCCCAAGCAAGTCATCAAGAGCACACTTAGACGATCCAGGATCCCCAGCTTCAAGTTTTATCACCTTCGCCCTGGGAGGTGATGTGTTAGAGT
The DNA here is from genome assembly GCA_916613615.1 of Steromphala cineraria. NCBI lineage: Eukaryota > Metazoa > Mollusca > Gastropoda > Trochida > Trochidae > Steromphala > Steromphala cineraria. Next base: position 69,364,916 of record OU744722.1, on the reverse strand, counting down.
CCGACTCGGACTGGTGTGCTGCCTCAGGTCTAGGAGGATCCTCAGGGTCAACATCTGGGAGCAGAGGGAGTGCTGGAAGATCTGGCAGCCCTGGAGTGTCGTCTGGCTCCTGCTTTACGCTCACCTGTAGTAACAAATTAACTAACAATGAGTTTTAAATCATGAATAAAAGAATAAAGATGCAAATTTGATTTCTCAACACCTGATAGAATATCATTCTGTCGCAATTGAATTAACAAAGTCAACAGTCATTGTCAGTCAACAGTCAACACAAATGTGCACATGTGCACTATACAATATGACAGAACATGGCACACTAATATAATATGAATGTTGATCTAAAGTTCAACTATCAGTCTAATGCTGAGTCTATCAGTCACATGAGTATTTCTGTTACATGTCAACTACTGTCAAGTAATTACTGATTGGGATTGAAGTAATAAGTACTCTGTTAAGTTAACTTACTCAAATGCAGGCTACTAGTAATAGAGGCTACACAGTTCAGTAGTAGACTATTTATTGAAATTTGTGTGTATCAAGTTTTTTTTAGAATATTCTCCTTCAGTTACTTTCCATTTTCAAAATGAATTAATACCTCAGTTACCTCATCCTTCAATTGAGAAACCTCAACAGCAATGTTTGAGAACACTCCCATCCTCTCCACATCATTCAGAAAAGGTAGGTCCTTAAAACGTGGGTCGAGTGCAGCAGCACAGCGCAGAAGAGAAACATCTACATCATTCTGATACCGGCGACTAAGATCATCATGCATGGCTTTTTTCATATCCTTTGCTGTACGGGAATCTGTCTCGTGTGGTGTAAGACTCCTCAAGAGACTGCTGTACAGAGGGAACACAACCGAGAGAGTAGGCTGTTGTTCATCACACATGACTGTGGTAGCAGTCTTCATTGGTTTCATGATCTGAATGAAATGAATTTTGAAATAATTAAAATTATACACATTTTCCATTTTACATGAAACAATGATTTTTAGAATATACATGATGATGTTACTGAATAATAATTATTAATATCTTATTCATATGTCTTTATTCAGACTTTTACAAATTGCAAACTTTCATTAACAATTACATTATGGTGATTAACAATTTCACTTTTCAAATTCTAAGAAAAATCATAGTAGGAACTTGATCAAGTTTAATCATTTAATTTAATTTGTCAATTGACATGTAGTCATGTACTATTAATGTAATTTATTAGTTAAAAGTATTTAATATTTTAAAAAAAAATAGATTTATACCTGCACAATATCTTCAGCTATGGTCATGTCTCCATCACCAAGACTTGCTGGGAGGTGTGTGTCACCAGATTTCCGAAGTTCCTTGGTCAGCAAAGTTGCGTGAATAGCAGGCTGCTGCTCTAGATATCTGTCCACCATTTCATATGAGCTGTTCCATCTTGTGGGAACGTCATTCTTTAATTTGTGACTTGGAAGGTTCAAAAGAACTTGTTTTTCCTTAAGTACTGCAAATGCTTTTGGGCTCCTGTGAAAATAACTTACTGTTCGTCTGATAATTGCAAGAACTCTGCTGACTGTTGCTACCTTAAGAGCTTTCTGGGAAGCGAGGTTGAGAGTATGGGCAAAACATTTTAGGTGTGTCAACTCAGCTTCTCTCACCATAACAACCATGTTGGCAGCGTTGTCTGTAGTCACAGCAGCGACTTTGTCAGGGGAAATATGCCACTCTTCCAAGACATTTAAAAGAAGGTGTGCAAGGTTCTGTCCAGTGTGACTTTCTGTCATTGTTCTGGTTTGTAGGACGGAATTTTGTAGTTGCCAATTTTTATCAAGGAAATGTGCAGTAAATGTGACAAAAGACTCATTCGCTCGGGATGTCCATCCATCTGTTGTAAGCCCAACAAAACTGGCACCATGTATCAAATTCACAAGGGATGATTTAACATCTTCATACAATGCTGGGACAATTTTTTCGGCAATGTGTTGTCTTGAGGGCATTTTGTATCTTGGTTCTAAAGTTTTTATCAAATGTACAAAACCTTCGTTTTCAACCACGGAATAAGGCCGCAAGTCCTTGATAATGAATTTAGCAATTGCGTCTGTCACTTGAGTCGTTTTTGATGCATCAAGTTTCTTGTTCCTCGTAGAAAATGACGTTATTAACGATGATTGTACAATACCTGCCCTTTTACCTGAAGTGCTAGATTTTGCAGATACGTTTGGAATGTCTAGTGTGCCAGCTATGTCAGGATGATGTCGGAGAAGATGCGTGTGCAGATTTGTGGTATTGCCGCTGTATTTCATTTCAGAGTTGCAAATTTTGCAAACGACAAATTTTCTGTCTGTTGTGATCCTCCCATCATGTTTTTTCCCCGCAAATCCAAATTTAGACCAAACGCTCGCTTTAAAAACCGCGGGCGCATCCACAACACATGTTACTGTGTCGTCTGCCATACTTGTGACAGTAAGCCTATGGCGCCGCTTGATTTGTTAACATCAGAGTAAAGCCAACGCATGCGTTATTTGTAACTGATAATGAGATTCGACAGCGAAATAAGTCAAAATTTTGATATGTTAATTATCAAGTGGGCTAACTTTATGAAATATTTCCTTTTTAAGAAATATATCCTTTTCTTTTTGGTTAATTTGGCTTTTTTTAGTGTTCGATTAGCAAACTCGGCGCTACTGTTTACAAATCAAGGGCGCCATATGTTAAATTATCTTTCCGTGTTTTAATAACCGGACCGAGCCAAAATCTGCGGGATGTCAAGTTAAATTACGTTTCATTTTTTACCGAACGTACTTTCGGTTAAGATAAAACTTTTTATACACGAATAAGAACCTTTTTTATAGGATTAGATTTCCTTATTTAATTAGGTGAGTAATATCGGTATATATTGTCTCTGTTGCCGATACATCGGCGTATCGTGGATCAATGCGATATAGATATCATGATATATTGCCTAAATGTGTTTTACATCGATGCATACATATCGTGTACTTCGCAATACAAATATCGATACTATCGATGCATCGTTACACCACTAATCTATATGTAATAAATTGTGCCATCAATTCAAATTATTTGCCCATATTATTCTGCATCATTAATTGCCTCAACAATGAAAGGATTATTTAATAATACCACAATATCAATAAGTCTTCATTATGTTTGTATAATTATTAATAGTTTCCAATAGTTTTTGTTTAGAAATATTATGTATTGGAAGCTCCCTGTTTTCTATGATGTGTCTTTTTCACGGTTTTGCAGCACAATCAACATTGTTAATCACAATAAAAAATTGTAAATATGCCCTTACATACATTTGGGCAGTGCGTGTAGTTTGTTCAAAATTGGCAGTGAAGATAGAGAAAATAAACTGTACATGAATTACATTTTTTAGAATGATTATCAAAAATTTCCACTGAGGTATTAGCAATAAAAAACAACAATCTCGTTTGCAAAACTCGTCGGTCTTTTGAATTTGCCACGAATATAACTATCGAAAAGAAAGGTTCGTTATGGATTTACATGAAATAATTACCCTCCATTGTGTCGATTTTATTGTCATACAACAGGTTTTCGTCACTGGTGTAGCTGGAATACGACGATCCAGCACATACTACTATATAATAAAAGTACCGAGGGTACAGAAGCTCGAATTAAAATGAATGATGTGGTAATATGGTTTAATTGTGTAACCATCTTTTATATGATAATTGATTATGGCTGCCATCATGATTTTTTTTATCTTTTAAAATGCTATTCTTCTGTTGGAAACCACTAGAGCTTGAACAAACATTAATACAAGAATGATATAATCATGATTTGTTAACAAGCAGTAGGTTTTTGTATAACTTTTTTGTATATCTATGGCTGAATTGGTGACCATCTTGGACTTTTTAATCTTCAAAATGCTACTTTTATGTGGGCATCTGTATTAATTTCATTATGATATCTTGATTGGTTTAGGAGTATTCATTTAGTCACACTCTCAACTTCCAAAGAACTAAAAAGATGATGCACATAAACATTTGGAATATATCCCTCTGACACAAATCACAAATTCAGCTAGTGATAAGTCTAATTGCCAAAGTTAACTGTCCAGGTCAATGTCTCATGTAATTCTAACTGAAGATTTCTGAATATCTTAAATCTTGACATATGTTAGTGCAATCTGATTGGTCAGAATAGGCTAGCAACATGGGGGTTTATGCTAATTACTAGATATGATGACCTATGATGACCTCTTGCACCTGCATGTAGATTATGTAACTTATCCTCTTATGTAAGTTACTGTTATTCCATATAGTGAGTGTCCTCCCCTCATTTCAATATGCAATACAGATACCCTTTAGAGGAGAGGGGCTGGAAGGATAGGAGGGGAAAGGGGGTGGTTGGGGGGGATAGAAGGGGTGGGGGTAAAAGAGAGGTTTGCAATGGAAATAATCTGGAGGTCAACTCAGTAATATGTTTATTGAAGTATCTTAACTAACAGAGAGAATTGGTGAGAAAGACTTTGTAAAAAAAGAATTGTTCAGACAGCTGTTCAATGAATGCTGTTTTGAAGATGAATATTATATCTTTTATTAGCATGACAAACAAAATAAAAGATAATTAGTTATTCATTAACCAAAATTTTCAATTTGGAATAAATTAATTGCATGGGAACAAAGGAGTAAAAAACCTTACAGTTAGTGTTACAGGGAGTGAACAAATTAAATCATTTTAAATGCTTTTGAAAAGGATTTGTTTGAATTGAATGATCATTATAGTATCTAGATAATCATTGTTCAGACAGTAATCAGATATAGATGATTAAAATTTTTTTATTTATCCCTCACTGGCTATGTTATTTGCCATATATGAAGTGTCAGGAATTATGTAACCCACTGATGGAGTGAACAACTTTTATCATTTTATGTTTTATTAAAAAGGATTTATTAAAACAGTCATGCTTCAGGCTGTTCGCAGATAAAGATGATTCATACATCTTTTTGTAACTGTATTTATAGTGTTGATAAATATTACAACAAGCATATCAATACAAATATAATGACATTGATTTGATTGATCAGGAAATGTATTCTTTTCAATGAATTTCATGAAATCTAATTGAAAATTCAATATATTTGACATATTGACCATCTTAGATTCTTGATAATAAAATAAATGCGTCTTTGTCAGGAATCACTATATAAAAAAATACTCACTTTTCAGAATGATATCTTAATTGATTTAGTAGGAGTAGTACTTGGCCTGAAATCTAATTGAAAAATAATGACTTCTATGATGACATGTTTTTCCCAGAACCCCTTCAGCATGATACAATTATCATTTAGTTTTACAGGTATTTATAAAACACATGGTATTGGAACTGGAACCTGATACAAAATACCTCTATTATTAACTTATCATGTAGATTACTGTACATAAAAGCAGATTCTTGACTTGTTAATATTAACTCATCGTGCAGATTGTTGTACACAATAGCTGATTCTTGACTTGTTTAAATTGTTATTTGTAAAAAGTATTACTATTATTAGAATACAAGTATACTTTTCATAAAGACAATTTATATACTTTCCATAAAGTCCATTATGTTCTATTTATCAATTAGGTCAGGATTACTATGCAATATACAAGCAGGCAGGGCTGCTAGCCTAAGATCCTTAAGGAGAGTGTAGCAATTTGTGTATTTGGCTTTGTGTACGTATATTTGGAGAAGCACCCTAGTGTGCTGAGCATGTAAACCTGAACTCTGGCTAAGCCCTCATGTGTGGTATTAAAAGACTTGAACATGAGAACATGAATTGTTGTGAAAAATATATATAATTTCACAAAATATAGTTAGCTTATGTCCTAAATTGATTTTGTGTCAAGAAGAACTTCTGTTAGATATAGAAATGGTACAAATATGAGTAAAACACAGGAAGTGGAACCTGATGGAAAATAACTCTTTCCACATCAACTTATCATGTAGATTGCTAAACACAAAGCTTACTGTTGACAAATTTTGTGTAAGTTGTTTTTCTTAGAAAGAACATATCACTGTCATGAGAATACAAATCTAATTTCCATAACTCTTATTGCATACACATGGCCATATAGCATAATGCTCTACCATATCAATTGGGTCAGGTTGATTATGCAACAGACTAGCAGCTGAGACTGTGATGCTAGCAGCCTGTATTGGGATGTGTATTAGAAATGCATAGTGGACTCAACAGGAATATCTGAACTCTGGTTGACCCCTTTTGTGTGGTATTTAAAGGAATATAAGGGAGATACCATTGTTTAAAATTCAACATGATGTTTAATGTCATTGGGTTTTTGCAGCTAGTTGCCATAAATATTTTAAACAAATTAATTAATTATGTTTGTCTTTCATCTTAATGTTTTAGGAACACTTAAAAATATAGAACAACTTGCATGACAATCTTAAATATTCCATATTCAAGATAATATTATGATTAGTAAGTTCAAATTAGAGAATTTATATGGTGCGAGTGATCACTTGATGAAAGCTTAAAATTTAGTAATAATGATGTGTCATCTGCAGCTGAAAAGTCAATATGGCTGCTATCGCGGCCATCTTGGATTCTCAGAACTGAAACGTCTACCTTTGTGGGAGGAATCACTATAGGTATAACATACTACAATATGAAGATGATATCTAGATTGGTTTAGGAGAAGGAGTCATTTTCATGAAATCTATTTGAAAATTCAATATGGCTGCCATGGCGGCCATATTGGATTCTCAAAACTGAAACGTCTACCTTTCTGTGCGGAATCACCATAGTTATAACATACTACAATTTCAGAATGATATCTAGATTGGTTTAGAAAGAGTAGTCTTTTCATGAAATCTAATTGAAAATTCAATATGGCTGCCATAGCGGCCATCTTTGATTCTCAAAACTGAAACGTCTACCTTTCTGTGAGGAATCATCATGGGTATAACATACTACAATTTCAGAATGATATCTGCATTCGTTTAGGAGGAGTAGTCTTTTTCCTGAAATCTAATTGAAAATTTAATATGGCTGCAATGGCGGCCATCTTGGATTCTCAAAACTGAAACGTCTACCTTTCTGTGCGGAATCACCATGGGTATAACATACCACAATTTCAGAATGATATCTGCATTCGTTTAGGAGGAGTAGTCTTTTTCCTGAAATCTAATTGAAAATTCATTATGGCTGCCATGGCGGCCATATTGGATTCTCAAAACTGAAACGTCTACCTTTCTGTGAGGAATCACCATGGGTATAACATACTACAATTTTAGAATGATATCTGCATTTGTTTAGGAGGAGTAGTCTTTTTTCTGAAATCTAATTGAAAATTCAATATGGCTGCCATGGCGGCCATCTTGGATTCTCAAAACTAAAACGTCTACCTTTCTGTGAGGAATCACCATGGGTAAAACATACTACAATTTCAGAATGATATCTGCATTCGTTTAGGAGGAGTAGTCTTTTTCCTGAAAGTTTACGGACGGACGGACGGACAGACAGACGGACGACTGACGAAGCGCCATGACATAAGCTCACATTTACTTTGTAAAGGTGAGCTAAAAAGTAAAGGGATATATCAAAGGCAATACCCCATGTCCGTTTGAAAATATATTTCATAATGAAATCTTTACAATTATATTTCCTGTCATATATGGCTTCAAAGGCAATACCTTTCCCTTCAAAACAAGCCATAAACAATAAAAATCGGTTGGGTATTTTAAATGATAGCAATTTTCAAAGTCGAAAAATAGCCCATCTCGGCCTTTCCAACCATTTGCTGGTCCACTCGGAAAACTCGAAAAAAACAACTTAAAATTTTTATTAAATCGTAGAATATTCCCACGAAGCTCAGCTTGGGCTCGATCGGTAATAAAAATCTTACTGGTATGATTCCGTCACAAAATTCACTTACAAAGACTTCTAAATCATCCTCACCAGCATTTTTTAATATCACCGTAACTTCTCGGGCCGACTGGGGCAGACCGACCGCCATATTGGATAGGTCACAACTGCCCCGCACTAAACCACTCGCGCTATGGTTATCGCTAATTAACCTATCGCCACCAATCACATTTATTTTCCGACCAATCATAGAGCGTTATATATTCACTGCGGCATAGGCCGAGTTGCCGACGCCATTTTGTCCGTCAAACAATGAAACGTGTTTTACTTCCTTGTTTGATTTCCTCTGCATCCGAAGTCAGGATATGCCATATGAACTCGATAAGTGTACAGATGGTTTCTTGAGTACCGTCTTGATACGCAGACAAATATTATAAGATGTGTCATCTTCGGAAGAGGTTGTGTCACATATTGCAAATAGACATTAAAACGGGAAAATTCGAAGCGGTGACGGACCAGGAATTAATTTCCTATTATTATACAACAAATACATCTGAATAAAATATGAACAAAAGGGATCGACAGTATTTACAATTGTTGCTGTTAATTAATTTTTGGGCATTTTGTAGATTTATTTCCCCCTCTCTTATTTCGTGGTTTGAATGCATTGAAGGCATAAACAATTTATTAATAAAAAGACATATTACCTAACTGATTTCAAACAACTTAATTTGGTTATTTACCGTTTGATAACCTTCGTTGATATATTTATCAGACATTTGTTTTTACAACATTTGCCCCGATACACATGAATTGAAAGTATCGCTCAAAAGCAATATAAAATGATTAAATATATCAATGAAAATTATGAATTGGGTCTTACACATTTCACATTTAAAACAATTGATTATTTTTTATACTTTTTATCAAGGAGTTATATAAAACTAATCAAATAGAATATTAATCTGAATGCAACAATAAAAAACATTAAAGATAAAAATAAATAAAATTCTGTACTCATCATAATAATATTACTTTCAATAAGTTTGATATTATTTTTTTACATTTATGTTGTTTGTGAAAAATGGACAAACAGTTTGAATATATATAACAAATCATGTCAACTCTAATGATATTATCAAATTAGAAAGTATCATAGATATATGCTAATTATTATTTTGGATAATATATCCACATACTGTTCATCAATAATTTAACAAAACCTCAATTGTTTGTCAAGTTCTTAACTTGAAATATAATAAATGTTTAACCATTATAATGCTTATTATTCAATAAGTGTTCAAATATGTTCAAAGTGTTTTATGTTCCACAACTATAAAAAATAAAATTGCCTTGAAACAATATTCAAGTCAATTCTGATGCTCACCATTGACATTTATAACTCTTACAATTTGCAAACAGCTAATCCCCCTCATTGACAAGTGTTCATATTTTCTAGAGGGAAAAATCAATTATAAATTTGAAATTTCTGGATATTATTGGGGATAGTAGTGGCATTCTTACAATTGCTTTGAAAAGGTAGGACCATGGGCCATTATGCACAATTGATAAAAAAAATTTGGACCTTTAAAATGTTGAGGCTTATATATATATAATACAAATTTGCCAATTTGATATGCAGAAAAATTATTTAAAGCCTGAAATGGGTCATTGTAAAAGCTGTCTTTCCCATGCCTGATCATTCTTTAGCAAAATATGTTTTTCAGTTGTCATAGTACATGATTTCAGTTTGATATTGAATTGATTAATATCTATTGACAAAGCAGAATAGCTATACTTTTAGAGCAATTTTGATTTTATCTTTATGATTTATAGCTTACAAAGATACAATATACACCCTTACCAATTTCAAATAAGTTTGACATCTGATCTCAATACTTGGCATATATCCATGATCTTAAGGGAATAGTTGATAAAAAGTCGATATTAAAGCTTATATTTGAGTTTAAAATAAGAAAATAAATTGTAAATAAGATTAAAGGAAGATTCAAAACTGAACATTGTAAAAGGTATTTCCTTTAATTTAAATTCATTTAAGAATAAGAAGGAAAAGGGTGTATAAAGTATTTACACCAGTCCATAGCAATGGCAATAATGAAATATTAAAGAAAATATTTTTAGTTATCTTGTTACTGAATATCACTTTCATGGAAGGTCCCTAAAGTTATTAGCTGTTTGGTCGATATAAACTATTTCTGAATACAAATGGTCATTGGTACTATACATTGGCTATAACTTTATAAACTATGGATTTTCAGAATTTCCTTACAATATATATATTTTCTTTTTCAAAACACAATATGTACTTTTGATATATATTGAATATTCGAAGCGAAAATTCACAGGAACCCACGTTTGCAAAACATTATATTTACGAAAGGGCTAAGGGGTTCCTGTGATCTCTACTGTACTGTTTGTTTTGTTTGTTATTTTTCACGGGAGAAATCGCAGGGGCGTGGGACCTATATATTTTAGATTAATTTAAGAAAGGGCAAAGGGCTGGTACACCAAATAATATGAGTAATTCTATATTTATATGTTCAGAAATGACCTATTTCCATATAAATCTTTGCGATCCCGTATGTCCGTCATACCACATAATCGGCACTTCCGCATTCGTTTTCTGTTGCACATGAAATAAATATTCGTCAATTGTGTTTGAAATATGTTGAAATTAGGATAATAAACAGTACAGAAACATTATCAATTGATCGTTTCGTTTAACATTACAGAATTAGGCAGTTATTACACACGGAATACCAATGTCCGTTTCACTCACGTCAATGACAACGTGCGTTTGTTTGTCGGACATAACATGAGTTACCTCCCTTGATTTCAAGGGGCGTGGTTATCTCTCATCTGGCGATAGGTTAATTCCTATAGACCTCTCCACAGAGCAGTGCGTCATGCCGCTCTCAGTTACCTCCCTTTGGGTGGCGCTAGCATCGTCCGCCATTAAGCGGCTGCAATCTTACGTTGACGTTCTACGTGCTTACAATTGACGTTTTTATTAATGATATGACTTCTAACAAATTAAAATGATCGTAAGCTGTCATGAACGGTTTGTGTCATTAAGTACCTTTCTTTGAATTCATATATTATGTGAAAAGAAGCCCCATGCACAGCTAAAAACCCGTCAGAGAGTCACTGTCACTGTTAATTTCTCCCTACTGCATCTATATATAGGTCTATCATCTCCAAAGAGCTCCTATCATATTTTCTGATTTATGTCTAGCTTATAATTAGGTATCACATACTGAATTTTACCAACTATGAAGCGGTTTTTGACCAATGTGAGTTTTAGTCAAAATTTAATAGAATAGATATAATCTTAAAAGTATACAGAAAATAGGCTTTAGGCCTAAGCTTTATGTTTTAACACGTAACACTTACCCTTGTTCACAAGTTCGATAAGATAGTAAAAACGTGTGCACCAGAGTGCCTTTTTTTTGTTAAAAAGGGAAATTATCATTTAAAAAAACTCAACTTATATGCCTAAGGTAAACAATGGTTAATGGTTAATTTCTGGTTATATTTCTCAGTGATCTATGAAATCTTCCTAAGATTAACATAGAAAGCATGATTTCACTATCCTAACCTTTGTCATTACAAATTATGTGTTAATACTCAAGAAATACATACACACTCAAAACACGAAATAAGGGGAATTGTTTGGCCTATATATAATGCTTAAATCATATTTAATTACTTCAGTAATTACTTTTATACCTATTGAAGTTATGATGACTGATATCGTAAATGTTGTATTTTCAGTATTTTTTGTCGATCAATGAACTCATCATGTCAAGACTCATTTAATTTTGAAGGATGATTAAAACAAATTGAAATGAATCTATAATGTGTAATCGGGACGAATGTCACTCGATATAAATCGTATTTAGAAAAATGTAATGGAATATTTTTTCCTATCTTCGATGATACCACGCCGATATCGGGTCCAAATTCAACCACTGCAAGACATATAACCCCGACATGGTACTGTATAAATCAAATCATTACATCCAGTGATAAATAGTGCCAATACCATGTCAATATGTTCCGAGTTAACAGAAAACACAAAACTTGCTCTCGCGTGTAATTTAAATCTTCAATGAATAAATCAGTCACAAAATCGAATAATCAAAAATCAAAAGCATTATTAGTTAAAACTTTTAATTGAAAACACAGTTGACAGTGTAATGATGTCACCCAATTCATGGCGCAACAATGCTGGTGATCCTGGGATCACTGCAGACGAGTTCGTGTTTTAAATATGCCTATAATTAATTACATATGAAGGATGATTTTATTTTATCTTCTGGTATTTGCAACAGAGGTTTTAGTCCTTACTGACATATTGTAAATCAGAATATTTAAGGAAGCTATTTCTTAGGGGATTTTTAGAAATTTATCCATACTCCAAAAATCAATAAACTAGTTGACATAATATATTTAATGATCACTATGAAATTAACTGTTTGATGATCACTTTAGTTGGTAGTATAAGGAAAACTAGGAAATTCTACGTATGAACAACTTCTTTTATTTCATAATAGCAATGTTTCGAAAATTAAAATGTTTTCATGCTTTAAAAACGGAAAAGAACCTTTGCTGCAACGTCGCCATTGTCAAAGAAGTTGCTCATCATAGAATTTCCTTGTGATTAAATCTAAATAAAGTTACATCGACGGTTCCATATTGTCTAATATTATAACTTAAAAAACCTGTTGATCTAAAATTATTTAGATTGCTTGCGACGTTGCCTTAAAGGTTTTAAATTGTGTTTGTAGGTTGCCCTTGTTGGTTGCTAATTAGAAAGTTTATCGTTGGATAAGAATGATTGGAATGTTGGAATTTTAAATGACTTTTATTTAAAATTAAACACTTAATTACTTCCTTAAAATATTAAAGTTTTACACATATTTAACTGTAATAAAAATCATGGAAAATTTATTACATTAAGGTAAATTCATTAGCATCGAAATCCTAATTTGCTGAAAGGCTTTCAACGCCTAGTAAATTGGCCAATCAATCCTTTACAAAGCTATAGGCCTACAGTAAATATTGATAGAATATTGTGATATAATCATGTTTCCTTGAAAACAAATATGCGTTAATCTAGATAATTGAACAAAAACAATCAGACAGGATAAAATAGCAGTTGAAATAAAGAAATAGTCGACTGAGTTAATAAATTAGATATCTAACGTCATCCATAGACCCTAAATTTCTGCACTTTAATATCGCCGACTTTAACATTAAATCGTATTTACCTGGTCAGTTACATTGCCAAGCTTTGCAAAATCTTAACTGAAGTGTTTGATGCCGATCTGACATAAGGAGATACTTAAAATGAACTATTAGTTGGTAAGGAAGGTGACGTTAGCGTATGCCGCTTAAGTGGTGACTGGGTACCGTCTTTACGTGTATGCAACGTCAATGCGCAAATTCCGCAGCGTTGCAAATAACACTGACCAGTTAACTTTGCAGCCGCTTAATGGCTGCCACAAAATGGCTGCGCCCATGAAATTCGCCGTGGAGAGGTCTATACGCTCAGCGAGCATTCTGCCGGAGTGTCTTTATCGACTTGTATACGCTTGCGCTAGATTGCCAACTGCACAAAGAGCGCGTGCGATAGTGTCGCGCTTCTTATTGTACGTTTACATATCCTACTGAACATTTTTAAAAATCGATATGTTAATGTTGCGACTTTTGAAAGACCAACTTTGATGATGGGTCATTTTCTACAGCCTATAACGAACATTATGGAAATTAAAACTAATTCGCTGTAACAATTAAACTCCAACATAATAACACAATAAAAGTTTCCTTTATTGAATGTGTATTAGATAAGATAACACTTTATTACCCAGAAGGGAACTACATGTATTATATTATGGAAAGTCATATTCATATTCATGTTAACTTAAATGAATGAATTTGGAACAACACCTATATGAAAACGCTGAACGAAAAGCCGATATATATTCATGAATAGAGGAGATATTGATCTTCCATTTGAGATTACACACGTTTCTGTGCCCTTTAATGAAAGAACAACGGCGATGTCAAAAATGCTCGCGGAACGGATAGCCAGTAATCTATTGGTCTTAATTATATAGGAAATGAAACTCAGAGTGTGGGTCTCTTCACCAGCAGGTATCTAACCAATGGAAGATGATATACTTATTAAACGTACATTTATTCAAAGAGGAGAGAATGACCATTTATTCTAGATTACATATATGTTTCTGTGCCCTTTAATGAAAGAACAACGAGGATGTCAAAAATGCTCGCGGAACGGATAGCCAGTAATCTATTGGTCTTAATTATATAGGAAATGAAACTCAGAGTGTGGGTCTCTTCACCAGCAGGTATCTAACCAATGGAAGATGATATACTTATTAAACGTACATTTATTTAAAGAGGAGAGAATGACCTTTCATTTTGAGATTACATATAACTTTCTGTGCCCTTTAATGAAAGAACAACGGCGATGTCAAAAATGCTCGCTGAACGGATAGCCGACAAGCAATTGGTCTTATTTATATAGGAAATGAAACTCAGAGGGTGGGTCTCTTCACCAGCAGGTATCTACCCAATGGAAGATGATATAATTATTAAACGTATATCAATATAAAGAGGAGAGAATGACCTTTCATTTGAGACTACATATAAGTTTCTGCGCCCTTTAATGAAAGAACAACGGCGATGTAAAAAATGCTCGCGGAACAGATAGCCGACAAGCAATTAGTCTTATTTATATAGGAAATGAAACTCAGAGTGTGGGTCTCTTCACCGGCGTGTATCTACCCAAATTGAACATGATATACTTATTAACCGTACAATTATGCAAAGAGGAGAGAATGACCTTTCATTTGAGATTGCATGTAAGTTTCTGTGCCCTTTAATGGAAGAACAACGGCGATGTAAATAATGCTCGCGGAACGGATAGCCGACAAGCAATTAGTCTTATTTATACAGGAAATGAAACTCAGAGGGTGGGTCTCTACCTCAGCGTGTATCTACCCTATGGAAGGTGATATAATTATTAAACGTTTATCAATATAAAGAGGAGAGAATGACCTTTCATTTGAGATTACATATATGTTTCTCTGCCCTTTAATGAAAGAACAACGGCGATGTCAAAAATGCTCGCGGAACGGATAGCCAGTAATCTATTGGTCTTAATTATATAGGAAATGAAACTCAGAGGATGGGTCTCTTCACCGGCGTGTATCTAACCAATGGAAGATGATATACTTATTAAACGTACATTTATGCAAAGAGGAGAGAATGACCTTTCATTTGAGATTACATATATGTTTCTGCGCCCTTTAATGAAAGAACAACAAGGATGTCAAAAATGCTCGCGGAACGGATAGCCAGTAATCAATTGGTCTTAATTATATAGGAAATGAAACTCAGAGGGTGGGTCTCTTCACCGGCGTGTATCTAACCAATGGAAGATGATATACTTATTAAACGTACATTTATGCAAAGAGGAGAGAATGACCTTTCATTTGAGATTACATATATGTTTCTGTGCCCTTTAATGAAAGAACAACGGCGATATCAAAAATGCTCGCGGAACGGATAGCCGACAAGCAATTGGTCTTATTTATATAGGAAATGAAACTCAGAGGGTGGGTCTCTTCACCGGCGCGTATCTACCCAATGGAAGATGATATAATTATTAAACGTATATCAATATAAAGGGGAGAGAATGACCTTTCATTTGAGATTACATATAACTTTATGTGCCCTTTAATGAAAGAACAACGGCGATGTCAAAAATGCTCGCGGAACGGATAGCCGACAAGCAATTGGTCTTATTTATATAGGAAATAAAACTCAGAGGGTAGGTCTCTTCACCGGCGCGTATCTACCCAATGGAAGATGATATAATTATTAAACGTATATCAATATAAAGAGGAGAGAATGACCTTTCATTTGAGATTACATATATGTTTCTGTGCCCTTTAATGAAAGAACAACGGCGATGTCAAAAATGCTCGCGGAACGGATAGCCAGTAATTTATTGGTCTTATTTATATAGGAAATGAAAATAAGAGAGAGCTTAGAGATTTGATTATCAGGTGTTCAAGCATTGAAACGGTGAACTCTACCAATCGAATTTTAGACAAGGTGAAGAGAACCTTACAGCTTAAAAATAGCTTTGGAAAGACACAACAACATAAAAAACGAAGTGGAAAAAAACACGGTGACCTACAGAGCAAGTTACGGCGGAGAACACTGACGAAGCAAAAGTTACACATGTTCAGTGAGTGTAATAGACTTTGCGTATTCTGATATTAGTTACACAGTTGTTATGTCATTATCTCAATGTAAATACAAGTCTGATTGCTTATATCTCTTCATTTTCAAGAATACTGTTACTTTTGGTTTCAGAAAAAGCACACCTTTCATCATGGAGGTGCCACCGATTGCAAGAGACCAATCTAAGACAAGAGTGGCAAGTAACATTTAATTTCGTCCTAAAAAAAACAGAGATAAGAGCTTATCAGCGTAATGTCATAAGCTTCAAATATATTTCGAACAAAAGTTCATGTTACTTAATGTTTTTTTGCATGTTATTTGCAGTTTGGAAGGCACGCCACAAATAGAAAGGAACAGGAGCAAAGGAACCAACAGGAACAGGAGCAAAGGGACCAGCAGGAGCAAGAGCAAAGGGACCAACAGGAGCAGGATCAAGGAGACCAACAAGAGCAGGAGCAAAGGGACCAACAGAAGCAGGATCAAGGAGACCAACAGGAGCAGGAGCAAAGGGACCAGCAGGAGCAAGAGCAAAGGGACCAACAGGAGCAGGATCAAGGAGACCAACAAGAGCAGGAGCAAAGGGACCAACAGGAGCAGGATCAAGGAGACCAACAGGAGCAGGAGCAAAGGGACCAGCAGGAGCAAGAGCAAAGGGACCAACAGGAGCAGGATCAAGGAGACCAACAAGAGCAGGAGCAAAGGGAACAACAGGAGCAGGATCAAGGAGACCAACAAGAGCAGGAGCAAAGGGACCAACAGGAGCAGGATCAAGGAGACCAACAGGAGCAGGAGCAAAGGGACCAGCAGGAGCAAGAGCAAAGGGACCAACAGGAGCAGGATCAAGGAGACCAACAGGAGCAGGATCAAGGAGACCAACAAGAGCAAGAGCAAAGGGACCAACATGAGTATGATGAAAGGGACCAACAAGAGCAGGAGCAAAGGGACCAGCAGGAGCAAGAGCAAAGGGACCAACAGGAGCAGGATCAAGGAGACCAACAGGAGCATGAGCAAAGGGACCAACAGGAGCAGGAGCAATGGGGACAACAGGAGCAGGATCAAGGAGACCAACAAGAGCAGGAGCAAAGGGACCAACAGGAGCAGGATCAAGGAGACCAACAAGAGCAGGAGCAAAGGGACCAACAGAAGCAGGATCAAGGAGACCAACAAGAGCAGGAGCAAAGGGACCAACAGGAGCAGGAGCAAAGGGACCAACAGGAGCAGGAGCAAAGGGACCAACAGGAGCAGGAGCAAAGGGACCAACAGGAGCAGGAGCAAAGGGACCAACATGAGTATGATGAAAGGGACCAACAGGAGCAGGAGCAAAGGGACCAACAGGAGCAGGAGCAAAGGGACCAACAGGAGCAGGAGCAAAGGGACCAACAGGAGCAGGAGCAAAGGGACCAACAGGAGCAGGATCAAGGAGACCAACAAGAGCAGGAGCCAAGGGACCAACATGAGTATGATGAAAGGGACCAACAGGAGCAGGAGCAAAGGGACCAACAGGAGCAGGAGCAAAGGGACCAACAGGAGCAGGAGCAAAGGGACCAACAGGAGCAGGATCAAGGAGACCAACAAGAGCAGGAGCAAAGGGACCAACATGAGTATGATGAAAGGGACCAACATGAGTATGATGAAAGGGACCAATAGGTGCAGGAGCAAAGGGACCAACAGGAGCAGGAGCAAAGGGACCAACAGGAGCAGGATCAAGGAGAACAACAAGAGCAGGAGCAAAGGGACCAACATGAGTATGATGAAAGGGACCAACAGGAGCAGGAGCAAAGGGACCAACAGGAGCAGGAGCAAAGGGACCAACAGGAGCAGGATCAAGGAGACCAACAAGAGCAGGAGCAAAGGGACCAACAGGAGCCGGATCAAGGAGACCAACAAGAGCAGGAGCAAAGGGACCAACAGGAGCAGGATCAAGGAGACCAACAAGAACAGGAGCAAAGGGACCAACAGGAGCAGGATCAAGGAGACCAACAGGAGCAGGAGCAAAGGGACCATCATGAGTATGATGAAAGGGAACAACAGGAGCACGGTCAAGGAGACCAACAGGAGCAGGTGCAAAGGGACCAACAGGAGCAGGATCAAGGAGACCAACAAGAGCAGGAGCAAAGGGACCAACATGAGTATGATGAAAGGGACCAACAGGAGCACGGTCAAGGAGACCAACAGGAGCAGGAGCAATTGATTACCGGCTATCCGTTCCGCGAGCATTTTTGACATCGCCGTTGTTCTTTCATTAAAGGGCAGAGAAACTGATATGTAATCTCAAATGAAAGGTCATTCTCTCTTCTTTATAATGATATACGTTTCATAATTATATCATCTTCCATGTGGTAGATACACGCCGGTGAAGAGACCCACCCTCTGAGTTTCATTTCCTATATAAATAAGACCAATTGATTACTGGCTATCCGTTCCGCGAGCATGTTTGACATCGCCGTTGTTCTTTCATTAAAGGGCACAGAAACTAATATGTAATCTCAAATGAAAGGCCATTCTCTCCTCTTTGAAGAAATATATATTTCATAAGTATATCACCTTCCATGTGGTAGATACACGCCAGTGAAGAGACCCACCCTCTGAGTTTCATTTCCTATATAAATAAGACCAATTGATTACCGGCTATCCGTTCCGCGAGCATTTTTGACATCGCCGTTGTTCTTTCATTAAAGGGCACAGAAACTTACATGTAATCTCAAATGAAAGGTCATTCTCTCCTCTTTATATTGATATACGTTTAATAATTATATCATCTTCCATTGGGTAGATACGCGCCGGTGAAGAGACCCACCCTCTGAGTTTCATTTCCTATATAAATAAGACTAATTGCTTGTCGGCTATCCGTTTCGCGAGCATTTTTTACATCGCCGTTGTTCTTTCATTAAAGGGCACAGAAACTTATATGTAAACACAAATGAAAGGCCATTGTCTCCTCTTTGCAGAAATATATGTTTCATAAGTATATCACCTTCCATGTGGTAGATACACGCCGATGAAGAGACCCACCCTCTGAGTTTCATTTCCTATATAAATAAGACCAATTGATTACCGGCTATCCGTTCCGCGAGCATTTTTGACATCGCCGTTGTTCTTTCATTAAAAGGCACAGACACTTATATGTAATCTCAAATGAAAGGTCAATCTCTCGTCTTTATAATGATATACGTTTCATAATTATATCATCTTCAATGTCGTATATACACGCCGGTGAAGAGACCCACCCTCTGAGTTTCATTTCCTATATAAATAAGACCAATTGATTACCGGCTATCCGTTCCGCGAGCATTTTTGACATCGCCGTTGTTCTTTCATTAAAAGGCACAGACACTTATATGTAATCTCAAATGAAAGGTCATTCTCTCGTCTTTATAATGATATACGTTTCATAATTATATCATCTTCAATGTCGTATATACACGCCGGTGAAGAGACCCACCCTCTGAGTTTCATTTCCTATATAAATAAGACCAATTGATTACCGGCTATCCGTTCCGCGAGCATTTTTGACATCGCCGTTGTTCTTTCATTAAAGGGCAGAGAAACTGATATGTAATCTCAAATGAAAGGTCATTCTCTCTTCTTTATAATGATATACGTTTCATAATTATATCATCTTCCATTGGGTAGATACGCGCCGGTGAAGAGACCCACCCTCTGAGTTTCATTTCCTATATAAATAAGACTAATTGCTTGTCGGCTATCCGTTCCGCGAGCATTTTTTACATCGCCGTTGTTCTTTCATTAAAGGGCACAGAAACTTATATGTAAACACAAATGAAAGGCCATTGTCTCCTCTTTGCAGAAATATATGTTTCATAAGTATATCACCTTCCATGTGGTAGATACACGCCGATGAAGAGACCCACCCTCTGAGTTTCATTTCCTATATAAATAAGACCAATTGATTACCGGCTATCCGTTCCGCGAGCATTTTTGACATCGCCGTTGTTCTTTCATTAAAAGGCACAGACACTTATATGTAATCTCAAATGAAAGGTCAATCTCTCGTCTTTATAATGATATACGTTTCATAATTATATCATCTTCAATGTCGTATATACACGCCGGTGAAGAGACCCACCCTCTGAGTTTCATTTCCTATATAAATAAGACCAATTGATTACCGGCTATCCGTTCCGCGAGCATTTTTGACATCGCCGTTGTTCTTTCATTAAAAGGCACAGACACTTATATGTAATCTCAAATGAAAGGTCATTCTCTCGTCTTTATAATGATATACGTTTCATAATTATATCATCTTCAATGTCGTATATACACGCCAGTGAAGAGACCCACCCTCTGAGTTTCATTTCCTATATAAATAAGACCAATTGATTACCGGCTATCCGTTCCGCGAGCATTTTTGACATCGCCGTTGTTCTTTCATTAAAGGGCAGAGAAACTGATATGTAATCTCAAATGAAAGGTCATTCTCTCTTCTTTATAATGATATACGTTTCATAATTATATCATCTTCCATGTGGTAGATACACGCCGGTGAAGAGACCCACCCTCTGAGTTTCATTTCCTATATAAATAAGACCAATTGATTACTGGCTATCCGTTCCGCGAGCATGTTTGACATCGCCGTTGTTCTTTCATTAAAGGGCACAGAAACTAATATGTAATCTCAAATGAAAGGACATTCTCTCCTCTTTGAAGAAATATATATTTCATAAGTATATCACCTTCCATGTGGTAGATACACGCCGGTGAAGAGACCCACCCTCTGAGTTTCATTTCCTATATAAATAAGACCAATTGATAACCGGCTATCCGTTCCGCGAGCATTTTTGACATCGCCGTTGTTCTTTCATTAAAGGGCACAGAAACTTACATGTAATGTCAAATGAAAGGTCATTCTCTCCTCTTTATAATGATATACGTTTCATAATTATATCATCTTCCATGTGGTAGATACACGCCGGTGAAGTGACCCACCCTCTGAGTTTCATTTCCTATATAAATAAGACCAATTGATTACTGGCTATCCGTTCCGCGAGCATGTTTGACATCGCCGTTGTTCTTTCATTAAAGGGCACAGAAACTAATATGTAATCTCAAATGAAAGGCCATTCTCTCCTCTTTGGAGAAATATATATTTCATAAGTATATCACCTTCCATGTGGTAGATACACGCCGGTGAAGAGACCCACCCTCTGAGTTTCATTTCCTATATAAATAAGACCAATTGATTACCGGCTATCCGTTCCGCGAGCATTTTTGACATCGCCGTTGTTCTTTCATTAAAGGGCACAGAAACTTACATGTAATCTCAAATGAAAGGTCATTCTCTCCTCTTTATATTGATATACGTTTAATAATTATATCATCTTCCATTGGGTAGATACGCGCCGGTGAAGAGACCCACCCTCTGAGTTTCATTTCCTATATAAATAAGACTAATTGCTTGTCGGCTATCCGTTCCGCGAGCATTTTTTACATCGCCGTTGTTCTTTCATTAAAGGGCACAGAAACTTATATGTAAACACAAATGAAAGGCCATTGTCTCCTCTTTGCAGAAATATATGTTTCATAAGTATATCACCTTCCATGTGGTAGATACACGCCGATGAAGAGACCCACCCTCTGAGTTTCATTTCCTATATAAATAAGACCAATTGATTACCGGCTATCCGTTCCGCGAGCATTTTTGACATCGAAGTTGTTCTTTCATTAAAAGGCACAGACACTTATATGTAATCTCAAATGAAAGGTCATTCTCTCGTCTTTATAATGATATACGTTTCATAATTATATCATCTTCAATGTCGTATATACACGCCGGTGAAGAGACCCACCCTCTGAGTTTCATTTCCTATATAAATAAGACCAATTGATTACCGGCTATCCGTTCCGCGAGCATTTTTGACATCGCCGTTGTTCTTTCATTAAAGGGCACAGAAACTGATATGTAATCTCAAATGAAAGGTCATTCTCTCTTCTTTATAATGATATACGTTTCATAATTATATCATCTTCCATGTGGTAGATACACGCCGGTGAAGAGACCCACCCTCTGAGTTTCATTTCCTATATAAATAAGACCAATTGATTACTGGCTATCCGTTCCGCGAGCATGTTTGACATCGCCGTTGTTCTTTCATTAAAGGGCACAGAAACTAATATGTAATCTCAAATGAAAGGACATTCTCTCCTCTTTGAAGAAATATATATTTCATAAGTATATCACCTTCCATGTGGTAGATACACGCCGGTGAAGAGACCCACCCTCTGAGTTTCATTTCCTATATAAATAAGACCAATTGATTACCGGCTATCCGTTCCGCGAGCATTTTTGACATCGCCGTTGTTCTTTCATTAAAGGGCACAGAAACTTATATGTAAACACAAATGAAAGGCCACTGTCTCCTCTTTATATTGATATACGTTTAATAATTATATCATCTTCCATTGGGTAGATACACGCCGGTGAAGAGACCCACCCTCTGAGTTTCATTTCCTATATAAATAAGACCAATTGATTACTGGCTATCCGTTCCGCGAGCATGTTTGACATCGCCGTTGTTCTTTCATTAAAGGGCACAGAAACTAATATGTAATCTCAAATGAAAGGCCATTCTCTCCTCTTTGAAGAAATATATTCATAAGTATATCACCTTCCATGTGGTAGATACACGCCGGTGAAGAGACCCACCCTCTGAGTTTCATTTCCTATATAAATAAGACCAATTGATTACTGGCTATCCGTTCCGCGAGCATGTTTGACATCGCCGTTGTTCTTTCATTAAAGGGCACAGAAACTAATATGTAATCTCAAATGAAAGGCCATTCTCTCCTCTTTGAAGAAATATATATTTCATAAGTATATCACCTTCCATGTGGTAGATACACGCCGGTGAAGAGACCCACCCTCTGAGTTTCATTTCCTATATAAATAAGACCAATTGATTACCGGCTATCCGTTCCGCGAGCATTTTTGACATCGCCGTTGTTCTTTCATTAAAGGGCACAGAAACTTACATGTAATCTCAAATGAAAGGTCATTCTCTCGTCTTTATAATGATATACGTTTCATAATTATATCATCTTCAATGTCGTATATACACGCCGGTGAAGAGACCCACCCTCTGAGTTTCATTTCCTATATAAATAAGACCAATTGATTACTGGCTATCCGTTCCGCGAGCATGTTTGACATCGCCGTTGTTCTTTCATTAAAGGGCACAGAAACTAATATGTAATCTCAAATGAAAGGTCATTCTCTCCTCTTTATATTGATATACGTTTAATAATTATATCATCTTCCATTGGGTAGATACACGCCGATGAAGAGACCCACCCTCTGAGTTTCATTTCCTATATAAATAAGACCAATTGATTACCGGCTATCCGTTCCGCGAGCATTTTTGACATCGCCGTTGTTCTTTCATTAAAAGGCACAGACACTTATATGTAATCTCAAATGAAAGGTCATTCTCTCGTCTTTATAATGATATACGTTTCATAATTATATCATCTTCAATGTCGTATATACACGCCGGTGAAGAGACCCACCCTCTGAGTTTCATTTCCTATATAAATAAGACCAATTGATTACCGGCTATCCGTTCCGCGAGCATTTTTGACATCGCCGTTGTTCTTTCATTAAAGGGCACAGAAACTGATATGTAATCTCAAATGAAAGGTCATTCTCTCTTCTTTATAATGATATACGTTTCATAATTATATCATCTTCCATGTGGTAGATACACGCCGGTGAAGAGACCCACCCTCTGAGTTTCATTTCCTATATAAATAAGACCAATTGATTACTGGCTATCCGTTCCGCGAGCATGTTTGACATCGCCGTTGTTCTTTCATTAAAGGGCACAGAAACTAATATGTAATCTCAAATGAAAGGCCATTCTCTCCTCTTTGAAGAAATATATCTTTCATAAGTATATCACCTTCCATGTGGTAGATACACGCCGGTGAAGAGACCCACCCTCTGAGTTTCATTTCCTATATAAATAAGACCAATTGATTACCGGCTATCCGTTCCGCGAGCATTTTTGACATCGCCGTTGTTCTTTCATTAAAGGGCACAGAAACTTACATGTAATCTCAAATGAAAGGTCATTCTCTCGTCTTTATAATGATATACGTTTCATAATTATATCATCTTCAATGTCGTATATACACGCCGGTGAAGAGACCCACCCTCTGAGTTTCATTTCCTATATAAATAAGACCAATTGATTACCGGCTATCCGTTCCGCGAGCATTTTTGACATCGCCGTTGTTCTTTCATTAAAGGGCAGAGAAACTGATATGTAATTTCAAATGAAAGGTCATTCTCTCTTCTTTATAATGATATACGTTTCATAATTATATCATCTTCCATGTGGTATATACACGCCGGTGAAGAGACCCACCCTCTGAGTTTCATTTCCTATATAAATAAGACCAATTGATTACTGGCTATCCGTTCCGCGAGCATGTTTGACATCGCCGTTGTTCTTTCATTAAAGGGCACAGAAACTAATATGTAATCTCAAATGAAAGGCCACTGTCTCCTCTTTGCAGAAATATATACTTCATAAGTATATCACCTTCCATGTGGTAGATACACGCCGGTGAAGAGACCCACCCTCTGAGTTTCATTTCCTACATAAATAAGACCAATTGATTACCGGCTATCCGTTCCGCGAGCATTTTTGACATCGCCGTTGTTCTTTCATTAAAGGGCACATAAAATTATATGTAATCTCAAATGAAAGGTCATTCTCTCCTCTTTATATTGATATACGTTTAATAATTATATCATCTTCCATTGGGTAGATACGCGCCGGTGAAGAGACCCACACTCTGAGTTTCATTTCCTATATAAATAAGACTAATTGCTTGTCGGCTATCCGTTCCGCGAGCATTTTTTACATCGCCGTTGTTCTTTCATTAAAGGGCACAGAAACTGATATGTAATCTCAAATGAAAGGTCATTCTCTCTTCTTTATAATGATATACGTTTCATAATTATATCATCTTCCATGTGGTAGATACACGCCGGTGAAGAGACCCACCCTCTGAGTTTCATTTCCTATATAAATAAGACCAATTGATTACTGGCTATCCGTTCCGCGAGCATGTTTGACATCGCCGTTGTTCTTTCATTAAAGGGCACAGAAACTAATATGTAATCTCAAATGAAAGGCCATTCTCTCCTCTTTGAAGAAATATATATTTCATAAGTATATCACCTTCCATGTGGTAGATACACGCCGGTGAAGAGACCCACCCTCTGAGTTTCATTTCCTATATAAATAAGACCAATTGATTACCGGCTATCCGTTCCGCGAGCATTTTTGACATCGCCGTTGTTCTTTCATTAAAGGGCACAGAAACTTATATGTAAACACAAATGAAAGGCCACTGTCTCCTCTTTATATTGATATACGTTTAATAATTATATCATCTTCCATTGGGTAGATACACGCCGGTGAAGAGACCCACCCTCTGAGTTTCATTTCCTATATAAATAAGACCAATTGATTACTGGCTATCCGTTCCGCGAGCATGTTTGACATCGCCGTTGTTCTTTCATTAAAGGGCACAGAAACAAATATGTAATCTCAAATGAAAGGCCATTCTCTCCTCTTTGAAGAAATATATTCATAAGTATATCACCTTCCATGTGGTAGATACACGCCGGTGAAGAGACCCACCCTCTGAGTTTCATTTCCTATATAAATAAGACCAATTGATTACTGGCTATCCGTTCCGCGAGCATGTTTGACATCGCCGTTGTTCTTTCATTAAAGGGCACAGAAACTAATATGTAATCTCAAATGAAAGGCCATTCTCTCCTCTTTGAAGAAATATATATTTCATAAGTATATCACCTTCCATGTGGTAGATACACGCCGGTGAAGAGACCCACCCTCTGAGTTTCATTTCCTATATAAATAAGACCAATTGATTACCGGCTATCCGTTCCGCGAGCATTTTTGACATCGCCGTTGTTCTTTCATTAAAGGGCACAGAAACTTACATGTAATCTCAAATGAAAGGTCATTCTCTCGTCTTTATAATGATATACGTTTCATAATTATATCATCTTCAATGTCGTATATACACGCCGGTGAAGAGACCCACCCTCTGAGTTTCATTTCCTATATAAATAAGACCAATTGATTACTGGCTATCCGTTCCGCGAGCATGTTTGACATCGCCGTTGTTCTTTCATTAAAGGGCACAGAAACTAATATGTAATCTCAAATGAAAGGTCATTCTCTCCTCTTTATATTGATATACGTTTAATAATTATATCATCTTCCATTGGGTAGATACACGCCGATGAAGAGACCCACCCTCTGAGTTTCATTTCCTATATAAATAAGACCAATTGATTACCGGTTTTCCGTTCCGCGAGCATTTTTGACATCGCCGTTGTTCTTTCATTAAAAGGCACAGACACTTATATGTAATCTCAAATGAAAGGTCATTCTCTCGTCTTTATAATGATATACGTTTCATAATTATATCATCTTCAATGTCGTATATACACGCCGGTGAAGAGACCCACCCTCTGAGTTTCATTTCCTATATAAATAAGACCAATTGATTACCGGCTATCCGTTCCGCGAGCATTTTTGACATCGCCGTTGTTCTTTCATTAAAGGGCACAGAAACTGATATGTAATCTCAAATGAAAGGTCATTCTCTCTTCTTTATAATGATATACGTTTCATAATTATATCATCTTCCATGTGGTAGATACACGCCGGTGAAGAGACCCACCCTCTGAGTTTCATTTCCTATATAAATAAGACCAATTGATTACTGGCTATCCGTTCCGCGAGCATGTTTGACATCGCCGTTGTTCTTTCATTAAAGGGCACAGAAACTAATATGTAATCTCAAATGAAAGGCCATTCTCTCCTCTTTGAAGAAATATATATTTCATAAGTATATCACCTTCCATGTGGTAGATACACGCCGGTGAAGAGACCCACCCTCTGAGTTTCATTTCCTATATAAATAAGACCAATTGATTACCGGCTATCCGTTCCGCGAGCATTTTTGACATCGCCGTTGTTCTTTCATTAAAGGGCACAGAAACTTACATGTAATCTCAAATGAAAGGTCATTCTCTCGTCTTTATAATGATATACGTTTCATAATTATATCATCTTCAATGTCGTATATACACGCCGGTGAAGAGACCCACCCTCTGAGTTTCATTTCCTATATAAATAAGACCAATTGATTACCGGCTATCCGTTCCGCGAGCATTTTTGACATCGCCGTTGTTCTTTCATTAAAGGGCACAGAAACTGATATGTAATCTCAAATGAAAGGTCATTCTCTCTTCTTTATAATGATATACGTTTCATAATTATATCATCTTCCATGTGGTAGATACACGCCGGTGAAGAGACCCACCCTCTGAGTTTCATTTCCTATATAAATAAGACCAATTGATTACTGGCTATCCGTTCCGCGAGCATGTTTGACATCGCCGTTGTTCTTTCATTAAAGGGCACAGAAACTAATATGTAATCTCAAATGAAAGGCCATTCTCTCCTCTTTGAAGAAATATATCTTTCATAAGTATATCACCTTCCATGTGGTAGATACACGCCGGTGAAGAGACCCACCCTCTGAGTTTCATTTCCTATATAAATAAGACCAATTGATTACCGGCTATCCGTTCCGCGAGCATTTTTGACATCGCCGTTGTTCTTTCATTAAAGGGCACAGAAACTTACATGTAATCTCAAATGAAAGGTCATTCTCTCGTCTTTATAATGATATACGTTTCATAATTATATCATCTTCAATGTCGTATATACACGCCGGTGAAGAGACCCACCCTCTGAGTTTCATTTCCTATATAAATAAGACCAATTGATTACCGGCTATCCGTTCCGCGAGCATTTTTGACATCGCCGTTGTTCTTTCATTAAAGGGCAGAGAAACTGATATGTAATTTCAAATGAAAGGTCATTCTCTCTTCTTTATAATGATATACGTTTCATAATTATATCATCTTCCATGTGGTAGATACACGCCGGTGAAGAGACCCACCCTCTGAGTTTCATTTCCTATATAAATAAGACCAATTGATTACTGGCTATCCGTTCCGCGAGCATGTTTGACATCGCCGTTGTTCTTTCATTAAAGGGCACAGAAACTAATATGTAATCTCAAATGAAAGGCCACTGTCTCCTCTTTGCAGAAATATATACTTCATAAGTATATCACCTTCCATGTGGTAGATACACGCCGGTGAAGAGACCCACCCTCTGAGTTTCATTTCCTACATAAATAAGACCAATTGATTACCGGCTATCCGTTCCGCGAGCATTTTTGACATCGCCGTTGTTCTTTCATTAAAGGGCACATAAAATTATATGTAATCTCAAATGAAAGGTCATTCTCTCCTCTTTATATTGATATACGTTTAATAATTATATCATCTTCCATTGGGTAGATACGCGCCGGTGAAGAGACCCACACTCTGAGTTTCATTTCCTATATAAATAAGACTAATTGCTTGTCGGCTATCCGTTCCGCGAGCATTTTTTACATCGCCGTTGTTCTTTCATTAAAGGGCACAGAAACTGATATGTAATCTCAAATGAAAGGTCATTCTCTCTTCTTTATAATGATATACGTTTCATAATTATATCATCTTCCATGTGGTAGATACACGCCGGTGAAGAGACCCACCCTCTGAGTTTCATTTCCTATATAAATAAGACCAATTGATTACTGGCTATCCGTTCCGCGAGCATGTTTGACATCGCCGTTGTTCTTTCATTAAAGGGCACAGAAACTAATATGTAATCTCAAATGAAAGGCCATTCTCTCCTCTTTGAAGAAATATATATTTCATAAGTATATCACCTTCCATGTGGTAGATACACGCCGGTGAAGAGACCCACCCTCTGAGTTTCATTTCCTATATAAATAAGACCAATTGATTACCGGCTATCCGTTCCGCGAGCATTTTTGACATCGCCGTTGTTCTTTCATTAAAGGGCACAGAAACTTATATGTAAACACAAATGAAAGGCCACTGTCTCCTCTTTATATTGATATACGTTTAATAATTATATCATCTTCCATTGGGTAGATACACGCCGGTGAAGAGACCCACCCTCTGAGTTTCATTTCCTATATAAATAAGACCAATTGATTACTGGCTATCCGTTCCGCGAGCATGTTTGACATCGCCGTTGTTCTTTCATTAAAGGGCACAGAAACAAATATGTAATCTCAAATGAAAGGCCATTCTCTCCTCTTTGAAGAAATATATTCATAAGTATATCACCTTCCATGTGGTAGATACACGCCGGTGAAGAGACCCACCCTCTGAGTTTCATTTCCTATATAAATAAGACCAATTGATTACTGGCTATCCGTTCCGCGAGCATGTTTGACATCGCCGTTGTTCTTTCATTAAAGGGCACAGAAACTAATATGTAATCTCAAATGAAAGGCCATTCTCTCCTCTTTGAAGAAATATATATTTCATAAGTATATCACCTTCCATGTGGTAGATACACGCCGGTGAAGAGACCCACCCTCTGAGTTTCATTTCCTATATAAATAAGACCAATTGATTACCGGCTATCCGTTCCGCGAGCATTTTTGACATCGCCGTTGTTCTTTCATTAAAGGGCACAGAAACTTACATGTAATCTCAAATGAAAGGTCATTCTCTCGTCTTTATAATGATATACGTTTCATAATTATATCATCTTCAATGTCGTATATACACGCCGGTGAAGAGACCCACCCTCTGAGTTTCATTTCCTATATAAATAAGACCAATTGATTACTGGCTATCCGTTCCGCGAGCATGTTTGACATCGCCGTTGTTCTTTCATTAAAGGGCACAGAAACTAATATGTAATCTCAAATGAAAGGTCATTCTCTCCTCTTTATATTGATATACGTTTAATAATTATATCATCTTCCATTGGGTAGATACACGCCGATGAAGAGACCCACCCTCTGAGTTTCATTTCCTATATAAATAAGACCAATTGATTACCGGTTTTCCGTTCCGCGAGCATTTTTGACATCGCCGTTGTTCTTTCATTAAAAGGCACAGACACTTATATGTAATCTCAAATGAAAGGTCATTCTCTCGTCTTTATAATGATATACGTTTCATAATTATATCATCTTCAATGTCGTATATACACGCCGGTGAAGAGACCCACCCTCTGAGTTTCATTTCCTATATAAATAAGACCAATTGATTACCGGCTATCCGTTCCGCGAGCATTTTTGACATCGCCGTTGTTCTTTCATTAAAGGGCACAGAAACTGATATGTAATCTCAAATGAAAGGTCATTCTCTCTTCTTTATAATGATATACGTTTCATAATTATATCATCTTCCATGTGGTAGATACACGCCGGTGAAGAGACCCACCCTCTGAGTTTCATTTCCTATATAAATAAGACCAATTGATTACTGGCTATCCGTTCCGCGAGCATGTTTGACATCGCCGTTGTTCTTTCATTAAAGGGCACAGAAACTAATATGTAATCTCAAATGAAAGGCCATTCTCTCCTCTTTGAAGAAATATATATTTCATAAGTATATCACCTTCCATGTGGTAGATACACGCCGGTGAAGAGACCCACCCTCTGAGTTTCATTTCCTATATAAATAAGACCAATTGATTACCGGCTATCCGTTCCGCGAGCATTTTTGACATCGCCGTTGTTCTTTCATTAAAGGGCACAGAAACTTACATGTAATCTCAAATGAAAGGTCATTCTCTCGTCTTTATAATGATATACGTTTCATAATTATATCATCTTCAATGTCGTATATACACGCCGGTGAAGAGACCCACCCTCTGAGTTTCATTTCCTATATAAATAAGACCAATTGATTACCGGCTATCCGTTCCGCGAGCATTTTTGACATCGCCGTTGTTCTTTCATTAAAGGGCACAGAAACTGATATGTAATCTCAAATGAAAGGTCATTCTCTCTTCTTTATAATGATATACGTTTCATAATTATATCATCTTCCATGTGGTAGATACACGCCGGTGAAGAGACCCACCCTCTGAGTTTCATTTCCTATATAAATAAGACCAATTGATTACTGGCTATCCGTTCCGCGAGCATGTTTGACATCGCCGTTGTTCTTTCATTAAAGGGCACAGAAACTAATATGTAATCTCAAATGAAAGGCCATTCTCTCCTCTTTGAAGAAATATATCTTTCATAAGTATATCACCTTCCATGTGGTAGATACACGCCGGTGAAGAGACCCACCCTCTGAGTTTCATTTCCTATATAAATAAGACCAATTGATTACCGGCTATCCGTTCCGCGAGCATTTTTGACATCGCCGTTGTTCTTTCATTAAAGGGCACAGAAACTTACATGTAATCTCAAATGAAAGGTCATTCTCTCGTCTTTATAATGATATACGTTTCATAATTATATCATCTTCAATGTCGTATATACACGCCGGTGAAGAGACCCACCCTCTGAGTTTCATTTCCTATATAAATAAGACCAATTGATTACCGGCTATCCGTTCCGCGAGCATTTTTGACATCGCCGTTGTTCTTTCATTAAAGGGCAGAGAAACTGATATGTAATTTCAAATGAAAGGTCATTCTCTCTTCTTTATAATGATATACGTTTCATAATTATATCATCTTCCATGTGGTAGATACACGCCGGTGAAGAGACCCACCCTCTGAGTTTCATTTCCTATATAAATAAGACCAATTGATTACTGGCTATCCGTTCCGCGAGCATGTTTGACATCGCCGTTGTTCTTTCATTAAAGGGCACAGAAACTAATATGTAATCTCAAATGAAAGGCCACTGTCTCCTCTTTGCAGAAATATATACTTCATAAGTATATCACCTTCCATGTGGTAGATACACGCCGGTGAAGAGACCCACCCTCTGAGTTTCATTTCCTACATAAATAAGACCAATTGATTACCGGCTATCCGTTCCGCGAGCATTTTTGACATCGCCGTTGTTCTTTCATTAAAGGGCACATAAAATTATATGTAATCTCAAATGAAAGGTCATTCTCTCCTCTTTATATTGATATACGTTTAATAATTATATCATCTTCCATTGGGTAGATACGCGCCGGTGAAGAGACCCACACTCTGAGTTTCATTTCCTATATAAATAAGACTAATTGCTTGTCGGCTATCCGTTCCGCGAGCATTTTTTACATCGCCGTTGTTCTTTCATTAAAGGGCACAGAAACTGATATGTAATCTCAAATGAAAGGTCATTCTCTCTTCTTTATAATGATATACGTTTCATAATTATATCATCTTCCATGTGGTAGATACACGCCGGTGAAGAGACCCACCCTCTGAGTTTCATTTCCTATATAAATAAGACCAATTGATTACTGGCTATCCGTTCCGCGAGCATGTTTGACATCGCCGTTGTTCTTTCATTAAAGGGCACAGAAACTAATATGTAATCTCAAATGAAAGGCCATTCTCTCCTCTTTGAAGAAATATATATTTCATAAGTATATCACCTTCCATGTGGTAGATACACGCCGGTGAAGAGACCCACCCTCTGAGTTTCATTTCCTATATAAATAAGACCAATTGATTACCGGCTATCCGTTCCGCGAGCATTTTTGACATCGCCGTTGTTCTTTCATTAAAGGGCACAGAAACTTATATGTAAACACAAATGAAAGGCCACTGTCTCCTCTTTATATTGATATACGTTTAATAATTATATCATCTTCCATTGGGTAGATACACGCCGGTGAAGAGACCCACCCTCTGAGTTTCATTTCCTATATAAATAAGACCAATTGATTACTGGCTATCCGTTCCGCGAGCATGTTTGACATCGCCGTTGTTCTTTCATTAAAGGGCACAGAAACAAATATGTAATCTCAAATGAAAGGCCATTCTCTCCTCTTTGAAGAAATATATTCATAAGTATATCACCTTCCATGTGGTAGATACATGCCGGTGAAGAGACCCACCCTCTGAGTTTCATTTCCTATATAAATAAGACCAATTGATTACTGGCTATCCGTTCCGCGAGCATGTTTGACATCGCCGTTGTTCTTTCATTAAAGGGCACAGAAACTAATATGTAATCTCAAATGAAAGGCCATTCTCTCCTCTTTGAAGAAATATATATTTCATAAGTATATCACCTTCCATGTGGTAGATACACGCCGGTGAAGAGACCCACCCTCTGAGTTTCATTTCCTATATAAATAAGACCAATTGATTACCGGCTATCCGTTCCGCGAGCATTTTTGACATCGCCGTTGTTCTTTCATTAAAGGGCACAGAAACTTACATGTAATCTCAAATGAAAGGTCATTCTCTCGTCTTTATAATGATATACGTTTCATAATTATATCATCTTCAATGTCGTATATACACGCCGGTGAAGAGACCCACCCTCTGAGTTTCATTTCCTATATAAATAAGACCAATTGATTACTGGCTATCCGTTCCGCGAGCATGTTTGACATCGCCGTTGTTCTTTCATTAAAGGGCACAGAAACTAATATGTAATCTCAAATGAAAGGTCATTCTCTCCTCTTTATATTGATATACGTTTAATAATTATATCATCTTCCATTGGGTAGATACACGCCGATGAAGAGACCCACCCTCTGAGTTTCATTTCCTATATAAATAAGACCAATTGATTACCGGTTTTCCGTTCCGCGAGCATTTTTGACATCGCCGTTGTTCTTTCATTAAAAGGCACAGACACTTATATGTAATCTCAAATGAAAGGTCATTCTCTCGTCTTTATAATGATATACGTTTCATAATTATATCATCTTCAATGTCGTATATACACGCCGGTGAAGAGACCCACCCTCTGAGTTTCATTTCCTATATAAATAAGACCAATTGATTACCGGCTATCCGTTCCGCGAGCATTTTTGACATCGCCGTTGTTCTTTCATTAAAGGGCACAGAAACTGATATGTAATCTCAAATGAAAGGTCATTCTCTCTTCTTTATAATGATATACGTTTCATAATTATATCATCTTCCATGTGGTAGATACACGCCGGTGAAGAGACCCACCCTCTGAGTTTCATTTCCTATATAAATAAGACCAATTGATTACTGGCTATCCGTTCCGCGAGCATGTTTGACATCGCCGTTGTTCTTTCATTAAAGGGCACAGAAACTAATATGTAATCTCAAATGAAAGGCCATTCTCTCCTCTTTGAAGAAATATATATTTCATAAGTATATCACCTTCCATGTGGTAGATACACGCCGGTGAAGAGACCCACCCTCTGAGTTTCATTTCCTATATAAATAAGACCAATTGATTACCGGCTATCCGTTCCGCGAGCATTTTTGACATCGCCGTTGTTCTTTCATTAAAGGGCACAGAAACTTACATGTAATCTCAAATGAAAGGTCATTCTCTCGTCTTTATAATGATATACGTTTCATAATTATATCATCTTCAATGTCGTATATACACGCCGGTGAAGAGACCCACCCTCTGAGTTTCATTTCCTATATAAATAAGACCAATTGATTACCGGCTATCCGTTCCGCGAGCATTTTTGACATCGCCGTTGTTCTTTCATTAAAGGGCAGAGAAACTGATATGTAATTTCAAATGAAAGGTCATTCTCTCTTCTTTATAATGATATACGTTTCATAATTATATCATCTTCCATGTGGTAGATACACGCCGGTGAAGAGACCCACCCTCTGAGTTTCATTTCCTATATAAATAAGACCAATTGATTACTGGCTATCCGTTCCGCGAGCATGTTTGACATCGCCGTTGTTCTTTCATTAAAGGGCACAGAAACTAATATGTAATCTCAAATGAAAGGCCATTCTCTCCTCTTTGAAGAAATATATATTTCATAAGTATATCACCTTCCATGTGGTAGATACACGCCGGTGAAGAGACCCACCCTCTGAGTTTCATTTCCTATATAAATAAGACCAATTGATTACCGGCTATCCGTTCCGCGAGCATTTTTGACATCGCCGTTGTTCTTTCATTAAAGGGCACAGAAACTTATATGTAAACACAAATGAAAGGCCACTGTCTCCTCTTTGCAGAAATATATACTTCATAAGTATATCACCTTCCATGTGGTAGATACACGCCGGTGAAGAGACCCACCCTCTGAGTTTCATTTCCTACATAAATAAGACCAATTGATTACCGGCTATCCGTTCCGCGAGCATTTTTGACATCGCCGTTGTTCTTTCATTAAAGGGCACATAAAATTATATGTAATCTCAAATGAAAGGTCATTCTCTCCTCTTTATATTGATATACGTTTAATAATTATATCATCTTCCATTGGGTAGATACGCGCCGGTGAAGAGACCCACACTCTGAGTTTCATTTCCTATATAAATAAGACTAATTGCTTGTCGGCTATCCGTTCCGCGAGCATTTTTTACATCGCCGTTGTTCTTTCATTAAAGGGCACAGAAACTTATATGTAAACACAAATGAAAGGCCATTGTCTCATCTTTGCAGAAATAGATATTTCATAAGTATATCACCTTCCATGTGGTAGATACACGCCGGTGAAGAGACCCACCCTCTGAGTTGCATTTCCTATATAAATAAGACCAATTGCTTGTCGGCTATCCGTTCCGCGAGCATTTTTGACATTGCCGTTGTTCTTTCAATAAAGGGCACAGAAACTTACATGTAATCTCAAATGAAAGGTCATTCTCTTCTCTTTGCATAATTGTACGGTTAATAAGTATATCATGTTCCATTTGGGTAGATACACGCCGGTGAAGAGACCCACCCTCTGAGTTTCATTTCCTATATAAATAAGACCAATCGCTTGTCGGCTATCCGTTCCGCGAGCTTTCTTTACATTGTTTGTTTTCTTTTAAGAAACATAAATAAATAATATGTTCTTTATGTCAATAAACAATAATATCAGTTCAGCGAGCGTTCTTTCACAAGATAAACATATGTGTAATTTTAAATGAAAGTTCTCTTTTATGAATATGCGTTTGAATTCTCAATATTTCGATAAGGTACAATACAATACAAAGCAATAATATACAATACAAGGAGCCTATCAAAGGCCTTACATTATTTCATTGCGTTTACAAATTCACCATTATTTTCATTATTCCCAGCGCATCACATTCGCACGCCCAGTTTCTACATTTGGACAGCGCAAGCGTATACAAGTCGATAAAGACCCTCCCGCAGAATGCTCGCTGAGCGTATAGGAATTAGCGATAACCCTCGCGCTATCTGATTGGGTACACAAAGGGAGGTAACTCTGTCCCTTTGTTGTTGGAGTATCAGCTAATGGCGGACAACATGTGACAATCGCGATGTCGCTTACCCGTAAACAACTTGAGTGTTTGGCTATTGTCAAACAAGGTCACAATTTGGCAATATTAGGACAGGCAGGCGTCGGGAAAACTTTCCTTGTGAGTCACTTAAAGAATGAACTCGAACTCTTGGGGTTAAACGTTGCAGTGACATGCACAACCGGAATCGCCTGTTCCAACTACAGTGCGTGGCCATAAGTAAGTACGCAAAAATCACAACGTTCTCGCGATAGCGCTTGACTATCATATTTTTTAATCTCGCGTTTGGTAAGTTTGCATTGTAAAGAGATGAAATTCAGAGAAAATAATAATCATCGACTCCTCTTTCCACTGGCCCACTAAGGGAATTCCTATGTCTATTTTTAGCCTGACTACACACGTCATGCGGCATAGCAGTAACATTTCGTTTTCAATGGCAAATGCAAAAACAAAAGTAATTTGAGATGAACAGAGGTGATAAAAAATATTGAAAAAGTATCAGAAATGTTGGAATATATGTCAATTACCATCAATAGGTTCGGCATTTTTTTTCCGAGTCTTGGTTTGGTCGAAAATATTGAAAGATCGCAAAGCAGGAAAATGACGGGTGCGCAAGGCGCATTTTTTAGAACGATATAACCAGCGCCACGGATTAATATCTATGACTGATTTTAATAATTATTATAATATCTATTTAATCCTTTAAACAATCTCTATGGACATATTCTATCAAACTGTAAATATATTTTGAATCGTTAAAAAATTCTCAAGATGAAACAACAATGTAACACTTTCTAACAATTTCACAGATTTCATGAACCGTGTCCGTTAATTGATAGAAATTAACAAACAATGCCCCTTTTCTTTAAAAAAATTTAATGATATGATTGAATTTATTACACAAGGTTTGTTTTAGGTGTTGACAAAATATTTCATAAGGCAATCGCCAAACGAGAGATTCCCACCCGGGTGCTCGAAAATGTTTACAAACACGTCTCCCGCATAGCGCAGTATAACGGGAATGTTCACGGTCTTTATTCTTTGCAATGATTTGATACGAAAACGAAAGTTATCATAATTATAAAGTCTGGTATGTAAATTTTCATTTTAGATGATTATTTATGACATGATGCATCATATCTTTTTTTAAAGCAGCCTTGTGTTTTCAAGGATGAAAAAAACACGTGGTCACATCTTCGGGTGCTTCGTAAGAGATTTCAAAATGAGTAAATAAATTATTTGATATGGCTTTATCTTTCCTCACATATTATTGCAAAAGAAAATGTATGGCAAATTATTTATAAAAATTTTGAAACTAAATTAAATGACGATCAATGAAAAGTTGATTTCAGTTGTGTTGCCAAGGTGATACTGTACACAAATTAGGCCCGAAATTGTCAGGTCATCATAGAATAAATCCTTTTATATTGAAATGAAATGATCAAACATTTAGAATGCTTAGCTCAAAGTGAACAATTCCCTAAAATTTCGAGCTTTTTCGATTAATATTTATTGAAATATCGCCTTATAACGAGGGAGGTGACCCGCTCGTCTAACGGCAGTTCATGACGTCATGACGCTCTTTGCGTACTTACTTATGGCCACGCACTGTACAATGTAAGTGCTTCCTTTGCTTATGTTTGCTGATTTGTTGAAAAATTCATATATAACGTTTTCCATAATATTTCAGTAATTAAAAGCAACGTAACACCATTAACATGTATGTTGACGAAAGACAAGACGAAGGGGTTTCTTTTAGTGAAAGGTGATTAAAAGCCCAAACACGTATTGATTTATAAATATTTTTTAATCATGGTAGATAAGATTAGTGTTTACTTTTGACAGAATATGGAAAGATATTCACATCCTGAATGCTATTGACATCATAACTTTGTTATAGTGATAGTAAGTGAATCATAGGGGATACGGACGAAACGGCGACACGGCAAAACGGCGACAAAAATTTAGTTAAAACGGCGACAAATTGGACTGAACGGCGACAGAATTGTATTGGACTGAACGGC
This sequence comes from Steromphala cineraria, assembly GCA_916613615.1. NCBI lineage: Eukaryota > Metazoa > Mollusca > Gastropoda > Trochida > Trochidae > Steromphala > Steromphala cineraria. Next base: position 69,326,451 of record OU744722.1, on the reverse strand, counting down.
GACACAAATATTTTTTTGTAATAGTTTGTAACATGTTTGTGATATTCGATTGCAGGTTTTAGACAAGGTTACACAACCATTTATAATGTGTTTATTCTACAAAGTGTTGTCAAGAAATGTCTTAATGTTAAAGGTGGGAAATTTTATGCTCTATTTGTTGACTTTGCGAAAGCTTTCGATTCAGTGGAAAGAAATAAACTATGGAATATCCTGAACATGCATGGCCTTAGTCCAAAAATGAGTAACCTTTTAGAGCAGATATATGAAAATGTAAAAGCGTGTGTCAGAAATAAGGATACTCTATCATAAACATTTGAGATACAAATAGGTGTCAGACAAGGTTGTGTATTAGGTGCTTCTAGGTGCTCGTCTCATGAACTATTTATCGAGATAGGGAGATATCATATAATTTATTCAACCTATATTTGACAGTTAACTTAGCCAAGTGATTCCAATCAATTCCAAAATTAATCCTTGGCTTATGCTATGTTTTTTAAGTGATGGAATTTAGATTTTCATAACTATTGGTAAGTAAGTTAATTATCGGAACTCACTGTGATGATAACAGAAATGAATGAAAACCAAAATAGTTCAACTAACAGAAAAAGCAAGTGTAAGAGGAAACAAAATTGGTGGAATGAAACTTTATGTATGCTTTGGAGTGATCTGTGCATAGCAGACCAACTGTCTTTCAACATGAATATTTGTATAAACGGAAATTATTTGATACATAAAAGCAGTCAAAACAAGTACATTTACATTTCCCAATGGAATTTTGGAGATCTATTGGGCGTATATTTGTTGGAGAGAGTGAGAGACGTAAACTTTTGAAACATTTTAAAAACTGAATTGTGTTATGCAATAATGGAGGTGACTCTACAACAATACGTAATTAGTTAAGAAAACATATAATCAATCTTCTACTGCAATACCTTGTTTGTTAAGAAAACAATTATTTGGATTATGGCAACTACTCGAAAAGAACATTGAGTAGTTTATTAAGAAAACAAATCAATCAATACGAAATCGAAAATTCAAGAGTGTATTAGTTATGAGTCAAGTGAAGTTTATTATCATAAATCATGACATAGTTATCAAATAATATATTGAAGTAATAGATATGAATTATACAATTAATTGAGCATTCGCAAGTCATATTTGATATATAGCGCAGTTTTATGTTTTTTTTTATGTGCTGGACATAATTGAAACATATCCCTTTATTGATAAAAGATAAAAATAATATGCGTATCAGACATGAAAGGTAAACGAATCAAAGTTAAACAATGTTTTCTTTGAAAAAAGGTGTCGCCGTTTAATCCAAATGCGTCGCCGTTTTGTCAAGCAATTTTTGTGTAAAATTTCATTGAAAATGTGTTTCGCCGTTCTGTCCAACAATTTTTTGGGGTGTGTCGCCGTTCCGTCCAAAATGTCGCCGTTTTGGCTTGTCGCCGTTTTGCCGTGTCGCCGTTTTGTCTATAACCCAATCATAGTAGGATATCAAGTTCAGAGTATGCATCATAAACAACTTGACATTTGTCATATATAAACCATAAGTTTTTCAAAGTAGACACTGCCCAATAGTGCTTATCTATTAGATAAAACATTTGTATATCTGCCCTTTCTACCGTTAACACAGAAAAAAGGGAAATTTTGAAATATTGAAGAATATCATGACTTATTAAGCAGCTCTCTCTTTTCAATAAAAATAAGAAATTGCTTTTGATACAAACATTTATTGCTGGTATCTATTGAATAGTATTGATAAATGCCAGGATTGAGATATATTATATGATATCATATAAACATTTTTGATTTTGCTTAAATATGTCAATGTATTGTGATACTCAATTTCTAGGCTAATCAAAACAAATCCACAGCTATATTGAATAGTTTCCCCTGAATTTTGCTAAAAAATTATCCAATAATAACAGCATAAAATAACTCTGTTATGTTATGGTATCTGGCATTTTTAAGTCTACACCAATATCCTACATCTTATTACAGTCACAGTCACAGTCACAGACTCACCCAAAGCCATATTATGACATGTTGATTTATCAAGTTTCCAAACACATTTACGAAATTTCACAAAAATAGACTCAATAATATTGCAGTATGCAGTGTTGTTCCTAGCTGGTCAGCTGAGGGGGTCATTTTGGCCTATTTTAAGCATATGGGACCCTTTGCAATGGAAATATCTTACTTCTAAAAATATTTAGGGGACACCAAGCAAAAAGGGTGGGCACATTTCCCCAGGACCCCCTCTAGGAACAGCACTGAGTATGTGCACAATATTTCCCCTCCCTTACATAGGAATAGTTAAATGATACTTTCAAAAATCTTCAACCAGTATCACATAAAATTGTTTTCCTTTTTAATTTTGTTTGATTAGTATCACAGTTATTGTTACCAAGCATCCTTTAGAAATTTGTAACAAAACATAGAGATGATGTTTTAATTTAAGAGTATACATACCGTTAATACCTAGATAATTATAAAATGATACTGACTGTATGATATTGCCTTGGTAAAACAAATGTTAGTATGAGTCTACTTAACTTATCTAAGAAAATAATAAACGTTTGAGGCCTCAAAACAGTGCCATGTCAAGTATTAATTTTACATGAGTAAGTATGCAAAACTCCCTTAGATGTCAAAACTTTATCTGACCAAGCCATGCATATAGATAATGTGAGCTGTGCTCACTTTTTTCCTTGTTTATACATTTCAACCCATTTGATACATTAACCGTTATTACATTTTCCTTCAGGGTGCAATTACTATTCACCGTTTTTGTGGAATCAAAGATGGTCGATACTCTCTAAATGACATGGAAGATGTCCTTGAAAGAGAAGATGCTCTTAGAGAAAAGATTTGCAGCACTGATGTTCTCATCATTGATGAGATTTCTATGCTCAGGTATGTTGAAAAGATTGAAACAATTGTCTGTTTTATTTTGTAGACAACACTATTTTATGCCAATAAAAATAATGTTTCACTATTCCATCTGTCTTGTCTAAAATGTCAAAAACAAGTAAACAAAATAAGGCTTTTGAAGGTTTTACCTGGTCTTCCATTTTGTATACATTATAATTCTAAAAAAATATATCTACAACTAAAATAAAGTATTCTACAAACCATTTCTGCTATTGTTTTGATATGTTAAAAAATAACTTTACTTCATGAAATCTACATTTTGTCATCTAAAATGTGTCCATCTTATTATCAGATTTGTTTGTTGGTGAAAACGTGTTTTTTAAAACATACAGCCCCTTTTCTATGTCAACTGCATTTAAATACCATATAACTTAATGATTGGCAATTGGGCCATTTTTAAAATATGAGGGGCCCTTAGAGTTTCTATATATGCCCTCTGGAACTAACTTTAGAAATGTTTGAATAGGGATCACATCATAAGAAAATAACTTTTATTCTAATCCAGTTACAGATTTATGACAAATTTAAGTTGACCCCACCCATAATTCTGATTCAAATTCTGATTGTGCATACATTATTCTTTGATAGCTACAAGATGCTGTCTCAAGTAGAGGCAGTATGTCGAATGGCAAGGAAGAACAAGCAGATGTTTGGTGGATTACAGATGATAGTTTGTGGGGATTTTTTTCGACTGCAACCAGTTCCAAACCTTCTATATGGTGACAGAGGTGACTTTGCCTTCAGGTAATTTTCATGACATTTTCAACTAATTTCATAGCACTCAACGCTATTGATTTACATTGATCTATATATTATTATTATTATCATAATCATCAGATACAAGGTTTCGTTCAATGGTAACAGGGTATTTGGAGAAGCCATGAGAATGAAAATACACTGCAACATGAGGATGCAAAGCAATTCAAAGAATGAGAACTATAAGGTCACAATTATCATATATCCATGAATAGCCATATTGTCTGCATAAACAAAAATGCAAAGTTGCAGTCTTTTTAGCTCATCAGGACTGAAAGTCCAGATGGGCTTATGGCATGGCCCGTCGTCCGGCGTCCATCCGTCCGTCGTCCGTCCGTAAACTTTTGACACTTTCGACTTCTCCTCATGAACCATACACATTAGAGAGCTGAAATTTTGTGTACAAGTACCTTAGCATATGGAGATTATAATTTGTAACTTTGGTGACCCTGTGACCCCAAATAGGGTCACAGGGGTCACAACTTTAAAAACCTATTTTCATCTTCTTCTCCAGTTCCAGAAGGACTAAAGAGTTAAAAATGATATGTGCAGACTCCTTGGCCAATGGGGATTCTAATTTGTAACTTTGGTGACCCTGTGATCCCAAATAGGGTCACAGGGGTCACAACCTTAAATACCTATTTTCATCTTCTTCTCCAGTTTCAAAGGAGTAGAGAGTTAAAAATTATATGTGCAGACTCCTTCGACAATGGAGATTCTAATTTGTAACTTTGGTGACCCTGTGACCCCAAATAGGGTCACAGGGGTCACAACCTTAAAAACTTATTTTTATATTTTTCTCCAGTTCTAAAAGGACTAGAGAGTTAAAAACGATATGTGCAGACTCCTTGGCCAATGGGGATTCTAAATTGTAGATTTCGTGACCCCACTACCCCAAATAGGGTCACAGGGGTCACAACCTTAAAAACCTATTTTCATCTTCTTCTCCAGTTCTAAAAGGACTAGAGAGTTGAAAGTGATATGTGCAGACTCCTTGGACAATGGGGATTCTAATTTGTAACTTTGTTGACCCTGTGACCCCAAATAGGGTCACAGGGGTCACAACCTTAAAAACCTATTTTCATCTTCTTCTCAAGTTTCAAAAGGTCTAGAGAGCTGAAATTATATGTGCAGACTCCTTGGCCAATGGGGATTCTATTTGTAGATTTCGTGACCCCATGACCCCAAATAGGGTCACAGGGGTCACAACCTTAAAAACTTATTTTCATCATCATCTTTAGCTCCTAAAGGTCTATTGAGCTGAAAGACTGCATGTAGACTCCTTGGCCAATTGGGATTCTAAACTGTAGTTTTTGTGACCCCATGACCCCAAATAGGGTCACAGGGGTCACAATCTAAAAAACCTATTTTTCTCCATTAGATGACAGTCTATGGCAAATTTATTTCTCCTTGGATATTTTAGTGTGGACTTTTTTCACTGTCTGATATTGGCGATCTAGAAAGTGTTGAATAATAATACAATTGTTTTGTAATTTTTTTTATAGGTTTTCTTGCAATAGGTTACATCAGTTTCATTTTTAGCTCATCTTGCCTGTATAAAGCAAACTTGATATGATGCCTGATGAGCTACAGAGCCAATGGCTCTATTTTTTACTTTTTAAGTGGACCACTCTGGAACGACGCATTTCCCCATCACATCATACTCAGTGAAGTGATACGACAAAAGGAGCACCAACTCATAGATGCCATCAGAGAAACAAGTAGGGGCACTTTGTCTGAAGCCACTGAAGAGTTCCTGACCAGCCTTTCAAAACAAGTGATCAGGATTTTGTGAAGATATGTGCAACAAACCAACAGGCAGATCTTCACAACCAGAGGGAAATCCTTCGACTCAAAGGTTTCTTTCAAAATAGTTAAAATAACTTTTCTAGTTCCCTTGATTATACTATCAATTATTTGTTTGTATTCACAAGGATCGATCACGTATGTCGGCATTATTCCTCATGAAATCCATCTACAGTTCTTTGTTAAATACCCAACTTCATCAATATTGTCAGATGTTTGTACATGATAAGTCTTGAATCTAGCAATTTTTCCCATCCACATCTATTAACTCTTCGAAGGATATATCTGTTATCCTCACTTTCTGGTTCACATTCTGTAATTCAGTTAATGAAAGTATTGTTAGAATTTGTCAGCTGAATGTCTTATTCATGTTGCACAGGTGATTTGAAAACATTTCACAGCGAAGACTGGGGTGAGAAGAAATATCTGGACAGACTGGTCGTTCCGAAGTGTCTCTGGTTGAAAGTTGGATGTCAGGTTATGCTCCTGAGGAACCTATCTGATAATCTTGTCAACGGCTGTACTGGTGTTGTTACAGGCATAGGAGATACCTTCATTGATGTCAATTTTCAAGGTCAATCTTCAAGGATACTCAAGTACACATTTGCAGGTAAGCTCATTAATGAGGTCAAAAGACATTAACATAAATGTTCCTTTCAGTGGCTAAGTTGACAATGTACTGAGAGATACTACACAGTATACATGTTCACTCTGTATTACGTGTTCATATTAATTCATTATTCCACACTGAATAGAGCTTATCAAAAACTCAGTCATTATTTGACACTGAACATCAATTCAAAAATTGCATTTTAAGTTAGCTGTTCCTAACTAATTTAACTATTTTAACTTGACTATTCACCATTAGATATTAGCATTAACATGCTTATGATGCGTTGTGTCTCTTATAACATATAGAATTCTTATAAATTGAATGAAAACTATAAACATCCAACATAAAAAGTGAACTCCTTTCCCCAAAAAATGGATTAAACAGCTATTTAGAGTATCAAAGGCAAAAAACCATAGTTATCAAAGTGAATGTTGTCAAGGTTTAGTTAATTTACTTAAATATGAAGATATTAGAATGTTAAGAATTAAGCCAGGTTCAAGACAACAATGGACAAAACTATGAGTTATGACTCAGTTTTCCTTTCCCCAAAGAAATGTAAGCATTCAAGTTTATGTTTGTAACTTGAGATTCACTTTGATAAGTGTTTCCTGACTGTCCTCCTTATATTATCTTAACTGGTCATTTGATTTACTACATTGTTTCCTCAGGTCTTAGATGAGATGGTATACAAAATACTTACCGGCACATAGGAATCATATCAATGATTTGTTTTAAATTACATTTATCCTTTAGAGTAAGTTATTAAATCATTCCTTAAAATGCAAATTTTGAATTTATGGGTCATGGTTTTCCTATTGTCTTATTTTAAGTGAGACATGCCTATTTCAAAGAATTTATAAGCTAGTTGATTGTTTTCAGAGGTTTCCTCTTTCTTCTCAATGGTTCTTTTAACTTGAAAGAAACTGGCTCAGCTGTTGTTTGTTGGCGATGACAATTACTTTTCCTTGACACCAAGGATTGTCCCAGAATGATGCTGTTGTTGGTTTTCTGGTATGTAGCATATGTAGGGTTGGTGGCATTCCCATTGTGCAATCCTCTCTGCTGGCAAAAGTGGTTTTCAATTGGGTCACTGTTGATACAGGAGGGTTTTACCTGACTTCCAGGGTGTTTTCCAATGAAATCTCTCACCATGTTGTCAAACCCAAGAACACAAGAGGTTAGATCTTCCCGACACTGACTTGACATCAGTTTGCGCTGCTTTTCAGATGGTTTCAGATCACTGGTAATGACCTCCTTCTCCCAGTTTTGGAACCATTTAAAAGCCTCCCTGTTTTGACCTAAGCAGTGGTCACCAATGTGTGTTATTGGTCGATGATCCCGAAAGTTTTCTACAAGGACACTTGTCAGAGTTAGTAGATCAATTGTTCCATCCAGCTTGCTCCCTTCTGCACCTAGAGAAGACTTGTATTGGACAAAGAGTTCCAACATGTCGCTGTTGAGGACTTCTTCTGCTAGGTGGTTTCTCATCTTCGGAGCTTGATCTGGGGAAATGTGGTCAGCTGTCAATTTTCTGTGGAACTGAACAATATTGGACTTGTCCCACTGGTAAGCTTCTTTCCAGTGGTCCCAGAATATCTGAAAGCCAGATGGTAGTTGAAGGCTTCTTGTCTTGCTGTTTTGACCACTTTTCATCAAATTATTCCTTATCTTCTTGAAGCAGTGTGACACATCCATTATAAAGAAAATCTTCTGTGATGGATCTGCTTCTGCACGGCCTTCGAAAGACAGTCTGTCAATATCAACATTCATTTTCATGAATGCTCTGTTTGCCCCAGCCCCATCCATGCTTACATAGTTCACATTGAAGTCCCAAAGAGATAGTTCTGCAATTGCGTCATGGACAATAGCATGTACTGTGTGGGCAGATGCTGTCACCACTGGAAAATGTGCAATTGGGAATCTGAATCCACCCATTCCTAAAAACACCATCTGGAATACATGAGTTGCAATTTGTTGTTGCTTTTGTCCACTCTGGATGACTTTGAGAAGTTGTGATTCCAAAGGGGTTTCAGTGAAACCTACAAATTCAACTCCTGAGCCCCTCCTGGAGATGTGAATGTCTGACTGTATCGCCATCTCATCTATGAGAAGACCCCCGGTCCTGCCTGATACTGGAACATTAAGGCGATCAGCTTCTGTGTGCATCCAGCTAAAAACCTCATCCTGAAACCCAGCCTTCTGTTCAACACTATTTTTGTAGAGAACCAAAAGAGACTCTGAAGGGAGCAGTAGCATTCCGCTATTTCGAAGGTCCCTATAGCTTCTTGGACTTCTTGTCCAAAGTGTCAAACATGTTTTGATAACAGACTTTGGCCACCGGTTACTCCTTTGGTCCTTATTTGATGAATTAGACATTTGGCTTTTTAAAATGTCCAGCATGCTCTCGGTAGCATTTGGAAGCATGTCCCTGAAACATTTGTCATCATCCGCTTTTGATTTCTTGGAATCTTTCGTTGCTGCTGTGAAGGGTATTTGTCTGCAAACTCTACAACAACCCCTTGTTCCTATGAAAGATACCACTTTCATGCAATTTGGTGAAAAGATGTGTTGTTTATTGATATTTTCATCACCCTCTTTTGTAATGTTCATCTGTATTCCATGGGATGAATTTTTAGACTTCCCTACTCCAAAACAAAGTGGCAATCTTTTCACAATGTCACAGATTGATGTTATATCCTGCGACGAGCACAAGAGTTTGCAGTTAATATGGAGCGGATGAAGGTTAACTTTCTTTCCAGAGATGAGTAAGGACCATCCATTTTCAGCAAAAATGACTTCCTTTTCAATGATATTTCCATTCGCACGATATCCAGTATCCAGTCCTAAACTGACTTTGGTTTCATCCTGTGATATGACTCTGAAATCTTCTGGCTTAGATTGGACAACAGTGTTCTTATCAAAGTTCAAATGTTCATCAAGTTTTAATGGCGAAAGCTTAGCACCACTTAAGACACGAATTCTTGATCCATCCTTATTCCTTTGTCTGATTACTGACAGGTATGGAAGAAGAGATTTCAGAAACTTTGAGAATAGATTCTGGGGGGATGGCCTGTGGTCCTGAAGAACGCACTCAAACTGATACTGCTTGTAAAATTGCTCAAGTGTGTTGGTACTACTGCTGTCTGGCACTAGTCTTTGAATGATCCTAAGAAAGGAAAGAAAAAGCTGTTGTTCATTTAATCTGTCAAAATCACAGTATATATTCATTTGAATGGGGGGGGGGGGGGATGTTTGTATATCTTTTTGACAATAATTCCATGGTATTGATATGTACTTATCTAAGACTTAATTCCCTGATTTTGAGAAATTTTTCTTCACATGAGTTTTCACTTTCAACAAGTTTCAATTTATATACATATCCTTATTAAATCTCAAAGAACCTCTCAGGCTCTGTAATGACAGCTGATTCATATAAACATTGAGTCAATGACTAACTTGGTGTCTTTTTGGACAAGCATGAATGATGTTGATAATGTATGTATACAGTTCTTTGTTGACTACATTTTAAGTGTGTTTTTTTTCCTTTGCAGTTTACAATCCCCAACTAAAATGTGATGTTGCCAAAAGATGTCAGTTTCCCTTGAAACTGTGCTATGCTTTCACCATACACAAATCCCAAGGGATGACCATTGACAGGTAAATTAAACAAAACTAGTTCCTAAAATTTCCATCTGTTTAATGTCCTTTATCATTGTATTCCTTAGCAAGAAAACTAATCAGATCTGATAGGTGAGAATGGCTTTTGACATTTTCAAATTCACTTCAAGAACAAGTTTTTGCCTTAAGCTAAAATTTCAGGAATTCTTTATGACACCAAATCAGAGATTCCGGGTTATTATGTTTTTTTTCTGTCTGTCAGCCTGTCTGCACCAAACAGCTTTAAGCTGATAATAAGTTTAGGAATAGACTTTTGATTCATGATATCTCAGATGAGATCCTAATATTTAACCTCTTGCTCAGTAATCTGCAGTCTTACATAACCATTCTTTAAGCTATTAGCTATAAGCTTGTATTTTTCCATTCCTGATTTATGATATAAAATAAATGTGCTGTAACAAATTATGTAGGATTAGTGGGGTATATCAACTCCTATTGACTCTGATTAAGTTTAAGTCTGTAACATCTATATGAAATGAAGAATTAAAGGGACTGTCCAACAAGACAACAACCCAAAGAAAAAGCACTGTCCAGAACCTCCCTGTTAATTACAGACAATCCAAGACATCTTTATAATAGATACTTAGCTATCATATAAACCTGAATTTGTCTAAAAATATATAACTACAGTTCATGATTTTCAGGTTGCAGGTTGACTGTGAAGGCATTTTCCGGCCAGGTCAGTTGGGTGTTGCCATTGGGAGGGCAAGAAGCATAGGACTTCAAGTGCTGAACTTCCATCCACATTGGGTGATAGCCCAGGACAACATCATTTTTGAATTTTACGAAAGCAAATCCATGTTGCTTCTGGAAAATATGGACACAACAGGTTGGTAAACAACTACTGTACATCAACATATAAATGCTTGTCTTTAGGCGTAGGCGAGGAATAAAATTCATAACTTTGTTGACCCTTTGGCCCCTCATAAGGGCCACAAGCTTGAAACCTATTTTCATGTTTATGCCCCTGTTATATATGGCAGGGGCATATTGGATTACCCTAGGTTGTCCGTCCGTACGTCCGTACGTACGTAACTATACAGGGTATTGTATCCACTTCTGGCCTGTAAGGCCCGATGGGCTTATGGCATAGCATGGTGTCCGGTGTCCGTACGTCCGTAAACTTTGTGGAATTTCAACTTCTTCTCCAGAACCATAAGGCCTAGAAAGCTGAAACTTTGTGTACAGACTCCTTGACTAGTGAGGATTATAAATTGTAACTTCGGTGGCCCTGTGACCCCTAATAAGGGCCAAAGGGGCCATATCCTAAAAACCTATTTTCATCTTCTTCTCCAGAAGCATATGGCCTAGAAAGCTGAAACTTTGTGTACAGACTCCTTGACTATTGAGGATTATGAATTGTAGCTTTGGTGACCCTGTTGCCCCTAATAAAGGCAACAGTAACGTCCTTCAAATCTATTTTCAGTTTCTTCTCTTGAAGTATAAGGCCTAGAAAACTGAAAGTTGTCGCCTATATACTTAATTTTATGATTGGTGACCCTGTGGCCTCTACAAAGGGGGAATCACATTGACCACACTCTAGAGCATAATTGATGATGAAGCCTGATGAGCTACAGAGCCAATGGCTCTATTTCTTCACATTTCTGACATGTTGAACTTAGGTGAATTTTGGGGCAAGTGAACGCTCATATTGGTATGTTAAGGGATGTTGTTTATCCACTTCTCCTCAAAAGTACTGGATAGACCTAAAGGTGTGCATCTCATATTTTGTTTTGGGAATTTTTAATTTTCTTCATTTTTAGCTCATCTGGCCTGTAAGGCCCGATGGGCTTATGGCATGGCATGGTGTCCGGCGTCCGTCCATCCGTCCGTAAACTTTGTGGAATTTCGACTTCTTCTCCAGAACCATAAGGCCTAGAAATCTAAAACTTTGTGTACAGACTCCTTGACTAGTGAGGATTAAAAATTGTAGCTTTGGTGGCCCTGTGACCCCTAATAAGGGCCATAGGGGCCACGCCCTAAAAGCCTATTTTCATCTTCTTCAGAACCATGAGGCCTAGAAAGCTGAAACTTTGTGTATAGCCTCTTTGAAGAGTGAGGATTATAAATTGTAGCTTTGGTAGCCCTGTGACCCCTTATAAGGGCCACAGGGGCCACGCCCTAAAAACCTATTTTCATCTTCTTCTCCAGAACCATAAGGCCTAGAAAGCTGAAACTTTGTGTACAGACTCCTTGACTAGTGAGGATTATAAATTGTAGCGTTAGTGGCCCTGTGACCCCTAATAAGGGCCACAGGGGCCACGCCCTAAAAACCTATTTTCATTTTCTTCTCCAGAACCATAAGGCCTAGAAAGCTGAAACTTTGTGTACAGACTCCTTGACTAGTGAGGATTATAAATTGTAGCGTTAGTGGCCCTGTGACCCCTAATAAGGGCCATAGGGGCCATGCCCTAAAAGCCTATTTTCATCTTCTTCTCCAGAACCATGAGGCCTAGAAAGCTGAAACTTTGTGTACAGACTCCTTGGCTAGTGAGGATTATAAATTGTAGCTTTACCTATTTTTATTGTCTTTTCCTGAAGTATAAGGCCTAGAAAACTGAAACTTGTCGCCTATATACTAAATTTTATGATTGGTGCCCCTGTGGCCTCTACAAAGGGGGAATCACATTGGCCACACTCTACAGCATAATTGATGATGAAGCCTGATGAGCTACAGAGCCAATGGCTCTATTTTTAACATGTTTGAACTTAAATTGAAGTTACTTCAACAGTATGCCTGCACTTTACCTATTGCTTTATAGATTTCATTAAACTTACAGGTATGCTAAAGGTGTGCATCTCTTATTTTGTTTTAATTTTATGGTTGAAAACATTGATGGCTTTTTTATTAGCCATGGACAAACGCTTTCTACCTTGTTAGCTCATCAGGTCTGAAAGACCCGATGGGCTTATGGCATGGCATGGCGTCCGGCGTCCGTCCATCCGTCCATCCGTAAACTTTTGACATTTTCGACTTCTTCTCCAGAACCGATGGCTCTAGGGAGCTGAAATTTGATGTGCAGACTCCTTGGCCAATGGGGATTCCAAATTGTAGATTTCATGACCCCATGACCCCAAATGGGGTCACAGGGGTCAAAACTTTTAAAACCTATTTTCATCTTCTTCTCAAGTTCCTAAAGGTTTAGAGAGCTGAAAAGTTGTGAGTAGACTCTTTGGCCAATTGGGATTCTAAATTGTAGATTTCGTGACCCCATGACCCCAATTGGGGTCACAGGGGTCAAAACCGTAATAACCTATTTTCATCTTCTTCTCCAGTTCCAAAAGGCCTAGAGAGCTGAAAAATTGTGTGTAGACTCCTTAGCCAATGATGATTCTAAATTTTAGGTTTGGTGACCCCTTGACCCCAAATGGGGTCACAGGGTTCAAGACCTTAAAAATTATTTTAATCTACTTCTCCAGTTCCAAAAGGTTTAGAGAGCTGAAAAGTTGTGTGTAGACTCCTTAGCCAATGATGATTCTAAATTTTAGGTTTGGTGACCCCTTGACCCCAAATGGGGTCACAGGGTTCAAAACCTTAAAACCTATTTTCACTGCTTCTCCTGTTCCAAAAGGTCTAGAGAGCTGAAAAGTTGTGTGTAAACTTCTTAGTAAGTTGGGATTCTAAATTGTAGATTTTGTGACCCCATGGCCCTAAATGGGGTCACAGGGGTCAAAACCTTAAAAACCTATTTCCATCAAAAGTCTGATGAGCTACAGAGCCCATGGCTCTATTTTCTACAGACTGTTAGTTAGATAAGGAGAATTCTAAATTGTTCATTTGGTGACCCTGTGGACCCTACTAAGGAGAGAACCACATTTGCTACGCCCTTAAGCAAAATTGACATCAGGCCTGATGAGCTACAGAGTCAATTGCTCTACTTTTAAACTTTTTGATTATATACTAAATCTATATAATATGTTTATTTTATTTTCTGTTGTAGTGTAACTGGAGAAGACACAATAGGTCCAATTCCTGAAATTCCAGCAGACTTTGATAATGATGATGAAGATCTTCTACTACTTCAAAGTTATGACGAGTGCATTGACGAAGATGAACATGCAGGTGACGAGGAAGAAGAAATTGATAATGTTTATCACAAGGATGATGCTTTGAGTTTTCTTAAAGGAGCCTCTCCTGAAAGTGACTTTACCATTTTCCAAAAAGAAGTCATACAAAAGATAGGTGAAATGAAAAAACACCCTGAGAAAATTCTAAAGTATTGTAACACATCAGTTACCTTTATATCAAAGGCCTTTGCTGAGACTGTGACAAGAAATCCCAAAAATGAAAATGTGAATGAATTTTACATGAAATGTCACTCATACTTGATATCAGACAAACATACAAATGCATTGAGACGGTTGTTTGGAGAGACCTCAAAAGCAGTTCATCATATTTGCTACAAAATCTTCAAAGCCATCCGAGAAAGATTTCTCCATTCAAAAAGTGAGGAAGTTTTGGGTTTTGAGGAGGAGGATGTTAATCCAAGGAGCTCACCGTCGTTAAATGATGCGTCGAGAGCAAAGGTGAGATACATTAGTGGTTACTGTTTCCATAAAGAGAAGAATTGTTCCACAGGAATTGGAAACAACTAGTGGTGTAACGATGCATCGATAGTATCGATATTTGTATTGCGAAGTACACGATATGTATGCATCAATGTAAAACACATTTAGGCAATATATCATGATATCTATATCGCATTGATCCACGATACGCCGATGTATCGGCAACAGAGACAATATATCCCGATATTACTCACCTAATTAAATAAGGAAATCTAATCCTATAAAAAAGGTTCTTATTCGTGTATAAAAAGTTTTATCTTAACCGAAAGTACGTTCGGTAAAAAATGAAACGTAATTTAACTTGACATCCCGCAGATTTTGGCTCGGTCCGGTTATTAAAACACGGAAAGATAATTTAACATATGGCGCCCTTGATTTGTAAACAGTAGCGCCGAGTTTGCTAATCGAACACTAAAAAAAGCCAAATTAACCAAAAAGAAAAGGATATATTTCTTAAAAAGGAAATATTTCATAAAGTAAGCCCACTTGATAATTAACATATCAAAATTTTGACTTATTTCGCTGTCGAATCTCATTATCAGTTACAAATAACGCATGCGTTGGCTTTACTCTGATGTTAACAAATCAAGCGGCGCCATAGGCTTACTGTCACAAGTATGGCAGACGACACAGTAACATGTGTTGTGGATGCGCCCGCGGTTTTTAAAGCGAGCGTTTGGTCTAAATTTGGATTTGCGGGGAAAAAACATGATGGGAGGATCACAACAGACAGAAAATTTGTCGTTTGCAAAATTTGCAACTCTGAAATGAAATACAGCGGCAATACCACAAATCTGCACACGCATCTTCTCCGACATCATCCTGACATAGCTGGCACACTAGACATTCCAAACGTATCTGCAAAATCTAGCACTTCAGGTAAAAGGGCAGGTATTGTACAATCATCGTTAATAACGTCATTTTCTACGAGGAACAAGAAACTTGATGCATCAAAAACGACTCAAGTGACAGACGCAATTGCTAAATTCATTATCAAGGACTTGCGGCCTTATTCCGTGGTTGAAAACGAAGGTTTTGTACATTTGATAAAAACTTTAGAACCAAGATACAAAATGCCCTCAAGACAACACATTGCCGAAAAAATTGTCCCAGCATTGTATGAAGATGTTAAATCATCCCTTGTGAATTTGATACATGGTGCCAGTTTTGTTGGGCTTACAACAGATGGATGGACATCCCGAGCGAATGAGTCTTTTGTCACATTTACTGCACATTTCCTTGATAAAAATTGGCAACTACAAAATTCCGTCCTACAAACCAGAACAATGACAGAAAGTCACACTGGACAGAACCTTGCACACCTTCTTTTAAATGTCTTGGAAGAGTGGCATATTTCCCCTGACAAAGTCGCTGCTGTGACTACAGACAACGCTGCCAACATGGTTGTTATGGTGAGAGAAGCTGAGTTGACACACCTAAAATGTTTTGCCCATACTCTCAACCTCGCTTCCCAGAAAGCTCTTAAGGTAGCAACAGTCAGCAGAGTTCTTGCAATTATCAGACGAACAGTAAGTTATTTTCACAGGAGCCCAAAAGCATTTGCAGTACTTAAGGAAAAACAAGTTCTTTTGAACCTTCCAAGTCACAAATTAAAGAATGACGTTCCCACAAGATGGAACAGCTCATATGAAATGGTGGACAGATATCTAGAGCAGCAGCCTGCTATTCACGCAACTTTGCTGACCAAGGAACTTCGGAAATCTGGTGACACACACCTCCCAGCAAGTCTTGGTGATGGAGACATGACCATAGCTGAAGATATTGTGCAGGTATAAATCTATTTTTTTTTAAAATATTAAATACTTTTAACTAATAAATTACATTAATAGTACATGACTACATGTCAATTGACAAATTAAATTAAATGATTAAACTTGATCAAGTTCCTACTATGATTTTTCTTAGAATTTGAAAAGTGAAATTGTTAATCACCATAATGTAATTGTTAATGAAAGTTTGCAATTTGTAAAAGTCTGAATAAAGACATATGAATAAGATATTAATAATTATTATTCAGTAACATCATCATGTATATTCTAAAAATCATTGTTTCATGTAAAATGGAAAATGTGTATAATTTTAATTATTTCAAAATTCATTTCATTCAGATCATGAAACCAATGAAGACTGCTACCACAGTCATGTGTGATGAACAACAGCCTACTCTCTCGGTTGTGTTCCCTCTGTACAGCAGTCTCTTGAGGAGTCTTACACCACACGAGACAGATTCCCGTACAGCAAAGGATATGAAAAAAGCCATGCATGATGATCTTAGTCGCCGGTATCAGAATGATGTAGATGTTTCTCTTCTGCGCTGTGCTGCTGCACTCGACCCACGTTTTAAGGACCTACCTTTTCTGAATGATGTGGAGAGGATGGGAGTGTTCTCAAACATTGCTGTTGAGGTTTCTCAATTGAAGGATGAGGTAACTGAGGTATTAATTCATTTTGAAAATGGAAAGTAACTGAAGGAGAATATTCTAAAAAAAACTTGATACACACAAATTTCAATAAATAGTCTACTACTGAACTGTGTAGCCTCTATTACTAGTAGCCTGCATTTGAGTAAGTTAACTTAACAGAGTACTTATTACTTCAATCCCAATCAGTAATTACTTGACAGTAGTTGACATGTAACAGAAATACTCATGTGACTGATAGACTCAGCATTAGACTGATAGTTGAACTTTAGATCAACATTCATATTATATTAGTGTGCCATGTTCTGTCATATTGTATAGTGCACATGTGCACATTTGTGTTGACTGTTGACTGACAATGACTGTTGACTTTGTTAATTCAATTGCGACAGAATGATATTCTATCAGGTGTTGAGAAATCAAATTTGCATCTTTATTCTTTTATTCATGATTTAAAACTCATTGTTAGTTAATTTGTTACTACAGGTGAGCGTAAAGCAGGAGCCAGACGACACTCCAGGGCTGCCAGATCTTCCAGCACTCCCTCTGCTCCCAGATGTTGACCCTGAGGATCCTCCTAGACCTGAGGCAGCACACCAGTCCGAGTCGGACTCTAACACATCACCTCCCAGGGCGAAGGTGATAAAACTTGAAGCTGGGGATCCTGGATCGTCTAAGTGTGCTCTTGATGACTTGCTTGGGGAAGTCTTTATAACTGGTCAGGATGAAGCCCCTACAAGATCCAAGCTTGACGTAATAAACGAGGAGATAAGTATGTTCAGAAAATCTCCTTCAATCCAACTCTCATCCAGTGCAATGAAATGGTGGCAGGAAAATAACATTTTCTATCCAAATCTTGCAAAAATTGCAAGAAAATACTTGTGCATTCCAGGTACTTCTGTTCCATCAGAGAGAGTATTCTCTACCTCTGGTGATATTGTGACTGCACAGAGAGCCTCCCTCAAGGCGGCACATGTTGACAAACTTGTTTTCCTGAAGAAGAATCTGAGGATTGCTGACTCTTAGATTGTCAGACTAATGCTATTAGTTCTAGCTTTCATTAGTGAAAACTAAAATCAATACTTCGTTTTCTGTTACTAGTTACCTTTTCAGAACGTTAATAGTTGAGAGCCTCCCTCAAGGCGGCACATGTTGACAAACTTGTTTTCCTGAAGAAGAATCTGAGGATTGCTGACTCTTAGATTGTCAGACTATTAGATTGTCAGACTATTAGTTCTAGCTTTCATAAGTGAAAACTAAAATCAATACTTCGTTTTCTGTTACTAGTTGCCTTTTTCAGAACTCAGAATAATAAAGTTTAAGTCACATTGTCTTCGTTATTTGTTCTTTTTAGTAACTGTTGTGTATCGTGATACGTATTGTATCGTCATCTGTGTATCGTGATGATAATCGTCTCGCAGGTTCCTTGCCAATACTTTCATGATATATTGTATCGCCTCATAATATCAATATCGGGATATATTGTATCGCCAGTAAGGTCACAATACACAGCACTAGAAACAACATATTCAAACTGGGACCAAACTCTTTGGAGAATTTAGAAAACTCCTATCGGAAGAAAATGTTGATCAGAAAGGCTCTCAGGAAACAGAGAACTATAATTGATGAAACTGCAGACTATGCAAGTCTAAGTGAAGTACTGAGAAAACAGAATATGCGAGAAGGACTAACTCATGTGAGTGATGTTGCCTTTAATTTTTCAGTTTTGCTTGCACAAAAGTGTATAAATCTTCAAACTGACTACAACCTCAATAGGTATGGAAAACACTTTCATTTGTTTGTTTCCACAACTCTCCAAAGAGACTCTGGTCTCTTCCAGAAGTGGCTGAATGTCTTTCAACCAGAAGGATACACCGAGGAGAAAAATCAACCTGCCGAAATAGAATGTCTGGAAAGAGCAGTGAACTTTGCGAGTGACATTATTGAAATGTTCAATGATTTCACAGAAACATTTGTCAGAATAATGTCAAAGCAATTTGTAAGAGACATTCTAGAGAAAAAGGCCATCAAGAAGAAAGAAGCTCACCGTAAGGATATTAAAATAAGGAAGGATGAAGGGGTGTCTGGAGAACGAGGAAGAATTGGTGATGCTGGAGAAAGCAAGCGTGGATCGGGAAGGGCAAGAGGTGGTTCAGGAAGGGCAAGAGGAGAAAGCAGTGGATCAGGAAGGGCAAGAGGAGAAAGCAGTGGATCAGGAAGGGCAAGAGGAGAAAGCAGTGGATCAGGAAGGGCAAGAGGTCGTTCAGGAAGGGCAAGAAGGAAAGCAGTGGATCGGGAAGGGCAAGAGGAGAAAGCAGTGGATCAGGAAGGGCAAGAGGTGGAGAAAGCAGTGGATCAGGAAGGGCAAGAGGTGGAGAAAGCAGTGGATCGGGAAGGGCAAGAGGAGAAAGCAGTGGATCAGGAAGGGCAAGAGGTGGAGAAAGCAGTGGATCAGGAAGGGCAAGAGGAGAAAGCAGTGGATCAGGAAGGGCAAGAGGTCGTTCAGGAAGGGCAAGAGGTGGTTCAGGAAGAGGTAGAGGAGACAGAAGTGCATCGGGAAGAGCAAAAGGAGGCAAAGTTTGTTCAGGGAAAGGAAAAGGCAGGATTAAAAAGAGTGTCCAGGTGGAAAATCCTTGTGGAATATGTGGTGATGAATCATTTATTGATTGTGTAGCTTGTGACATGTGTGACAAGTGGTATCACGGCAACTGTTTAAAAATCTATGACCTTGATTCATTACCTGATGAATGGTTTTGTCCCAAATGTGAAGAGTAAAAAAACCTAGAACGTAAGATCTAGATGAAAGAAGTTTTGTGTGAATTACAAGCTTTCCTTTTCTTCACATTAGAACTTAAGCACTATTCCACATCAAGAATCATTCACTAACTTTTCCCAATGCCAGGAAATAGGGACGACTCTAGTCTGCTTGTTATGTTGTTGATGTAGAAACATCAGAGAATTGGATTGCTTGACCCTATGTTAAAGTACTTTTCGGTGATGCTATTCGTTTATGATGTCCTGCAAATGCTCATTCTTCTTGCAAAAAACACTCTAGTTTTAAGGGGTGACTTGACCAATATTGCAATAATTTATTCCTGCTTAGTGCTTGCTATTGTGATAATTTTCCCTCAAAACTAACTGAGAAATTGTCTGTATCACAATCATCTTTGCTGAAACTATTATGTTACAAAAAATATGTGAAAAAATCATGAGATAAATTTTATTTTGACATTTTCCTAAAAAATTAATTTGAAATATATTCAAGATATCAAAGTAAGAAATAAAATTGATGGGATCACAGAGCTTTCAATAGTTTCAGTGGAATAAATATCTCTAGTTAACCTTACTATTGTTATAAGGATTGTCCTTTTGAGTTTGCAATTGATAGTGTATTATTTCCATGTTAACTGTCACAAGAGTTTGAGAGTTTGATATATCGTTACATCCCTACTTAGTTTTGTTTATAGTTACTATGTGAATGTATGAAGTCTGAAAGCCTTAAAGGTCAGACAGGTGTTACAGACTGTTTTGGATATCTCCAGAAACTATATGGGCCACCTGTTTATGTTGACGTGTTTGTTTTTCAATGAAAGCAAAAAAGGATGTATGCATAACATCATTTCAGACTTGAAATATTTATGTTAAGGTTAATCCAAATACCATACCTAAAAAAATAATGACGTCAAGGCCTGAAGACCATTAACCCACTTTAATTACACTAAAACTATTGATGTCAAGTGCCAATTGATGAAAAATTATGGAGAGAAGGAACAATATGTAAGTTTGCATAACAGTTTCTCATGATTGTGATATGTGCCTTGTAGTATGTCAACCATAGGCTATTGCCCTATGATCATTACTGAGACTCTTTCTTTGAATGTTACCTTTTTAAACTATTACATGTGAATCAATATGTGTGAAGTAAAGTTACCAGTTTTTTGTTCTTTTTAGGTGTTTTCATTCAAACAGAACACATCTAGACGCAAATATGTTCATGGCGTTACAACCAAGAGCGATATGATAGATGAATATATGTTTCCTTTACTTTAAAACTTAATGTAATTCTTATAAAAAAATCTTGAATTTTCCGGTGCAATGCTTTTTGTCAATGAGAGCATAAATATGATTGTTTTTTGCATATTGTCAGGGTATCAAAACTCCTTTGAGAGGCATTTTATGTATGAAAACTCGTTTAAATATTTTTATTATTAATCTCTAACAAACAATGGCTAGAAAAGCATTTTTAGATCATCAATCTCTTCTCATAATGGGCTCATGAACCATACTCACTAGAGAGCTGTTATTTTGTGAATCGTTACCATTTAGAATCCCCATATATATGCCAAGGTAACTTTGTTGAATCCAATTAAAGGCCTCAGGGCATTGCCATTTAAACCTATTTTCATCTCAATCTCCTAAAGCAATACTGTAACTTTTTTTAAATGATTTGAATATATTAGCAATTTGGACAGTGCTTTAGTTCCAATTTTCAAGTTTTGATGAGCTAGCATACAGAGCCAATGGCTTTTTAAAAAATGAATTCAATGGCTTGGATTTATGTAACAACTTTATTTATTTTTTCGGGATATTCTGTGGTCTACCTTTTTGTTCTTTTTCTTGTTATTTAAGATCTTCTATAATTGTTATTTTTATACTCTTGCAAAAATTAATAATGGAAATAGTGAAATATTTATGATCATCAACAAAGGCCTCATATTTCATTAATGGATGTCACTGTTAAGAGACATGTGTTAGTGTTTATTCTTTTTACTATAGGCGTGGGAACAGGGAACATGAGATTTTATAATCAATTATAAAATGTAGCCTTGATGTAACCAATATTGTTGTGATATAACCTTCAATAAAGGAATTTATAGAGTAAATGTATGTGGTCGGTACCACCAGAGGTTAGAATATACTACAGATTTCATTTGGTTTTGTTAACCAGGACTATTTATCCATTCCTTCCTTTCCATATTACATGTATCATTTACACTCTTGAAAACAGTGTAGTGCCAAGTTACAAATTTAAAACAATATTTTAACTTAATTAACCCCTATATCAAAATTTGTCTGATAACAGAAAACTGTTCTTAAAACTCGTATTTTAAAATGGTTTTACAAATGTGTTTCTGGTGTATTTTTGTCCCAATTAGCAAAAGTATATACCTCATTCTCTTCAAATGATACATAGCTGGGACAATAAAAACGACCGAAAAATCCTCAAAAGCACTTTCTGCCTAATAAAAGCATTTTCCCATGGTCCTTGTCAAAGATCAGGGGTATAAGTGAGAGACACAAACACTTTTTTGCTTGTTTAATATTGCAATTACAGTGGAATTTTATATCCTAGGCCAATTATTCTTCGTTTTATGTTTAATTTACCAATGGTTTGTACAAAAATGATGTAATGAAAGTTGTATTTTTCCCGATGAGCTACACAACACATGGCTCTAATTTTGTTTGGATAATATTTACTAACCAGAATATTTTGGAAAGTTTCAGCTCTTTTTCTGATAATGATGGTAGTCTCATTTTTAGAAACACTAGTTTAAAATTATATTACTATGATCTAGGTACGGATATGAAAATAACCCAGAATTTTTAGAATGTATAAAAGATGGTTTATCAAATGCTTAATGTCTGTATGGAAGATTCATGTTGACATAAACTAAATAAATTGTTAACTAAAACATTTGTTCCTTCAATTATTTACTCAAAATAGTATATCTCTGGAAAATAGTATGGGGTATATAGTCAATATACTAGAGGTGTAACAATACAGGAGGATGGCAATATGATACGCATCCTGATGTAAGGGTTTCGATACAATACGTATACCTATCGCAATACACTTAGATTATAAAAACAAAAACAAAAACATTCATAGCCACTGATTATGATCCAGCTTCTTTTTACAAGCTTGAAGTCAAAATCATGAATCAAGTAATTGTTGTTTCAAATAGTGTTAAAGAAAATGTCAACAGAAAATGAAATAAAAGTACCGAGGGTACAGAAGCTCACCTTAAAATTAATGATGTGGTAATATGGTTGAATTGTGTAATCATCTTTTATATGATAATTGATTATGGCTGCCATCATGATTTTTTTATCTTTTAAAATGCTATTCTTCTGTTGGAAACCACTAGAGTTTGAACAAACATTAATACAAGAATGATATAATCATGATTTGTTAACAAGCAGTAGGTTTTTGTATAACATTTTTGTATATCTATGGCTAAATTGGTGACCATCTTGGACTTTTTAATCTTCAAAATGCTACTTTTATGTGGGCATCTGTATTAATTTCATTATGATATCTTGATTGGTTTAGGAGTATTCATTTAGTCACACTCTAAACTTCCAAAGAACTAAAAAACTGATGCACATAAACATTTGGAATATATCCCTCTGACACAAATCACAAATTCAGCTAGTGATAGGTCCAATTGCCAAAGTAAACTGTCCAGGTCAATGTCTCATGTAATTCTAACTGAAGATTTCTGAATATCTTAAATCTTAACCTATGTTAGTGCAATCTGATTGGTCAGAATAGGCTAGGTACATGGGGGTTTATGCTAATTACTAGATATGATGACCTATGATGACCTCTTGCACCTGCATGTAGCTTATGTAACTTATCCTCTTATGTAAGTTACTGTTATTCCATATAGTGAGTGTCCTCCCCTCATTTCAATATGCAAAACAGATACTCTTTAGAGGAGAGTTGCAGGAGAGGGGCTGGAAGGATAGATGGGGGGGGGGGGGGGGTTGGGGGGGAGGGGGGTAGAAGGAATGTGGGATAGGTTTGCAATGGAGGGACAGGAGAAAAAAGGGGAGGAGGGAAAGGGGGGGATAGAAGGGGTGGGGGTAGAAGAGAGGTTTGCAATGGAAATAATCTGGAGGTCAACTCAGTAATATGTTTATTGAAGTATCTTAACAAACAGAGAGAATTGGTGAGAAAGACTTTGTAAAAAAAGAATTGTTCAGACAGCTGTTCAATTATTTTTGAAGATGAATATTAAATGATATCTTTTATTAGCATGACAAACAAAATAAAAGATAATTTGTTATTCATTAACCAAAATTTTCAATTTGGAATAAATTAATTGCATGGGAACAATGGACTAAAAAACCTAACAGTTAGTGTTGGGAGTGAACAAATTTAATCATTTTAAATGCTTTTGAAAAGGATTTGTTTGAATTGAATGATCATTATAATTATCTAGATAATCATTGTTCAGACCGTAATCAGATATAGATGATTATAAAATGTATATTTATCCCTCACTGGCTATGTTATTTGCCATATATATGAAGTGTCAGGAATTATGTAAAACGGAAAGGATTTATTAAAACAGTCATGCTTCAGGCTGTTCGCAGATAAAGATGATTCATACAGTTTTTTGTAACTGTATTTATAGTGTTGATGAATATTACAACAAGCGTATTAATACAAATATAATGACATTGATTTGATTGATCAGGAAATGTATTCTTTTCAATGAATTTCATTAAATCTAATTGAAAATTCAATATAATTGACATATTGACCATCTTGGATTCTTGATAATAAAATAAATGCGTCTTTGTCAGGAATCACATAGATATAAAAAAATACTCACTTTTCAGAATGATATCTTAATTGATTTAGTAGGAGTAGTACTTGGCCTGAAATCTAATTGAAAAATAATGACTTCTATGACGACATGTTGTTCCCAGAACCCCTTCAGCATGATACAATTATCATTTATTTTTACAGGTATTTATAAAACACATGGTATTGGAACTGGAACCTGATACAAAATACCTCTATTATTAACTTATCATGTAGATAACTGAACATAAAAGCAGATTCTTGACTTGTTAATATTAACTCATCGTGCAGATTGTTGTACACAAAAGCTGATTCTTCACTTGTTTAAATTGTTATTTGTAAAAAGTATTACTATTGATAGAATACAAGTATATTTTTCATAAAGACAATTTATATACTTTCCATAAAGTCCATTATGTTCTATTAATCAATTAGGTCAGGATTACTATGCAATATACAAGCAGGCAGGGCTGCTAGCCCCAGATCCTTAAGGAGAGTGTAGCAATTTGTGTATTGGGCTTTGTGTACGTATATTTGGAGAAGCATCCTAGTGTGCTGAGCATGTAAACCTGAACTTTGGCTAAGCCCTTATGTGTGGTATTAATAGACTTGACGGGAGAGAACATGAATTGTTGTGAAAAATATATATAATTTAACAAAAAAAAGTTAGCTTATGTCCTAAATTGATTTTGTGTCAAGAAGAACTGCTGTTAGATATAGAAATGATACAAATATGAGTAAAACACAGGAACTGGAACCTGATGCAAAATAACTCTTTCCACATCAACTTATCATGTAGATTGCTAAACACAAAACAAGTGACAAGTTTTGTGTAAGTTGTTATTCTTAGAAAGAACATATCACTGTCATGAGAATACAAGTCTAATTTCCATAACTATTATTGCATACACATGGCCATATAGCATAATGCTCTACCATATCAATTGGGTCAGGTTGATTATGCAACAGACTAGCAGCTGACTCAACAGAAATATCTGAACTCTGGTTGACCCCTATGTGTGGTATTTAAAGGAATATAAGGGAGATACCATTGTTCAAAATCTAACATGATGTTTAATGTCATTGGGTTTTTGCAGCTAGTTGCCATAAATATTTTAAACAAATTAATTAATTATGTTTGTCTTTCATCTTAATAATAATAATAATAA
Organism: Steromphala cineraria; assembly: GCA_916613615.1. NCBI lineage: Eukaryota > Metazoa > Mollusca > Gastropoda > Trochida > Trochidae > Steromphala > Steromphala cineraria. The sequence goes on along the minus strand of OU744722.1, from coordinate 69,300,882 downwards.
TAATGGAAACTTGTATTGCGCCTTAGTCCATACAACAAGCATGCTCAAAGCGCTACATAAAAAGAAAAGAGAAAAATATCTTAATGTTTTAGGAACACTTAAAATATAGAACAACTTGCATGACAATCTTAAATATTCTATATTCAAGATAAAATTATGATTAGTAAGTTCAAATTATAGAATTTATATAGTGCGAGTGATCACTTGATGAAAGCTTAAAATTTAGTAATAATGATGTGTTATCTGCAGCTGAAAAGTCAATATGGATGCTATCGCGGCCATCTTGGATTCTCAAACCTGAAACGTCTACCTTTGTGGGAGGAATCACTATAGGTATAACATACTACAATTTCAGAATGATATCTGCATTCGTTTAGGAGGAGTAGTCTTTTTCCTGAAATCTAATTGAAAATTCAATATGGCTGCCATGGCGGCCATCTTGGATTCTCAAAACTGAAACGTCTACCTTTGTGGGAGGAATCACTATAGGTATAACATACTACAATTTCAGAATGATATCTGGATTCGTTTAGGAGGAGTAGTCTTTTTCCTGAAATCTAATTGAAAATTCAATATGGCTGCCTTAGCGGCCATCTTGGATTCTCAAAACTGAAACGTCTACCTTTCTGTGAGGAATCACCATGGGTATAACATACTACAATTTCAGAATGATATCTGCATTTGTTTAGGAGGAGTAGTCTTTTTCGTGAAATCTAATTGAAAATTCAATATGGCTGCCATGGCGGCCATCTTGGATTCTCAAAACTGAAACGTCTACCTTTCTGTGAGGAATCACCATGGGTATAACATACTACAATTTCAGAATGATATCTGGATTTGTTTAGGAGGAGTAGTCTTTTTCGTGAAATCTAATTGAAAATTCAATATGGCTGCCATGGCGGCCATCTTGGATTCTCAAAACTGAAACGTCTACCTTTCTGTGAGGAATCACCATGGGTATAACATACTACAATTTCAGAATGATATCTGGATTTGTTTAGGAGGAGTAGTCTTTTTCCTGAAAGTTTACGGACGGACGGACGGACGGACGGACGGACAGACAGACGGACGACGGACGAAGCGCCATGACATAAGCTCACATTTACTTTGTAAAGGTGAGCTAAAAAAACCATAGTTACTTATGTATTGAAAGTATCACTATAGACCTTCTACAGGACGATATGATACCATACTGGCCTTGTATCGGGATACAATACTGAATCGCTGTATCCTTAGTATTCCTTACAACCCTGCAATATACTGTATTACTTCTTATAGAAATAGAAATAATAGGGGTCCAGGCCCTTATTGAAATTTCGAAGCCCTCAGTGGCTCACCTCCTGGCACCAATTAAAGCCTACCTGATCATTATGGTATTTCCATGTCTCTTTTACCATATTAACCATTATCTTTTATTTACGGGAAACATATAACTAAAAAAATTCTATAGGGTCCTTATTAGAAACCTTGCTTTTATTTATGTTTAAATACCAGTAACCTTTATCCCCCAGCTCTAAAACAACATGATAAGAAGACGTTATATGGCTAGTGAGTAGTGACCCTATTATCGTGGTAACTTTATTATCGTGGTAAACTCATTTAAGTCTCCAATGTCTACAAGGAATATTTATATTTGCAAAGCACATCATAGATGAATAAACTAAATACCGAGTCATCTAAAAAAAACATTGATTCAAATGTTCAGTAATAATTTCTCACATTTTCATTGACCTGAGATAATGAATATCATTTTCATTTATGAAATATCAACTGCATGTGCAATTGATCAAAAAAATGATCCTGTCTTCACAAAATATTGTCCGAGAGGTTTTTATTTTTTATGTGAAAAGTTTGATAGATAACATACAGAAATGTATGAAAGGAAAATGTTTTGATGGTTTCAAAGATGTTGAAGGTAGAATTACATTTAATGCAAAAATAAGACACAAACCCTAAAATCATAACCTTTCCTCATATTCAAGTAGGTTATTAATGAGCTCAAAATAGATTGCAACATTCTCACTTTTCAGGAGCAATGCTACTTGACTATTATATACATAATTTAATTGTTAAAAGTGGCATTTTGTTAAGAAAGTGTTCAAATCACTTATCAAAAATGGCTGCTCGGTAAAACTGCGACAAGGCGTCTTTTTATTAGAACTTTCATGTTACAGCTTTGCAAATATTGAGTTCAATTTCCTAATATCAAATCAATTTTCATTCAATCGGTAAATAATAATCTTACATAGGTGATTTCATCTACTGAGAATAATTTATTTATCATATATACTAATTACCTTGATGTAAGGGACACTTCGGATTAAATGCATCACACAGATATGATTTTTTATATAGATATCTATGTCCAAAAATATACTTTCCATAGATAGAAGTTTAATTAACATATTTTGAAAGGACATATGTGCAGAGTTTAAAAACAAGAAACAATATTTAGATTGTAGGCTACTTATTTAGAGGGAAATGTACATGTGAAACCCGTGATAATCAAAACAGACAAAATATTTAAAAAATTGAAACTAATCATAATTGATGATTGTCTATTTATTAATACTGTTAATTTATTCATAGATGCCTGCTACATACTTAATTCACATGTTAACATTTTCCCACACATTCACAAATGTCAGATTTTGAATAATAAATTCTTTTTCTATAATAAATCAATGATAACATTCACTTCAGATATTGGTATAATTTTGGATGAAGTAATATGGAATATTGTCTTGATATTGTGACAGAATTGTTTTACAAACATGTTATCAGTCCATTTAAAAATTATCTTACCAATTAACTGTGTTTGATGTCATGTTGCAAATTTCCGATTCATATTTCGCGCGGTATTTTAGCAGACGACAGTCAATTAACGTATATTTAATAATTTATTTTCAACCAATCAGATAGCGCGAGTGGTTTAGTGCGGGGCAGTTGTGACCTATCCAATATGGCGGTCGGTCTGCCCCAGTCGGCCCGAGAAGTTACGGTGATATTAAAAAATGCTGGTGAGGATGATTTAGAAGTCTTTGTAAGTGAATTTTGTGACGGAATCGTACCAGTAAGATTTTTATTACCGATCGAGCCCAAGCTGAGCTTCGGGGGAATATTCTACGATTTAATAAAAAATTTTAAAGGGGCCGATCGAGCCTCTTTCTGAGAAATAAGCTTTAGATCGGGAACGAGGCTGTTTTCGAATAGCGCGTCATAGTTTTTAGATCTATAAATAGCACGAGAAAAGCCCCTTCCCATAATGCAACGCTATATGTAAACAACATGGCTCGTTTTTGTCAGGGTGTAAAATGAATTTTGGCATTTATTTATTTATTTCTATGTCTTGCTCATTCCAATTATTATGACTTGGGGGTATACGAAAAAACTACAACATAAATTGTAATATCAAAATATTTCAATATTATAAATGACATAATTATTTATATAAATTTCCATTTATAGATTTCTTGCTTATCTCTGATGTAAACAAAGTATTTTGTTTGGATAATTATTTGTGAAATTTCTTTTCCATTTTAATGCAATATTTAATATCACAATATTTCAATATTAATTAGAAATGAAAATTATTTACATATATATTTATCAATTTATGGATTTCTTGCTAATTTCAACCCGACTCATAGTAAAACATTTTTTCTTCCAAAATATATCTTAGTCACTTAAATCACATGAAGTTTTTATGTTCGAAAAAGTGCAATACGGACTATGTATATTTCGGAGTGCGACAGCGCTGACGATTTTTTTTATATTCGATGCGAATCAACTATTCTTCTCAGTGTCACATTGATGGAGTGTCATATGTAGATTTCAATAAACAATCTGTTTGTCTGTCAATTTTCTTATGCAAACGTTATTAACAAATTTCCTACAAATTAAACATCCAAGTAACTACAACACCGACCAAATAATCAGCTGACAATAATCCTAGTGGTCGCCATGATCAAGGCTTCGAGTTCGATCGGCTTTCCTCCGCCATTTTGAATTGTTTGCATTGCGAGAAAACAAATGTACTGTATCATGCTAATTCATTGAGTAAATCAAGAAAAAATAAGTGATTGATAGAAGAGGGACATGTTTACACGTGATGCATAATAAAAGTTATCAGTTAAGACAGTATTTTGTTGCAGTAAATGCCAGTAATGCATCTCACGCTCGTAGCTCCGATGATTGGCTTCATTTCACGATGTTTTTCTTTTTGGGGGGCGATACACTTTATTCTTTATCAAATTGTTAAATCATGAACAACTTGAATGATAACCTCATTAACATTTTGAATTTTTTGAAATTAAGTGTGAAATAATCATGTAAAAATCGTATTTATTAGTTAACAGGAATGTCCTCCGTGAATTTCGTTTCCACAAACAAACAAAATCACCGCTCGATGTGCTTGTCAGTGGCTTTATTTATTTTCGCAATTTTTTTGTTTTGAAGGGCGGATTAGAACAAATTACCAAATATGACATAGTTATTACATAAAAAAAATAGAAAACAAAGTCGAATATATAAAATTTGACGTGTCGTGTGCAAAAGGGAATTCCCTCCCGAATATTTGTGGAACAGAAAATAGCCGCTCGATCTGGCCCTTTAAGTTGTTTTTTTTTGAGTTTTCCGAGTGGACCAGCAAATGGTTGGAAAGGCCGAGATCACAGGCCTCCGTAGCAGATAGGTGAGTATTGAGGCCTCCGTAGCAGATAGGTGAGTATATATAGATGTTGAGAAGGTCAGTCAGAAAATAAATTGGATTCGCTGGGGGTCCGGCAGAAAAACGTTTTTTTTGCTTTATTATCCAATGTCATCCATGATTCCAATTATGTCTGGCAAGGTTTACATGTAGACCTACTAACCATTACCATTAATAATTCATATACATGTATATAGTTCCTTTCCAACTTAAATTTATAAATTTATACATAGTCCGAACCATCTGATGTTTACTCTTTCTTATATACAACCTTTCTTCACGTGAGAAACCAACTCTCCTTATTCAAATATATATATATATATATTAAAAAGATAAGTCAGAAGTTGAATGAATCCATTTTACTGGCTAGTACTTTCAGCTCAATTTAGGAGCATCTTCAGGCCATATACAAATAACGGATAAATAATAGATTGTGAACTTTTTGTATATATATATATATATATATATATATATATTAATTTCATAGAAGACAATATACTAGAGCTTTTATCTTCGTTCATTTTTATTATTATTGTAGGTACTACGGTATCTTCAACTGTTGACAGCAGAGGCTTCCTCTCGGGTTGAAGAGTTCAGCCAGGAACTCAATGGGGCGTGGCTTGATACCTTCTGTGCTGTTTAACATGCGCTGCTGGTTAACAAGTATCACCAACCCTCATTTGCCCAAAAACGAGAGATACTCCATTCCGAGATTTGTTGCAAGACGGAAGTTGCCTAACTTGGTCAAGCTAGCTCCGCACTTACCGTGTCTAGACCCAGAGAATAATTCTGATTGGTCAATAATACTCGTGCTATTTTTATCGGTGATTTGTGGAGGGAAATTTGAAAATTCTACTGACAACCTTTTGGAAGAGAGAAAAAACAATGGACAATTTTATATCATGGTAAGAATTTTAATTACCATTAATTAACATTGAATATAGTGTCTTCAAAATTAATGTTGGTTTATATATATTTTCTTAACTTAGATCTAATTAATTACATATTCTTAATTATATAATGATATTGTTTGCATGATAGCACATTATTGAAGATAATATACTTTCTCTGAAAATTCCCAAAAATAACAATAAATGATTTTATTTTTTAATTACATCAAACAAGTAAAAAACAGAGTATTATCAAATAAATTAACATTGGAAATAATTTTTGGAAAGTTCTATCCTAAGCATGTAATATAATAAAGATGATGAAAAAATTTGAGTCCACCTATGAAATTTATGTTAAAAATAAAGTTAAAGATTTACACATTGAAAAATCTCATTATCATTTTGGTAGCAATATCTTCATATTATGCATTCAATGATTAATAAACATTTTACTTTATTAGATTCTGAACCTGTTATTTGGTATTTAAAACAAAAAGGTTAAACAATCAAACACATGCATAATGACAATTTTTAAAAGCAAGCACATATGATGATATTGAATGCATTTATAAACTATATTCACATGTTATCAGAACAAATGAAAACTCCCTTTCTACATAAAATATAGACATATAAATGGCAATGACATATATTTTAAATTAAATGACACTTTTGTGGGCATAAAAATAATGTAAATACTGAGGAAATATGCATAGTCCAGGATTGTGACAATTGAAATAAATAATATGCCATGAGATAATTTGTCATGTACAAATCTTATAAAAGTAGTTCTCAAATACTTAGAATACATTAACTTAAGCACCATGCAGCCATTTATATTATGTTTCCAGTTCAGTGTTCAATGATGAAGTCACAATTATGTTAAATTTGGGAAATGTATTAAACTGTCTGAAATTTGCACTAGTTTTTTTAGATAATGTAATTTTGGTGAAATTGTATACATGAAAGGGAAAGTTAATTTTTTTAGAATTAAATGGTTAATACAATTTAATGTGAAATGTGGTGGTGCTTAAATTAATGTTTACTATGCATATAAAATGGCTTAAACACAATAAAGGTAGACATTTAAAAACACATTTTTTCTCCAGGTTGCAAGAGAACTATGAAGAAAGTCTGGAGAAGTCTGAACCTGTACAGGAGGTAATTGCACACGTCACAAAGACATTTAGTGAAATAACATGTAAAAGAACCATTGGAAGATATCTGCGAAAAGCTTTTCCAGATGTGAATACAGTTCAAGTGCGGTCAAAAAAAGATTGGACTACAAGAGCATATGTCTTTAAAGGCATAAGTAAAATAGAAAATAAAAAACAATCTGAAATCAAATCTCTACAGGAATTGATACCATATTTATCTCCTAACTTTTTCTTGATGACACAATCCCCTCAGTCCTTGACCTTTGCGAATAAAACCAAACATGTATGCAATGGCAACAATATTTTGATTGAAATAGAGTTGTCTAACACTGGAGATGTAAAGATATCAGTTGCAGGCAAAGATGTGACTACCCTCAGTGGTTTACCCAAACAAATACCTCTTACAGAAGTAAACCTAAATCACTTATTGAAGGGAATTATGGGTATCAGACTATGTCAAGGTATTTCAATGAACCAAACAGGGAAAGACATTATGAAAGAGAACATTGTATTGCAAAAGAACAGCCAAAACGTAAATGAAATGCATTCAATTTCATGTCATAAAATTTTGTCTTTTTCTTGCTTCCCCTCCACAACACACTGTGAAAAATGTAGCATTGTAGCTCGAGAGCATTTTGCTTCTATTCAAAACAAAACAACTTCACCCAGTCCTACATTATCACAACCAGCAGAATCATTGAAGGAAACACCTTCCACATCCACATCTGAAGACATAATGTATCTTCTGACTCAAAAGGCACCATATTTAAAGGAGCAACAACTCGCCCTTATATCCAGCCAGCTCAACAACTCCAGCGTTATTGATATCCATAGCAGGCGTTGGACAGATGATATGATACAGCTATGTTTGTCCTTGTGGACCAAAAGCCCGAAAGCTTATGAACAGCTGCTTCATAGTAAAGCCCTGGTTCTGCCATCAGTTTCAACGCTTTCAAGGCACAAGAACGTGGTAAAGCAACAGCCAGGAATTAACCACGATGCACTCCAGTGGATGAGGATGGAGGCTGACCACAGAGAAGTTCCTTCACATGGCTTCCGCGGTGGACTGGTTCTTGATGAGATGTCCATACAGCCAGACCTACAAATAGTGAAGCATAAAGGAGACATCCGTCTGGTTGGGTTCTCAGAATGTGGGGATTCTTCGTCTGTGAATGGGTCCACTGACCTGTCCAACCATGTTCTACAGTATGTGTTCCATGGCTTTTCGGGATTTCGTTTCCCAGTTGCACACTATCCAACAAACCAAGCAAATGTTGCACAGCTGTATGTATCATTTTGGGAAGTTGTTTCAGGTTTGAAGGAATGGGGCTTTGACATTGATTATGTCTGCATGGATGGTGCCTCAACAAATAGAGCCTTCATCAAGTTACATTTTGATGGTCCACCAACAGATGAAGGCATGGCTGTGGAGAATCTTGCAGGAGATGGGAGCATATTTTTCCTTTCAGACCCTTCACATCTTTTCAAGAAGATCCGCAACAACTTGTTGAAGAGTGGGGACCAGAAGGCACATACCAAACACCTGGAGCAGAGGGCCAAGGCTATTGTATGGAAGATGTGGGTCGACTGCTACCAATGGGACAAGCTACATGGGTTTTCCATCCACCATCGTCTCAGCAGTGACCACATATTTCCTAATAGAGCTGATGTCATGAGGAACCATCTGGCTGAGGAAGTCCTCAACACTGACATGCTGAATCTGATGAGAAGCTACCAGCAACATCTTGGTGCTCAAGGGCAAGTACTTGATTCTGCCGTAGATTTGCTTGTCCAAACAAGCACACTCATCACAATTTTCCATGACCGGAGACCAATCACGAGCGCCTCAGATCCACGTTTACGGCAGCTGAGAGAGGTGGAACGATGGTTCTATGACTGGGAGAAAAATGGCTCAGCGAAGCAACTGATGTCATGGGAGACAAGAGAGGACCTCAAGTTCTTGAGTCAAGGATTTCAAAGCCTCTGCTCCCATGCAGTGGACAATCTCCAAATTGGCATTACACCAGCCTTCATAAACAGTGACATTGTTGAAAACCACTTTTCTCAACAAAGGGGACTGTACCATGGCTCCTCTGCAAATCCAAACTACAATCAGTACAGTTATACCACCAACAGCATAATACTATCCCAAAACACACTGTCAAACAAAGCAAATGCCTACAACAGAAAGCGCACAAAGAATGATGCAGCTATGCCTTTCACCACTCTCTGCAAAAATTTAAGAATATGACTAACATTGTCACTAATCATCATACCTTCCAGATATCTAACTTTCTCTGAATGTTGTGGGAATAACAATAAATAAAACTATACGGCAACGTAATTAGCTCAATGTTTACTTCCAATATTTAGTGAGGGGTCACAATAATATATTGATTCTTGTTTTAATCAAAATTTGATTTATGAATAAAATGCCTTCCTATGATCAATATTGCCAAAAATAGTAATTAAATACTAAATGATGTATTGTTTGTAAAGATTACTTTCAACGTATGATTTTCTCAGCCCTTCTGTTTCTGGTCATGAGCATGACAAAATATGACAATGTTATGTATATCACCCAATACACACATAGACTGCAATTCATTTGCAAAGTGGACAATGCCATGGGACATTCTCACCAGTGTACTTTTCCCACTCACTGTCATCAGACAAGCCACCACATGACCTATGAAGCCACCTCTCACAAGCGTCGCATCCTATCCAAGGTTCGTTGTCCTCATCACAATATAATCCATCACACATGGCACACATGTTTTCGTCAAACACTACCGCTTCTGACATTTCATCTGCTTCTTTTTCTTTTGCTTTCGTTATTGATTTTCTCTTTCTTTGTCCCTTGCCTTTCCCCTTTCCCCTTCCTTTTTGTTTCGCTTCCTTGCCTTTTCCTTTCCCTTTTCCCTTCCCCTTTCCTTTTCCTTTAATGGGAGAAGATGTTTCTTCACCTTTCTCACGATCAGATGGTGTGATTGATGGAATGCTTTCAGATCCCACAGATGACACTTTGGCTCCGGCAGTCCCTGCTGACATGGTGCTTGTGCTAGGACCTGGATCCACAGACCTGGAAGACTAAGTTGACAAAGACATCAGGGTTTGTCATAGCATCACAATTCAAAATCTTTTCTGCTAAAGCTTCTACCAATAGCTCCTTTTTGTTCAGCATGGAAAGTTTGATGTCATATGCCTTTCCCAAGATCAGAACTTCATTTTTTGTGAATGTCATCAGTTTTTTTGAATCCGTCATCACTACACCCTTGAGTTGATAGTGTGATGCTTGTCTTGACTGTGTACTGTCCTGTTGCAGATTTGACATGGTGAGCAGGGCCTCTGACTTCTTTGACGCTTGCTTCAGGAGGATCTGTTTCCTGTGCTCCATGGTTTTCTTTTGCCCCCTCTCGTCAAGGAGTTTCCTCACATACTCAGCGTCTGCGACATTAAGGTATTTGTGAACTAATTCCACAAACAATTCTTCAAGAATAACTGTCCCTTGAACAAGATCGTTGAGTACATCCTTGACTCTGGTTGCTGTGTCTCGGACATGAAACAAATCCAAATTCATATGATTGACCAATTGTTTGCTGAAATCCTCAACTAGTGTGTTATCTTTGAGCAGGGAACTGTGGATTTCTTGTAGCATTTTTGATTTGTGTATGCTCAAGTTTTTTTCTCTATACATTGGCAACCTTCGAGCTTCGAGTGTCAGAAAGAATTCAAAAAATGAGTCGGATATGTTGGTGAGACCACTGGTCAGATTCTGCTTTCTGGAAATGTCTGCCATGCTTTCGGGATACTTGGTGTTCGTTTCAGGTTCAGATGAGGTAATTGCGTTCAAAAGGTCCACTTTCATCCTAGAAGTAGTATCCACTTCACAACGAGAGTTCATTTTACTTTGCAGCTTCTTCTTGTGATGGTGCCTAAGCTTTGCCACAGCATATCCAGCCACGTACCGAATTTTGCGATGTGCTGACGTTGCAATTTGTCCTCCTTGATGTCTGTGAGGAGACTGTGTGGGATCCGACTCCTGTGGTTTCGTCAAACTCACTTGTTTTCTAATGTAGGTGAGCATGTTGCCAATCACAAGCTTGTTAACTGGCATTGTTCCAAATAGACCTTTGCAACTTTTCTTGTACTCATCAGAAGTCATGTGACGATGAAAAGCTTTTGTGAAGGCAGTGTTGTCCTTCCATGACATCCGTAATTGTAAAACTTGTTGATATTGTGAATTGAAGAATGAGGTGAGCTTTGATGGAATTTGTTGTAGAAATAATATGGCAGTCTTCATGTTCTTCTGCTCAACAGTAAATTCTTTTGCAGGTCCACAATTGATCAAAGTATCCAAAACATCCTTTTCAGTGAAGTAGTTTTCTCTTGATCTAGCTGGGGTTGATGGCTGAAAGAAAGGAATCTTATTTACCATATGATTGCAATATCACCAACAAAATGAATATGAACATCCTCTTCACCAAACATGTATCAAATTGAAAAAAATGTCCTATCATTTTAGTATTTTTATATTTAATAGGCGCTATGTGACATATTTAAGGTTCTGCACATATATAAGTATGTCGGGTAACGTCTAAAATGTAATAAAATTTTAGTATATTTTATAGACTTTCCTGACATATTGTTAGACAAATTAGACAAATGAGTTGGTATTTTGTACAAGAGAATTCAGATACAAAGAAAACCTTTGAGTAGGACATAATTTCAAATTTAATTAATAAGCAATTACCCCATTACTTAAACATTTGTTATGTCATTCATAATATTTATTTTTTGATAACTTTAAATATTAAGAAGCATTACATGCAATTAATTCATTTAAATAACATGAGCTTCATCATTGGTCCTTAAGTAATAATAACCTGTGGCTTGTCTTGGTCATCAGTGGATGGAGCATGGAGAGCAGCATCACTCGATCCTGGGGGGTCGGGGGCGACAGCGGGCAATCTTCCTGAGGGTCTCTGCAATACATTATGAAACTTAGCACCAGGTACTCAATAAAACTGTGTGTGGAAAATATAAACCATATTTGGAAGAATACCTGCAGATGTTTATACTTTAATAGAATATTTTATGAACATCTGAAGAAACATGCAAAAATACAGTAATTGAAAACCCTATATAATAATTATAAAAAAATAATTGATTTCCAATTTGTAATTATCTAATGTTTCCCGACAAAATTATATGCAATCAATTTTGTATGTAAATTTATTATAAAAATAGTAACCTGCGGTTTGTTTTCGTGGACAGTGGATGGAGCCTGGAAAGTTGAGGGTCTCTGAAACAGATAAAAAGAACATCAGGTAAATTAAAAACAGCAGCTTATGAATTTTTGCAATAAACCAATCTGTTTGATTATAGCATATGAAAATGAGCTTTTGTGTTTTAATAGTATTATCAGATTGTTCTACACCTATCGACTAAGGAATGATTCTTGAAAAATTGGTTGTATATGAAAATCCATAAAAATACTTAGAATCTTTAATAATATTATTTATTACTTTATTCAGTGTGGTTACAACCAAATTTGTAATCTCTTGTATTCCCTTAAAAAATGTGGCGCACCCAGAATATATATTTATACCCTGTAATGTAGAAGTTACATATTAATTATAATAACCTAATGCTAGTCAATTTTACCGTATGGATTCCATCATATGGTTAGTCTCAGTTTCATTGTTACCGTGACGGAGTACTTGCGATTCGCTTCTGAGTGCTTTGCGCGACAGTTTGTATATCCGTTTACCAGATACCCATTTAATGGCTGGGTGAACTGAGTACAATATGGATGAGGTGTCTCGCCCAAGGACACTACACGGATTGAGACAGATAAATCATTGATTTTTATGCGACTCACTTATGTTGTAGGCAGGCTGGTTGTTTCCAACTTGAGGATTTGTTCAAGGGCTGCATCATCATATGCATCGTCATCTGAGTCGAAGTCATCAGCCGCACAGAAATTGTCAGATTAATCTTTGTAGGGAATCTGCAACAACAGTGTAATATAATGTAATGTTATTAGTATTACCTATTAAAAGGAATAATACCATTAATTTGTTATTTATTATAGATTTAATGTGCGTAGGACCTGTTTTAGGCATCTAAGGATATACCTGTGAAAACTCACCTTTGAACAGCATGAAACATCCTCTGTAGTTGGTGTTCCTTCTTTGTCGATGAACTCGTAAACCTCATCGGGGTGTTTTGGGCAGCACTTCACTCTGTAATTGATAACTTGCAGGCCACTGCTATGCGCTGCACGACCGATAGCGACTCCCAGCTGTCCTGGTCTGTAAATGTTTTTGCAGTCCACAATCAGCCTCTGTATTGTCAAACCTTGCGCCTTATGGATGGTGAGGGCAAAAGCAGGAGACAGTGGAAATTGTGACCGCTGAGCCTCTGGAGCACTGGTCTCCGCTTCGTAGACAGAGAAATTCCCTCTTTTCAATTTCACTACTGTGTTAGGGAATTTCACTGTTGGGCCGTCCTCCTCTAGCCTGACAACTTCACCTCGGAGTCCATTAACCAAGTCCTTTCTCAGATTCCGTAGTAATATCACTGGGCAACCTTTCTTTAAGAACAGAGATTCCTTTGCTGTTACCCTTGTCAGTTTATTAGAATTTCCTGAGTCAATTGATTTGTACTTGTGAAGCTCGCCATCCATTCTGTTGAGCTCCATGGTGTTATTAATGTCAACATCAATATTCTGAGCAAACAAAACAATGGGTCTTTCCCCTGGAGGCAATTGTCTAGACAAACTGTATAAAAACATGTTTGTGTCTGTTGACGGACAGCTCTTTTCAGTCTCATTGATGGCCGAAACTAACTTAATTTCGCTTTGTCTGATGACATCTGTAAGGACAACCTTATGAGGTATTCCTCTCCACATGTTTGAGGTGAAACAGTGCTTGCCACAGTCTAGGGTAGATTGATCCGGAACGGGGGGTAACTGCAACCAATCACCCACAAACACCACTTGCAATCCCCCAAACACCAGGCTCTTGTTCCGGATGTTTCTGCATACATATTCCAGCTGAAACACATGCACAAAATAGTTTTTCAACAAAAGCTTAGAAGAAGAATGTGCATATTTTGAAATGCTGAAACTTGTACATTATTTCATTGGGATCAAAATTCTTTAAAAAAGAGTATCACCTTTATACCAAAACAATCAATGTGAATATAAATAGGCCTGATGAGCTCAAAATTAAAAGGCATTGACTGTATGATTTAAGACTATAAATAAGTGAAAAATAAGTGTGCTTTAAAAAAAATATTATCTTGTGGGTTTTTTGCTTAAGCAATGTGCATTTAAAGCTTTAAATACAAAGTACCCCTTGCCATACACACACCCGCCAGGACTCATCAGTGCAGCTTGGCTTTCCTTTAGGAAAACTGCAGACGTGTTCATAATTCTTAATATATTATTAATCTCTTATTTCATACATTAAACTAAAAAATAATAAGTGGGTACGGGTTTTCTGCCCGATTTGGGTACGGGTTTGCTGATTTTTGTGGGTACGGGTTTGTTTTGGGTACGGGTTTGCCGCCTCCCAAATGATAATACCTTGTTAAAAATTGCAGAGCTAATCATGCCAGCCTCATCAACAATGAGGATTTCTGCCCCCTTGATCCGCCTCACCTTATCTTCATGAGACTGTACTAATTTTAATAAGGCATCACCCTGCAAGTGCCCATCTTGCAGTCCAGCCCAAGAATGCATGGTACTGCCATCTTGGAATTGGGTCGATGCAATGCCAGTGCTAGCAACCACACTTACACGCTTCCCCTCTTTGACAAAACTGGCTTGCAATTCCTTTATTAAAAACGATTTACCAGTGCCAGCTTGGCCTAATACAACAATATTGTGTCCTTTCTTTACTAAATCGAAAGCAAATCTCTGTTTTTCATTCAAAATTGGCCGATACATACTTGTAAAAATGCCGTAAACATACCGTGATCAGCACCCATGCTTATTTGTTGTGATAGATTCATTGGCCAATCAGAGTTATTCTCTGCTTGAGTGCGGACCTGCATTGACCCAGTAAGGTCACTTCCGTCTTGCAACAAATCGCAGAATAGGGGTCCCGCTCATTTTTGGGCAAATAAGACCGCTTAAGGTGATTTTTACAAAAAAATATTACTGGATACGGTTAGTATACATGTAAACCTTGGCAGACAACATTGGAATCATGAATGACATTGTATTTTAAAGCGAGTTCAGCGTATTTTAGCGAATCCAATTTATTTTCTGACTGACCTTCTCAACATCTATATATACTCACCTATCTGCTACGGAGGCCTCAATACTCACCTATCTGCTCAACATCTATATATACTCACCTATCTGCTACGGAGGCCTCAATACTCACCTATCTGCTACGGAGGCCTCAATACTCACCTATCTGCTCAACATCTATATATACTCACCTATCTGCTACGGAGGCCTCAATACTCACCTATCTGCTCAACATCTATATATACTCACCTATCTGCTACGGAGGCCTCAATACTCACCTATCTGCTACGGAGGCCTGTGGACGCTGTGTCTTTCATTGCTTCGATTATGCTGGCTGTTGCCTGGCTCATCTCTGGCGGCGGGGGGCCTCCTCCTGTCTTCCTCTGTTCCAATCTATATTCAGTAAAGGTTTTCTTTGCTTTTTGGGCCATGTTCCCATGTTTTTCTTTTACTTGCTCCACTGTCCGGTAGCAAATGCCTTTGCTATTAACAGCGTCTGTAATTTTCTGCCATATGGCTGCCTTTGACTTGTTGGTGACATCATTTGTCAATTTTTGTGACAAAATGTGCCCATATTCCTTAAACATGGAATCAATCACATTTTCCTCTTCAACACTGAAGTTCTTCCTCCTTTTTCTTTTAGTTGAGTTAGGGGTACCTGACATTGGCTTTTATTGTGACGTTTCCATTTTGACAGGGAATTCTGGGATTGGTGCAAGGGATTGTGGGTAAAAGTTAAGCCATTAACTGGCTGTTAGGCACTAATCATACCATTAGTTAACGGCACATTAAAAAGACCTTTCAGCAACCATTTTTTAACGGGCCGAAGGGCCGTTAACTAACTTTTCGTTAAGGATTTAACGGACCGTTAATGTTTAACGGTTCGTTAAAATAACGACGTTTTGAACAACCGGGCCCCGAAGAACAAGAAAATAATGATCATGATCTTGTTCTAACTAACCGCAGTTTTACCACCAATTGCATACGTACATGTATATATTTTTTCTCATGCAAAATAACTTGAGTGTAGATTTATTAGCTTTTAATTATTTACATAAGTATTCTCTTTTGTTTAGCTTTAATCATCTATTAAATATTTCCAAACATCGATTCATTCCGATGAAGAAACTTGAGCACGATGAATGATGAATCCCATAATAAACGATAAACTTACCCAGCATCGGAAAGAAAGTCACGAATAATATAAGAATCCGCAAAGGTATCATCTTCATATCGATTGTCAAAGAAAACATAGAAGAAAACACAATAATACCTGTTTCATATTTTTCACACAACAAGAAACTAAACCAGCTCCTGCTGTAAACGATGATCGTTTAGGCGAGATTCTGAGAATCATGACTGTAAATCCGCAATTCTTCTACGTAAACATTTCAATTCTCTTCCTTGTTGCAACCCCGGCATGTTATCCTCAATATAAGGACAACCCTCCATCGTTATAACGCTCCCTTCCCTTGACTGTTCTACATTTACTACCTTAAATGGATAACACTGTATGAGATTGCCAAGATCCTTATATTCGTCTACGGGACATATTATTTAATAAGAAATTGACCCGTTGACAGACTTTAACTTTCATATTTAAAGTTTTAATCCTTCAAAATGACATCTTGATGTGTTATACAAGCTATACAATCCGTAAAGGGACTCACTAGTGTGGGAAATGTCTGTTTGATATACTGTACGTTTCATTCATATGAAACACGAGAATCTGTGCTATTTGGGGGCATTTTGCTCTCTCGAAATGGTGAAACAACTCAGCAAGATATATTCTGATATGTATTTTATGGCCAGTGGCCCTAGGATATGCGAAAAAAAGAAAACGTGATCAACATATCCTTTACCGTTTTGTTTCATTGATATGACAGATGTGTGTTTTTTATTATTTATATTTGCTAATATTGCGAGGCTGTCCGGCAAAGTTTATCTAATAGGACAAATACGATACTCATATACACAGAGAAACATTGATGAATCTTTAATCACTTTGATGAATGTACGAATATACGAATATACCTAATATGTTTCCTTCACTCCCATAGGGAGAATTCAAAATATATGGAACATAACATGTTTTTATTCCCCACCAACTGAATACTAGTTCATTATCTCCAGATTATCGGTACTCGTTGTCAGATTAACATGGATCAATCGAAGACTTCCGGCGGCCAATTTTATGTGAATACCGTTCATTCATATACCTATATTTAACTAAACCTACGAAGCTTTACTTTCAGCTATAAAGCACTATTATCACTTTAAATAGAACTACTCTAATTACAATTAAAATGTTTTTACCTTGAACTTCGTTTTGCCAATTAAAAGTAAACGGAAGCGAGAGTTTCTACCTACATTCTTAGATATAAACTTGCTTTAAAGTTTAAAAACTATATCGTTCTCGGAATAAATTGAGTCATATCATTTCATAAAGATACTGTTATGATAAAAACAAAAACGTGAGTCGTTGAAAAAAAAATTGAATTATGCTTAATGAAAATGATGAACATCGTAGCCAATGGTTACAACACGGCTTAGAACGACCAGGTTGCATTTTCTATGCTACGTTTTGCACACATCTATCTGTCGCCTTAAGTTGTATATATATAAAAAAACATAATTCCATATGCATGTTGGCGTAATTTCTGCTTCGCGCAAGACTTTTATATGTGACATCTTCTTATTATTAGCATAGGTTATAAATATTAATTTGAAGAACAATATACAGTTCACAGCTTCCCGGTTACAATCATATGATAAAATAGCTATATCCTTATCAACATAGCATCTTGATTAAAAATTAATAAAAGATTTTGGTTGAGAATACAAGAACTGAAAGGTTATTTTCTTAACCTCAAAGGGACAGTAGCACGTTTTTAGGGGGAATATAAGGGGATGTCAGGAAAATGCAAATTAATGGTTCCAATTGAAAGACAATGTATTCAAAGTAAATGGAGCAGTAATAATCCAAATATGTAATGTAATGTTTAGCCATGCGATTCCTTTTTCTTACACAAAATGAATTTAAGTTGTTAACACAAAATGGCCGCCAATGGATTTTATGGGAATCTTCATACTTTGTCCTCTGACTTTGGATGATTGGCTTGTGTAATGAGATTTTTGACACTGTCAAAATAATACATTTAGTATTAACTTACAATCGTCAGTGAACAATTTAGAATATAAAATTATCAAAAACCGTGCTACTGCCCCTTTAAATAGTGTCCATTTCCACTTTTGTTAGCAATATAGACCTTCATGTTTTTATTGTTTGTATACCTAATTTATTGTATTCAAACAGGTAACATCGTTAATCTATTTAACACTTAAGATGTAAGCTTTCTTCTCGGTCATCTCAAATTACCTGTTAATAAAACAATATAAGGGGGTTATACTTTTTATGTATATGCAATCAAAGATCGATCTATGTCTCTGAATGAGTGCTATCTTGAAAAACATAATATGTGCACTTCGCACGAAGGAAGAGACTATTAGTGACCACGGAACTGTTTCAACTATATGTTACGTGAAAATTCAATTGCTTACATGTTTTTTTGTTTGTTTGGGGTTTGTTTTGGAGGTGGGGATGAATCACCTGAAGTTTGAATCCAGGAATTTTGAATATCTATTTAACTCGACAAATGCAATTTTTCATATTGCATCCATTAGCTTTGTGTATATTATTGCTCACATAAAGGTTTGCCACTGAATGAACAAATCTCTTATCGCAAATTTAAAGGACACTTACCTGTAATCTTAAACGGATCGAAGCATTTTTTTGTATTTCATTTCTTCATGTTCCCCCACATAAATAATAGAATCAAGAAATTCGTAACTCAATCCAATCAGTCGAAAATAAAGTCATCATTGACAAGTATTAAGCGAAAATTGATGGTTACCATTTTTGCGTGAGCATCTTTTAATCATTTTGGGTATGGAAATGTTTGGTGTAGTTTAATCATACTCTGTACGTTGGTTAAAAGACTCCACGTATTGCTGAGAATACATTGTTTTGCATTTGTTTTACTCTTCACAAATTAAAACTATTTCCTCAAAAGAACTAGCTGCTAACACGGTCGCTAAAATTATTAAACTCTAAAGGGGCAGGAGCACGTTTTAGGGGGAATATAAGGTGAGGTCGGGCAAAATGAAAAGAATGGTTCCAATTGAAAGACTAAATGAAGCAGTAATGAATCATATATATAATGTAAAGTTCAGCCATGCGATTCCGTTTTCTTACAAATAATGAATTGAATGTGTTCACACAAAAATGAACTTTATGTGAATCTTTATAATTTGTTTTCTCACTATGGATGATTGGTTTGTGTAATGAGATTTTTGACACTTTCAAAATAATACTTTTAGCATTAACGTACAATTATCAGTGAAAAATTTAACTTAACATTTTCAAAAAACGTTCTACTGACCCTTTAATGTTTACATGAACACATAAAAAACCCATAGCGTATCACTGAAGTAAGTATACAGAAAGCGAAATTCGTTGTCAAATTTCACTTTACTGTGAAGAGAATCTAATTTTAGACAATAATTGGATTGAACAAACAATAATGATAGAAGTAAAGATCCATCTCTCATATAATTTGGAAGTACATGTATATCAAGATACATTTTCACTTAAATATCTTATTTAAAAAAAAGTGGGGAGTGTTGACATCCAGGTTGAACAGACAAATATTCACACGTAAGCGTTTCAAAGTTTAAGATATTGGCATCATCTATCATTCATACGGCAAAAACAGAAACCAAATGATGTTACATGCTGAAGTGACCTACATCGACTCAGCAGTGCAATATGTCCATGGCAACACTTTCAATTATGTCATATGATTAGATGAAAGTTTGTTTTCGAACAGAAATATTTCCTGTCCATGATGACCACATCGGTTTGCACACATGAAGTGATCAGGAAGTTGAAAGAATGAGTAATAAACGGAAGTATGAAAAGCACTTTCGTGAAAATTAGAATTTCTGTTTTTCTTTTGGGCTTTCGTGTTGTTTACTGGTAAAATCACGCACTCAGGTAAAAGAAATTATCACTGTAAAATATTATTAGTTAGTTATTAGTGTACGGCATATGTTAATTCTGATTGCTTCAAAACATTAAATGTAAAATAAACTGTTTTGATTTAATGACACCGATAAATCGCAGGCGTTTGCCAATACGGTTTGGTATCGCAAATGGGGCTTAACACAACACTGCCCTGTCTGTTGAGAATACCAACAATAAAGGTTTCATGATTCCGTTTTTGTCCTTTAAAAAAAATAGAGTTTGAGGGGCTTTTTTTGTTTTTGTGTCTTTAAAAACTTAATAATTCAAAATAATTCAAATTCAACCTTTAAGGCCCTTCTTATCATGACTACATGTATGGTAGTGTTCAGATAGTCGAGCTGTATAAGTTATTCTGAGAGAGCATTATGATAGTCAAGGACAAAATTACAAAGTATCATCTTTGTATAAATAATGTAAAACGATTTCCATTATGTTTATAACCACATTTCATATCCAACCATTTCTATGAAGGTTTTTTATGCTCATCGCACATTGAAATTCAGCAGAAATGTTTTGAATTCTACTGCAATAACAGTTTATTTGACTACTTTATTTCATATCTCTATTACAGAATGATGAAGCTGCTATCTATCCATGTTGTCGCATTAGCCGTGACGCTTTCGCAGAAAGGTATGAATTACATTTATGATCACATTGAATGAATTGAGTTTCAAAACGTTTCAAAACGTCCAATCAATCGTGTTATAATAACGAAGTTATATATACAATGTAAGCAGACCACCTATTTTTTCTCAGCAAGGTTTATGCCATGTATATTTGCCCATGTAATGTTCTTGGTATATTAATTGTGTTGACCAGCCTTGACACTATCTGTGCCCCTGAGATTTTGGACCTTTGATGCGCAATATTGACGAATGTTCTGAGTAATATAATTGAATAGCCAATTTTTGTAGAGTTGTAGGAATGATATAGTGATAGTTACTAGCGATTCAATGAGGTTGAAAAAACATAATTTTTTTCTTTATCTGATAAATTGATTAGAAGCGTTGATACTGATGTTGTAATGTACATGTAGTATTAGATTACGTTTTTACTTGTTCTAACTTTGGCGAAATATTACTCATCTCTGAAGGAACTTTCCTAACTTTCATTATCAAAACATAGGATTTTATTAATTCAATTATTAAATTCGGGTTTAATACTATGCCGCTGAGAACTTCACATCTAGATATCTATCCAGTTTTCAACTTTAGTTCAAGTATTTTAAAGGGGCAGTAGCACGTTTTTAGGGGGAATATATGATGTCAGGAAAATAAAAATAAATGGTTCCAATTGTAAGACAATGTATTTAAACTAAATAAAGCAGTAATAATTCAAATATATGACGTAAAATTTTGCCATGCGATTCCTTTTTCTTACACAAAATGAATTAAAGGTGTTAAAAAATATGGCCGTCAATGGATTTTATGTGAATCCTCATACTTTGTCCTCTGACTATGGTTGATTGGCTTGTGTAATGAGATTGTTGACACTGTCAATATAATACATTTAGCATTAACATACAATAATGAGTGAAATATTTAAAATATAAAATTATCAAAAAACGTGCTACTGCCCCTTTAAGACAACCTTCATAAAAAAAAGCAATATAATAAACAGTAAAACATTTATTTTGGGAGACTAAAGTCATCTTTATTTATCTGCTATGATAGTTTTGTAAAGTAACCTTAACATCAATGGATTTTCAAACGAGAACTCGGCAGTGTGGAACGCAAGGAGGTATGGGGTACAAATGCAATGATAAGGAGAGGGAACGTTTTCCATTCAACAACGGTATTATCAATATTGCCCTGAAACCTTTGTGTCAATCATATAACAACTTCACATACTTTTTCTCGAACATTGAAATCCATTGTATCCAGAGATATTGTCGTTTTTTTCTTTTCACAAATAAGAGATCGTAAGGCTATTACTATAACGAGCATTCAATGAAAGGAAATTCAGTGTCATTTCACAATTCTACCTTCCAAATATTGTTGGCGGTGCACATTCATGAATAAATAAATTCAAATTCATAAGAAGGTTTTCTAACGGATATTTCCATAACTGAGCTATAAGTGAAAAACAAAACATCTATTCCAAACAAAAGAAAAGGCAGAATTGTTAGGAATAAATTCATGCTATTCGGTCCGTTAATCTCTCTTAACGGGATTAAATAGGCAATTATGATATATAGGGGTTCGTTGTAAAACACCAAACGTCCCAGAGTTTTCCGGATGCAGCACCGGTTTTGCTGGTCAAGGTAACGATACTGAGATTTGTATTGAAGAACAATGCTTGTCTCGACACTAGTCTTACTAGTGTGACAATTTTTTATTTTAGCTCTGAAATCTTTCTAATTTTCCCTGTTCATATCATTCCAGGAGTTCAATGTCAAACACCCAACGTAGCGGATAATCCCGGATGTCCTGCTGGTCAATGTAACGATGACCATACTGAGATTTGTATTGACGGACAGTGCTTGTCTCGATGCATTAATCGGACGTCATCAGTCGAGTGTGAGAAATGCCGGCACTCCTTGTATGGTAAACAATGTGAGAATGAGTGTCCAGACACTTGTTTCAAAGCCCGCTGCCATTTATCAAACAACTCTCGTGTAACGTGTACAGAAGGATGTAAAGCGAGAATGAAGGGGGGGACGTGTCATGTTCCATGTCCTCAGAACTGTCTTAACTGTGAACGATACGGAGATAAATGTGATTCATGTGTATCGGGACACTACGGTCAAACATGTAACACGATTTGTCCAGAGAACTGTGACGGTCCATGTAACAAAGCGACAGGGGAGTGTACGTGTAAACCCGGCAACAGAGGAAGAAGATGTTCCAAGTGTAAACCCGGCTTCAGAGGAAGAAGATGTACCATCAGGTGTCCAGCTAACTGTGGATCATATTGTGAACTCAGACAGTGTCAGTGTCAAGATGGATATACAGGAGATGAGTGTAAAGATACCTGTCCACCTGGTTGTGCAGACGGATGTGACAGAGATACAGGACGATGCCACACGTGTAAACCTGGCTACAGAGGCAGTGATTGTGATGAAACCTGTCCACCTGGCTGTGCAGATGCATGTAGCAGAGATACAGGACGATGCCACACGTGTAAACCTGGCTACAGGGGGGACACGTGTAGTGATAAGTGTCCACAGGAGTGTTCAAGCTGTGGCCTGAAGGATGAGTTCTGTACTGGATGCTTCACACCAGAAGAATGTGATACTCTGAAGGAATCAACATGTAAATAATGTTTTACTTATTTAATTTAGCTTTGAGAGCCACCACAGATAGCTAAAACTAACAGTCCAACGCATCCTTTAAAAAAAGCACTGCACTTCTTAAAACCAAAACGTATCTTTTAAAGCGGGACAGTAGCACGGTTTTATTTCATTATTCTCTTTAATGTTTTTCTAAACTCATTTTCTTCGAAGGGTCGAACATCACATTATTATCCCAACCCTATTATCAGTAGTTCAAGAATACATTATTATCACGTATTATGCGAAAACTGATGGCTGGTCATTTTAGTATGAAGTCCTTTTGGCAAGAACTTCATGTAAGACGACACGAAATTTTCAAGGTCCGTGTACATATATTTATGATACAAAACCTACAAAGGATATGTATGTATTTTTATAACAAAACTTGCAACATTCGCTGAAAGTAAATAAAGTAACCACATACTTTCCTGTCGGCTTTACGTCTAGACTATACACAGATACACAGATGTATTGCCATTCATAGAGTTTTATCGGATCGTCGGCTGTCGGCTGTCGGCCACTTGCTCAGACTATACACAACAAATATATTGCTATAGAACTGTATCGTCGGTTGTCGGCTGTCGGCCACTTGCCCGGGCTACACCAACAAATATATTGCTATATATAGAACTGTATCGTCGGTTGTCGGCTGTCGGCCACTTGCCCAGGCTACACCAACAAATAACTTTATATAGAGAATTCAATTTTAGTCAAATAGTCAATTAACATGTTGGAATATATGTGTGAATGTAACGATAAATTTAAACTGTATATGATGTTTATTCTATTAAATAGCATATTCAGACACAGTACATACATAATACCTTTGTAGGTTTTATTTTAATAAACATATGCACACGATCCTTGAAAATTTCGTGTCGTCTTACATGAAGTTCTTGCCGTCTGGAAGACCTATTGTTTTTATCCGATTTCTTCAAGTTCTTATGGAAGACCTATTGTTATTATCCGGATTTTTATTATTATTATTTGGACGTTTTTTTGTTCCTCCATTTCTGAACGTATTAACGAGCCGATTTTCATGAAACTTTCAGGGATTGTAGATTTTACCCTGGAATAGACATGCGAAGCTTTTGGGCAAAATCCGTTCATTCATTAAAGGTCCAGTTCGAATCCAAAATCAAAAATTTAACATTGATTTTTGTTTCAAAATGCACTTAGAGACTTCAATTTTTTTTAAACGATGCGCAATGAAAAATGATGAAAAAAAGGGAATCAGGACAAATTCGTAGGTCACGTGGTTTGTCCGCCATCTTGCTTTTAGTGCATTTTCGACCGTTTCCGACCCCACCCGCCTTTGAGAATCTTCTCCTCTGAAGATACTTGCACTAGAGAGCTGAAATGTATACTCAATGTAGCTGAAGTATTGTACATGAAAGTTAAGAAGTTTAATGGTTCTAACGTTAATACTTTTTTTGCTGTGACCTTTCAAAGTTGACCAAAATCGAAAAATCGCCAACTTCAAGGGCAGATAACTCAAAAACCAGACCGTAGAACTTAATGATTTTTGCATGAGAGCTAGACATGAGCAAGGTCTTCAAGATAAAAGAATAAAATCGCTCGCGAACTGTCACTTCCGGTCAGGAGGAAGGGTCAAACTTTGCATATGGAAAAGTGGTGTTTTGCTTGGTATGTTTGAAACCTCTTTAACAAACATGCATGTGAAGGTCAAACATGCATGTGAAGGTCAAACAGTATGTGAAGGTCAAAGAGGAATCTTGAAGACCTAAGTACTGCCGCGGCAGTCCTAGTTATTTTTATTTTTACTGCATGAGTGAAACAATAGGATGTAAAGTTTCTTCTGTACCTCAGTTATTATATCGTCACTGGTCAGGTGCCGGAACTACTTTCAGCCATGTGTACAAGGGGGACTTACTTTTCAGTTTTTAAGATTCTTATTTCATATTTAATTAACAAATCATATTATGAATAGAATACTTAATGTAGTTTTCCAAATACCAGATTTATTTCATCCCATGACATGGGTAAAGTTGATATTTCACTCGTGGCTGCGTGAATTATCAACTTAACCCACGAGTGACATGACACTCGATAAAATAAATCTGGTATTAGGAAAACTACTTTCCTCTATGTAGTATCTATACGGCAATATTTAACCAGTATAATACGACAATACAAGTATGACGTCACATTAGTGTGTTGTTATGACGTCACAATGTAAGCGCGCCGTCACAATGGCTGCTGAGTCGTGGAAATGCTAGTTTCAGCACTCTGTCGGCAAGTGTGCTTGAATTTTGGGCATGTGATAAACAGAATACTAAACTTCCTTCCATTCAATGCTATTCTTACTAAAATCGTAAACGATTTAGTATCAAACTCGCTTTCTCTCGTTTTTTACAAATCATTAACTCTTTTAATAAAAAGAGCATTGAATGGAAGGTCATTTAGTATCCTCTATGTAAATGTATGTGCAGCACTTCTTGTTACCCATTTTCAATAGAAGGTGTATGTACTGAATATATTCATTGTTCTTCAGCTACAGGAATGTCTACAGGACTTATTGCTGGGATTGCTGTAGCATGTATTATCATCCTGATTCTTGCTGTTATCATTGCGGTGATAATTGTCAGGTGACTTATTCCTTATACACATATTCCTACCGTTAATTATCTGGATAAGGCTTGGAGGAATTCGCTCATATCAATACATCAAGTGTTAAGTTTGAAGTTTTTACATGCCAGTTCATAAGATATAAGACATGTACATGTTACCAGTTGCAAACAGTCTTCGGTTTAAATTAACGTTAAGAACATGAGAAAAGCTTTGGAGATAAAAATATGAAATTTATGTAATTTTATGAAATTTTTATGAAATATTCCTCATATAAAACAAATCATCATTATTTTAAATTGGGAAGTGTCTGGAATTAATATTTTTGATAGCCAATAGCTTCATTGTAATTATGCATTAATTGTCATACTATATACATGTGACTACTTCGAGGCTTTTTAAATTTTTATGCAGTTTCTAACGCCGCCGCAACTGTATATGGACTTTTTCTCCGTAAACCTTTTCATTCTTCATATGCATATATTACTATACTATACCTAAAAGGGATTTCTTGACATGTTCACAATAAAGGTCAAAGGACAAGGTCACGAGTTATAAAATCAATGATAATTTTCAAACATGATGACTTGAAAAGTGTTTGTGCTGCTTCGATGGATCGACCCGTAACTGCATCTGGCTAGACTCAATACCGGAGTGAAGCGAGTAACATTGAGGCTAGGTTTACTTAGACTGAGTATTATCAATCAATGTTGAAGGTCACAGCAAAGTCACAACTTATGCATGGAAGATTGAAAATTATTTATATTAAAGGGCGCACACTTAGCCGAATTTGACAATGGATGGAAACACGAATTTGAAAATGTGCAAATTCGCAAAGGATCGTAAGCAATCGGGCCATTCGTAAACGCATCTTAAGTCATTTTGTGGCCGCCGCTAGAGTTTTTCTGGCTTCGGCGGCAAAATCGGCGAAGTGAGCAAATTGTTTATTAATCCATTTTCGTGTTGCATCCGTGTCTCCATCTTCCCCTTTGCATGGCTATCGAGGGACCGTCGTATGAATTCGTGCTGTGTTCGTATTGCCTTCGTAATGATCACTACGATGATGTCATTTGATTGTATTTGCATGTAAAACTCGTCCATTGAACAGATGATCACATGAAGGTAATACGATGACGTCACGCCTTCGAAGCGAACGACAAGATGGAGACACGATTGCACCAAGAAAATGAATATTCGCATAGATTATCAGAATATTTTTGACATTCGAAAAAACGTCCCTGCACTGCCAATTGTGCTGCCAGAGCTACAAAAACTCTACCAACTGTAACACGAAGCATTAAGATATTTTCACGATAGTCCCGGTAACTTTGCGATTCATTCTCGATGCACATGGCGCCGGTTAACAAACTTGATTTTTAAAAGTTCATGTGATGTCCAGGAAGAATAAAACAAATGTCCAGATGATAAATAGTCGTAAGGTCGTTTAATACAATCGAATTGTGCAGCCACCTGACTTCCAGAGGTCACGTGATGTTTACGGGCACCTGGTTAGAGGCATCTCATTTGCATCGTATTCCCGTTACGACGTCGTGCTGCCACCGTGTTGTCTTCGTAAAGGCTCAGTTCGAAAGCTTTAAAAATTTCAAATTGTTAACGATTGTTATCTAGCAAGTCAGCTGAAAATTATATTATAGGATTCATTGCCTGAATATGTTCCAAGAGGCCACAGATTAATAGTCTAACAACATTACTGGTTATCTTACTGAAAGTTCAACCACAAAGCCAACTTTCATGCATAGGCAAAAATTCAAATCAATACCAATTGTTATCAATTCCTTACCAATCGAACTCAACCTAAGCTAAATCTCGCATTGAGTTCGTTTTGTGGTAATGCGTCATTCTTCCAACATCGTGTTTCCTTCTGTCATTATTGGAAGTGCCTCCGATGATTACTGTTTTTTTAACCATATTCGGGTCAAATCTTACGAATTTCAAATGTTCTAATTCGTGTTTCTGCCGTTGGTCAAAATTTGGACAGTGTAAAGCCACCTTTACTATTAACACTTTTAGTGATTATACGATTGTTATACTAAGAACAAGTTTCATTGATCGTGTGACCTTTATCGTCAAGGTCAAGGTCACGAAATGTGATTTATTGTCATGTACACCAAATTTGGTATAACTTTATTCAATTAAGCTATTCATACTCATGTACATAATATAACTGTTAACACCTCTTGGAATCTTTTTGGACATGTTTACATTCAAGGTCAAAGGTCAAGGCCACGATTTAGAAAATCACAAACAAAAATCTTTTAAACAAGATAAGTCAAAAATCTTTATAGCTATGATCTTTGGAGAAGTACAAAATCTGAAAAAGTTTCAAGTGAAATCAATCAAATATCAAGGTCACAGCAAGGTCACGACTTAAGCTGGTATAGCGAAAATGCTTTATATCATATATTTTCACTTTGAATCATTACATGTTGTTATACTCAATAAAAAGTGTTCATTGATTGCACGACCTTGGTTGTTAAGGGTCAAGGTCACGATATATAGGTTTTTGTCATCTACACTCAATTTGGGTATACCTTTATCCCATTAAGCTTTTCAGTCTCATAAACATACATTATTACTGTTAACACCTTTTGGCAATTATTTATCTTATATATATTACTACACTATACTTAAGGAGGATTGTTTTGACATGTTCATATTTAAGATTAAAGGTCAAGGTCACGAGTTATGATGTCCCAATATGTTCCTTTTAGGCAACATAGCTTGACACGTTTTTGTGCTACGAAGATCTAACTTGGTATATAGGTCAACTTTGAAGAAGTACAACATTTTGAAAAGGTGTACGCTACAATTCATCAAAGGTCAAAGTCACGACTAAGCATTGAATGGCCAATATATATTTAAACTGTTAAAACATTTATTCATTACAATTATTTAGTGCAAATGATAAGTGACCAATGATTGTTGACCTTCAAGGTCACTAGATAGACATTAGTTCACCTTTGATTAGATTTCGAAATCAGGTATAGGTTTTTGATTTTGATTTTTGATTCCCCAGGGAATTTAAAAAAAAAGTTTAAATCTAAGTTCAAAGTTATCTATCCTAGAAAGTTATAGATCCTTGATTTGTACCATCATTCAAATTTGTATTTCAGACAAAGGATCAAATCAGAGGCTGTCGATGACAGTGTACATTTCAGTACAGGAACCGGAAGTAAAAAGGTTGTCATTTCGAAACCTGCAGCAGTTTCTACCAGAAATGGTTCGTATAAACAGAAATCTAGGAAACATAAATTGAAATGTATGATTTGTATTCAATAGAGAGATCAATTATGTACAGATCAAAATGATCCTTTAATTGTAAATCTATGAATCTCTTATTTCTTAGAAGGTACATTATTCATACCCAGGATATCACTATTCTTACTTAGGAGATAAATACAGGTTATCATGAGAGTGTGTTTTGGGATCGTAAATATCCTGCATTAGGAATAAAAATTGTATTTTGCGAGCCTTGGCGAGCTAAACACATAGTGTTTATTCCTAATGCAAGATATTTACGATCCCTAAACACACGAGCATGATAACTTCTTTATCATACAATGTCATTTTAAATTTGTATTCGAAAAATGCTTGATAATACTATTTGTATAGTTGACATTGTTTTAAAAGATGCGCGCATTGATATATGCAAATTAACGGTGTAATGACTACGACAGTGATTTGACAAAATATAATTCCTCCTTATAAATGTATTTTAATACCGTATCAGTTAATTAGTCACAACTCAAAAGTTTTAAAAACATAAAAAAAACCGCTAATTTCCAAGTGAAAAAAATTTCAATGTGTCCTAAACGGATTTGAACATACGTTCTATCACCTAACGGGAAAAAGAGGGCGAGTCTATCTCACGTAGGGGCAAGAGTTGTTTCCCTTCGGCTGAGTTGCAATGGCGTTGTTCAAAACGACGAACATTAGCGGAGAGCGAAACTAGATGACAGGCGGTGCAGTCTCTAATATCAAACTACGTAAGCCTAAAGTGAAGAACACTGAAGATTGATAAATAGATGTTTTAAACAAATGACGTGCACTGCCTTTGGTACCTGTGAGTAAAATTGTTTGATCGGTTCATTCAGCTCACGATGGCAGTGATTTTGCAAGTCAAAGTCATACAAATGGGTAAAAACTATACAATTTTGTTGTTATTTCTTAAATTAATGTCTATGAATTCTATCATTTTGATTCATATGTCTCTTCCCGTTACTAAAGGCGTTTAAAATATTAACGCTTGTGACGTCATCGGAATTTTCAAAAGAAGTTCCGACCTTGACCTTTGAAATTTGCATCTCTATCCGTATATGACCCCAACGGATATCGAAAATATCCGTTGGCTTTATTATGCCGAGAACACTATCCATTGTATGATAATTCCATTTCTTTTACATATTTTCACAAGATAGCACGGGAGACGAGTACTACAACATTGCTACAACAAAAATTCAACAAAATGTAGGCTATAAGTTGATCTTCCATCGTGGCGTTTAGTACAGTAGTAATGCAAGAAAAGGGAGTCATTACATTGCTATATTTCAGAGTCTTCACCAAAGGTTGCCCCTGTCGATAACACAGGAGACGAGTACTACAACATTGCTGCCACCTCATCATCGTCTACTGTCGTATCAACCAGGGACTTCCCTCATTTCGTCAGGAACATGAGAACAGACAAGAACCAACTTTACAAGGAGTTCCAGGTGAAACTAGAACCTAACCCTCTCAAACTGGAAGCATTTTACAAAAACATGGCAGTCATCTTTTTAGAGAACAGTTAAAGTCTTAAAGTTGCAAGTTTATCATAAACGCCAGTACTTTCCATTGTTTTCATAGTGGTAAATGTTTTGCATGCATCAATTTTCATTCCTTCATTATCTTTTATTTGTCCTTGTCTTCCTTTGAACAAATATCTAATCTTCAAATGGGGAAAAAAGGAAGCACATTTCTTTTGTTAGAGTTTGTTTTCTATTAAATGAATCTTCTACATCAGAAGATGATTGATCTTGTCCCTTAGATATATGACATACTACCATTTGAATTGTTTGAGAAAAAAAAGCACAAGAAAAAAATCAATATACTTATAATTTGACATATTACGTCCAACGTGTTCTACGATACCTAGACGCATGTGTAGAAGTACTGTAATGATGAACATTACCTCACATTTGTAATAGCTTATGTTGTATCACAAATGTTTATGATATATGAATGTTCCAGAAACTACCAAAAGGAATGACACACGAGTGGAAGACAGCTCGACGAGCAGAAAATGTAACAAAAAATAGATATAAAGATATCTGTGCATGTGAGTATCTTTTGACATTGGTCAACAATCATACTTTTAAACTGTGCCTGCAAAAAACTTGCTATCAGCAACCAGTAAGGTGCACTTACTTAAACGATATTATTTTCTGAAAAAGTGTTATTAAAAGAAATGAATACAGTCTTGATAACCAAAGCAATATAACGTGGCATGCAGAAAAGATCACATTCTCTCCCTACAGAGGCAGATCAAGTCATATTGATTTAGCCTCTGTTATATTACGCCGAGTTTTTGGGATAGAATGGGAGATGCCTGATTTGAGGCAATCAAAGTTAGTTGTGCAATCAGCGACGCTGTTTCTAAATCATCATTTTGGCTACTAAATGATGACAAAGCGTTGTTAAACGAACCACCCTTTCCATGCGAGAAGCGTTGTCATTTGATAAAGAAATTGCAATGTATTGTGAAGCAATTTGTTTCGCAAGGGGAAACTGCCGGAACCCGCGGATTTCGGCGTAATATAACAGAGGCTGTATCAACATTTCATAGCTTGATCTGCCTCTGTTGGGAGAGAATGTTAAGATAATTGTTTTAAAATTTCAGACGACCATTCGCGTGTCATTCTACCGATAGATCCAGAAAAACCTGAACTTGGAAATTACATCAATGCTTGCTATATAGATGTGTGTATCCTTTGTTTATTTCCTATATATTTATCAACTCACCCATTATTAAAAAGAATGTTTCAACTTTGACTTTAGACATACTTTTTATGATTTCATAAATTATATAAAACGTGATTCTTTTTAATGATTTGATCAATGATTCATTCATCATTCATATGTTTAATCAAACATTCGTAGTTTCTCTTGTTTTTAGTTTCTTAAACCATTTATGTTTTGATCAATCGTTCTAAGTTTTTTACCAATAATTCTCACGTTCTCATGTGATGATCAATCAATGAACTAAAAATGTGTTTCCTCAATCTCTTAAAGACGCTGTATCATACTTGCAATATTTTAAAAAGTATTTTTAATGTATTCGGTGTATTTTTAGAAAAATTTAGCAACCAACCTAGGGAAAATCGGACCAAAATTCATTAAATATGAGATAATTTACCCAAATTACGGAAACGGCAGCCAACATAAAGGCGAATCAAGTGTCTCTAAATATACGCTTGAAAACCGTCTTTGTTGCGCACGACTAGATTTTTTTTCTTTTTCTCCGAAAAAGGTATTCGTTGCTGCCAAAGTTGATACCCATCGAACGCAATTATGATAGCTGTGACACGGTGTAAATCCTACACGCGTAATGATTACGTCACCGAAAGCGGGTTCGTTAAATGCTATGCCCTTTCTACAAGGAGTACTGTGCTTTGGGCATCGAAATAAGTATGTTATTGTTGATTACACAATCTAAATCTGATATTACAATTTCGACGAAAGATTTTTCTACAAAGTGATGTATTTCTTTTCTCAATAGCTAAATTTCAGCCTGAACCGAATGCAAGTATGATACAGCATCTTTAAGTTTACCAAACTAGAATCGTGCTAGGAATGTTTCTTTTTTCATTAAATAATTAATGTATAGTTAATCAATCGGTTCTTTTTCAGACCCCGCGAAAGGATAAATCATTCATCGCAGCTGAGGGTATAAGTTTGTATTTACTTGTATAAAGTGTTTAAAGTTAGACTTATCTGATGATTTTCTTAAAGAGCATGAACTTGAAATTCTATTTTTAGCTCATCTGGCCTGTAAGGCCCGATGGGCTTATGGCATGGCATGGTGTCCGGCGTCCGTCCGTCCATCCGTCCGTCCGTAAACTTTGTGGAATTTCAACTTCTTCTCCAGAACCATAAGGCCTAGAAAGCTTAAACTTGGTGTACAGACTCCTTGACTAGTGAGGATTAAAAATTGTAGCTTTGGTGGCCCTGTGGCCCCTTATAAGGGCCACAGGGGCCACGCCCTAAAAACCTATTTTCATCTTCTTCTCCAGAAGCATAAGGCCTAGAAAGCTGAAACCTTGTGTACAGACTCCTTGACTAGTGAGGATTATAAATTGTAGCTTTAGTGGCCCTGTGGCCCCTAATAAGGGCCACAGGGGCCACGCCCTAAAAACCTATTTTCATCTTCTTCTCCAGAAGCATGAGGCCCATAAAGCTGAAACCTTGTGTACAGACTCATTGACTAGTGAGGATTATAAATTGTAGCTTTGGTGGCCCTGTGACCCCTTATAAGGGCCACAGGGGCCACGCCCTAAAAACCCATTTTCATCTTCTTCTCCGGAACCAAAAGGCCTAGAAAGCTTAAACTTTGTGTACAGACTCCTTGACTAGTGAGGATTAAAAATTGTAGCTTTAGTGGCCCTGTGGCCCCTAATAAGGGCCACAGGGGCCAAGCCCTTAAAACCTATTTTCAACTTCTTCTCTGGAACCAAAAGGCCTAGAAAGCTTAAACTTGGTGTACAGACTCCTTGACTAGTGAGGATTAAAAATTGTAGCTTTAGTGGCCCTGTGGCCCCTAATAAGGGCCACAGGGGCCACGCCCTAAAAACCTATTCTCATCTTCTTCTCCAGAAGCATGAGGCCCAGAAAGCTGAAACCTTGTGTACAGACTCCTTGACTAGTGAG
The DNA here is from genome assembly GCA_916613615.1 of Steromphala cineraria. Lineage (NCBI taxonomy): Eukaryota > Metazoa > Mollusca > Gastropoda > Trochida > Trochidae > Steromphala > Steromphala cineraria. The sequence goes on along the minus strand of OU744722.1, from coordinate 69,266,989 downwards.
GATTATAAATTGTAGCTTTGGTGGCCCTGTGACCCCTTATAAGGGCCACAGGGGCCACGCCCTAAAAACCTATTTTCATCTTCTTCTCCAGAAGCATAAGGCCTAGAAAGCTGAAACCTTGTGTACAGACTCCTTGACTAGTGAGGATTATAAATTGTAGCTTTAGTGGCCCTGTGGCCCCTAATAAGGGCCACAGGGGCCAAGCCCTTAAAACCTATTTTCATCTTCTTCTTCGGAACCAAAAGGCCTAGAAAGCTTAAACTTGGTGTACAGACTCCTTGACTAGTGAGGATTAAAAATTGTAGCTTTAGTGGCCCTGTGGCCCCTAATAAGGGCCACAGGGGCCACGCCCTAAAAACCTATTCTCATCTTCTTCTCCAGAAGCATGAGGCCCAGAAAGCTGAAACCTTGTTTACAGACTCCTTGACTAGTGAGGATTATAAATTGTAGCTTTGGTGGCCCTGTGACCCCTTATAAGGGCCACAGGGGCCACGCCCTAAAAACCTATTTTCATCTCCTTCTCCGGAAGCATAAGGCCTGGAAAGCTGAAACCTTGTGTACAGACTCCTTGACTAGTGAGGATTAAAAATTGTAGCTTTAGTGGCCCTGTGGCCCCTAATAAGGGCCACAGGGGCCACGCCCTAAAAACCTATTCTCATCTTCTTCTCCAGAAGCATGAGGCCCAGAAAGCTGAAACCTTGTGTACAGACTCCTTGACTAGTGAGGATTATAAATTGTAGCTTTGGTGGCCCTGTGACCCCTTATAAGGGCCACAGGGGCCACGCCCTAAAAACCTATTTTCATCTTCTTCTCCAGAAGCATAAGGCCTAGAAAGCTGAAACCTTGTGTACAGACTCCTTGACTAGTGAGGATTATAAATTGTAGCTTTAGTGGCCCTGTGGCCCCTAATAAGGGCCACAGGGGCCAAGCCCTTAAAACCTATTTTCATCTTCTTCTTCGGAACCAAAAGGCCTAGAAAGCTTAAACTTGGTGTACAGACTCCTTGACTAGTGAGGATTAAAAATTGTAGCTTTAGTGGCCCTGTGGCCCCTAATAAGGGCCACAGGGGCCACGCCCTAAAAACCTATTCTCATCTTCTTCTCCAGAAGCATGAGGCCCAGAAAGCTGAAACCTTGTTTACAGACTCCTTGATTAGTGAGGATTATAAATTGTAGCTTTGGTGGCCCTGTGACCCCTTATAAGGGCCACAGGGGCCACGCCCTAAAAACCTATTTTCATCTCCTTCTCCGGAAGCATAAGGCCTGGAAAGCTGAAACCTTGTGTACAGACTCCTTGACTAGTGAGGATTATAAATTGTAACTTTGGTGGCCCTGTGACCCCTAATAAGGGCCACGCCCTAAAAACCTATTTTCATCTTCTTCATCAGAAGTAAAGGCCTAGAAAACTGAAACTTGTCGCCTATATACTGAATTTTATGAATGGTGACCCTGTGGCCTCTACAAAGGGGGAATCACATTGACCACACTCTACAGCATAATTGATGATGAAGCCTGATGAGCTACAGAGCCAATGGCTCTATTTTTAGTATATGCCAAATATGTTATCTTCAGAGTAGTCAATTATGAAATTACACCGGCGGCCATGTAAATGTGAACACCTTTTATTCATTTAAGGCACAAAAATGTAATCGTATAGCTTAACTGAACAATTTACGCTCATCTCTGCACTTGACATACTATTTGTTGTAGGGCCAAATAATGTCATGATCAATGACTTTATTCGCATGATGTGGCAGTTGAGAATAAGTCGCGTTGTCATGCTGACAAACTTGTTAGAGGAAGGGAAGGTAAGAAAATAAATAAACAAAGATACATTATTGTAGTTTAGAATCTGAGACATCATTATATATACGTTATTGTATAAGATATTAAAATAAAGCATTATAAATGAGCATCCTGTGTTTTTGTTTACACCTAGTTTTGTTTGTATCACTACAATAAATAAAGCCCTATTGTTTGAATATCAAAGTTCGGGTTTCATAGAACCGTTGTGGTTTTGAAACAGTTTGCAAAAAGATTTAAATCATTTGTGCGTCACGAAATAAACGGTGTGTCCGTTTTGCTAATATCCTTTTGTGATTCTTGAATCCTTTTCTTACTTTTTTATTTGCAGCAAAAATGTCTTCAATACTGGCCAGACGAAGGCAAAACTTTGGAATTTGGTGACATAAAAGTCAGCCTGAAGGAGATAGAAAGTTTTGCTAATTACACTATTCGAAAACTTTGCTTGACAAAGGTAATCACTGTTTTTGTTTCCCTTGACTTTTCATTGATCAATTCAAATGCTGTCTTTTTGACATGGGGAATTAAGCTTAGCTATTAAATGTCCTGTTTTCCCTATCGAAGCTCAATTTTGATCACAAAATATAATTAACACAAAATACAATCATCAGAAACATTTACCTTTTTTCATGAAGGATATTTATCATTATTTTAATTTTTTTTAAATTTTTTTTTTGACATGCCAGAAAAAGAACGTTTGGGCTACATTTCCCTGTGCGTCCCGTTTAAAAGTAACAAAACACGATATTGTTTTATTTAATTATTTTGTAGAATGGGAATGAGTCTCAACAGGTCACACAGTTCCATTATAAGGCATGGCCGGATAAAGGTGTACCAACTTCCGGCGCATCACTCATCGACTTCCGGGAAAAGGTCATCCCAGTTGGAGCAACGGCAACGAGTCCCATTGTGGTTCATTGCAGGTTATGAGAAATTTCTTTATGACAGAGAATATAGAATTATTAGGAGACTGTTTTATTAAGAAATACGATGGCCTAAAAATCATGACTGCAAGGACGACAATAATACAAAGGTTAATTGTCTCCCATGGAATTAACACATTGATGCATAGATTGGATTTAAGAAAGTGCACCCATTGGTAAATTCTTACAAACTAATTGGTTTATTACTTTCTTCAATTTCTAATTCACTACTTTAAAAGTGACATGTTGTAGTAAATGTAACTACTTATGGTCATCCCTATTAGACTGCAAATAAATAGAGGAAATATCTCTCCAATCGCAGTGAAGGTGTTGGCAGAACAGGGACCTTCATAGCGCTGCAGTGTCTGAAGGAAGAAGCCGAGATGAACTCCACACAGGACATCTACACTTGTGTCTGGAAACTCAGACAACAGAGGGTCAACATGGTCCAGACGAAGGTAAGACAACATTTGTAAAATGCACTGTTTAACTATGTGATCTTCCTGAATGATACACCAATTCATGAGCGATTTGTGATCTCTAGACGTGAAGCTTCGCGGGATGACATCGCACGTACCTAGGTGGTCCAATTCAGACAATGCCTTATATCCCTATAAAATTGAGAAATCGCCAAAGCGATTAAAAATGATGTTTATGACCAACTTTTTTTCGTAAACACCATCTTTAGATCAACTGGTGTAGATCTTGTGTTTGAATGAGTTTGTGCAGGACTATGGTTTGACATGAGAGTGGAGCATGCAGCGTGCTTTATCAATTTCATTAGAATAAGTTCATAATTTACTTTACTACGTTACGCGCAGTGTAGCAAATAGATCATGTTTTAATACGACAGCGTGCTGTATGTAAATAAAATCTATCATATTTCCTTACTCCCTTGGTCATACCAGAATCATGACGGATTTGACGGTCGTTGATGCTGTTGATGGTCAGAGTTTCTGACAACCTCTCATAAAGAACTCATTAAGCAGACCCTGTGTGTTGGCTAATATATTGTAACTTACAACGTTAACATCATAAACTTACTACCGAATCTGATGACCTTGCGAAATACAAGTGTAGGCCAAATTTCCGTTTTACCGTTACTAAACAATACTGGGAAACACTGGTTTTCATTTCACAGTTTTTGATAAAATCATCATTACCAATCCAGATTTTCTTTTAAAAAAACCCACTTCGACGGCGATTGCATATTCCGGAATGTCGCAAAACAGGGCCGAAAACTGACTCTCATGGTCAAATATCAACTTCAGCAGCTCGTTATAGGTTGGGCGATGTCCCCCAAAACAGGGATCTCTTATGTGATATTTATGGTTGTAACAAGACTATGTCGCAAATTGATTGTCGCAATAGTTATCAAATCCTTTGGGCCAAAATTTGTCTGAAAGAAATAACCCAAACGACTTAATATGGTGAGCTGTTTGAGTGGCATTCTAGAATATGGTGTTTTGGTGAAACTTTCAATATATATCAGACAAGGGACGATTCTGTATCTTGAGTTTAAATCTTAACTACGCCGATGTTTTAATTTTCAACAGTTTGACATTGCATTATTATATCATCAATCTAATGCTTAAACGAAAAAGAATTTAGAAACAAATATTTTCCTTTGCTTGCTTATCTGTACCATGCTTTTACGATTGTAATGTCGGTTTCGCTTTACATAATTTATTACGTACATTTTTCGAAAGGGTTTTACTTGTTTCTTAAAACGACTAACATGACAAATATTCCCCCATTGTATTTTGCGCTGAAGCTGTAATATATCATATTACAAATACGTTCTAGAAAGAAATGTGATAGTTGCATAATCATATTCGTTTCTACACAAAACAGATCTCAAATCACTTTTGCGTTTCCTTTTTTGTCGAACATAGAGTCAATGTAAATAAAAGGAGTTAAGATCGTGCAGTTAATAAGCGCCTTTGGTATAACAATAAGGGATAAAAAGTGGTATATATTAAAACTAGAACTACAGTGCATAATGTATCTAAACACAATCATACTGTACATCACATTTCAGGACCAGTACGTGTTTCTCCATGAAACCTGCCTGTTGTCCCTGATCCTTACATCCAGGACATATTCAACTGGTCAGTTTGTCCAGCAATACCCTCAACTGGACCAACAAAAGATAGAGGAAGAATTCAAGGTAGGAACATATGAAATTGTCTATTCATGTCATTGAAAATCTTTGTACACGAAATTCAAATCAAGAACATGACAACAATGCATTTGATCACATACATCTCATTTCTTCCGTTGTCTTACAACCGATCTAACAGAGTATAGTTCAAAGTTATATCTATATTCAGAGATATTCTGACAAATACCAAAATGAAACAGAACCAACGACTTTACAAACAACTAAAAAAATTGGGATATTCCTCAAAGACAATATCTGTTTTTGTGCCATGAGTAGACATTCGCCTCTCCTTACTATTCAAACACACAGAACATGTTCGTCTGTGAAATGTGTCTTTTCACATGAGTTACCGTGGTAACTTTTTTACATATATATGAATAAAACATTGTATAGTTTCCCTATGCTTTAGTTTTTGACATATGCCTAGCCCATGTACACGGTTGTTCACATTTGGATAGATATTTGGATCGCAGGGACTAAATGTAAAAAGTAATATTAGGTTAGGCTGCCAAATTATTTTCTTGTTGTCTTTGTTAAAAGAACGGGCCTTCACAAAACATGCCCTAAAAGTACTAAAAAGTACTAAAATAATAAACAGTAAAAACAGAAAACATCTGCAACAACTGTCATCCAAAGCTTGCCTATTGATCAAAAGTTAAAAGTATCACGAAATGTTTCACATACTTTAGAGGTAAAATTATTCCCCTAAAGTGATATTTCAAAATTCAATATAATGGAAAATATGTTTTTCGCCTCTAGAAATAGAATATATTTAATAGCATAACCCAATCTAAATAAATTTAGATCAACAGATTTTTTATTTTGTCGTACTGTTGACCAAATATAAAACCTGTTGATCTAAATTTATTTAGATTGTAGCATAACCTTGTTATGGCGTAGAATATATTGGTCAATCGGGGGATGTGCTAAGAGCGAAAGTCCGAGTGCAAACAACAGATTAAGCAGATTCATTTATGTTTTTGAATTCAACCATATAAAAATGAAATTGGTTTCAGGTGATAGACGAGTTTGCGGTAAGGAACGAAAAGGGTAAGTGGAGGGCAAAGTAGTTCTCAAAATTTATCTAGAATATTACATTTGATTTAAAGCGCAACTCCTGAGTAATTCAGCATTTACCTGGTTCATCTTTCTCCGGGTCCAGCTCCGCAAAGCTTTACATATACATTTCGTAGATGTGAAAATCACTTGGATAGGATATTAGATTTCAAATCAATTCACCTCTTTGGCATCAAAATGACTTACATTTTTTAGAAAAAGCATTTAAGAAGCAAATATTCTAATTACGTCGCTTTTTGACGTGCCGGCCATCTTGATTTACGGAAAACATAGGGAAAATCTCTATTCTTGTGGTTTGAATGTGCGACGTCAACTGTGGAACACGGCCTGTGGAACACGGATGCCGTATAATTAGCACTGACAGACAAGTAAACACCAAGGGTTGTAGGGGCGATACCAGTCGACAAGTGCGCGAAATCTGTATAAACATTCTGAAGCAACAGTTGAAAGAAATAAACACAAAAGTGACGATAACTTTCTATTACACTTCCCGGAAGTAAATCCTTTTGTACAGCGAAACAATGGGACTTTCAGTTCAAAAACATTTAGGACATGAACGTGTTGTTATATGAGTAGTTTCTTAAGAATGCGGATTTGTTTATATTTGAAATTTCATCTCTGTTTTTGTTTTTGCTGTCGTTTTAGTGATTTTTACCGATGCACAGGTCCGGATTATAATTTTACTTCCACAGAACAGAGAATATTGAATTATAATTATTATTTAGACTGTCGTTATTAAACTGAAAGAAATTTATAAAAATATCATAAAATAATGCATTGTAAATTCACAACTGGTGTGCGTGAAATCTACCACAATATACTCCAAGATGTAACAAACAATAACTATGCGCATTACTTATCGAAACATTTTTGTTCACAAGCTTTTCGAGGAGTTTTCATCTGTTATCTGACCAAAATAAATTGATTATATCTGCATGTTTTATGAGTATTTAAATCAATCATTTTTAAATAATGGCTATGAATAATATTGTATGTGTGAGGTTTGAAAGTAACATCATTCTTGACTCTTTGTCTGTGTTAATTACGTTCTATTCTGCCCAAAGCAGTTTATCAATTTGATATGATGTTTATTTAATGTTATCATAGAAATTGACATTAATATTAACATTTTACAAATATAAAATGCATATTTTCTCTTTTGATTGTGACGGTAATTGTATTTCCCAAGTTTCATTCATCAACTATTTTGAGATGTTGGTGCCTTCTGACATCTCATCCTGTGAGGATTTGTTCACATCATAACCATTTTATGTACTGTTTTTGGCATTGCCTGTAAAATGGTAGAACAAATCAAAATGAATAAAATCAGAAATGAAATTGAATAATGATGAAAACAATGTTATGGATATACAACATCTATATTCAGTGTTTGCGACGTTTTAAGATACATAAACATTTCCTTCATCATTATTCATCAACTCCTATAATGCCCATCAAAGAAGAAATGAAATCATTCAGTATTACTATTTCATGCTTTTAGACATCTGAAAACAAAAATATATTTTTGTTTTCTAGAAATGACACTCCAAATATATATTTATACCTGTCATTATTCCTTTTAGAAACTGCTAAAGTAGTTAAGACATTTATCTGTTTGGAATAAAGAAAATAAGTGTACAAAAACGAAAATAGACGAATCTGTTAATGTCATATAACTGTCTAATTTGACTGCCCTCAAACTTAACTTGGTCTTCGTTTCACAAGTAAATGGTATCTATTGTTCTGGAAATGCTTTGTGACATCATCAATATATTATCAATTAACTTTAATGAATTTATTTCGTAGAAAATGCAACACGGACTCCAATGGTGCCAGATTCAGAATACGAGGAAATGGGAAACTATTTAACTGCAGTGCTTGAACCGGTAGGTGTTAAAACTATTTATACTTACTGTGACATTTGTGCTTAATGAAACAACATAACTTATACGTATACACAATTTTATAATAAAGAACTTTTATTCAGATACAGGAGCCAAACAATGAATACGAGGACACCTTTGGAACGCCTCTGAACGCTTTGTTTGTGCCGGTAGGTGGACAATGTTACTTTATTGAGGCTGTTTATCATCATAATGATTGGATGCTTATTTGCTTTAAAGTAATTGAACAACATGTTCTGACGATTTACCCTCTTTGAAGAGAGTAAAGACACTGATCCTGAAGTGAATTTGTAAAATAGTCACTCAACTTCGGTATCACAGAACCAAATGCACCGATATATTGCACCTGCATGAGACATTTTAATTTTCTTATGAAATTTCGTTTCAAATACATTTTGTAAATAACATAATGAATTTGATGATGGTAACCAATTATTAACTGTTTTGTTTTAACAGTACATACATCTGCTTGATACGGCATGTAAAAACGATTTAAATCAATTCCAGGCATTTGTTTTAGATACATATTAACTAACGTATATATAAAGCGTAGATACATCAAAATTGTTTCAAGTATTTTTTCTCTCCATTATTCTTTTATGAAACGATAATTTCTATAATAATTCTATATAATTTCTTTAAATATGAAATAAATCTTTTTATTGTATAATAACAAGATCCAAGGGTTGTTACAGTACATCTTTCTGGAGTGCTATTTGATCGCGATCTCTCCATGGAACCGTACATCAGTCAAACAATCAGGTCCTGCCACTACCAGCTTAGAAATATCGGAACTATCAGGCATCTCCTTCCAATACATGCAGCCCATGCTCTTGTGCGATCCTTGGTGCTATCACGCCTTGATTTCTGCAACAGTCTATTGGCCAACATACCAAATGAGCAACTCCAGAGGTTGCAACGTATCCAGAATACAGCTGCCAGGATTGTAACGAGGACCAAGAAATCATCCCACATAACTCCAAGTCTAATCAAACTTCACTGGCTCCCTGTTCAAGCAAGGATTCAATACAAAATTCTGTCCATAGCTTATCAGTGCTACCATCACTCTGCCCCTGCTTATCTTTCGGAACTGACAAGCCACTATCAACCAACACGACAACTTCGATCTGCAGATCTGTGTCTCCTCTGCGTCCCAAAAGCAAAACTTAGACGGTTTGGCAAGAGATCCTTTTCTTTTAATGCTGCAATACTATGGAATGAACTGCCTGTTGATATGAAAAGCATTCCCACTCTCGACAGTTTTAAAAGGACTTTAAAGACCTACTTGTTCAGAAAATATAACAACTCTGCATGATATTCTTGACAACTACGAAAATGTTGACAAATATTGACACTATGTTTAGCGCTATGAGCATTCACCTAGTGAATGGAGTTTAGCGCATAATAAATGCACTTATATATATATATATCTTTCTCTGATGGAAGGTTCCCGGGGTACTATAGGGTAGAGCATTGGAACAATTGACCTTAAGTTACCGAGAGTCATTTCCACTTGAGCATGGTTTGAAAATCCTTTTTGAACTGTTTATCAGAGTTACGAGAATGCCCAGCGCTACATCCAGACCCAGACGCCTCTACCCAGCACTGTAGTGGACATCTGGAGACTGGTGCAGGGCCACGGAATCTCCGTCATCGTCATGCTCGACTTCTACTCACAGGATCAAGGGGTACGTATCTTTACCATGGTACAATGTAGATATATACAGTATAGCCTATCGACCCCTACTCACAGGATCAAGGGGTACGTATCTATATCATGGCACAATGTAGATATATATAGTACAGCCTTTCGACCTTTACTCACAGGATCAAGGGGTACGTATCTTTACCATGGTACATTGTAGATATATACAGTACAGCCTATCGACTTCTACTCGCAGGATCAAGGGGTACGTATCTTTACCATGGTACATTGTAGATATATACAGTACAGCCTATCGACTTCTACTCACAGGATCAAGGGGTTCGTATCTTTACCATGGTACATTGTAGATATATACAGTACAGCCTATCGACCCCTACTCACAGGATCAAGGGGTACGTATCTATATCATGGCGCAATGTAGATATATATAGTACAGCCTATCGACAACTACTCACAGGATCAAGGGGTACGTATCTTTACCATGGTACAATGTAGATATATATAGTACAGCCTATCGACCCCTACTCACAGGATCAAGGGGTATGTATCTATATCATGGCGCAATGTAGATATATATAGTACAGCCTATCGACATTTACTCACAGGATCAAGGGGTACGTATCTTTACCATGGTACAATGTAGATATATACAGTATAGCCTATCGACCCCTACTCACAGGATCAAGGGGAAGGTATCTATACCATGGTACAATGTAGATATATACAGTACAGCCTATCGACCCCTACTCACAGGATCAAGGGGTACGTATCTATATCATGGCGCAATGTAGATATATATAGTACAGCCTATCGACATTTTAATCACAGGATCAAGGGGTACGTATCTTTACCATGGTACAATGTAGATATATATAGTACAGCCTATCGACCCCTACTTACAGGATCAAGGGGTATGTATTTATATCATGGTACAATGTAGATATATACTGTATAGCCTATCGACCCCTACTCACAGGATCAAGGGGAAGGTATCTATACCATGGTACAATGTAGATATATATAGTACAGCCTATCGACTTCTACTCACAGGATCAAGGGGTACGTAACTTTACCGTGGTACAATGTAGATATATATAGTACAGCCTTTCGACCTATACTCACAGGATCAAGGGGTACGTATCTATACCATGGTACAATGTAGATATATATAGTACAGCCTATCTACCCCTACTCACAGGATCAAGGGGTACGTATCTTTACCATGGTACAATGTAGATATATATAGTGCAGCCTATCTACCCCTACTCACAGGATCAAGGGGTATGTATCTATACCATGGTACAATGTAGATATATATAGTACAGCCTTTCGTCCTATACTCACAGGATCAAGGGGTATGTATCTATACCATGGTGCAATGTAGATATATATAGTACAGCCTATCGACCCCTACTCACAGGATCAAGGGGTATGTATCTATACCATGGTACAATGTAGATATATACAGTACAACCTATCGACCCCTACTTACAGGATCAAGGGGTTCGTATCTTTACCATGGTACAATGTAGACATATATAGTACAGCCTATCCACCTCTACTCACAGGATCAAGGGGAAGGTATCTATACCATGGTACAATGTAGATATATACAGTACAGCCTATCTACCCCTACTCACAGGATCAAGGGGTACGTATCTTTACCATGGTACATTGTAGATATATACAGTACAGCTTATCGACCTATACTCACAGGATCAAGGGGTACGTATCTTTACCATGGTACAATGTAGATATATATAGTGCAGCCTATCTACCCCTACTCACAGGATCAAGGGGTATGTATCTATACCATGGTACAATGTAGATATATATAGTACAGCCTTTCGTCCTATACTCACAGGATCAAGGGGTATGTATCTATACCATGGTGCAATGTAGATATATATAGTACAGCCTATCGACCCCTACTCACAGGATCAAGGGGTATGTATCTATACCATGGTACAATGTAGATATATACAGTACAGCCTATCGACCCCTACTTACAGGATCAAGGGGTTCGTATCTTTACCATGGTACAATGTAGACATATATAGTACAGCCTATCCACCTCTACTCACAGGATCAAGGGGAAGGTATCTATACCATGGTACAATGTAGATATATACAGTATAGCCTATCGACCTATACTCACAGGATCAAGGGGAACGTATCTATACCATGGTACAATGTAGATATATACAGTACAGCCTATCGACTTCTACTCACAGGATCAAGGGGTATGTATCTTTACCATGGTACAATGTAGATATAAACAGTACAGCCTATCGACCTATACTCACAGGATCAAGGGGTATGTATTTATATCATGGTACATTGTAGATATATATAGTACAGCCTTTCGACCTATACTCACAGGATCAAGTGGTACGTATCTTTACCATGGTACAATGTAAATATATATATAGTACAGCCTATCGACTTCTACTCACAGGATCAAGGGGTACGTATCTTTACCATGGTACAATGTAGATATATAAAGTACAGCCTATCGACAACTACTCACAGGATCAAGGGGTACGTATCTAGACCATGGTACAATGTAGACATATATAGTACAGCCTATCGACCTCTACTCACAGGATCAAGGGGTATGTATTTATATCATGGCACTATGTAGATATATATAGTACAGCCTATCGACCTATACTCACAGGATCAAGGGGTATGTATTTATATCATGGCACTATGTAGATATATATAGTACAGCCTATCGACCTATTCTCACAGGATCAAGGGGTACGTATCTTTACCATGGTACAATGTAGATATATACAGTACAGCCTATCGACCTCTTCTCACAGGATCAACGGATAAGTATTTATATCATGGTACAATGTAGATATATACAGTATAGCCTATCGACCTCTACTCAAAGGATCAAGGGGTGCGTATCTTTACCATGGTACAATGTAGATATATATAGTACAGCCTATCGACCTCTACTCACAGGATCAAACGTACGTATCTTTACCATGGTACAATGTAGATATATATATAGTACAGCCTTTCGACCCCCACTCACAGGATCAAGGGGTACGTATCTTTACCATGGTACAATGTAGATATATACAGTATAGCCATTCGACCCCTACTCACAGGATCAAGGGGAAGGTATCTATACCATGGCACAATGTAGATATATACAGTACAGCCTATCGACCTATACTCACAGGATCAAGGGATATGTATTTATATCATGGCTCAATGTAGATATATAAAGTACAGCCTATCGACAACTACTCACAGGATCAAGGGGTACGTATTTATATCATGGCACAATGTAGATATATATAGTACAGCCTATCGACACCTACTCACAGGATCAAGGGGTACGTATCTTTACCATGGTACAATGTAGATAAATACAGTATAGCCTATCGACCCGTACTCACAGGATCAAGGGGAAGGTATCTATACCATGGCACAATGTAGATATATACAGTATAGCCTATCGACCCCCACTCACAGGATCAAGGGGAAGGTATCTATACTTTGGCGCAATGTAGATACATACAGTATAGCCTATCGACCCCTACTCACAGGATCAGGGGGTACGTATCTATACCATGGTACAATGTAGATATATACAGTACAGCCTATCGACCTCTACTCACAGGATCAAGGGATATGTATTTATATCATGGTACAATGTAGATATATACAGTACAGCCTATCGACCTCTACTCAAAGGATCAAGGGGTACGTATTTATATCATGGCACAATGTAGATATATATAGTACAGCCTATCGACACCTACTCACAGGATCAAGGGGTACGTATCTTTACCATGGTACAATGTAGATATATACAGTATAGCCTTTCGACCCGTACTCACAGGATCAAGGGGAAGGTATCTATACCATGGCACAATGTAGATATATACAGTATAGCCTATCGACCCCTACTCACAGGATCAAGGGGAAGGTATCTATACCAAGGCGCAATGTAGATATATACAGTATAGCCTTTCGACCCCCACTCACAGGATCAAGGGGTACGTATCTTTACCATGGCGCAATGTAGATATATACAGTATAGCCTATCGACCCCTACTCACAGGATCAAGGGGTACGTATCTTTACCATGGTACAATGTAGATATATACAGTATAGCCTATCGACCCCTACTCACAGGATCAAGGGGTACGTATCTTTACCATGGTACAATGTAGATATATACAGTATAGCCTATCGACCTATACTCTCAGGATCAAGGGGTATGTATTTATATCATGGCACAATGTAGATATATAAAGTACAGCCTATCGACAACTACTCACAGGATCAAGGGGTACGTATCTAGACCATGGTACAATGTAGACATATATAGTACAGCCTATCGACCTCTACTCACAGGATCAAGGGGTATGTATTTATATCATGGCACTATGTAGATATATACAGTACAACCTATCAACCTCTTCTCACAGGATCAAGGGGAAGGTATCTATACCATGGTACAATGTAGATATATACAGTACAGCCTATCGATTTCTACTCACAGGATCAAGGGGTATGTATCTTTACCATGGTACAATGTAGATATAAACAGTACAGCCCATCGACCTCTACTCACAGGATCAAGGGGTACGTATCTTTACCATGGTACATTGTATATATATATATATAGTACAGCCTTTCGACCTATACTCACAGGATCAAGGGGTACGTATCTTTACCATGGTACAATGTAAATATATATATAGTACAGTCTATCGACTTCTACTCACAGGATCAAGGGGTACGTATCTTTACCATGGTACAATGTAGATATATAAAGTAAAGCCTATCGACAACTACTCACAGGATCAAGGGGTACGTATCTAGACCATGGTACAATGTAGACATATATAGTACAGCCTATCGACCTCTACTCACAGGATCAAGGGGTATGTATTTATATCATGGCACAATGTAGATATATAAAGTACAGCCTATCGACAACTACTCACAGGATCAAGGGGTACGTATCTAGACCATGGTACAATGTAGACATATATAGTACAGCCTATCGACCTCTACTCACAGGATCAAGGGGTATGTATTTATATCATGGCACTATGTAGATATATACAGTACAGCCTATCGACCCCCACTCACAGGATCAAGGGGAAGGTATCTATACTTTGGCGCAATGTAGATATATACAGTATAGCCTATCGACCCCTACTCACAGGATCAGGGGGTACGTATCTATACCATGGTACAATGTAGATATATACAGTACAGCCTATCGACCTCTACTCCCAGGATCAAGGGATATGTATTTATATCATGGTACAATGTAGATATATACAGTACAGCCTATCGACCTCTACTCAAAGGATCAAGGGGTACGTATTTATATCATGGCACAATGTAGATATATATAGTACAGCCTATCGACACCTACTCACAGTATCAAGGGGTACGTATCTTTACCATGGTACAATGTAGATATATACAGTATAGCCTTTCGACCCGTACTCACAGGATCAAGGGGAAGGTATCTATACCATGGCACAATGTAGATATATACAGTATAGCCTATCGACCCCTACTCACAGGATCAAGGGGAAGGTATCTATACCAAGGCGCAATGTAGATATATACAGTATAGCCTTTCGACCCCCACTCACAAGATCAAGGGGTACGTATCTTTACCATGGCGCAATGTAGATATATACAGTATAGCCTATCGACCCCTACTCACAGGATCAAGGGGTACGTATCTTTACCATGGTACAATGTAGATATATACAGTACAGCCTATCGATTTCTACTCACAGGATCAAGGGGTATGTATCTTTACCATGGTACAATGTAGATATAAACAGTACAGCCCATCGACCTCTACTCACAGGATCAAGGGGTACGTATCTTTACCATGGTACATTGTATATATATATATATAGTACAGCCTTTCGACCTATACTCACAGGATCAAGGGGTACGTATCTTTACCATGGTACAATGTAAATATATATATAGTACAGTCTATCGACTTCTACTCACAGGATCAAGGGGTACGTATCTTTACCATGGTACAATGTAGATATATAAAGTAAAGCCTATCGACAACTACTCACAGGATCAAGGGGTACGTATCTAGACCATGGTACAATGTAGACATATATAGTACAGCCTATCGACCTCTACTCACAGGATCAAGGGGTATGTATTTATATCATGGCACAATGTAGATATATAAAGTACAGCCTATCGACAACTACTCACAGGATCAAGGGGTACGTATCTAGACCATGGTACAATGTAGACATATATAGTACAGCCTATCGACCTCTACTCACAGGATCAAGGGGTATGTATTTATATCATGGCACTATGTAGATATATACAGTACAGCCTATCGACCCCCACTCACAGGATCAAGGGGAAGGTATCTATACTTTGGCGCAATGTAGATATATACAGTATAGCCTATCGACCCCTACTCACAGGATCAGGGGGTACGTATCTATACCATGGTACAATGTAGATATATACAGTACAGCCTATCGACCTCTACTCCCAGGATCAAGGGATATGTATTTATATCATGGTACAATGTAGATATATACAGTACAGCCTATCGACCTCTACTCAAAGGATCAAGGGGTACGTATTTATATCATGGCACAATGTAGATATATATAGTATAGCCTATCGACACCTACTCACAGGATCAAGGGGTACGTATCTTTACCATGGTACAATGTAGATATATACAGTATAGCCTTTCGACCCGTACTCACAGGATCAAGGGGAAGGTATCTATACCATGGCACAATGTAGATATATACAGTATAGCCTATCGACCCCTACTCACAGGATCAAGGGGAAGGTATCTATACCAAGGCGCAATGTAGATATATACAGTATAGCCTTTCGACCCCCACTCACAGGATCAAGGGGTACGTATCTTTACCATGGCGCAATGTAGATATATACAGTATAGCCTATCGACCCCTACTCACAGGATCAAGGGGTACGTATCTTTACCATGGTACAATGTAGATATATACAGTATAGCCTATCGACCCCTACTCACAGGATCAAGGGGTACGTATCTTTACCATGGTACAATGTAGATATATACAGTATAGCCTATCGACCTATACTCACAGGATCAAGGGGTATGTATTTATATCATGGCACAATGTAGATATATAAAGTACAGCCTATCGACAACTACTCACAGGATCAAGGGGTATGTATCTAGACCATGGTACAATGTAGACATATATAGTACAGCCTATCGACCTCTACTCACAGGATCAAGGGGTATGTATTTATATCATGGCACTATGTAGATATATACAGTACAGCCTATCAACCTCTTCTCACAGGATCAAGGGGAAGGTATCTATACCATGGCGCAATGTAGATATATATAGTACAGCCTATCGATTTCTACTCACAGGATCAAGGGGTATGTATCTTTACCATGGTACAATGTAGATATAAACAGTACAGCCCATCGACCTCTACTCACAGGATCAAGGGGTACGTATCTTTACCATGGTAAATTGTATATATATATATATAGTACAGCCTTTCGACCTATACTCACAGGATCAAGGGGTACGTATCTTTACCATGGTACAATGTAAATATATATATAGTACAGTCTATCGACTTCTACTCACAGGATCAAGGGGTACGTATCTTTACCATGGTACAATGTAGATATATAAAGTAAAGCCTATCGACAACTACTCACAGGATCAAGGGGTACGTATCTAGACCATGGTACAATGTAGACATATATAGTACAGCCTATCGACCTCTACTCACAGGATCAAGGGGTATTTATTTATATCATTGCACTATGTAGATATATATAGTACAGCCTATCGACCTATACTCACAGGATCAAGGGGTACGTATCTTTACCATGGTACAATGTAGATATATACAGTACAGCCTATCGACCTCTTCTCACAGGATCAACGGATAAATATTTATATCATGGTACAATGTAGATATATAAAGTACAGCCTATCGACAACTACTCACAGGATCAAGGGGTACGTATCTAGACCATGGTACAATGTAGACATATATAGTACAGCCTATCGACCTCTACTCACAGGATCAAGGGGTATGTATTTATATCATGGCACTATGTAGATATATACAGTACAGCCTATCGACCCCCACTCACAGGATCAAGGGGAAGGTATCTATACTTTGGCGCAATGTAGATATATACAGTATAGCCTATCGACCCCTACTCACAGGATCAGGGGGTACGTATCTATACCATGGTACAATGTAGATATATACAGTACAGCCTATCGACCTCTACTCCCAGGATCAAGGGATATGTATTTATATCATGGTACAATGTAGATATATACAGTACAGCCTATCGACCTCTACTCAAAGGATCAAGGGGTACGTATTTATATCATGGCACAATGTAGATATATATAGTACAGCCTATCGACACCTACTCACAGGATCAAGGGGTACGTATCTTTACCATGGTACAATGTAGATATATACAGTATAGCCTATCGACCCCTACTCACAGGATCAAGGGGAAGGTATCTATACCATGGCACAATGTAGATATATACAGTATAGCCTATCGACCCCTACTCACAGGATCAAGGGGAAGGTATCTATACCAAGGCGCAATGTAGATATATACAGTATAGCCTTTCGACCCCCACTCACAGGATCAAGGGGTACGTATCTTTACCATGGCGCAATGTAGATATATACAGTATAGCCTATCGACCCCTACTCACAGGATCAAGGGGTACGTATCTTTACCATGGTACAATGTAGATATATACAGTATAGCCTATCGACCCCTACTCACAGGATCAAGGGGTACGTATCTTTACCATGGTACAATGTAGATATATACAGTATAGCCTATCGACCTATACTCACAGGATCAAGGGGTATGTATTTATATCATGGCACAATGTAGATATATAAAGTACAGCCTATCGACAACTACTCACAGGATCAAGGGGTATGTATCTAGACCATGGTACAATGTAGACATATATAGTACAGCCTATCGACCTCTACTCACAGGATCAAGGGGTATGTATTTATATCATGGCACTATGTAGATATATACAGTACAGCCTATCAACCTCTTCTCACAGGATCAAGGGGAAGGTATCTATACCATGGCGCAATGTAGATATATATAGTACAGCCTATCGATTTCTACTCACAGGATCAAGGGGTATGTATCTTTACCATGGTACAATGTAGATATAAACAGTACAGCCCATCGACCTCTACTCACAGGATCAAGGGGTACGTATCTTTACCATGGTACATTGTATATATATATATATAGTACAGCCTTTCGACCTATACTCACAGGATCAAGGGGTACGTATCTTTACCATGGTACAATGTAAATATATATATAGTACAGTCTATCGACTTCTACTCACAGGATCAAGGGGTACGTATCTTTACCATGGTACAATGTAGATATATAAAGTAAAGCCTATCGACAACTACTCACAGGATCAAGGGGTACGTATCTAGACCATGGTACAATGTAGACATATATAGTACAGCCTATCGACCTCTACTCACAGGATCAAGGGGTATTTATTTATATCATTGCACTATGTAGATATATATAGTACAGCCTATCGACCTATACTCACAGAATCAAGGGGTACGTATCTTTACCATGGTACAATGTAGATATATACAGTACAGCCTATCGACCTCTTCTCACAGGATCAACGGATAAGTATTTATATCATGGTACAATGTAGATATATACAGTATAGCCTATCGACCTCTACTCAAAGGATCAAGGGGTGCGTATCTTTACCATGGTACAATGTAGATATATATAGTACAGCCTATCGACTTCTACTCACAGTATCAAACGTACGTATCTTTACCATTGTACAATGTAGATATATACAGTACAGCCTTTCGACCCGCACTCACAGGATCGAGGGGTATGTATCTTTACCATGGTACAATGTAGATATATTCAGTATAGCCTATCGACCCCTACTCACAGGATCAAGGGGAAGGTATCTATACCATGGCACAATGTAGATATATACAGTACAGCCTATCGACCTCTACTCACAGGATCAAGGGATATGTATTTATATCATGGTACAATGTAGATATATACAGTACAGCCTATCGACCTCTACTCAAAGGATCAAGGGGTACGTATTTATATCATGGCACAATGTAGATATATATAGTACAGCCTATCGACACCTACTCACAGGATCAAGGGGTACGTATCTTTACCATGGTACAATGTAGATATATACAGTATAGCCTTTCGACCCGTACTCACAGGATCAAGGGGAAGGTATCTATACCATGGCACAATGTAGATATATACAGTACAGCCTATCGACCTCTACTCACAGGATCAAGGGATATGTATTTATATCATGGTACAATGTAGATATATATAGTACAGCCTATCGACCTCTACTCAAAGGATCAAGGGGTATGTATTTATATCATGGCACTATGTAGATATATATAGTACAGCCTATCGACCTCTACTCACAGGATCAAGGGGTACGTATCTTTACCATGGTACAATGTAGATATATACAGTATAGCCTATCGACCCCTACTCACAGGATCAAGGGGAAGGTATCTATACCATGGCACAATGTAGATATATACAGTACAGCCTATCGACCTCTACTCACAGGATCAAGGGATATGTATTTATATCATGGTACAATGTAGATATATACAGTACAGCCTATCGACCTCTACTCAAAGGATCAAGGGGTACGTATTTATATCATGGCACAATGTAGATATATATAGTACAGCCTATCGACACCTACTCACAGGATCAAGGGGTACGTATCTTTACCATGGTACAATGTAGATATATACAGTACAGCCTATCGACCTCTACTCAAAGGATCAAGGGGTATGTATTTATATCATGGCACTATGTAGATATATATAGTACAGCCTATCGACCTCTACTCACAGGATCAAGGGGTACGTATCTTTACCATGGTACAATGTAGATATATACAGTATAGCCTATCGACCCCTACTCACAGGATCAAGGGGAAGGTATCTATACCATGGCACAATGTAGATATATACAGTACAGCCTATCGACCTCTACTCACAGGATCAAGGGATATGTATTTATATCATGGTACAATGTAGATATATACAGTACAGCCTATCGACCTCTACTCAAAGGATCAAGGGGTACGTATTTATATCATGGCACAATGTAGATATATATAGTACAGCCTATCGACACCTACTCACAGGATCATGGGGTACGTATCTTTATCATGGTACAATGTAGATATATACAGTACAGCCTATCGACCCCTACTCACAGAATCAAGGGGAAGGTATCTATACCATGGCACAATGTAGATATATACAGTACAGCCTATCGACCTCTACTCACAGGATCAAGGGATATGTATTTATATCATGGTACAATGTAGATATATACAGTACAGCCTATCGACCTCTACTCAAAGGATCAAGGGGTACGTATTTATATCATGGCACAATGTAGATATATATAGTACAGCCTATCGACACCTACTCACAGGATCAAGGGGTACGTATCTTTACCATGGTACAATGTAGATATATACAGTATAGCCTATCGACCCCTACTCACAGGATCAAGGGGAAGGTATCTATACCATGGCACAATGTAGATATATACAGTATAGCCTATCGACCCCCACTCACAGGATCAAGGGGAAGGTATCTATACCTTGGCGCAATGTAGATATATACAGTATAGCCTATCGACCCCTACTCACAGGATCAAGGGGTACGTATCTATACCATGGTACAATGTAGATATATATAGTACAGCCTATCGACCCCTACTCGCAGGATCAAGGGGTACGTATGTTTACCATGGTACAATGTAGATATATACAGTATAGCCTATGGACCCCTACTCGCAGGATCAAGTGGAAGGTATCTATACCATGGTTCATTGTAGATGCATACAGAGCAACCTTTTAAGACCAGTCTTACATTCATGCAGACGTGCACTAGGTTATAGGCATCTATTTGAAGGTACAATTTTATAGTATACCATACAACCTAGTTGGACCTCTGCTCGCAGTATCAAGAATATGTATATAACACAAAGCACAAAAGGTGCCGTAAGATCAAGCAAGGGAAAGGCGACTAAAGCAAGCTTAATGTATGCTGTGCAGAGCATACTTGTAAATGCCATGTTAAAATCATTTTGACATATTCATGTTCATTGTAAAGAAATATTATGTTGATGTTAATGGAACAGCAACAAGTAAAAACTCAGTGTTTTTTTGATTTGTCAAAGAGGTAATTTCGATAATAATGTTGTAATAGTGTATAGAGTAAGATAGTGTTAGATATGATAATATTTTCTTGTCAAAAAACAAATTGTAGAGCATGTATAAAAAAGAAAATACATACCCTTCCTTTGCGTTTACAACATAAACAGATATTGCTCAAACATTTCTCGTTTTGCTTGTCTCTCAAAAATGTGGTTTGGAGTCAATCAGTCAAAATACTTTTAGGTACAGGATGTTGCCGTGTATTGGCCTGAATTGAAATCCCCTCTTCAAATCGGACCGTATTGGCTTGAATGCATGACTATGTCGCAGGGAGGGGGCATAGCTGTGCGCAATATTCAGCTAAAACAGGTCAGTGTTTACTGTGATTTCTTTATCTTGAAATTAAGTCTTGAAAAATACCATTATTATCACAAGTCGCGAGGTAGAAATGTTATAAATCATACTTTGATTACGAGATAATGTTACCAAAGCATAGACACATATTTAATTATTCCAAATTGTTTTTGCTCTTATGTTTTATTTTGTATATATAATGTGGTAGTATTTTTAAGTTTTGATATGTTACAACCAGTTCACGCATATTGTGATGAACAGGGCCACTTCTTTCCGATAACAACAACGTTTTGATTATTTTGGTGATATTTTCTTTGACATTCAGGACCACAAAACCCAGAACGTTTTACACCTCACTGCCAAGTTCTGGCCTGACGATGGTCTACCTGCAGTGTCCTCACTACTCCAACTTGTACGAATGGCAACAGAAACAACGGAGAAGGGACCTATAATAGTTCACTGCAGGTCTGACTAGTACTTGGTTATTGATTGAAGCATATTTTATTGACAAAAGGTCAAATGGATTGGGCAAAAGTGAAAACACTTACTGGGCCCTCTCTTGGTTATTCAAAAGCATAGGTAGATCTAGTTAAAAACCACTGACTTTAAGAGAAATTTATACAATCTTGCATGTTATGCTCTGCTATTTATGGTGGTGAAGAATTGCTAAACTGAATATGTGTGAAGAAAAGTGTCCTGTGTCTGCTTCTTTAGTTTGCATTGATGATGAATGGTTCTTGAATTTCAATTGGTGAATTCTTAATGGTTTATCATCATCATCATCACCATCATCATCATCATCATCATCGCAAGTGCCATTTTATGTAGTATGTGTCTAATTTGTGTATGTTTTTATATAAAAGGCAAACTATGACTAGTGGATATCATTTATCATTATGTTATACGTGTTTTATGCTTGTAATCAACATGTTCGTAAAATGATCTTTCGCATCATCATCATAAACGTAAGGTTTTCCCTCAAACTGTTTCAGGAATGGAGTAGACCGGAGCGGACTGTTCTGTGCTGTATCTGCTGTGATTGAGAGAACCAAGGGAGACAACTCTGTAGCGGTTCCTCTAGTCGTCAGTGACATCAAAGCTGTTCGGAAACAGAATATACCAAATGTTGTAAGAAATTACTGAATAAGCATATTTGAACATAACTCAGGAACAAAATAACCGTAAAACAACAACTGGATAGTAATCATATAGATTAATAGTAGAATAGTAACACCAAGAACACAAATAGACTACAAAGATAGGAGAAGTCGGGACAACGAAAACTCGGCGGTTTATTTAAATACTAACACTATATGGAATGTATGACAAAGGTTAATCATTCGTATCGCCTGTCCCTATAAAACACAATAAGAGACACGGACATGGCGCGCGGTTTATAGGTAACATACATTGAGCAATATATTTGGCGTATTTTGTGTAAGTTAAATAAAATAGAAGCTAACCTAAAATTAATCAGCCATGATATATGTAATTCAGCAAGCATCATTCATGAAATACTGTGTCAATGCAGTCTAAGTAAACCTAGCCTCAATATCCGTGAAATATTGAGGCTAGGTTTACTTAGACTGGTATCAATGTGCCTCCGATGCAAGAACGTTTCATTAATTGTTCTGTTTTGAACACGTACCCTGCAGGCCGACTTCATCCAAATCATTTTACATAAGGGACATTGTGTTAGTTGACAAGTTTAAGCAGATAGCTGACTTTGCAGCCCCCATTGAAACCATTAAAGCAATTGGTAAGGGGGGGGGGGGGGGGGGGGGGGTTAAATTACGTGAGACTTACACTGTCGCACCATGTCTCTATGATGATTAAGTTGTGTGTTTCAAGACGAACATTTAAACAACACAAACGCTTATGGTGAAAATGCTAAGTACATTTAACCATTTAACTCTCCCTATCCAACGAGACTTGCACAAAATATTATCTGGATACTAACATAACTTTTTTAATTAACCGTAATTTCATTGGCTCATTACTTAAAGTAATATGAGGCACTTGTCAGGAAAGACTTTGGGGTATTGTAGGAGTTGGCAGATGTGGATTGGCTAATGACCCTCTATCTGTATTATTTTTTGTAGTAACCGAAACAGTTACAGAACTTGTTTACGAATAGCACTTGGAAAAATTCATATTCCAAATGAAATAAATCAATCAATTACCTATATTCAATTGATCTTAAATGTGATATATGTGATATATGACGATATAAAAGCCTGCAGGAGCATGTGAAAAAATAGTTCTTTTTTCTCTCATGTAGTCTCATATTTTGCAAAATTAAAAAAAAACTGTCTCAATCAAAAATGTAAATTAGTGTTTAGCATTCAAATAGACAATTAGTACAATTTGTGCAAACACGTCAAATGAGATCAGTATTTTTATCTGATTGATCAACTAATTCAATACATTTAATCTTGGCAACGACTACTACGTAATACAAACTATCAGTTCCACATAGTCTTAAATAAACTTTTCTGTCTGTCTGTCTAGTCTTTGATGCATTTAATGTTAGTCTAACACCAAGACTATGGTTTGTAATATTTTCTCCTAAACATAACCTAACCTAACATAAATAAAAATCTTGATCTCAAAGGCTCCTTCCCTATTTTGAATATAATAATCGATTTATAGAATTGTTATTTCAGAGACTGAATATTGGTTTAATCTAATGTCACAATTTCAAATTCTGTTATTTTCTTGTAAAGGAGATCATTTGGTTTCATGTGCATGAAAGTTACGATTTATGGAATGGTATATAACTGATAATTTTTCGAACTGAGGGCTTGCTTACTTTCAACGACATGATTACTTAGCTGGACAAAGACACGTACTCACATAAGTTCCAACGTGAGCGTTTTGATACAAGATAAAAGGTAAACACTTCATCTTACAAAATGTATGCATTTATAGTTGTATTTGTATGGGCTGTAGTTACAATCACTGAATACACAGAATAAGTTATAACATAAAGCCAGCATTTCTCACTAATATGATTTTATTTTAATAACACAAATTGTAGTAAACATGGTGGGGATAAAAAGAGACTTTTACTTGGACATCCAAACAGGGCAATACTAATTTCATGAATCACGATTTAATATTCTAAGAGTATTTTTTTCTGTTTAAGGCTCAATACAAGCTGTGTTACGAGGCTGTGGCAGAGTATCTCGGAGCTGGTGCTGTTTATGAAAAACCGGAAGTACACGTCAGCGCAGGAACGGATATTGACACGGAAATAGAAGCGGAACATGTGTACTCGGCGATATCTAACCAGCCGATCTACTCAAACTAGTAGTGTGTCTCTGAAGATATAACAGGATACAATGTAAATGATAGTATATTTAATGGGAAAGTTGATTATAAATGTGAATTATAAAGATGTAAACATGACTATTAGATGAGATAAAATAATCAGATAACTAGTTCCATTGTGAACGTAAAAACAAAACACATTTTGAGAAAATGCAACTATTCAACCGTGCATCACAAAGGTGGAAAGACATTTTAAGTTATATTTTATTATATCATTTAGGTATCATTTAGGACTATATATACGACATCTGCTGTTATCAAATGACTCAGAATTGTTGCATTTTTCAAAATTGTTCCATACTCACGTTTTTCATTTTCGACACATCATTTGAGAACTTCATTTTGGCCAAATTTCTTCATTTTCAACATTTTTATAATATCTCAGTTATCGCATATTTTTAAACATGTTTACCCTGTCTATT
This sequence comes from Steromphala cineraria, assembly GCA_916613615.1. NCBI lineage: Eukaryota > Metazoa > Mollusca > Gastropoda > Trochida > Trochidae > Steromphala > Steromphala cineraria. Next base: position 69,241,030 of record OU744722.1, on the reverse strand, counting down.
GAGCTACGGCGTGCTTGATTTATAAATTCATAACTTCATCGACCGACATATATACTAACATTGAACAGCATAAGTTTGTACTTGTACATATTGAGTGGTGTATTTACTCATTTTCCTTATATAATGGATGCTACGATTTAAAGTCCATGCTTACATAACTTCCAGCATTAGTTGCAGAATACATGTATCTCTCGAACCCTTACTAATGTGCTTTTGCTTTGCACAGAATATTCTTTTTTGTCGGTTTTGTACATTACAAAACCTTTAATTGCATCAGACAGTAATATTCTATTGGAGGAAAATATGTACTGCATGTATATAAATCTTGAAGTACAATTCATATTCAATTGCTACAGCATATTTTCTAAAATTTGGAATATCGTTTTTCTTTCTTTTCAGTACGTTTGAAAGTTTCCTCATTTCCTCTTATTTCTTAGTTGAATAAATGAAAATACTGTATCTAACATAAATCATTTGTTGTTGGTTACTTTGACTTCATGGAATGATTAGAATGTGTCTTTAATTAGGTTTGGATGTCGACATGACATCTAATTCTAGTAAATACCGCAATTATTGTTTATATTTACCTTGTGTAGCAACTAAATGAAATGAAAACACAAAACATGTGATAATTATAAGACCATTTAAAGGGGCAGTAGCACGTTTTTTGATATTTTTATATTTTAAAATGTTCACTGATAATTGTTAGTTAATGTTAAATGTATTATTTTGACAGTGTCAAAAATCTTATTACACAAGCCAATCATCCATAGTCAGAGGACAAAGTATGGGGATTCACATCAAATCCATTGGCGGCCATTTTGTGTGAACACCTTTTATTCATGTTTTGTAAGAAAAGGGAATTGCATGGCTAAACTTAACGTTATATAATTGAATTATTACTGCTCCATTTAGTTTAAATACATTGTCTTTCAATTGAAACCATTAATTTTCATTTTCCTGACATCACCTTATATTCCCCATAAAAACGTGCTACTGCCCCTTTAAATCTAAAATTCAGATCTAAAAGTTTATCATTTGAAAACTCTTTCTGTTCTTCATCAATGTCTAAATTCATGTTCATGGTGGTAGCCTATCATTCAATAAATCGTTTTGCATACTTTTGTAATATGTAATCAAACATATTGACATAGATTTTATCAAAGGTGTTATTTGACCGAAACGTATGTCACCCGTGATAGACGTACGGATTTTATATAAAAGTATCATTTAGGTGTATCGGTATCTTACACTGTTAAACACTAAAGTACATGATTATGGTCGAAAACCGGATTTCGCTTTATTTCTAAGTGTTGTTTGATTGAAGGCTATCCTTTGTGTAAACGTGTGAAATCCTTACACATAATATTCCCAGTAACATGTATTCATTTGTAGGAACGCCTTTTGAATTCGTTTTTACAAAACATCCCTTGAAGTTACTCTCCTTATAGAAGCTCAGCACTTGATCATTTATACTACGTATACTACGTTCATGTAACATAGATTGAAACATCTCCGAACATAAAAAGAGGAATTTCAAATGAAGCGTTCATAAAATATATCAAATGGGACTGCCTTTCGTACAGATGTACTACACAACGATCTCTTGTCGAGTGGTAATCAAATCGATCTTTGTTGAGATTTCTTTCAGGGATATGGAATTCTGTCACGTTACCAATTAACACCTCGGGAGATGCCAACACATAAACCTATGAATGTCAAATTAGTTTCCAATGCTTTAGATGACAAAATACTGCTATTTTAAATACAATTCACATGCAAAAAGGTAACATATATTGAACTTGTAGAAATGTAATGAATATTTGTCACGTTATCTTATTCAGATTGACATTCCGAAATGTCATAATTAAGGATCAAATTTGAAACATTTTTTCGATAATATGATATTTAAAAGTTCATTATAGAAGCCATTCTCTATGGATGTATATAAACTGATACGCATTTTGTATACAAAAAATTAACTTACGATTGAATATCTAGTCCTAAATCCTTGTAAATGAAGATATTATTTCATTGTTGTTTATTATGTTTTGATAAATGATATTCATAATAATAATAATAATGATAATACTTTATTATCCAAGAAGGGAATTTGTTTTGCACACAAGACAGACATCGGCATCACTAAAATACCGTTCACAAATCACAATGAACTTTAACTTTGGATTAAAACGAAAAGCACATTAATAACATGAATGTCAATTGATAAGAGGCTTTTCAAAATCAAACTGAAAAAGAAATTTATGTAAAAACTTGAAGATTAATTAACATCAATTAAAAGGGAACATGTACTCAATGGTCCAATAACAGTAACTTTGTAATATCAAATTGTCAAACTTCAAAATAATGATGTAGACTGAGACATTTAAGAAAATAACGCAAAACCCGGCTGGGTTTGCTAGACAGACACAGAAACGAAGTATCACATTAAACCGTTGGCATCTCCGCCTGTTCACGATAGGACGTTTTTGTCCTATGTGAGTTCCTATTTGGATGTGTGTCTTGGCTCTATCATATGATAGTTTAATCATACAACACTGACAATGGCACAGAGACCATATGTCAGCTCTGTTAGTCTCTTCTTTCGTCTTCTGGGTAATGTAGTTCTGTGGTACTTGAGTCTCTTATATTTCACAACATCAAGGATAACAGAAATCAGTTGGTCCTCAATCATGTATTTTCGTTCATCTACACATTACAAGTGTTCACAAAGAATTTCAAGCCCGCACTCCTCTTGGTGTGCCGAAATCAGCTGTTAAATACTCATACAAATAATTAATTTTGTAGCTGGAAAGTTCGGCTCCTCCCGATGTTTCCTTTTATGATATCAAACTTTGGACAGTAGCAAAAACCAGATAGGGAGCATTTAACAATTGACTAACGCTCGACATCTGAAAAAAAACCGTTTAAATTGTTCGTATTAATTTTTGACATGAAGAGGTTTTTATTTATTCTATGACGAAAGCAATAACTACGTATCTTGACAATGATTATATTTTACATCATTTATTATAATTCACCCAAAATATGCAGCACGTAACTCAATTCTCCTAACATTTCAGCGGTCAGCAAAATCAATCAATATAACTGGGCCTTTCCACCCAAATCTTAGCTTTCATTAGTCACGTTATCAAAATAGTTCGCCAACTTTTCTCTTAGTCATGGCAGCAAATCAATATATTTATCTCAAACTGACCGTCATATTTTCGTTATTGTTTTCTAGCTCAAATTCTACCATATGATAAACGTGATATGCTCCTCTTCTTTTAGTTTCTCACTTCATCGTTATGCTCATTCTGATCCTGTTAGGGCGTGGTACCGAGGTCTGGACGGGGTTTGAAGATTGTTGACGTTACCTTTTACATGCATACCCCAGACATTCTCGATGGGATGCAGATCCGGAGTCATCGCTGTCAAAGGGATCTGGTGATTTTCTGTGCGGGAGGTATCTTTTGTCAAAATGGCGCCTTGCAATTGTATCCTAAAAGATGAAAGGGCGAGCGTGGCAAATGGCAAACATGGACTGCCAAAATATTGTTACTGAACTGAATACTGAACTTTTTAGCAGCAACATGTCTTTCAGTGCCATCAAGAAATTCGATCACATGGAAATGCTCGTTTCGGTGACGTCACTCCCTCATCTTTCTGTCCAGAAAAAGTTGTTATCCTTGTCTACGAAATCGATCGTTTACAGAATATGTGGTATGGTTTGTGAGGCATAATCAGTTAATGACAAAACGTGAAACGACCGTGCCACAAGATTCTGAAACATCTGTAACACAATCGTGGTGTATTGTTAGAATCATAACGCAGTTAAGAATTAAACTGTCACATCTAAACTTCAAATTGCCTTTCACAATCGACATAGAATTCAAATTCGATGTCATGCAAATGTCATGATACACCCAAAACTGTAATTTGCATCAGGTCCAGATATTGGGGTTGTGGTTAGCAGCCGAACTCTAATTGGTATGTTTTATCGCTATCGCTATAGGTATATATGTTTTTATTTACATTGTCTGGTAACATGTTTTAAGGAGGCATATTCCCTCCCTTTCAAATAATACTCTGAGGTAGCATTAATAAAGCAGTAAAAGAAAAGGAATTCCAAAAACTATTGTATCACTCAACTAGTATTTTGCAAAACTTTATAATTTATTGTTGTTTTTTCCTCAACTTAAAAAATCTATTTTGGGAAATTTCAAATTAATCTAAACCAGAACCATCATAACATGTGTACTTTTCGTTGATGAGTTATCTTACATTTGTCTATGAAATGTGAAAAACAATTCATGTTCAACTTGGCCTTTCCTCAGGCCAGGATGCCATTAGGATGGATAAATTAGATTTTCTTCTTCTTGTTTTCTACAAGACTTTTAGATTTAAGAACTTGGATAGATATTTCCATTTAAAAAATCCATTTCCGTTTGATTTATTGACAATAAAGTCAATATCGTGAAGAAGACTCATTAAATTGTCAGAAATAGGACATATATCTTAATTCAATTTGTAAACATTCCTATTGTCAGATCGTAAATATGAGAACACCCGCCTTTTCATTAGTAAATTTATTAGTAAAAGCAATTTGGAGAAATTTGGGAAACGATTTTGTCTTGAGAAATGTACGTAGATTATTGTTATTTGATCATTTATAGGAATCCAATTCGTAGAAAACGGGAACATTAATCTATTTTATACCAAAACGTTGGATACATAGTCGTTAAAGCAGAATGGATTTTGTAATTGAATATAGCAATAAATGATATTGTAGAAATTGGGTGAACAAAGTAGGGCTTCAATTGTTTAAATACATATATATAAGTTTTACAACTGTTATTGACACTATCGAGAAAATCTCTTCAATTTTTGAAAAGTTTGAAAAGTTGAAATATGAATTTTCTATCATTGAACTAAAAGTTGTACTTGTTCTAACGTACATGTAATCGCCTCACATACAATAATTGATAGGAGAAGTTGTGTCAGCAATGTTAAGTTAACTGAGTGTAATATATTTCAGCACACTTTATTCCATTCTTTTTTTATAGAATGTCTAAAACGTAGGTCACAATTAAAGAAATATCAACGTATGGAATTAATTCAATCTGTCACGGAAATTGGATGCAGAAATGAAGGGAATCACGTTATGTAATCAAACCTGTTTATCATAAGTTTGAAATTTTGGAACGCAAAGATGACATATTACATAATATCTTCAACACAGGCTTAATTAACATAACGACAGCAAGAACATATATGTTTTGTAGCCGTTTTCAGTAATAGTTCGTATGAATATACTTACATTGATATCAAAGATAAACTTTCCCTTAAGGGAACACATTCTCTTAAATTATTGTACTAAATATGATTTAAGTATCTTCTTTGCAACATCAATCTGGTTATTTATTCTTAAGAAGATGTGATTTGCTATCTCTATTCATTTATAGATAATTTTTTTTATATTGTTGCACCTGGAATACTTACTTCCCTTATGAAACATATAATGTAAAATGACACTTTTCACTTTGCACGTTTTGTTTTTAATGTCATGTTTCATAAGCAATATCCCTTTGCGAGCTAAAAATCGGTGTTTTTTGTTTAATTTATGATGATCATGTATTTGAGAACGATGGATTAGAGACAACACATTTACTAGCATCAGACATCTTTAGTTTCAAACAAGCTGAATATAAATGCATATTAAATGTAAGTTACGATACCTAGCATTATAAGCGTGTGTAAAAAAAGTTTATCTAGAAAATCTTGCTTTTGTAAACAGAGAAACCTTCGTATGAACAGATAGAAAGAACGTTGTGTTTAAGACAAATATTTCCAAGAAAATGAACAACTTGAATAAGCATATGTATTACATTTTGAACTAAGAGTTTGCATTGATTTCATTGTTAATCCCTACTCACGAATTGTATGGAATAATTATTTAAAAGATAATCGATTTATATACTGCTATTTCAAATGAATTGTTACAAAAAAACTTACATAAAAGAAAAAAATCCTCCATTTTCATCTAAAATAAGTAATCCCGATTGACAAGGGCCAAGATTAAGTGTATTCATAAAGCATTACAGCTAGTCGAATCGATCTGCACCATCCGGCCAGAAAATTGCTTTAAAATTGGAAGGGGGTTTTATTTCAAAGCGAACAGACAGGTTATAGGATGTGGAAGGATCTAACTCGTTACATAACTGATAGTTGGGTTTTATACTTTATTGGAACAGGAAGTTGCTCCAATATGCAATCTCTCCTTCTCCTTCCTGTAATCCATCTGAACCTCCAAACAATCATTGGCTGTAATGAAGAGCGTGAGGGGACACAGTCATTCATCTTCAAGAAGTGTTTTTAAACTTCTCCATGCATGGAATCGCTTAGTTGGACATTGATTGAATATAATACTGGTTCACAACTTAACAGAGACGTTGTAGTTGATCACTCTTTTCATTTCCTGGAGACACCAGGAGTCTTTTTGTCGGGTTCGAGGTTAAGAAGGTCGTTGTTGATTGATGAAGAAGAGACGATCCTTTGAACCGGTGATAAACGAAGAGACAGACATTTGCATTCTTTCAGTGAAGAAAAATATCGTTTTTAATCTGTCAGTCATAAATGTTGGTTGATTGATTGAGGGTGTTTCTAAACTCTCAAAACGAAATTTGAAGTGTTCAACCTTTAAGTTATAAACGTTTTTGATTTTCACATAATACAGATTGATACGATTTTTCTATGAGGGATAAGATATCTAAATAGTGAAATTATATTTGCAAGATTTCAATTTCACTTTCCTGTTTGAGCATAAAATAACCCTTTTTAAGATTATGAATCCTTTAAGCGCTGAGTTCATTGAACATAGAACGAAGCGATCTCAGGTGACCATCAATACATTGTCATTCACAACAATCTAGGTACAGAGGTTTGTTAAATCATACGCAGAATGATTAAGAAAAGGACCGACGCTGAATGATTCTCAAAATAGAATCTTAGAAAATTTATATCCACCTGTCAGTCATTGGAAACGTGCATATGTCAATATTTGCGAATCGTTAGTTCAATGTTATATCATAATTGATCAGTGCCCTGTCTATGATAGTTATAATTCATTGAACCTTGTGATCGATATCATCCTCGATAATCCAGAGTTGATATTCCTATAAATCTACGAGTCTTAAGTAGGAAAACGTTTACTCTGGATTGTCGAAGATTGGTAAATGTCGATTCCCCGATTCTCAAAAGATTGACACCCATTATTATTTATTTGACAAGTCATCAATCACTATTTATTCTAATGAAATTATAAAAAATAGCTATTTTTTTATCTATAAATTGTGCACTTCAGCCGAGAACATTACAATTAATGCTATTTCCACATCTAAATTACTTTGAATTACGTCATGTGCATAATGAATAATTGTCACGTAAAACACAATGAGAAGGATGTTTGACTAAGCAAAAGAAACGATAATGTTATTCGGCATATCACGTCATATACATATTCGCTGCAGATGTCGAAATGTCATAACGTCATTCTACATATGAAATTAGCTTTTATGATCATCAGATAGTAATCATTTCATTAAAATGTGAATAATTACAACTTATCATGATAATGTTATCTATATTTATGATAGAAAAAAACTAATTTGCAGAATAACAACGTCCCTTAAGGAAAGACTTCACCAAAGAGTCAATATTTCCATTGTTTCATGCCAAAGAATATAAAAGTTAATTGTGATCGTTAATGCATTATATGACAGTGTTTGAAATGTCAGGCCTTCGATGACTTTCTTTGTGGAAGATAACTTTGGTTTGTGATATGTCCTTTCGACGAGGACCAGACATAATTAACCGGCTAAGAGCACGAGTAGTTCATGAATGTATAAGGAGCTATAACACTTCTTTCTCTGCTTGAGAACGACTCAAGAATCTGTGTCGAAACGTCGCATACAATGAACAAAGAAGTTGTCATCCATATATCCCTCTGCATTAGAGCTGTAATACGTTTCCTAAAGTTTAGGTAAACGATTCTAAACCGAAATTTGTGATTCTTTTATTGGTTAAAATTGATAGCATTGTAATTGCTAACACTTGTTGTACTTTGATTGGGGTATCCCTTTTCCCTTAAAAGGAAGTACAAGATTCAATGGATATACAACTTCTTTATTCACAGCTTAGCGGCGTTTCAGTCTCGTTACCAACCTAGTTATCAATCACGTTCATTTCCTACTCGAAAACGGAACAGACATCTAGACAGAAACTCGCAGTTCTCAAAATAAAGTTGCAAATGTACTTTATTACCCATAGCACTTCTAGGATACCTCCCAAACAGCGCTTCTTTAATGTTTAACATTTTGTTAATAACATAATAAAATTACAATAATCCATTTTTCTAGGCTAACAGAATTTATCACATGCACGAGCATTCCATAACACATGCAGTTATTGTTCGAGTGTTGTTACGAAAAACGGTTTGAAGGTAGCTTTTGTAAAAAAAATTGTTTGAAAAATAAATAAATGAAGAGTAATGCGAGACAAATGGAGCCTGGCACCACCAACAGCTGCAGTTAAGAGTCAACAGATTCAGAATACCTGGCATGTTCTACCTGCTGCTTGGTCTTAAAGGGCCAGTAGCACATATTTCTGAAAATTTCATATTTAGACATTTTCACTGATGATTGTACGTGAATGCTAAAATTTATTATTTTGATAGTGTCAAAAATCTCATAACACAAATCAATCATCTACAGTCAGAGGACAAAGAATAAAAATTCACATAAAATCTATTGGCGGCCATTTTGTGTAAACACCTTTTATTCAATTTGTGTGAGAAAATGGAATCGCATGGCTAAACTTTACAATGTAAATATTTGAATTATTACTACTTTTTACTATATTTAGTTTATACACTGTCTTTCAATTGAAACCATTAATTTTCATTTTCCTGACATCACCTTATAGTCCCTCTAAAAAATGTGCTTCTGCTCCTTTAAGAGAGCGGAACGAGAGAGATAGAGACTCAAATTGTCCTTTGCAAGATTTTGAACTATAACCGATTTTCTTCGGGTGAAAAGGATGCGTCGGTTAGCTCCGGTCATTTCTTCTTGTGGTACGGTTCGAATCCTACAGTTGACTTGAAGTACAAGAATTTGTGTGATGTAATGTGATTCTAAATCAATAATATCATATTCATTAATGTTATTTTATTTTCAAAGGCTTTAATACACAGTATATATCAATATGGAACAGGGTAAGAATCACATTTGCAGGAACAAGAGAATAGGACTACGGAGTTACAAGTAATTGGAAAACTATAACTAAATAGGGATGCATAAAAGGGAAGGTTGGTGAGCGAGAAAGAGTACAGAAGAACTATTCGAGAACATGGCCGAGGTTTGAAACAGAGGCATCAAACAATTAGGCATGCTCTCCCCACAGAGGTAGATCAAGAAATAAAATGTTGATACTTCTTCTGTTCTAATAAGACCAAACACGTGGGTTCTGCTAGTTTCCCCTCGCGGACAAAATTTGCACCCAATCCATTTGAATTTCTTAAGCAAATGACAACGCTTTTCGCATGGAAAGGGTTGCTTATATCACAATACCGTTGCCGTGATTCAGTAGCCAAACTGAGGATTTAAGAACACCGTTGCTAATTGCACCACTTACTTTGATTGCCTCCAATCAGGCATCTCCCATTCTAGCCAACAAAAATGGCGTAATAGAACAGAGGCTGCATCAACATTTCATGACTTGATCTGCCTCTGTGGGGAGAGAATGACAATTCGGAAGAGAAATAGCAAAAACGTTTGTTAAGATATCGTCATATGTCAAGTTTGTATGGCAACAGAGAAAACTACATCATGGAAGCCCTAGTTCTATCAAATATCTATAATTCCTGATAGATATAATTGTACATATGAATAGTAGTCAAACGGTCAGATTTTTAGTTCTGACTTGCTGCAAAATAAAAGGATATTGTAATGACGCTTCGCTGGATATTGATTTGTTCAGTTTCTGGAGAGAATCACGATATTCTGTTAGGATTTATAGTGTTCAATATATGCATGCTTATAGGAAAAGGGTAATATTTATACGAACAATTTAAAACGGACTATTTTGAAATCCACGTCACAAAAAAAAAATCATTTTGTAATATCTCCTTATGGGAATATTTAGCTTGGAAAACATATATCTTTCTCAAAAACGTATTTAGTTTTTTGTCTATGTGTGAAAAGGATATTGGATTCTAAAACAAATCTACAAAAAATAAAGATAAATGACTGTGTGGGTTGTTGAAGTAATTAAATACGCGGCGTAAACTGCAGCAGATTTCTTCAAAAAACATTTTATCGAATCGTGCAAACTGACATGAAATATCATTAGATTCATAAACATATTTGTTTGTAAAAACCTTTCTTGTCACGAACACATTAAATATCTTGTTTTTGCTCATTTAAAGACGCTAATCATTTTCAGTAAAATATTTTTTTTTAGAAACATATTTATTTTCTATAGAGTGTAGATACAGGATAAGTTCAAATTTCAGAACCCAATTTGATGACAAATGCCTTACAATATATTCGCTTTTATTTGTCTGATTATATTTAACAAATATTTCTATCATTAAAATTCTCAACATTTGATGAGCAATCTTACATCACATTGAAATATGTCATTATGAATTATCAAATGCATGTCACACATTCACCTATAGATATTTGAAGGAGGTATAGAAAACTATGTCGAAAAGAGAAGGGTAAAACGTTGGCAGTTTCCTACCAACGTCAAATAAGACAGTATAACTCATTTGGACTTTAAAATATTCGCATTTGACTGAAGTTGCCAGTAAATGGCAGCTTTAACAACTGTCCAACACCTGCCTGGCAAATTTACAAGCCATATCCTCGCAATTAAAGCCAAAGCCTTAGCCTACCAGTGATGTGTGCGTTAACAAGGGCAGTTCCAATATTTCCCCAACCTATCTGAAATCCAACAAGCAGGCGCCTAGCGTTATAGTAGGCGAAGCTCCGCACATCGCTAACGGTAGAGAGGCGGCGTCGAGCTGGGCTCTCAGTTGCATGGACTCGCCGTGCAGGACAAGTGCAGTGAGCGAGCGCGGGGAAGTTTCGAGCCTGAGAAGTGATAGTGAAAGGGATATTGACTGAGTGGAACAAGTTTCCGAATGTGGTGAAGAACTTCTTCCGAAGCGGAGTATGCATAATGGTCTGGTAACAAGCCCGGGAAGTAAGCGTGATTGGCGATAAGTGATCATAGACTGATGGAATTCCGCGATAAACTGGTGGTAAATTAGTACTCTTTAATCCTATGTCAACATAACCTCATCAACGCTTTGTGGTACATGATTTTTATATCATCTAAATTCCAAAACCTTTTAGAGACGTTAAATCGGGATGTTGGGACATAACGTTCATTAACAGAAAGCATCATTTGCAAGTAGGAAACCTGTTTTCCTCAAGCCAGACATATCAGTTACTCTAATCACTGGCCAGGTCTCAGATGTTAATAATATAGTCATGCTTAGGGTAATGAAGTTGACTGAGATATGTAAATGCTTTTTCTGTCATTAGCTTTGCCTAAGTGAATGAGCTGTAAGATTGATTCCGTGAGGTAGAGACTTCACCGGGACTTCACCAAACTTGATTACAAAAGAAACTTTGTGCAAGGGGGATGGCAAATAGTAAACTTACAATGGATAACACCTACAAACAAGAAATGATGTAAGAAATATTCATGAATATTATATTCAGAATGAGATACCTTGAAAGAAATTGATGATAAAATGGACGATTTTTCAAAAAAGGAAATGAATCCAAAGTGTGAAAATGATATGGTATGGTATTGAAATAGAGAGATCAAGGTACAATTAATCAAGCAGAAATCAATGATGAAAGTCAATTAACGATAGAAAGTTAACGAAAAGGGAAAGAATACATGTAGAAAGAATCAAGGAAGGTGTTTATGAAATGGGGGCGAGGAAGACTTCAAGAAACTGACGAAGAAGAAATGACAGTTCCTAAAGGAGAGATGATCTATGAAGCGTTCACAACATAAACAACATAACCTGTGAGACGATTATTCTGAGAATCTCCCAAGACCACAATGGAAGGGCCTTACAACAGGAGCATGTGCAAGTATGCATACCCACCTGAAGGTCCTGTAAGTCAGTGTTACAAGTCGGACGAGCACCTGCTACAGAGTATATATGATTACATCTACCCCGAACCTCATGAATGGGTTTTTACTGTGCTTTACGCCGTTATATTTGTGTTTGGTGTGACAGGGAATGCCTTGGTGTGTTACGCAGTTTGGAGAAACCATCAGCTTCGAACCACGACCAATTTGTTTCTCGTGAACCTTGCTGTAGCGGATTTCTTTGTCATGATGTTTTGTTTACCTCCATCCTATGCTCAGACTCTTCTGGAGACCTGGTTCCTGGGCCTTGCTATGTGCAAAACTATTGAATATTATCAGGTAAGTTCATTTTAGTTTTAAGTATAATAAAGGTGATCTTTAAAGAGAAAAGAACCAAAGAGTTAAAACAAATACAACAGAAGCTTTCAATGTAAAAATATAATAATTGTTGTTGTCTTGAAATAAAATATATGGTGCCCAAATTGTTCATCATAGTGCGATAGCTCATGATACTCATTGAGTCAGGAATACAAT